>OY735227.1:28569988-28662488 GCA_963457665.1 Thysanoteuthis rhombus
GGCCGTTTTATGCCTGACTGAGCACGTCGTCGGTCACGAGAATTCTCTTAGCCAATTGTCTTCCCAGTCTTAACATAACAGAAACTATTTAATTGTCAGATAAAGAATCTAGCTTCATATCATGTAATTGTTTTATTTTGACTGTTTGTGTTCTATTTAATTCGTCCATTTTTTCTCTTGAATTTGGAAAGTCCTATTGTCTGAGACATGTGACAAGCCAAATCTTTAAGTTGATTTTGTTTTTCCTCCGTAACAATAAAAACAAGAAAAATCCTCATTGAACTTAGTTTGTCTATCCCACCATTTAAAACCAAACCGATATATAAAATTAACTGTGATTAGAAATCGCAATCAATTGGTTGGTAGGCGTCCCTTTTACCAACTGAGCTAAACTGATGAGTCACACATATCGACAAACTTCGTGTGTTCCCCTCATTTGGGGATATCTATCGGGTAATTTAAGACCTTAAATACATATCAATATTGCAGTCTTTGCCATGTGAAAATTACTCTCTGTAGTTGTCTAGTACGTCACGCTAGCTTATTTTTGCCGGTCACAGTTTCGCATATGATCTTGTTAGTCGTGATGGCCAATGGTTGTCTGCCTTTCTTACAACATGACCAGTCCATTGTCATTAGTGTTTTCTAATTTTCTAATGGATTCTTTGATATCTCTGACCCCCACCTTTTTTCTCTCGAACTGCCGATTTGTGTTGCCTATATTGATTTTTTCCGTCTTTCTTTCTTCAAATGAGTGAAAAAATTCGTTTTATCTGAGCACGAACAAGAAAATGCAGAGCACAATGAAGGTTAGTTTATTTATATAAGGGCTCGAATATCTTCAAGTACAGAGTAATTGCAAAATCATTTAAATACTGCTCTCCTTTTTTGACGGCATAGGTGAACAAATGTCTGAAATACTTGCTGAAGGTCTAATCATTATTTGTGAATTGGATTGAAGTGTAGAAAGAACAGCAACACTGGATGAGCCATGACTGTTCTAAATGTTTTGAAAAACACAGAATGGAAATACCAATAAACAGAAAGGCAAAAGTTGCGAAAGGAATTTCTATCTATTCTTCCTCTTGCAGCATGAATCGTTTTCAAAACGTTTTTTAAACCACGTGTCATGTCTATAATGATATTGTCTCGCATTTAGTGGCCTTAGCACACAATTTTCGAACACGTGGAATTAAACTCTCAAGACCAAACGTGCCAATGTCAATACCAACACCTTCATCGTGGATGGGTGGGAACGAGAATGAAAAACACCCGGGGAAGGGTTAATTGAGAATTCTCAGGTGGGTTTGGGCAACACTGGTCCGTTCAATCCAAAGGTCGACTCACACATTTCCCCCACATCGGGTCGTTCTTTTCGGCTCCAAAAGACCAATCAAATCTTTACACGTCAGCGTTTTCAAACCCATGCAAGGTCTAGGGCACGTGGCAGCGCGATCTTGAATTTATTCATTCAGTAAGTATATATATATATTTTTCTCTTCTTAGGCACATGGCGGCCGAGCCATGTCCCCCCACCCCCACTCCCAGCCGGAAGGCGGCGTAAGGTTAACGCATGTGCGCATCCATTATTTAGGTTCCGTGTTTCCCGCCGACGATGCAAATTTCTTAGCTATATTCTCCGACTAATTGTCCACCCCCTTCTGACCCTTTTGTTCCTTTCTCGTCTCGTGCCGTCAGTCTTGTACTTCACTCCCCTTTTATCTCGAGGCTATTCATCTGTTGGGGGAATTCCTTCATCTTTTTCCTTCCTCTGATACCACAATATTACGCCTATCAATTTTATGTGCGTATAAAGAGTAATTAATTTATAAATACGTGTGTAACGATTCATGAATATACAAATAAACATAGATATATATCACCCACTCACTTATATTTACACACACACGCATACACACACACATACACACACACACAATTTAGATTTTCTTTTCAAAAAGCAATTTATTCTTTGTAATGAACACATTGAAACACTCGGATCATAAATACGTTGAAATCTTTTGATAATGTTTTGGTCTTCATTTGTTCGTATGTTAGTTACAGTTATAATTCTTTGTTTATTTACTGTTGGATCACGACTAAATACTGATTACTTATTGCTTCTATAACAATTATTATTGCGTAGCATTACATATGCTTCCTGAATATTCATAATTTACGATGTCCGTCGATCGCAACGACCGTGAAACTGATTAGTAACAAAATAATCTTAAATATCCATCCATTTATTCAATATTCAACACTATCACTATAGATGGAGCAACAACTGAAAACAGTATATATATATATATATATATGTATATATATATATATATATATATATATATATATATATATATATACATACACACACACACATATACATATATATGTATATATATATATGTATATACACTATACAAATCAGGGATACAATATAATGTAATACAATATCTGATGTGTGATAGGTTTATTTCATAAGGTGCTCGGTACATTCAACATTAAACATGAAGTTGAATTAGAGTACAGCTTAATACATGATGAAGTAAAGGATTTGCTACACAGACACGTTTATTTTTTGCTCTGTTTGTGCTTCCTTAGACAAATAATCCAGATTATTTGAGATCCTTATTCAGGATGTTTTGGCAGTATGTCTGTTTTTCTAGGGTGTGGAATCTTCTTTTTTTTCTTTTCCTTTTCTTTGTTTACTGGTTGGCCATTGAATGTTATGTTTTTTTTCTGTTTTATAAAGTAGGGATACTGTGCTCACAGGTTCTTATAATTTAAAAAATATACTGGAGATAGTGTAAGCATTTTATTTATCAGTATGTGGTTATTCATCAGCTGTTTGGGATACATTTCATCTCTGAGAGTATCTTATTGTCACTTGAATCTTGAATATTACAGTTTACTTTTACATGACCTTAGATTTTAGTTCCATTATTCTAGGTTTGATCTGTTTTTTCAAGTATAAGATGATTATGATTATTGGGTTGTTCTTTGAAGTAGCTGGAGGTATAAGATAGTAATAATGTTAATAGTAATAACGAGGGGAATAAGGAAGCCATGGTGGTTAATTTTTGTCTTCCTATATATGGGTGTCGAATTATGTTCTTCAATAGAAATTTAGAGCGATGCCGGCTCTTCATTTTTTTCTCTTTGATAACTCTGTTTTTGGGGGGTTCTATTGAGGATTTCAAATTTCTCATTTAGGTACAGGTAAAATGGGGTTTCAATAGTAAGAGCATCGCTACATTGAAGCGGCTAGCCTATCGGTGGTAGGTTCGATGCCTGCAGCCATCCCATTTTCTTAAATTGTTTATTCTATTTACATTGTCTAGGATGAATGAAACAATAACCATGCAATGCTGGGAGATCATTGCAAATTAGTTTTTATATAATATCATTTATACCCATTTCTTAATACATATCCGTCGCGCTGAGAGAAGTGGAAAGACCGTGAATAAACAAGATGGAAATTTGGGTTAAAAGCAGTTATTCAGCTGTTCCGTTGAAATACAACTCTTCGGGGTGGCTATAGACTATCCAACATCCAGTACCACGAGGTAGGATCGAAACCTTCGCTTCAGATCCAGAGGCAGCAATTTTATCTCTGCCCTACACAGAACAGGACGGTCAGCAGGACCGAAGCAAGCAATGTATATTTACTTACGCACAATGCCCCGTCTACCAAAGTGCTCTGTTCCAGAGTTGGAAGATCATTGCATTATAGCAGTGATAGACGGGTGCCCCACTTAACAATGCTCAACCCAAAAGAAGGAGCCTTATTTATGATAATTAATAATTGTGTCACTCATATATATATATGTGTGTGTGTGTGTGTACTGTTTCCAGTTGTTGCTCTTGCTATAGCTGAGTAAATATTTTCAAAAGAGGGTAAATGGATTGATGGATATTTTCAATTATCTTGTCACTGATCAGTTTCACGTTCATTGCGATCGACGGACAATGTGAATTATGAATAAGAAGAACCCATTGATCCTAAAAAGAAGAGTGTATAACCAATGCCTCCTTCCAAGAGTCAATCATGGAGCTGAAACATGGAACCTAACCAAGAGACAGATCTGCAAATTGAGAACCATGCAACGTGCACATGAAAGAATTATGCTTGGCCTCACGTGGAGAGACCACAAGACAGCACAGTACATCCAGGAAAAAACAAGAGTCAGAGACATCATAGAATCCATTAAAAAAACTCAAATGGCAGTGGGCTGGCCATGTTACAAGAATAGTGTACAACCGATGGACATCACGACTCACGACATGGATCCCCCGAGATCACATGCGCAACCTAGGCCAACAGAATATTAGATGTAGGGACGAGCTAGACAAGCTCAGAAAGCACCGGCTATGCGACGCCCATGGTAGAGAAATGTGGCGAATCCTGGGGAAGGTCCATGTCCAACGACAGATGTTGAAAGAATGATGATGATGATGATGATGATTTATACTGGACGTATACACAATACTATGCAATAACAATTGCTATAAAAGGTATAGGTTGTAGTAATAATTGATATAATAGGTCATCAGTATTTAGTTGTATCCTAACAGTAAATAAAGAACTCCCACTGTAACTGACATACGAAAAAATGAGGACCAAAACATTGTCAAAAGATTTCAACGTATTTATAATCCAAGAGTTTCAATGTGTTCATTACAAAGAGTAAAATTGCTTTTTGGAAAAAAGTACGCAACAAAAATATTCCCCAAGTCGGCCCATCATCATCATCGGCCCATTCTACAATAAGCTCCAAAAGGGGTCTATTTTTGGTAAGAGATTGGTAATAGTCAATTACATAATCATTCTTTAGAAAAAAATTTCAAATTTTTCTGGAAGTCCAATGATCCTTACGGTCCCTTGCCTTCCGAGGTGTCCCAACTTTGAGAAGCATTGCTGTAATTTTTACCCCCAACTTCAGGCTACATCTATTTCCCTCCTTTCATATAAAAAACGGCAATCCAGGACCAGCTCTTGGGTTCTTGACGCCTGGGCAGGCTGAAATTTGGCACACTTTTAAGTCTGAGCTCCCCATTGGTCCTGAGAATATCCTTTGCCGATTTTTCTTTTTAGTTTCACCACAGCAGAAAATATTCAACAGTCAGATATTCCTGAAAAGTCTGACTTCACATCATGGGATTTCCTAATTCAGACTGTTTTTTTCCGTTTGATTTATTGATTTTTACATTTTCCCCATTTGAATTTTAATATTCATACTGTCTGAGGCATATGACAGGCGCACCCTATTAGTTGGCACCCACGCGACTGGCCGTGTTGCCCGTACCTAGGGCCGGCCTTTTTCTTCCTGCCTATTACCTCCCGTTTCCCGCTTCCACAACTGAATTAATGGCGGCGTTTTGCCGGCGAAAGAGGTTAAAAGGCCACTCACCGAGAAGAGAAAAAAAGAAACAACGTCCATTTCCAAAACATTCCACAAGCGTCTTTACTTTTTGCTTTATGATTTTCTTGATATCTGCTTCTCTTATAGATTGGCTCCATCGCACCCCAGTCCTGTACCCGGGGTATTCGCCGTATTGTTTGCATTATGAGAAACTTATTTTCTCTTCCTTTTCGAATGTTTTTGAGATTTCTTTTTAAATATGTTATTCGGTGAATATTCACGTGTATATTCGTGTGATTAATTACTTACGTTTCAATGTATTTGTAGATATGAATAAGCACCCAAAGTACATAAATATTTGCCCACCCATTCAAGGTAGAGAAATAGATAGATAGATAGACAGATAGAGAGAGAGAGAGAGAGAGAGAGAGAGAGAGAGAGAGAGAGATGGACATAGATAGATAGATGTGGACAGAGATAGATAGATAGACATGGACATAGATAAATAGATAGATAGATAGATAGATAGATTGATTGACACTGACAGATATATACAGAGAGACTAACAAAGATAGATAGATAGATAGATACGGACAGATATATATAAAGAGAGAAACAGACAGACAGACAGACATAGATAGATAGATAGATAGATATGGACAAATATAGATAGATAGACACTGACAGATATATAGAGACAGACAGACAGATAGACAGACAGACAGAGATAGATAGATAGATAGATAGTTAGATAGATAGATAGATAGATAGATAGATAGATTGACTGATTGATTGACACTGACAGATATATAGAGAGAGACAGACAGAGATAGATAGATAGATTGATAGATACGGACAAATATATATAGAGACAGGCAGACATAGATAGATAGATAGATAGATAGATAGATAGGTACGGACATACTGATGTATACGAAGTGTATCAACAAGTCTTGAAAAAAACATTCATTTTCAACATCATCATTAGCAGCAGTCTTTTAGCGTCCGTCGTTGAACATAGTCCTTCCACAAAACTCGTCAGAACTCTCTAACATGGGCGCCAAGGAGCATTCACTTTCTTGTTCAGTTCATCACTCCATCTTATTTTGGCCGTCAAGTTTCGCATATGATCTCTTGCGTTCCACGTTGTGAGTCGGGATGTCCGGTGGTTATTTGACATTCTTGTGACGTGACCAACCCGTTGCCATTTTAATTGGATTCTATGATATATCTAACTACTGTGTTCTATAATATATTGTTTTATCTTGCAATTTCTCCATGTGAGGTTAAGCATGATTTTCTCTTGTGCAAGTAGCATGATTCTCAGTTCGGGGAACAATCTTTGGTTAGGTTCCATGTTTAAGATCCATCGATGACTATCGGGTGACTGCATTGGTTGTATACCCTTCTTTTGGGGGTCTGATGGGATTTTTTCGTTTTTCCCTACCGAAAGCTTGCAAACTTTGAGTGATTGTTCGCCCAAGTTCTTCTTCTGAGGACTCTATGGAGATTTGTTGCACTAGAGAGATGTAGTGATCTACTTTCTTCAGCTCTGTTTGGGATTTCAGTCGTTGTGTTTTTGTCCTCAACGTGTTTGTTTTACATGCCATTTCTTTTCCTGGAGCTCATATGAAAACCAACTTTCTTGCTTTCTCCATTCAGTTCATCTAGCAATATCTGGAAATCATGGAAGTTCTAAGCAAAAATGGCGATCTCTTCAACAAAGTTACTTAGACATTCGACGTCTAATCTGATTCCTTTATTTACCCGATCTGGGTTTCAGATGATCAAGCTAAAATCTTGTTTAGAATCGATAAACCCGATTAAAAAGGCCCAGTGACATTTCTTATTTCCTATTTGCAAGCCAAATTATACAGTCAAAAAAACTTAAGAGAGATTAATACAAATTTTGGAATTAATGCAATCACAGGCAAGAAACACGGAGTTTTTGTTTCTTTAAATACTCATGAACACGTACATACATACATACATACATACATACATTACATTGAATAGATATTTTTTCCTTCTAGTTCTATATTGATACAAAATGGTTATTTGGTTTACATATATATAGCTCAGGAAGAAATTCCAAGCGCACTAGACACACGTTCACTCTCGCACGTGTAGCTCAATAAATTAAGCAACGTTAATTGATGCAGGTTTTTTTTCTATACAGGAAGGTAATATCACTGCTACATAACATTTCAGTCAGAGCAATCTGAAACGTTTTGGTGTTGTGCTGTTCAAAAAATTCGGTCTCTTTATGGACATACCTCGTATACACTCATGAACAGTACTTTTTATATAAACGAACCATTGTTTATCTGAAAGGTACTGCTCCTGAGTACTAATTCGTCAAGTAACCCTGTGTTTCCAGTGTTTCATGTAGGGAATAATGAATCTCTTTTTTTATCATCTTTATCTTCTTCGGAGTATATATTTTGAGCCGTAAATTTCGCGAAATTCGGGGTAGCACCCTGTTAACGTGTTTACAACTAAATTCAACAAGGCACCTGTCAAATAGTAAACATATTGTCCTTCTTGTCAGTCACATGACCTCTCATGCGTGTGGATACATACGTACACTCTCACAAACGCAAGGAGCGAGAGACAGGAAGAGAGAGGAGGGGTGAAAAACCGCCCCGCACCGGTACACCGTTTACGTAAGCAGAAGAGTGTGCACGGACGATTAGGCAACGCTGGAACGTGCACGAAGCACTGTTAATACATCTCCATCTTGCACAAATTAGAGGTAAGATTAGAGCATGTGGAAAAGGAACATCCTACAAAACACCTTGAACATGAACTTGAGAGGAACGTGTTTTAAGATCAGGATGGGGCTATGTTGTTGGTGATAGACACGTGACCTTATTGGACAAATGACCCACAGAGAGGCGTGTAGATTGGGAAGAGATACATTTTTTTTTAGTTCATTCCTTTCCCAACCTGACCGTCAGCCGAAAATGTGATTGCTCGGCACAGTTATGTGCTCGACCCGTTCACTACCCGACACTCTGAGTGAATCATACCAACAGAGAAGATGAGATCTATGAAAAACAAGAGAAAAACAGAAACAGAAAGGAAAACGAGTCTAGTAGCTGCAGGGCCAAACGTCCCTTTTATTTCGACTGGTAATAGTGACGGCAACTTTTATTATGTATATGTAACAAATTAAAAATTATAAAAAATATGTATATTTTACAGTATAACTGCATTCCTTTATTAGAACGAAATAACTCCTTGCTTATTTCCAACATATTTTTTTCTGTAGATGCGTGAGACTAGTCAATTCGACTCGGTCGGTAAAAGAGCCGTTTACTGATGACTTGGTCGTTATTTGAAATTTCACAATAGGAAATTGATTATTAGGGTAATTTAAACAAATTGATTGGTTTTTTTCACTACTTGAGTTTTCCGGCGTTTTTATATTTCGCTAGGTATTCCACACATCCTTTGTAATCATTCAGCCATAAACTCCATTGTTTATCTTTCATTCTTTCTCATTTTCTTCTTTTTTTCTGCTTTAAAGGAAATATTTCAGGTCTTAAATTCCACGGAATTCCGTGAAGCATTCAGCACACAAACGATGCGAAAGGCGCCTGCCAAGAAGTACACAAGTTACTAACACCACCACCCCCTGTCAGTCACATAACCTTTCATGCTTTAAGACACACACACACACACACACACATGAGGAGAGAGGGGGAAGGAGAAAATTGTGACCCCATTCCGTACAGCAATTAAATACGCAGAGGATGCGCTCACGGATGATTACACAACGCAGGAACGTGCACAATGCTCAGTTAACCCATCGTCTCTATCGTGTACGAAGCAGAGGTAACTTCCGTTCTCCTCTTCCTTCAACAAAGCACGTGGAAGAGAAACATCCGGCAAAGCACCTTGAACATGAACTTGAGAGGAACGTGTTGGAAGGAGTATTTGTGTTATTAGCGCTAGGCACGTGGCCTTCATGTACAAAGAGTCCAAATATATATATATATATATATATATATATATATATATATATATATATATATATATATATATATATATATATATATGCAACGCACTTCCATAGGAATAGAGTACTCTGGTGGATGGGAGATTTAAGCAAAAATAGAATATATCTCTTAAATTCAGCCTTACTGACCGTCCAGTTCCGGGTCTGGAGCGAAGGTTTCAATCCTACCTCGCGGTACTGGATGGGATAACGGATTGTCCATAGCCATACTGAAGAGTTGAATTACAACGAAATAGCTGTCTGTGGATGATACAATATACATATATATATATATATATTTATATATATATATATATATATATATATATATATATATATATATATATATATATATATATTCCTTCCACATCCCACTCTGGAAAAGAGATTTTTGAAAAAAAACGAATAATTGACCAATTCAGAAAACAGATATATAACAAAGGAGAAACCGCTTTTCTCTGGTGCAGTGGTTGGCAAACAAATTTCACAGGCCATTATTCCTTAATTCAATCCCTACTCGGTACCCAACCGTTTTAGCTTTTGCTTGGCGAAACAAGATTTATTGAATACCAAATATTGACATGCTTGGAAAGTTTTGTTTTCCACCAATGTCAGTGTTCGTTGATCGAACCATAAAAAGTCTATATTGCAAATGCTGATTTTTAACGCCTGCAAACAGACTCTCTTCACTCATCATACGTGAATCATACAGAAACCGAAGACAATCCACAAGAGAAGGGAAAGAAAAGCTAAAAAGGAAAAAATGTGTTTTATGAAGAGGACTTAAATGCCATTACCCTAAGAATGCTATTTTCACGTATTGAATGACTGAAGACTTGCCGTACAGACTTTGTATATATATATATATATATATATATATATATATATATATATATATATATATACGTGAATTTGAAAAAAATGATTAATCTCTGAATCACACCAGCAGAAAGGACGGTATGTTTATAAAAATGAAAAGAAAAAAACGCTGTCAAAAAGGAAAAATTGAAAAAAGAGAACGGGAGAGTTTAAGGGGACTTTGCCTTGATTAAACTATTTTCTTGTAATATTAAATGAATGGAGATCTGCCTGGCATACCTTATATACGAGGTGCTGACCAAACATTCGGAGAATTTTAGCAAATTGATTAATTAATTCATTGGTCATGCTACCTAGCACTTCCCATACCCCACGGGATATTTCTCATATCAGTCGGTATCATTCCGTCTGGAACCTCAGTATTTATCATTTTTCTTTTCGAAGAAGTTATTTTGGGCCTTAAATTCCACAATTTTAGAAATAGAATATCGCATACGAGCTTATTTACATACCGAAGATGCAACTGAGCGCCTGTTAAGTTGTACATGAATTGGCCACTCCGTGAGTCACGAACTCTCTCATGCATAAAGATACGTACACATACTCTCACATATACACCTGCACACACGGAGAAAAAAAGTGTATGTGTGGGAGAGAGATGATAGGAACGGAAGGAGGGGCAGGCACGGACGATTACACGACAAGGGAACGTGCATGGAACTCTCTCGACGCGCCTTCTCCATCTTTCTCGAATCAGAGGGAGTTTCCTTTCCCTTCTGTTTTTTGTTTTGTTTTCTTTTTCGACGGAGCACGTGAAAAGGAACGCCGTCGAATGAAACACCTTGAACATGAACTTGGTGGAAACGTGTTCGGAGATCGAGATGCCGTTTGGGTATCGGCAATAGGCACGTGACCTTGGTGGACAAATGGCCCAAAGAGAAAGAGAGAGAGGGGGTGGAAAAGAGACATTGCTTTGCAAAAAAAAAAAAAACTTTTTTAAAGTTCGTTCCATTCCCAGAACTCCCGGCACCCTGGCTGAATCTTACCAAAAGAGAAGACGAGACACACCAGTGAAAAAAAAAAAAAAAGGGAAAGAGATTCTAGAGAGAAGAGAAGACAGTTGATAGAAGAAATCAGATATATAACAAAGGAGAAATCGTCCTGTCATGGTGCAGTGGTTAGCAAGCAAATCTTCCGCGCCATTATTACTGAAATGAGTTCGATCCCTACCAGGAGCTCGACATCTTAATCTTATGCCAAACTAAACGAAATTTATCGGATACCTAATATTGGCGTGCTTGGAAAGTTGCTTTCTCCATTAATGTCGATGTCGATATCAATCGAACGGCTGTCCTTACCAAAATCAATCGAACAATAATCGTAATTATCATCAGCAGCAGCAGTAGCTGCCTTTTTGGCGTCTGTCACATTCACCAGACCTCTCTATCATTGACGTCGCAGAGCTAATACTTTCTGAACTAGTATAGTTTGCCACGAAGAAGAAAAATAAAAATGTTATTGAGAACAATTATTTGGAATGTATTGTCTGTAACTTTGAGGTGGGTCGTCAACATACCAACTTTTGTGTTGACTATCAGATCTCTTCTCCCCACGATGCGACATTTCGATGGATTCATTCTACAGCCTTCTTCGGATGTATTATTTAACATCTGGAAGGAAAGAGAATCTCTTTTATCGGTCTCATTTTTTTTTCTTTTTCTTTTCTTTTTTTTTTCGCTCAGAACCACCGGAGAAAGAAACTCTAAAAAGGGCATCTTTCTCCTCATGGATATTGCATACAACATGGCCGTAGAATGAATCAGCCAAAATGTTGCGTCAACATCAAAGGAGAGAAAATATTAGATTATTCGAAACAAAGGTTGGTAAGTAACAAGAATCTTTTTTTATTGAAGAGAATGAATGAAAGAATAAAACTGAAATAGAAAAGGAAATAAAAGATAAAAAAATGAAAAACAGACGAAAAGGAAAAATAAAAATAAAAATAAAACAATAACAAGCGCTTTTCGAAGAGAAAGCGAGAACAAAAACAGCATTTAGTGCTTATTCTACAGCAAGTCGTTATAGAGGCAGTGAATACCCCTTTCTCTCTCTCTCCCCCCCTCTCTCTCTCTCTCTCTCTCTCTCTCTCTCTCTCTCTCTCTCTCTCTTGTACATCCTAATACTTGGTACCTCCCACCACGCCCAGCATCTCCGACTAAGCGTAAGATTACCATTCTGGCGGTGTGGGAACGCTCAAATATTTTGATAGAAATAGATATATGACAATTGCCTCTTCGCTTTACACTATTTCAGCTAACGAAAGTTGTTTTTTTTTCCAGCGGGAATGCATTACTTCCGGATAGCAGGGAACCTTGTACACGAAGCGAAATGAAAAAAGAAAAGAGAAGGAGGCAAGAAAGCAAACGAAGACAGAGAAGAAAGAAGGAGAGGAAACGAGAGAAACTAAATGAAAAGAGAGAAGAAAAGGAAAATAAAGAAACAAGAGGGAAGAAAGAGGGGGAAGAAACAAAAAAATAGAAACTAAAAGGAAAAAAATGAAAGAATAACAAAAATCCTGAATAAACAAACAAATTAAGGAAAAGAAAGAAAAAAAACTGAATGCAACAGGGTCTAACTCCACTTTAACTTTTATTCTGACTGAAGATGATTACTGCAAGTTTTTTTTATTGAATATATAAACAAAAATATATTTTTTGTTATGTAATAATGTATCTATTTATTGTAATGAATCGTCCGTCCGTAAGAATCTGTATGATACATTTTCGACAATTTCTAACACCTGTCATTTAGCTTAATTAGTAAGACAGTCTCCTGACAATCAGCAAGCCGAAGGAGAATGTGGATTTTACACGTCGGTTTGCACCACTCATTTTGGTGAGGATTGTTCTAATTGTTATTGATATTGTAGGAAAACAAAGTCAGCTCCAGACTTTGTACTGGTGTTTTAAAAAATGCACAAAACAGGAACAAAAAAGTAAGAAAAAATTTAAAAACACCGATAAAAAAGAGACAAACGAAAAGAAAGAAGGAAGGGAAGAAAGAAAGAAAGAAAGAAAGAAAGAAAGAAAGAAAGAAAGAAAGAAAGAAAGAAAGAAAGAAAGAAAGGAAGGAAGGAAGGAAGAGGGGAATAGAGAAAGAAAGGAAGAAAGAAAGAAAGAAAGAAAGAGGGGAATAGAGAAAGAAAGGAAGAAAGAAAGAAAGAAAGAAGGAAAGAAAGAAGGAAGGAAGAAAGAAAGAAAGAAAGAAGGGAATAAAGGAAGAAAGAAAGAAAGAAAGGAAGAAAGAAAAAAAGAAAAAAATATATCGGTCTTAGATGTAAAAAAGAAATGAAGCGAAAGGCTTAAACAAGAATGCTAAAGCTAATACTTCTGTCCCATAATAGTTGTTGCATTTATTGTATAAATACAGAATGAAAACAGAGCAACTATTATTGGACAGAGGTAAAGGAAAGGAAAATTTGTGAGACGTAAGCAAAAGAGCAATTAGGCCAGAAAGGAGTCGTAGAAGCGGAAAAAGCTCAAAATGAGGGCATCCCCAATCCAACATCTCATTCCTATTAACTACACCCATCTACACATCAGCAGCCTCTTTCGAAGATGGCATTCCCGAGAGAGAAGAATGGTTGTTTCAGATCAGGGTTGCTCAAAGTAGGGGTCGGGACCTCCTTCTCAAATTATTTGAAAATCTTTTTTTTAAACGAATAAGTATCTGACAAAACATTATTTCATCCCTAATAAATTCTGTTCTAGTTACGATTAAGACATTTATAGCTGAAAAAAAAAAAGAATTATACCATGTAATGAGCTCCTCGGCAATTTTTTCGGTTTATTTGTCTGTTTGTTTGTCTGTGCTGAAAAAGGATGATCTCATTGATTAATTTATCTTCCTATTATGCTTTAACAATAAAGATTACGTCTTATAAACTCTTAAGACTTCATGTTTGATCATCACGTATTGAAACAGTTAAGACTTCGGAAAAAATTGGATACTTGAGTTATTAAAAATAGATTACCAAATAAGATAGCTTCATGCTCCTCAGTGTTCATCCATACTTATATAACTTTGTCATTTCCGACGGGTACATTGAACGTAAAACCCATTGTAGATGATAAATACGTCGCAATTTTTGTCAATCTTTTGATCTTTATTTGTTTTTATGTTTAATTACTGTTAGAGTGCAACTAAAGACATCACTACTTTGAAGTCCTAAGATTGCACAAACATTTTGGCCGTATAAAATTATGAGGATTGCCTTTTCGCTTCACACTATTTCAGCTTACGAAATGTTTTAATAGGAACGCTCAAATCTCGGATACCAATAGAACGCTATACACGAGATTAAATGGAAAAGAAAAAGATAGGGTATATATATATATATATATATATATATATATATATATATGAATAATTGTGTCATACACAGATAGTTGTTTCGTAGAATTACAACTCTTCAGTGTAGCTATAGACTATACAATATCCCATCCAGTAACACGAGGTAGGATTGAAACCTTCGCTTCTAGACTCAAAGGCAGGTATCCCACGTCTGCATCTCGGAACTGGACGGTCAGTAAGGGTGAATATAAGCGCTATATTTATTTAGCATATGTATTCCCCATAGTCTTAGAACGTATTGCTTTTATAACAAGGTATGAGGGGTTGTGAAATAATTGTCTTTTCAAAAAGGGTTGCGAATGGAAAAAAAGTTTGAGAAGTCCCTTTTCAAATGCCAGTTCTTGTGGCAAAAGAGGGCGTTGTCGATTTGATGTTGTATTTGTAGCATCCTGAAATCTTGGTCAAGTTAGCAACTGTGTTCGTAGAAACTTCTTATTCCCAGAATGCATCACTGCAAACCAGCGCACAGTTATAGAAAGCAAACCAATTTCACCACATGATTTATAAATAACTATCTCTGTAGTTGTAAGTGTTCGAATTTGTTAAATGGAGGTTTGTCAATTCTTATTGAGTTTTTCTCGTATTTCTTCCATTTTATTTCAGTCGCATTTCATTGCAACACCCTGATCATCATTCAGTGATCTTTGAGCGGCATGGATCAGAAATAATGTACCTCCTGCGAGATCTGAACTCGTACCCATTCTTAAAATAATGTTCTAGGATAGAGTTATTACTGATATATTTATATATATATATATATATATATATATATATATATATATATATATATATATATATATGCAATGCTCTTTCATAGGAATAGAGCACTCTGGTGGATGGGAAATTTATGTATAAATGAATATATCGCTTAAATTCAGCCTTACTGACCGTACAGTTCCGTAGGTAGAGTTAGGATATCAGCCTCCGGGTCTGAAGCGAAGGTTTCAATCCTGCCTTGTGGTACTGGATAGGATAATGGAAAGTCTATAGCCACACCAAAGAGATATAATACATCGAAACAGCCTTCTATGGATGACACAATTATATATATATATATATATATATATATATATATATATATATATATATATATATATATATATATATATCTTTGTTTTCATGTTTCTCCAGTTTTTACAACCTGTACATGAATACAGAATACACCCAACATATGAAATACGAAACTGCGCGCCATATAACACTCCCTGAAACCATTTTCGTTCCGGGTAAGAAGAAACCTTTCAAGCCTACCTCAATTCAAAGAGAGTAAAATCTGTTATCCTGTTAAGACGTGATAGCATTGAATGATCGTATTGCGAACATTTGAAATGGGATAGCATTGAAATACCGTATTGAAAGGTTTTTGTTTACTTTTAATAATTATATATACATATATACAAACACACACACACACACACATATATATATATATATATTGTGTATATATGTATATATATTGTGTATATATGTATATATATTGTGTATATATGTATATATTAGACAACAAAATGGTAAGTAAATATAACAGACACATTTTGATATTTGACATTGGTTTTATTTAACAACCTATTTACCACTTTGTTTCACTAGGACCTGCCTTCTTTCAGGCAACTTCATAATTCCATCCTTGCAGAACTTCTATCTTTCTCCTCAAAGAACCGCTTTACATGATTTCTGCAGTCTTCCAAGTGATTGCATGAAAGGAACGAAATGAACGGTAACCCAAAGTGACAGTACGATAAATACGGTGGATACGTCTAAACTTCTCAGCCAAACTATAACAATCGTGTCAAGGCTACCAAAGAAATATACGGCTTCGCGTTATCCTTGTGGAGTATTACGCCTTTTCTGTGGACTAATTCTGTCGACTGCTGCCTTCAAAAGCTCTAATTGGGAACATTACTTATTCGAATCAAACATTAGCTTTTTGGACAGAGCTCATAGGAGAAGACTCCTTTCTAATCTGACCATATAAGTAGCATCACCCTCCTGGAGTGACGACAGATTTTTAGTAAAGTTAGTGCTGGTTCATTTTGATTGCCCCGCGATCTCTCGCGTTCCACATCACGTTCAAGTATCTGCTGATCATCAACCGTTCACAATTTGTATTTTAAAGTATTGAAACATTTTTGTTACATTTTAATAACGAATTGCTCACCTTTCATCCTGGCAGCGACCAACATAACAAATTTGGTGCAAATGATATTCAACCCTTATTTTGGACATTCTGAGTATGAGAGCTGTCGGCTGCGGTTCAAAACATTGCGTATTCTCAAGTAATACCTTCGTTTTATCGCAATCAACCTTATTCAAGAAACTAAAATATGTTCTAACATACCTCATATTGTAGTGTTTATCATTTGTGCATGAATGCCTTGAATAGTGCTGTTTTGATTAGCGTATGTTTTTATATAGTGCAGTTGAAGAACATTTTTTCGAAAACATGAAATTTGGGGTTCGGAGGTTTTGTGGATTACATGAAGAGAACTTTTATTTTCAACTTTCAGGGGGCAAAATTAAGTTTGGACTTTTATGACTCCCTTTTAGGGATCGAAATCGACAACGAACTTCTATTTTTCACTTTTAGGGGTCGAAGTTGTTGAGTAATTTTTTTTCAATATTGATAGTCGAAATTCAAGATATTTTTTTTATTTTTAGGGTCTGAATTGAGGAGGATTTTCTCACTTTCAGCGGTCTAAGTTAAGCAGTATCTTTTTTCTTTGAATTGTAGGGGTCGAAATCCAAGGGATTCTCTTATACTTTTAGGAGCCGAAATCGTTGGTAAGATATTTTTTTTCAATTTTGGGGGACAAAGACAAAAGAAATTTTGCATTTTCCACCCTTAAGTGTCAAAATCGACGGAGATTTTTTTTCGATTTTGAAGACAAAATCTCGAGGGTACTTTTTTTAACACTCCTGGGTATCAAAAGTGAAGAGGACCTTTTTTATCACTTTTCATGGTCAAAGTAAAGTGAGAACTTTTCTTCCATTTTCAGGGGTTAAAAGTAAGGAGAGAATTATTTTTCACTTTCACGGGTTGACATGGAGACGGAACTCTTTTTCCACTTCTATGTTAAGTGGTCAAAATCAGGGTGGAACTTATTTTCTCTTTTTTCAACAATAACCTTCCTTTTCAACATAATCTCATATTTAATATTGGTCCCTCTTTTTCTTAAAATCACGCCCCCTATTTTCAACATAATCCTCTCCTTTTGAAGTTTTTACCTTTTTGAACACCAGCCCCTTTTTTTCCACAATAGCCCTGCTATTTTATTCTAATATGATCCCCCTTTTTATATTTTAGTCTCACTATGGCCCCTCTTTTTAATATTAACCCATTATTAACATTACCCCCCCTCCCCATTTTTTCTTTAGCCGAACATCTTTTTCTTTACTACAGATTCCTCTCTCCCACATTAGTTTTTTTG
This sequence comes from Thysanoteuthis rhombus, assembly GCA_963457665.1. Lineage (NCBI taxonomy): Eukaryota > Metazoa > Mollusca > Cephalopoda > Oegopsida > Thysanoteuthidae > Thysanoteuthis > Thysanoteuthis major. The sequence continues at coordinate 28,588,015 of OY735227.1, forward strand.
ATAGTGTTATCGAATCAATCTTAAAAATCAAATTAAAGGCCATCAGATTTCCATCCATCTATATTTCTATTTCTTTTGGGAGAGCAATTTACTCCATTCGTTACGGTGGGTATCTTGTCTAATAAACAGAAATATGCCAATTTTGACAATCTTTTCAAAATACAAGATACGAGGTGTTATGACAGCTGTCAGAACACAATATGTTTGAATGGTGCTCCCAATGTCATTTACTGACAAAAAGAAAATTTTAGTGATTGAATGTATTAATATATTCGTGTGTGTGTGAGTGTACACGTATGCGTGCGATGAAGTTATTCCAGTCCTCAAACAAGTATTGAAGCTTTTCTCTTGCAAGAATATTAAAAACGAAGGCGCTGTTAATACGGCTGAGTCATTAAATAGTGACGTTAGAACAAGTGCCGTTACTTCAAGCATTTACTGTATTCTCTTTCATGTCGTCCTTTTTTCCTTCCATTCCTGGGCTGAAAATTTAAACATTAACTCCTTATCATTTTTTTTGTTTGTTTGTTTTTCTTTTGTTGTTTTTTTTTATTATTATTCCACTAAATGAATTTTCGGTGGTGGGTTCGAATTGCGATGTAAATTTAATTGGAGTTGCTCCCTTATTTTGTGTCCGGTAGCATTCACGCTTTTTTTTGTTTTATTGATTTTTTTTGTTTGTTTGTTTTTTTTGTTGTTGTTGTTCTTTCAGATCTTTTTAATCACCACTGTCCAGAGGAAAGTAACCTATTCAATGATCACCTTTTTTTTTAATTTTTAACTGATCACGCCAAAAGACGTTGTTCGCATGACGGTTGCAACTGAGTGACTAACCAGACCTGTTCCTTTCCTCCCTTTCCGTGTTTAAATCTTTGCATCTCAATTTGTTTTTTGCTATTATTTCTCACTTCTCTTGCGAACTCCTTTCCGCTCAACCCCTATATATCCTCAGTCACGTGTGACCAAGCCTGACGGATAAAGAAATTTCAATATGAACCCGAGAGCAAACCAGAGAGGAAGATATAATACAAGTGATCAAGTGACAAAAATGGGGATGGGCCGGAAACTCAGCAAAAGGAAAAGAAAGAAACAACGGATTTGACAAAAATTTGGACCGGTTAGAGCCCATGGGACAACAAAGACCTAACTCAACGTAGTGGGATGAGTTAAAACATGCCTGTGAGGATATAGAGGTTAGCACAGTCATGTTCGTCATGGAAGATGATTAGTTCAGCAGAGGACATAATGGATGATGATGATGGGGACTTATGACATTTATATGCACACGAGGTGATCGTGATGATCGATTTCATGCGAACATGCGTGTATCCCGACTCCCAGGGGAGCCCACTATCATGTGTCCTCCATGGAGCAGGGTGCACATGATATAGGACCACTTGCACAGTCCAGTCCTATCTTGGCAAGATGTCTGGTTGATCGGTGGCAGGGCAAGCAGCCTATGACGACCACAGAACTATCTTGTGGCTGAATACGGCACCCGGTATTCCTAGACGGTCACCTACCCCTCTTCTACTGACCAGGCTCGATGTTGCTTCACTTCGATGATCGGACGAGAACCGGAGTATTTGATGCAATTTTGATCGTAGACGCAGTAGCTCGCACACGCACACACATACACACACACACGTGCGCGCACTAACATTTACCAACACAATTAGTCTCTCCATAGTTTCTCAAGCAATTCCTTGTTTCGGCTTTTTCGATCCAACTTTCTTAATTATCCCTAATCTGATTCCCTTACTTTTTTTCCCCCAATCAAACTCGAATTTCCACTTAGGCACAAACGAACAGGATATTAGGGGGAAAAAAAACGACACCTAAATCCGGACCACGGACTCGGAGGAGCTGATCATCAATTCAAGAACACTTTAATCACTTAGCTCTCTAGCAACCGAACCGTTCAGCTTAATCCACGATGTCCCAATATCACGCGTCACAAAACCTAATTTTCTAATCTAAATAGTAATCAATTCTCTTGCCTGGAACCAGTATCTTAGCTCAACTGGTAAAGGTATTGATAGCATCATTCATTTGAACCAACTCACTGTACTATGTCCGGGGCGCAATTTTAGTAAGCAATCCTGAAACAAAGAGACTCCGGTAGTGATGGAATACTCTGAGGGTATTTCTAAAAGAGCAAACAAATATACATCTGCAATTTTGCTAAAGAATCCAAAACAGTGAAAATAAAGTTAGTGTCTCCATTTTCCCGGTCGTAGAAAGTGTTGTTGTTATTGTCTTTATAGCTATTGTTTTCATTCCTGGTCTGTTTAGCGACTTAATTCGGTTATTGCGATACTTTTTTTTATTTACATTTATTATCTGACCTCTGTTGGTCCCAAAAGAATCATCGTAATGGTGCTATGCCGAATGCGATATCTGTTCGGAAAGCATCTAACTATTTATTAATAACAAGGAAATAGATAGGGCAATGGCTCCTCAGTTCTCTTTAAATTGCCAACAGGAAAAAATTAGTCTTTAAAAAAAAGTTCCACAGCTAATGTATCCCACCGATAGTCACCTAATGAGCTGAAACAAGGAACCTATCCAAATGATGTCTCACTGTCGACTGAGTAACCATAAAGGAGATTATTCTTTAACATAGGTGCATCAAAGTTTTATTGGAGTGTTTGCCAAGTTATATCAAGGCTGAGCGACCGCTTCTGGAGTTATTCGAAATGGACGTTTTTTTCTTCCGGGTAGGTCTTATATACTGAGTACCTTCAAGCAGCTTTCCTCTCCTCTTTGATAAATGCAGATTTATATTATTTGGCGTATGTTAGAGAAACATATTGTCATTACTTGTATAAGGAAACTTATTTAAGTACCTACATTACCTCCATAGATTAAAATGAATTTGACTCCAGACAAAAATCTTTCTCAGTTTTTGGATGGTCATTTTGGTGCCATCTTCACAAACAAAAGTGTGTGCATTCTACATACATAAATGTTCTGTTCATGGGTTTTCCAAGTCAAACGCGTAGCTGGAGAGTGGAGAGGCTGTTTAAAAACGCTTCTCTCGAGCCAGTAAGAGAGCCCCCGATCCCCAAACCTTTAAAAATAATAGTTCTTTTACTGCATTCCAACTGACAAAACTCACTTAATGTTGGAGAGAACCCTTCAAGGAGCCAAGGTCCCCCTCTGGCCTCTGATCACTAGCTACGTCTCTGTGACAAGTTCAGAGCCATTAATACATTCGTTATTGAATGAAAGATGCAAAAAAATGTTTGGAAAGAAGATGCAATACAATCCACTTAGCTCACTCGTCGTGTGATGCGACCTGAAACGGCTCAGAGGTTAGTGGGAACTGGACAATACGAGCGTAAATGAAACTCGATGGTCGTAAAAGTGGGAGGAGCCTCTTGTATGAGCCATCTCTTGAAGAGATTCTTTTCTGTAATCATTCAGCGAACGCACACAGCTGCGCAAACAAAGTAGATATCAAAATGAGCATGATTTAGCACCGCGAATATATCCTATAAGCAAAAAATATGTATACAGAGGCATTTTTTAATGAATGCACAGGTAATACTTCGAGAGAACTTAGTAAAAAATCTTCGAAGGGAAAGAGGAGTGACTGTAATTTTAAAAAGATTAAAAGGGTTGACATCATGGGTAAGTTTGGTTTTACACAGTAATCAACGGTTTTAAATTGGGTTACATTATATTGGAATTCTATCTGAAATGATTAATACACGATCAATGTATCATTTGGGCCGAGATGCCTTATATCGTTTACCCTGTCTAGGCCAAATGATGCATTCACCGTGTAATGACGGGATATCATTTCAAGTATGAGTTTTAATATAATCTAAGGCGATTCATGGTCTACTTTCTCGAGTTCTGTGTCCTCGATTTTGATCTTAGTGTTTTTATCTCCCATGTGGTTAAGAAATCAAGCGAAGAATCACACTAGGATGGCAAGCCTTTGGCGGAGCTAGCTCAACCTTAAAAAATAGTAAGATCCCATAAATCCTAAAAAGAAGGGTGTATAACCAATGCATCCTCCTAATAGTCACTTATGGAGCTGAAACATGAAACCTAACCAAAAGACAGACCCGTAAACTGAGAACCATGCAACGTGCACATGAAAGAATAATGCTGGGCCTCACATGGAGAGACCACCAAACAGCACAGTACATCCGAGAAAAGACAAGAGTTAGGGACGTCATAGAATCCATTAAAAATCTCAAATGGCGGTGGGCTGGACATGTTGCAAGAATGGCAGACAATCGATGGACATCACGACTCACGATATGGATCCCCTTAAGACCACATGCGCAACCGAGGCCGGCAAAATGTTAGATGGAGAGACGAGCTAGACAAGTTCAGGAAGTACTGGCTCCGTGATGCCCATGATAGGGAAGTGTGGCAAATCCTGGGGAAGGTCTATGTCCAACGACGGACGCTAAAAGACTGATGATGATGATGATGATGATGATGATGATGATGATGATGATGATGAAGGCGATTCATTATCACTCTGTTAGATGTTACATCTGTTTCTAAATAACATGATTGTCTGCGTTGAAAAAAAAACAACAAATTGAGTAGATATAGACAGTGTATAAATAGAAAAGAGAACTCGGGGTTGAAGCAGTTATTTTGGCCTTTGCATTACCGGCAACTGTTTAGCTCAGTGGTGAGAGCAACGCTACGTTGAAGCGGCTACCTTATCGGACGTAGGTTTTATTCCTGCAGCAGCCCCATTTTCTTTAATTGTTTATTCTATTTACGTCATCTAGGCCAAATGATATTCATCTTGTAATAACGGGAGATCATTTCAAATAGAGTTTTAATATATTATAGCGCAATTTATAATCATTTCTGTTCGATCATATATCCATTTCTTAATAACATAGTAATCTATATATCTGTTTATAATAAAAAATAAAATATTGATTTTGTCAAATGAGTGAACAATGTAGATTTGGAAAGTTAACTGCTTGTAGCAATGTATTATGATTACACTTGTTAGAAAATAATCCAGAAAAGCGCTCCTACCGATTCATGTGCTCTCATACACATGTGAGTAATTGCAAAATCGCGATGTATGTATAACCTAAACATGACTCAAGTTGGGGCAAATCCGAAAAAATTGGTGCTGATTAACAAATGACTGTAATTACACTCCCCAAGTTCAAATTGTACATAGCAGACCCAATTCAGCAAAAACCTATGGATTTAAGACAAACAAAAAAATTAACTATTAGCTTTAAGAGAAAATTTCCAGGACCCGAAATTTTATTTTCTCAGACTTGTAAACTTTTAAGGACTTCTTTCCTATGAGAAAAAAAGAGTCCTTGAGACAGCTAAAGTGATAGCTGGCCCTTATTGCTCCGCCCGCTTGCTGCCGAAACAATCTCACTACTGTAAGAGGCTCTCCCCATTCAGCGGCTTTTACTTTCCCACTAACCACTAAACCAGGGGTGTGGAACTCAATTACAATGGTGGGCCAAATATTATATGAGTACCCAGTATGTCGGCTTGATTATATGACTATGTGCAATTTGTGATCACGATGAGTAATATGAAAATAAGAAATGCTGATTAATTCTACTCTCATGTTGGAATGCGGCTCTTAAAAATAAACAAGCAAATAAAATAATGTGATTATTTATCTTAATTAATCGGTCTTGCATCCAGTACAACTGCTCGTTGATACTTGGCACTTCTTGGTATGGACCAGGACATCAAAGTCTGTCCCTAAAGACTGAGCTGTAGCCACTTTCAGTATTGAATTGAGGTATATGTCAGTGAGTACAATAATTATTCACAGGCATATGTGCTTTCGGGTATTGGCATGACCATACATTTAATCCTGGGATCATTCGGTCCGAGGTATTGATAAAATGTACTAACATCGACGCTTGAAATTTGTTCCCCAAGACAGAATTTCACTGGAGCTCAATTTATCCTTAATCGCTTTCAGTTTGATTCGCTACAACTGAGCAAAAAAAAAATTGAATGTTTATTTTACATTATCAACAATATTGCGTTAGGTTGATCGAACAGTATCGTTTCCTTAGGGGGAAACTTCTATGAGATACATATACAACTCAGAAAATCGACTGTGCACGAAAATACCCGTTATTACACAATAGATACGTTCCATATAATACACTCGTTTGAACAAGGCAAACACGATATATAGAAAAAGACGTCTCTCGTTTATTCTTTGCGTCTTTGCGAGAGATCCCATATTTTCAAAAACACAAAATTACACAGAGTCAAACAATAAGTAACTGTGGCGAATCACAAGTTCAGTCTTGGTTGGATGTGGCCCTGTCACTCTTGGTATATCCTCCGCACCTTCAGATTGGTTTGCTCAAATAAATAGTGTTTCGCTCTCCTTTGTCTTGTCAGTCTCATTTTGCCTCCATCAATTACGATGACACGAAGCCAGTCTCCATTATTGTTCTATCAGACGCCATATTTTGTAACATTTACTATTTGTGAACGATCCATTTCATGATCTATAACTAGAAAGCACTCAGAAAGATCATACTTCAACCAACATCATTTCTAGTGGTAGTAGTTGTACACGAATCCGCTCCAGAATAGAATCGCTTCTTCTGTAACACATTGCCCGCCCTTCAACTAACTTTTATAGAGATTTATCGAGAACTTTTGGGGATATTGTGTGGAAATATATTAAATTTTGGTGATGTTATGTGATGTGGACGTATACGTAAATGAGGTAATTGTGCATGAATCTGACCAATAAGCTTATCCACTTCTCCCTTCCATCATTACCTTCCCTATCACAAATTTTCATTGGAATCTTTTGAGTACTTTCGGAGATATCTGGTGGGCAAACAGACAGGCGGAAAGAAGGACGAGAAGATTGATGCGACTGGATATATATATATATGTATAGCGAATCTACAATCCACAATTTATATCTAGCTCTACTCTAAAACAACTCAACTCCATGAGTAAAATGTTGTATGTATCGAGCACTCAATGAAATAAATCCATTGCATTTCAGAAGAAGCTTTATATTATTGATATATTATTGTATTATGTTATACTACTAGCCTGATTTGTACCACATATACTCTGTATATATATATATATATATATATATATATATATATATATATATATATATATCACTCAATCTTAGTTGATAGAGGTAATAAAACTAGTATTGTGCATAATGAAGAAGGCTATCCATAGTTGTTTTTTTTAATGAGTATGCTTAGACGCTTGTAGTGATGCTTGCTCGACTAACGTGAATACTCAGGAGAATTATAGAATAAGATCGATATTAAAGACAACAATAGATATACTACAGGTTGTTACTCTCTAATCTGGTATCCTGTGGTCTCACATCACCCATGGTCCGAAAAGTTTTGAATCTGTCGCTATTAGTTTGAGGGTCCGTCTCTAGAACTCTTTGATTCGGTTTCAAGCCGCGGCTTGAGCCATAATTTAGCGGTTTCGTTGAACCAGTTGTGTGAGATTATCATTTTAACATAGAACTAGACATGTATTTGATTATTTCATCTTCGTTCTGGTAAATTATTTTGATACGCTCTAATATAAAGCATATGCAAAAACAAATAATCTCCCCTTGGGGTGTGTACGACTTGATACGTCCGAGACGATGTCAAAACAACTCGATGACAGGCCAAGTTGATGCCAAACAGGTAAGAATATTTAGAGGATAGTTGTTTAATATATCTTTTTATATTTCAATCAGAATTTATTTTAAAAAATGACGATTTGGTAATATTTATTTATCTAAAAAATAGTTGCATGAATTTTATATCTATAGAAAAATTGAATTTATTTATAATCATAAGCTATTCCTTGTAAATATTCTACATTCTTCATCGTTTAATGTTTAAAACTATATTACGAAAAAATAAGTATGATAATAAAAAATATTAATAAAAATTTTGTATTCGTACGAAAATTCATTCTATTGATAATTATACGCTATTCCACGTGAATATCCCGGGGGTCCTTTCTTTAACCCTTAGTGTGTCGCTAAATTTCTCATGCCTTTTGAAAAATTCTGACCTGATCCAAAAATTCACGCCTATTATTCTCGTATACTGATAATTCCAAATATATTCTCAGAAAAGTATATATGAAATGAAAGAAAAATAAACGAAGATTAAAAATGTAGTAAAGTAAAAAAAAGTGAAAGATGTGCATTTGTAAAGGTAGACGAAAGGAAAGAGGGAAAAAATCACGAAATTGCACATTTGTGTTTTTTTTCTCTTCTTTTAAAATCATTATTGACAGTCATTTCTATTAGTGCAAGCCAGCATTTTTGTAAATAAATGCACAAAACTCTTCATGTATAGATGTTTTTGTGTGTGTGTGTGTGTGTGCGTGTGTCATTGAAGAGAGGAAAGACTGGCGAAAGATATACGATAAACTTCATGTGAATGAATTGTATAGAACTGGAAATATAACCGTTTTGAAATGTTGTTCACACAGTAAATTAGCGTACACACATAGATCTGTAGTACAATGGCTTACGATTTTTGTACGAGGTATGTTTTCAAGCACAAATATATAAATTTATATAGTTTGCATATGTAATTTTTATACTTGAATTTTCCTCCTATCATCCTTGTAGCTGCTATCACGTTTTATTTTTTTTGTGTGATAAAATCAATATTCCATGATGGGCTTATTTCCATGGTACATACTACGTATCCTGTTAACAGTCTATGAAAGAAATAAGTTTTCTATTTTCACAAAAAGACCGCTACGAAATTAAATAATTCGTCTAGTTTTATAGAAATAAAACTACCAAGAGAAGCCATTCGTGTTATTATTTGCTTTGATTTTTCCTATCCCAAATATGATTGTTTGGACGTATGTATCTCGGCATTTATTAGTTTATCGAATATTTTCCTCGTCCCTCTCCATTAACGCAAGAAAACATTTATGTGTAAAAAGTTTCGTGCGTATATTTACAAACGGGCCGGCCTGCTTCTCAGCATACGACATGGGAAACTCTAGCGGCAGGCTAAGGGTTAAATAAAGAACCCCTCCGGAATATTTACATCGGTTGGCTTATAATTATAAACAAATTTCAATTTCACTGTCATAGTGATGCCTATTCATTATTCTTCTATTAAATATTCTTCTTTCAATGTCATTTAATGAATGTTTAATAAACCCTGCATCGAGTTGTCTTGGCATCGAATCAGTCGCATCGAGTTGGATTGCATCGAGTTGGATCACATTGAATTGTCCCATTCCCCTTTATTTTTATTGCATAATTTATATCATATAATATTCAAAATATATCGTTCAATTTTCATAAACATTATAAAGGTTCCTTATTTCCGATTTTTTACTGCCCGGCACAGGCCAGGCCCCGAGGTCGACGCATTGAAAAAGTGCAAGTGTAACTTAAGATGGTCATCTGGCTTTCCATACATCAAGCAATTAGCGCAGCTTTGAACAGCACAAAGCATTAATAGTTAGGCACCCAATAAGACTTGAAATTTCTACAGCAATAATTGTCTGCAAGACAAGCCTACTAACCTTTGAACAACGGCCAAACACCTTGTAGGAATTTACTAACCCTAGCTTTATCATCATCATCATCAGTCTTTTAACATCTGTCGTTTAACATAGACTTTCCCATGGCTGTCACAGAGCCAGTATTTTCTAAATTTGTCCAGTTCATCTCCCCATCTTGTATTCTGTCGACCTCGGTTTCGCATGTGATCTCTGGAGATCCATGTTGTCAGTTGTGATGACCATTAGTTGTCTGCCATTCATGCAACATGGCCTGTCCATTGCCATTTAATTTTTCTAATTGATTCTATGATATCTCGGACTCCTGTTTTCTTCCTGATATACTGTGCTGTCTGGTGGTCTCTCCATGAGAAGTTGAGCATGATTCTCTCATGCGTGCGTTGCATGCTTCTCAGTTTGCAGGTCTGTCTCTTGGCTCGATTCTATGTTTCAGCTCCATAAGTGACTATCGGGAGGATGCATTGGTTGCATACTCTTCTTTTTAGCACAAAGCTACATCTGTGGACTCCAAAGGAGGATCACAACAGTTGGTCCACAAGACTATCCTGCAAACAATTGTGCAAAGGTCAAATGCCTTGTAGGTATCAACCAAGCTTAGCTTCGCACGGCACAAATCCACAGTGACGAGGATTACCATTTCATAATCAGAATTCCTGAACTCGTTTCGATAGATAGATAGATAGATAGATAGATAGATAGATAGATAGATAGATAGATTCCATGAGGCTAAATATTTTCATCTCACGGACAAAGTCGCTCGTGTTGTGAATCCAAACGTCACTGGATGACCCATTACGAGACTTAAAAGACCATTGCTACCTTAGTGAGTCCGACCTGCAATGACTGTCCCTGTATATGTGATCTAATGCTAGATTAAGCTAGCTTAGTAAGTACCTATAAACACAAACAATGATACAGTGTTCTCCTCGTTAAATTTTATTTATGTATGTTCACGTGTCCCTGGTATTCAATAATGTTTGTTTAAATGTAGGTATGTTTATTTTTAACGCCAGCTCTAGATTAAGATCTTGTATTAGTAAAAGTTGTTCAAGCCTACTCAGTGTTGGTGGAAGCTGGACAAGTTGAGCAGTATCCTTTTACGAAAAGTTCATCATTCCTCAGTCACGTGAACCATTAAAACGCTTCAGCCGTATCATGAAAGCGTCGAAATACAATCCTTCGTTTTCGAAAATACTATCGTCTTACTTTTTTCGTCAACGAGCTGCCACTATGAGAAAGTTTTTTTCAAATATATCTTATCAGTGGTGGTGAGGTCGCCGCTTAGGAGAAAAGCGAGTGCTTATCGCGTGGACGGACGTATGTCTACGGACCGGCTCAGCACAGTTCCGCTATTGTCTGAAAGTATTACGGTCTATGTTTTTCTCGTCGGCACACCGTAATCTCGCGACGGTATCAATGTGAGAGGCACCACTTATCGCCCAATTCCTCAACCCGACACAAAGAGAGAGTAAGAATTAGACATTGTCAACCAAAACTGTCGCTATAACTGTCAACTTCATTTCTATGGCTGAACTGGCTGGCTGACTGACTGGCTGGTTATGTATGTGTGTACCGCGGTAACTCGTTATTATGTGTAGAAAGAACGTTTCCTTCTTTCTTTTTTTAATCCACCACGATATGTATTTTTAAGTCGGGGTTCAATTTACAATATAGGCTCATGTAAAAATTAACCTCTCTGTTTGTGCCCGACAGCATTCGCGCTTGGTTTTTAAAAATTCTGACTTAGGTGATCAACACCCGACAAATGGTGAGGGAAATAACTTTTTAATTGATCACCCTTTTTCTTTTTTTAATTGGTCGTCCCAGACATGACATGCTGCCAAAAAACGTTGGTCATGTGACGGCTTTTTTTTACTTCGGTGATCAACGCCCGACAAATGGTGAGAGAAATAACTTTTTAATTGATCACCCTTTTTTTTCATTTTTTTTTTTTTAATTAGTCGTCCCAGACATGACATGCTGCCAAAAAACGTTGGTCATGTAACGGTTTTTGAAAATTCTGACTTTTACTTCGGTGATCAACGCCCAACAAATGTTGAGAGAAATAACTTTTTAATTGATCCCCCTATTTTTTCATTTTTTTTAATTGGTCGTCCCAGACACGACATGCTGCCAAAAGACGTTGGTCATGTGACTGTTTTATATGTGCGACTAAGCAGATCTGTTTATCTACCGTTCGTTCAGACAGCGCAAACAATTCAATATTTCACGATCTAATTTTAGGCTGAAGACCTGTTGAGTTCTTCTGATAAATGCCGATAGTGGAAACAGTTTTCTGTCACGACGGCAAAGCCACTCTCAAGTATAAAAATAACATGAATGAAAATAAAGACAAAAGATTATAAAACTGCTATATAACGATGCATACTGGTCACAATGCTTGCGTCTGTTCCGTAGGTCGTAGGATCAATACATAGACAAGTTATACCAAAGCCTTAGACAATGGTAGATATCATCTCACTCAGGATACACCTGTGAAAATATGGGTGCGCCTACGAGACAATAAAACCCCGTACTGAGTTGCTTGACTGTGAACTATGGACGTAACAATGTAAGAGAATGTTTAGAAAGTCATATCGCATGTTTTAAGGGAGACTTAAAAACTCATTCAAGTAATTCGCAACGACTAAAACCCATTATGAAACTATCCTTTTTCTTCTCTGACAGAGGAATTTGGTATTTGAGACCAATGAGAGCATAAGAACCATAATATGCACCGACACCTCATAAGTCCTTGATGAGCAGTTGATGGAATATAATACTTTCATATATTGCTATCTTTTAGAATAAGGACAGACAATCATAGATTTTTATTGACAACCATTTGAACAAGTGCATAGCTTTTTATAGTATGAAATGAAAACCATTTTAAATATAACAAACGTTAAATTTATTGGTCAAGAAGAAAACCATCATTATTTGCTATGACGAACTTTAAATTATCCGGTTAACTGTTATATATTTTTAACTACGACTTTAAATAGGAGGAAGTTTTCGTTTCAGATCAATTTTGAATGGGTTCGTAGCATTAATAAGAAAGGACCAATAAAGAGACGTAAGAAGAGAGAAAATTATTTTTTTTACGTCACATTGCATCATATAATTCTATTTCAAATTAATTTTGGAAATGAGAAAAATGAGACGTAAGAAAAAGGTTCCGTTATTTGAGACATTTGATTTAAACATTTTTGCAAACATCTCCTATTGTTACTTATGGGGAATAACACACTTCTTTGATACAAACAAAAACTTTAGCAAAGCCCGAGAAAATCAGTCCTTGCCTATTTTGAGAGATCCTTTTTTTCTTTTTAATCTCTCAACTGTTTCACATTACTCTTTTTTCAATCAATTGGAAGCGGATAGTTTCATAAGAAAAACAAGTGCTGTCAAATGCTATCAAAAAGCTGTGTAAACAATGTCTTAGGTGTCGAGCAGAGTCTGTTTTTCTTGTGTCTCTCAGCACACTTAAAGCCAAGGTTATTTGCTAGTGGGATTTAATAAGTGTTTGGTTGTACGGAAATTATTGTTGTATTTTTGGAGAGGAGATCAAAACCTGTTTGAAAGCAGCAAAAGTTTAATCTGACAAGAATAGATTACTTCCTTCAGCCCTGGTATCAGATGGGAGGCAACTGAACTGATCACTCCAGGGTGCAAGTCTGGGTGAAGCGCACTGAGATTATTGGATTAATAGACGGACTCTTTCTCTTGTCTTCGCTGATGTAGTCCAAAGTAAAGCTGAGCAATACGTTTTGTCACCGGATTGACTGCAGGAGCTGTCGGAATAAGGTTGAAATTGTCATCCAGTCGCTTTGAGGGAGCTCAGCTCCCTGGGTTGGAATTAGAATTATAAGTCTTTTAGACTGGTTGCCAACTATGACTAAAGGTTCAAGTCTGCCCCGCTATTTGCCTACAGCTGGTGCAGATGAGATGGATTCATGTCTTTCACAAGAGCGTTCGTGCGAGGTGAATGCAAACTTGATTTCGGTCCGCTGATTCTATTCTCCGTGTTGCTAAAACAAAATTGGTAGTAGCTTAACAATTAGCTACACTTAAAATAGAGGATGATAAGATATAATTACCAGTCTACTGTATGAAGGAAACCATTACCTAATATCGCATTTTTTCTACCTGCAACTCGCTTTCAACAGGTGTATATTGTTTGAATCCCCATTTGCAGAATTGGTCATCCAGAGAGAAATCATCGTGTGTTCGATCCCTGCTGAACGTTTGGAACCAATATTTCCAAGCTGGCAGCCTATGGGAAGTTGACATGCAGGACATTTTCCCCCTGACCCTGGATCAGGCATCCCCACCTAGAACGAGGGGGTTTGAAAGTTGAAACTAGTCATCGAGATAATTGTGTAGTACAGTATTTCAATGTAACCCCAGTTTAATGTCCCCGAGTAAAAAAAGACTTTTTCTTATTTTTTTCATTATGATGATGATGATGATGATGATGATGATGATGATGATGATGATGATGATGATGATGCATCTTCACACCAGTTGCCAGGTGGCCACCACTGTAGATTGAGTGCCAGCAAGTCTCCTCAAATCTAAGGCCCTCGTCTTCATACTCTCACATTCCACAGCAGTGCTGTGGTTTACAGTTTCACACCAGTTGCTTGCTGGTTACTGCTAAAAGCTGAGTGACAGTAAATCACCTCAGGTCTCAAGCCCCCACTCCCACTCCTACTGCTCTCACCTATTACAGAAGTGCTATGGTTTGTACCATCTCCACTATGCCTTTTCCTTGGTTGTTAGGCCATCACTAACAGCTGGGGGTCGTATATCTCATATTACCAGTACTCTCCTCGGTATTTGTGCAATGCTCAGTAGTGCTGTGATTTGTATAGTCTCAATTCTCAAGTTCCCTCAATCTCGTTTTCAGTGTCTTTGGTATGGTTCCGGATGCATTTGCTATTGCTTACTTCATCGTGTGACTGCGACGTCAGATTATCCATCGTACAGTTGGGCAGACTGGCTCACACTACAAATGCTGACAAGTGCAGTACCTTCTCCACGGGTGTAAATCCTGTCGTGTAACAGGCTTGCCACTGAGAAATATTCCGAATATATATGCTTTTGGACCCCTGTTCTAGAAATATATGATCCCCTCTTGGAAACATACACTTTTGTACACACCCGCCCTCTTGAAGAGTGGCAGCAGACGCCCATGCCAACAAATCCCGCCCTCCTCGAATTCTTGTCCACCAATGAATGCCTATAATCCGCTAGGAAGTCTGCGTTGTTCGCAATATGAACGACAGACGAAAATTGAGAATGCGAATGCTTATTTACGGCATCAAAACAGGAAACAAGTCATTCAATTAGACAACAGAGAAAGACTGCTCTGTAGTATTTGAAAGGAATAATGTGACTTCTAGGTCACGTGTTTCTCTCTCAACCAATAATCAAACGCTGACTTTATTCAAAATTGGCGATTCGGTCAGTTTTAACGATTAACTCTCGTAGTAGCCCCAGAAGATCAGAAAGAAACAAAATAGAACACGTTAACATCAACTTTTGAAATTGAGCTGTTTACTCAGTGCTATCAGTCACTGCATTCTCACCATCACTGTCTATGGTTTAAATGGATGTGCAACTATAGGTAATCCTTGAGCAAAATATAGCCTCTTCCATGTATGTAATCAGAAACTGTCAACCAAAACTGTCAACATACATTTCTTGAGTTTTCAAGTGAGTCTGTCTGGCATCATTAGCCACGTATGTAAGCCACACCAATGGGTGAGAAGGCCGAAAATTTGAACATTTACTCCCAATTATGTCCCGAAAAAAACATCTTTGGCTATTTGTTTTTAATTTCCACTCTGAACAGGATTTTTGGTGGGGAATTAAATTTGCTATATCAATTTATGCTAAATTGGCTCCTCAGTTAATGTATAGCAGCGTTCACGCTTGCTTTTGTTTTGTTTTTTTGTTTTTGTTTTTTATAATTCAGACTTTTCTAGAGTTCAGTGCTCAACAACTGGTAAAAAGCAACTTATTAACTGATAACACCTTTTTCTTTTCTTTTTTTCAATTCATCTTCATCAGCAGCTGCCTTTTAGCATCAGTTGCTGTACAAAGAACTTCCCCGGGAGTCGTCAGACCTGTCTCTCACGGGCGTCGGGGAGCCAATTTTTCTTAACTCGTCTACTTCATCACGCTATCTTATATTGCCGGTCGTACTTTTGTATATGATCTCTGGGGATCCACGTGGAGTCGTGATGTCCATCGGTTGGTGAACACTTTGGTAAAAAATTTGTAGATGTAGTTTGGTAGGCTAATAGGCCCGTAGTTGCCTTGATCTTTCGGGCTCTTTTTCTTATGTAATGACATTATGATTGCAGTGTTCCAATCTTCTAAGACTTCACCCCATCTTAGGTAAGAGTTGAATAGGATGGCTAGTTTCCTGGTGATGAGTTTACCAGCTTTTTTGATTAGGTTGATGATGATGATGTTACCCACACACACTCACACAAAACACGATGTATTTCCAAAAGACGTTGGTCACATGACGGTTTCTATTGAGTGACTAACCAGACTTGTATAAACTGATTAATTGTCTTTTCCCTGATTAAAAAAAATCATTAGAGGAAGATAGAGTATCATCTTTCTAAATTTAAAAATTGCGAAAATGGGACTTTTTGTTTGGAACAGACAATAGCTTTTTCGTACAGAACAAAACAGTTATTTTCTGTTTGTTAATCAGCTTATGCGGTACTCGTCATAGGTATATGAAAATGCACACCTTTTACTTCTAATCGGTTGATTTTGGGAGTTATAAACAGGAACATGACACAAGAACGACGAATTTTGCTATCAACATAACAATGCACGCATTCAGACATTAGTTCAGTAGTTCTAAATTTATGGAAATTGTTTTTTAATAGAAATCGTTAAATGAAAGAAAATCAAGTTCGCATTTTCTATGCTTTTCAAATTCTTATTCAGAATCGATCAATGAAATTGAAAAAAGGAACTGACATAGCTATATGGAAGAGTTGCCAAATTAGTAAATTGATTTTGGACCTCCTAATGCTCACAAAAACAATACAAAACCGATTTTGTTCTTGTTTAAATACTTATAAGCAGTGCTTTATAGAAAGTAATGCTCGTAAGTACTTGAGCGAGCAAACTTTTTGTCTATTTTCATTGATATTTTTACATTATTTCCACTTCATATTCCTCCCAGTTTTGATTTTCATCTTTTTTTAAATACTAGTACGAGTCCACCCAAAAAATCTAACGTTGTAAAACAGTAAGTTAACCAGGAGAAAAATGGTTAGGGAAAAACACAGACACCGTGTTTCTTGCCAAGTTGTTTGTAAAATACTGATATTTTTCTCTGATAAAATTCGTGCCATTGAATCATAATGATTTTTTTTTATCTGTACATAAAAATCTTTTTTCTTACTTTTCCCTCGACATGAAATTGTAAGTATGGGATTAGTCAGAATTTTCACAGTCTATTTTTTTAGTGATTGTTAGTTGAACAAGATATTCGGAATGAATGTTGAGTGGTAGTGAAAGGGACAATTAAGAATGAGTTGATGTGATTAGCAAAGTTAACGTTAAGATAGTGAAGATTTGCACTTTGTGTCGTATTTCGCTACGATATTTTTTGTAAAATTATCAACGAAATTTGATAAAAAAACAGTTTGTTTGTTAAAATACTTACGAGTGGTACTTTCTACATGATATTGCTCAAAAGTATTTGAACAAACAGAAAAATCTGTATTTTTTTGCCCAAGATTATGTATTTTGAGCGGGAGGGGTCCAAATTAATTTACTAGATCGACAAATCTTCCATATAGCTCTGAGTTTTCAATTTTTCAATCTCCTTGATCAATTCTGATCAAGATTTTAGAGGGATAGAAAATTTTTTTTTAAATATCTTTTCTTTCAATTAACAATTTAATTCTTTTTTTAAAAGTCACAATTTCCAAGACTTCAGTATTCAGAAATACAAAAGATGACTTAATGTTTGCTTTATTCATTGAAATAATTTTGTTTTCCCTGTGCAATGTCGCTGTTTTTAACTCAAAACAAAGCGATTAGAAGCAGAATAATGTTTGTTCCAATATTTTCAAGTCTGTGTTACGCTGAATCGACCAAATTTCCTAATTGATGAAGTTCGATTTCACTTTGATTACTTATACTTTTGATTGTAAAAAAATAGTCGTTTTATATCTTTGTTTTGATTAAGTAAAGCTTCGCCAATTAGGCATTTAGCTTTACATATGCGCGTAACAAACATGAGCATCCGGAAAATATCCTTTGAAACAGTTTACTTCATTAAAGACAAATATTTTTTATGTGTTAATATATTCAAACAGAACTTTTCTTGATATACAATTCTGGTCATCATTATTGACACTTTCATTTTTTTTTTCTATAACCTGTACAATATCTCCAGGAATTAATTTGAATCTATCAAATTTTTAACATCAGAATATTCTGATAGACTGTCTAAAGTAACTAAACAAAATATTTTCTTGACTTACAAGTGGTGATTTCATGAGAAAATAGAAAATATGACCGGTACATCAATTAAGGTACCCTTCTTTAATATTATGTTGCAACATTTTTGTAATAATCTATAGGATTATTGCACCTATCAGTTTCTCACGTCCTTCCTTTGAAATGTATTCAATCTCTTAAATGATTGAAGGCGCCCTTCCCCTAAATGACGTATTTCAACTCTCTCCGAAGATTCCCAATCGGAATCAGATCAGGACTCGTTGCTATTTAGTTTAAATGGTCTTCTTTTTTCCTTTTCTTTTCAACCATTCTTGTTTGCTTCTAGATATATGTTTTTGGTCTTTATCGTGCTTAAGAACCTATGGTTTGCTACATTAACTTAGTTTTCTCACACTGGGCAGCACATTTTGCTCTTAAATCCCTTTGTAATCATCTGATTTCACAATTCCCTTGATACGGTCAAGGAGAGAAAGCAAAGCAACACAATTAAATCATGGGCTCTCAACTATGCTTAACTTCAGGTAGGGTGTTCTTCGTCTAATAAGCTTCATCTCGTGGTCTATGAACAAATCACAAAATTGCATTGCCAAAGAGCTCTATTTTCTTTTCTTATAACCACAGAATATTTTCCTAGGAAGATCGTGGTTTGTCTCCGTACATATTGGCAAATATTATTCATTCGTCTTTGCCTTTCTTCACCACAGTGATCTTTCTTGGCCTCCGCCCATATAGCCATTCTAGGCTTATTGTGTGGCGTATGAAACATTACGAAACCATCCCTCCAGGTTGTTCCAGATCAGCCTTCAGCTCTTTGGACGTTTCACGTGGTGTTTTTTTTTTCAGGTTTTCACTAACGACATCCACGGAGGTTCAGATGTATGTTTAGCAAACTTTTAAATACCATTTAGCGCTGTTAAAATAAGGATACGAAGGTCTTTGAAAATGGTTTCGTATCCTTAAGTGGTTTTATGCTAGGTAATAATAGTACTACTGATATTCTCAGACAGCCCACGTCTTTGCCGTGGTGAAAAAGAAACAGAGAATAACCAAATGTTTTAAGCATTGAAATCATCATTCATTAACTATTTCAAGTCATGTGGGAACTGACGATTCAACACAGGTGAGTCTAATCTCTAATTTGTCAATGATGAGTCAAATGTATTTATTTTATTTAGACTTATTTAAATAGTACCAATATCAGTGTCGTTCCCATCTTTCAGTTTTTTTACTTTTTCTTCCAATTGCTTTTCCTCGTATTTTTAAGAAAAAAACTTTATTTTGTTCTGTGTATGAAATATGAGTGTCTATAGACCAAAGCTGTTTTGTCTCTTTCCGAATCTTTCGGGAAATAGTCAGCATTACGTACATGAATTTCATGTGTGCCAATAAGGGTGACTAAAACTGTACATTGATTTTCATGAAACAACACTATCCCCGGGGTATTTCCCTAAGCATTCTTTGTTTATTTTGCCTTTAACTCTTCATGTTTTGTTTTTTTTTATTTCTAAATTCATAGTTATAAGGCCATATAGAGACAATTATCATTGAGTTATGGAGAAACATCAAGTTAAACACTATTTGGAAGGGGAAAAAAGTTTTATTTATTAATATCTACCGGACATGCAGGTCTCAAGTAAACGTGTTTTTGTATTGAATGTACATGAAGTAGGCATTTTGATCGCAGTTTATTGCTTCAATGAGCCAGTTTCAGTTTATTTTGTGAAGGTTTCTATCCTTTTAGATATGCACGTTTATTTGTATGCTTGTATGCGTCAGCACTCATGGCATTACTGTTTTATCTACAGTCTTGAAAATTGGCATCAGTACTCCACAAGACCCCTTCTAAAAGCGTTTTTCTCTTTGAAAAAAAAAGCTTTTTTAACCTCCTGGGGGTCTTATTACAACGTGAATAGTTCATTGATACTATCTGAATTTTCAGTTTACTCTCTTTTAGATGTTTTCCAAGCATTGATGTCATAAATAGAATTTATTCTGATCATATTTATTCTCCGATGGATTTTTCCATATTGTTTAATTATGGCTGTGATGGCGAGATAAGATTGTTTTTGAAAATATTGTTATTCTCAGGGGTGACCATCTTTTGACTCGGACTGTTCTTTGCGTTTACAACTTTTGCCAAGGAGAAATTTTTTCTAACACCAGTGGAGGTCTGAATTAGTAGTTTATGACTGTTTCCTATGATTTTACGGCAGATTAATGAAGTCAGCGATTTCTTATCAAGACATTTTGAGTAATGAACGTCAGTATACACAATATGTATATTTTTTTCCGTATTCTATAGACTTCTTTAAGGTCAACACGTTTTCTTGTGTAGTTTTTACGTGCGGTACTTAAGAGTAACAGTACTTAAAGGGTTCAGCTGAGAGAACCATTTCTTCCCATGTTATCGACAAGAAATGTGATTATCTGGTCACGTGTCTTCCTTTCTTCCCATAATCAAACGCTGTCTGATGTTCTTTGACTTTAACCCCGTACGTGAGTAGCATACGTTCACAATGGTAATATCTACCCACGCTGTAAGTATTTGCTTTAAGCGAGTTTTCTCAGATGATCCATGGTAGCTGACGGAGAAGAGAAGTGTATCAGCTCTTCTTGAGAGAACAAATTCACCATAACTACGTTGCCACGTAGGCATTTGTAATAGTGAAAAAGTTTAATACGCTCATTATCAACCCCGATGAGCAAGAGTCGTATTAGAGAATATCACTGATTTAAAAAGTTCCTTTTTGTGGCTTTCTAAGAGGTTCAAATGACCTTTCACTTTTATTTGAAGGAAACAAGCACATATTCATATACATATATATCTACGTAAACCTATACATACACACATTTATATACATACATATATGCATAAATGCATACACACACACATATATATATATATATATATATACACACACACACACACACACACACACATATGTGTATGTGTGTGTCATAGAATTTACGTGAGTGTCGAAAGTTTTTGAAATAATTGATTTATTATTCATTTAGAATTTTGCTTTATCCCGGCTTGGGTGATATATGGAAAATTCCAAGAAAGAAAGTTAAGCAACGTTGAGCCGGGTCAATACCTGGATTGGCGCCCGTCTGGGTCTACCAGATGCCGTAACCGACACGGGAGGCATCATCTATAGCCATGCTGATCACAAAATGTATTATATATATATATATATATATATATATATATATATATATATATATATATATATATATACATATATACATATATATATATATATATATATATATATATATACATATATATATATATATATATATACATATATATATATATATGTATTGGTCTGCATGCAGTCTGAGATTAAAATTGACATACTGGGTTGAATATCTGCATGGGTGAACACTCAATAGAAGTGAAACAATCAGCTGCGTCGGCTGTTGTCCTTACTGATCCTTCGTTGCAAAATATTTTGGGAGGGGTAACCTACGTAATTAAGCCCTCTTTCACAGAATTAAATTTGTAGTATAAAATAAATTCCATGTACAAAACATTACGTTAATACCCTATATAGAATTACATAAGCATAGCTGAAAGGGGTTTGTTTGATCAACACTGCTGGGGGTTCATGTTAATATAACTGTTTTGTTTTGTTTTTTTAATCCCCGATACTGTTACATGGTGAACAACTGATGATCCCAACTACAGAAAAATGCACATGGTTCCATCGTAATAAAGATTATGCAAAACAGAAGAAAACCACGGAAGAAAATTACATATCTGACATTAAGAGATATTGGGAAATGAGTAACTGCTTTGACACAAATGTTTCAATGTTTAATGTTTAAAGTTTTAAAGTTGTCTTGATAATACATATTTATATAAATGTATATACAGATACACGTATACATCTGGTGGATGGAGAATTCATGCTAAATAAATGTATCGCTTAAATTCAGCCTTAATTCAGTCCAGTTCCATAGCGCAGAGGAAGGATATCGGTCTCCGGGTTTGAAGCGATGGTTTCGATCCTGCCTCGTGATACTGGATGGGACAACATATTATCTATAGCCACACTGAAGTGTTGTAATATAAAGAAACAGCTGTGGATGATACAATTATATAATTGTATATATATAATTGTACATATATATATACACACACACACACTTGGAATTCTCGACAATTTGACACACGCACGCTGTGCATATATATATGTGTGTGTATATCCCTCGCCTCTTTAAAATCTGAAAGGTGAACAAAACAAAATTTATCTCATCCATTCAATTTTATTTCAAGACTACATGGCCCATTCCATGTGAATCAGTTTTTGCGTATGTTATTCATGCATGATGTCACTGATTTTTGGTCTGGTCATTGTCAATGTTGTTATATGCGAAGTCAAAGCCAAAACTCAATAGTAGGTATTTTACAATACACACACACACACACACACACACATATATATATATATATATATATATATATATAGAGAGAGAGAGAGAGAGAGAGAGAGAGAGAGTGGGGGCAGACAAACAGACAGAGACGATAATTATAAAAACATTGAAGTGGGAACTCCAATGTATTTATAATAATCACAATGTCGGATATAAAATGTCCGTTCTACGATCACAAACACACAGGCAGATAGAGACAGAAATTGAGAGATAGATAATGATCAGACTTGGATAGATAGCTGATGAGCAGACTGAGATAGATAGATGAATAGATAGATATATTGATAGACAGCACAACCAGTGAGTTCATAAGTCTGAATAGCCGCTGAAACGATAGAAACAATTCTCAAAATAACAGACGGGTATAAAATATATATTTTAAGGAGCGGCATATGCGTACCTATGTAAGGTTTAAAATGCAAGTGGCTGATGTTGTTGATGTTAATGCTGCAAGAATATTTACCAAGGCTCGGTAAATATCGGTTATGTAATGGATGATGTTGTCTCTCTCACTTGACAACTTAAATCTCAAATCATGTACAAGATTGGGTCGGGGCCGTTGTTTATATTTAACAAAGAGTAAGTCTATTCACAAAGGTACATTTTACAAAAAGGTTTTTTTTATATAATATTCTGATTGAGGAAAGTAGTAACTGAAAGCTTTCCCAAGCTTTTTAAACTTTCCAAATGTTTGATAAAAATTTCTTTTATCTTTTTCTGTATAGATTGGCGCGGAAGAGTCAATATCCTTTTGTTCTGTCCTATCGCCGGTCGCTTGCAGCTGTTAATGTTCGACTGACACCTCATGCAAGAATGTGTGTGAAAACACGTGTATTGATGAATAGCGAGCTAGAGCAATTTGATGTAGTGAATTCGATCCTTACTGGGTGTTCCAACACGGTGTCAAAAGGTGTCAATCTACTTTTTCTCACGCCCTGTCCCATTGCCCCTCGGCTGAGACTTGTTATGTTCATCTCGTCCCGATACCCTTGGGAAAAGTCTTCGCTCCGTTCCATCGCTAGTCGGCTGTCTGCTTATGTTCACTTAGCACTAATGCTCTTGGGGAAAGGAATGAATCCACTTTTCTCTGTCTTCAAAATAATTCGTTACTGGTATCCGACGATAGCTGACGTAGAAGAGAAATGCATGACCGCTTAAGCAGACGACTTCTCCATAACTACATTTTCACATGAGCTGTAGTAAAGACGAAAAACAATCTTACATTAATCGACAATCTCGACGTGTACAATTCATATTAAAGAATACTACTGATTTAATGCAGATTCAATACTATAGACGAAAAATCTGAGATCTGCTGAGAGTGGGACTCAGACCACCAGACTAAAACATTCTGTATGCGGGATTGGTAAGAACGTTTGTTTTAATTAGTACAGTTACGGCAGTAAATGTCGTTGCTTGAATACTTTATCTTTTTGCTGTTTAGCTTATCTAAGTTTGGTTTACAGTGTATTTTCCAAGCTAGACGATGATCCCTATAATTTTTCGTCGGCCTGCGAGGGACCAGGAATCTTTTAGGCGACTGTAATAGCGGGATATACAGAATTTCTTTTTTTTTAACTTTTGTGCTGATTATTGATTCCTGGTCTAAAAGTTACGAAACTATGGTCAGTCAGATGTAACAAAACGTGTATAATAACGGAAATGATTTATTCGATGTATTAATTCTTTATAATTTCTTAATTATTACGTGATACTTTCGGAATCTTAAAATATGACATAAGTTTCCATATGCACGGAAGTGCAGCCACGCAGCTTAGAGAAAACAATCGCCATACGATAATTTTAATAGGACTTGCTCGTACACGTTCGAGTGAAGGCATTTCTGCCTGATGAGTTGAAAGGATTAAAGGTTTAGTTTAATACATATTTCTGTGTCCGCCAAGTTTTGATTAAACTGGCCATCACGGGTAATAGTTGAAAGACCACAGCGTCGAAATTTGAAATCAATTTTTTAAAATTCTATCAAGAAATAAACGTAGTCGGAACAAATTCCTTTCGCTAGCATTTTCCCCTGGGAAACATCTAAAATAGAGTTTTTAGATCTAGAAACATCTGGATTCTCGAGAATGTTAATGGTGTTAATAAACCCGTCAAAATAAGGCCTCAAAAATATCAAAAAATCTTCTTTTTAATATGAAAATAAAAACGTTTTTAGAACGGGTCTTTTTTTTTCTTTCAAAATATAAAAATAAAAACATTTTTAGAATGGGTGTACAGGGGTACTGATGCCAATTTGTAAGTCTGTAGACGAAACAATATGGATTGCTGGAACAAACAAACCCATGAACTTAGAAACATACGCGCATATAAAGAAGGATAGAACCCTTCGCCACCTTTGGTGGCTACGGTTTTTCAACACTGCGTCGAACAGTTATCGTCGGGAAAAAGGTTTGATCCCATTTTCAGCTGCAAATTATGCATGTTTGATTGGAGACGATAGCTATTCAGAATTTCAAGATAACGTCATGTTTTACCAGGAGACATTAAGATCTTAGCAGGGGGGATGACAGTATTTTCAGATAAATTAGCTTTTGTCCCCCACCTATGAATGAGACTGCAAGCTGGGGGGGGGGGAGAGAAAGAAAGAAAGAAAAAAGGGAGAAAATAGAGAGAAAGAAAGGAAAGAGGTAAAACAATTTTTAAAAATTTAGAAAAGATTAAAACAAAAACACCAACTGGGGAGAAGATACATGAAGAGGAAAAAAGAAAGAAAGAGTGATAGAAAAGAGAAATAAAGAAAGGAAAGAGGTAAAACAATTTTTAAAAAGTATTAAAGGTTGAACAAAATAGACAGACAGCAAGAAGATACACGAAAAGGAAAAAAAGAAAGAATAAATGAAAAAAAATAGAGAGAGAGAAAAGCAAAAGGTAAAACAATTTTTACTAAGTACTAATGCTCGAAAAACTCTCAGGAGTGGAGAAGAAACTGGGGAAAAAATAGCCGTACGGAGTGAAGAAAGAATTATTGAAATAAAGAGAGAAAGAAGGAAACAAACATTTTTCCGATTTTTAATCTCTGTTTCGTTAGAGAATTTATATTATTATTTCTTCTGAGTCAAATATCCACAACTGATCAATTCCTTTTTCCTGATTTCCAATGCACATCAGTACTGCAGTGATTTACACTGCATTAATTAGTAAAAGAAAAATATTCACAATGCTTTTTTATTGAAAAAACTAGTATCAGTGCAATAAGCTATTGTTCTGCTTGTTTGTTTGCACGCTTTCTGATTATCATTCATTCTTCTTATTTCTTAATACAATATCTTTATTCTATCAGTATCGATCAGTAAGGCTTGCATTGATTTTCTTCAATCCATTTTCCACGATTTTCATTGCACAACATACAGATTAAGTGCCGAAATTTGCTAAAACAAATTTTAGAATAATTTTTTTTCAAAATGATAAATCATCAAATATTCAGTTTCTTAGAATAGAAAATAGCAAAAGTCAGTGACGCACGGAGTCGTGGTAAAGGTAACCATATAGTATAGAACTGCAATCTTGCTGGTGAATAGCGGGTTCAAATGCAGTCGATTCTTATTTGCAGGCTTAATTATTAAGTCGCTATTTAATCTTTGTGAAGAAAATCGCGGATATATTTGATTTCCTACCAGATTTCCTTGTAAAAGATGCTCGTGAACACCGTGCAATGGAAAAGTCCATTGTTTCAGATGGTTGATAGAAGATATTTTTATCAGCAAAACTATTACCTTTAAGTAGAATTGTTCATTGTTTTGGACAGAGAAAGAAAAAAAAAGTCATACTGTTAGTTATAAAAGTTACTAGTATACTACTTACAAAAAATGGCGGGTAGTATTTTTGCCATATTTCGTAACGAACCAACAGAGATACAGATTTTAGATCTTTGGATGAATACAAACTAATAGTTACCGAGCAAAAGCAGTTATCATGTCAGATTTAGTGTGTGTGTTTTACTTTTTTCAGTTTTGTGTGTTTCACGTCTTTTTGAATTTGCAGGAGGATGAAATATGTGACTGATTTTTAGCAAAAAGCGGAGGTTGCATACTATTCGAGGCTGCATCGTACTCGTGTGAATATGACAATAAATATTAAATATCAAACTGATGAAATTAAATATTAAAATGATAAATATTCCCTAATTGTAGACTATTGTATGCTTCTTCAATCCATCTGTTATTTCCTAATCAAAATGATCAACGATTTTCAGTGACATATTTTCTTAATTATTTCAATCAGGCCGTTCGTCTAGCAACTTTCGTTGCTTTTATATCCGCTCACCCCTACCTAATCTAAGAGACAGGCAATGCTTCAAGCTAGGAATCCCAAATTCTTTCATCTGTGTATGTCATCAGACTACTAAGGTCCATGTCAGGCGATCGAATCGTGGTTTTTATAGCGTTTGTTAATTTTATATATCGTGCTGTGATAGTATGACAGAAGAAGAGACATCTTCACAAAAAAGTAACAATGGTATTTATATATTCAGACTTTTCCCCATTGCCAGAATTTATTATGTCCTGATATATGTGATCATTGATGGCTTTACTTACCTCTGGAGTATGCTCACGAATTCTGTCAATGTTGATGCCGAGGTTAATCACAGGATTGCAAATGCCAGTGCAGTCTTTGGGGTACTATAAGGTATTTGGCAGGCTCCAGAAAAATGTTTTCGAGCGGAGATGAATCACACTCACCACTAATCCGATTATCTCCTGTGCAGTGATTCTCATCACTCTCCAGTGTGAGTGTGAGGCATAGATTATCAATAAGATACTCACCGAATAGCTCAATCACTTCCACAGCAGCTCCCTCCGCTGACTTTTTCACGGGTGGCTGGACGAAATCGCAGACACAGAGCTCCAGAATCAGACCGGGGTCTAAATTGTCCACACTCTCCAGCGGAAAGCACGTCAGATATAGTGTGCAAAAAAACATTAATCGGCTAAGTAGCTGCTGTATGGAGATCATACTTTGACAAAAAAAACAATTGTTGATCAGAAGAAAAAAAACTTTAAGGACTGCCCGGAAGATACTTTCAAAAGGCCGAATGTCAACCCCTGGGATAGCTTAGCACAGAAGCGTAATTTATAGCGGGATAAGATCACCAAAGAATTCGATGCAGCAAGATCCAGGACAATTGCTGAGATTGAGAGGGAAATCTCTGCACATACGGCATGAGTTACCATCACTCCGTTTACTGAATATGTACTTGTGTGTCCCCAGTGCGAGAGATACTTCGGAGAGGGGACCATTTGCCTCATTTGCTGCATACAAACTCACAGCAGCAGCTGCACCACTGAGAACCGAAGTCACAGTCATCTTCGACTATGCAGGAAGATCATCAGCATTATCAATCATGTAATTGAAGTCAAAGTTTTGATATATTCGTCTACGGATTCGATCCGTGATGCCCTGGGTTACTGAAATATCTTTGTGCGGCTTTAAATTCATTACTTCATTAGTTCTAAGCATGGATATATCATCATAGCATTGAGAATTGTGCTTCATTTATTTATCGTAGTTAAGCAATACATTTCTTTACTATTAGTCTGGTTTATTAATTATGTCTCTTCCTCTTCTTTGTCTCCTTTTTTTTCCTCTTCCGCTTCCTCTTCCTCCTTCTGTTTCTTGCCATGACACTTCTTTTTTTTTTTCATGTTTCCAAAATATTTTCTTTTCTTGGGCTATGTTCTTAACCTCGTCTTTTTTTATATGCAATTATAATTTTCTCTCTTCAAAATGGTTCGTAGGCTCTTCTCGGTCCGGCACCCTTCTTAGAGTTTTCATACTTTTTTTTATTTATTCTACCGAAATTAGTTGTGTATACCGATTTGTGAAATTCTCATTCCGTTACTATTATTTGAACTCACTACCAACTGACTGCCAGTCTTTCTGACTGAGCTTAACTGAAAAGTCTTAGAAAGAAATGAAAATTTATCATATAGTGGACACAGGCTTATTTCGTTCTAATGAATAATAATTACACATTTATACAATATATATATATATATATATATATATATATATATATATATATATATATATATATATATATATATATATATATATATATATATATATATATATATATATATATATATATATATATCATCATCAGTCTTTTAGCGTCCGTCGTTGGACATAGACCTTCCCCAGGATTTGCCATACTTCTCTATCATGGGCGTCACGGAGCCAGTTCCTGAACTTGTCTAGCTCATCTCTCCATCTAACATTTTGCCGGCCTCGGTTGCGCATGTGGTCTCGGGGAATCCATGTTGTATATATATATATATATATATATAATCTTTATTTATCTGCATACAATAAAAGAAAGTTGCAGTTATCATCTTCAGTCAGAATAGAAGTTTAAGTAGAGTTTGACCCTGCAGCAATCAGTCTTGTTATCTATCAGTTTTGTAGGCATCTTTTCTTTCTATGCATTTCTCTTACTTTTTCCTACATTCCATTTTCTTCTTCTTTCCCACTTACTATTTGTTCTCATAAACTTTGTCTCATTCCCTTTTCCTCATCAGGAAGAGTTTTTTTTTCACAGAGGCTTAACTGAGGAATTTAGGGAGGGGGGGGGGGGCTATACAAAAACGCTCTCTGCCCCCCCCTCCAATAGAGCCCCCTAAAGCTTTATAAATACTAATTCACATACTGCATTTCTACTGACAAATCTCACTAAATTTTTTGAGGGTTGGGAGATCTCTCAACGAGCCAAGCCGCCCCGGGCGCCCCCTCCCCCCAAAGTCCCCAGCTTCGCCTCTGGTTCTTCGTTTATTTCCTGTTTTGACGTCCATCATTTTCTCCTGTGCTCAGTCTTCCTCCTCATCTTAATCATCACTCCAAACCCACCTCTATATCCTCTGTGGATATTACATTAACTCAGTGCCGTGGTTATTTAATGAGGACTCAAGTTCAGACATAGCAAATGAATTGATGGGAGTGTTTACCACTTTCTCTCACCAAGTGCCACGAAAACATGTTCATGTAGGGACTATATAACGCTTCCAACAAAGTTTATGTGAGTCACTGCTTTTCAAATCTCTACACTTCAAACCGAAGATTTTTTTATCTCTTACCAAATGTTATCAAAGCATTTGGAATTCATATATTACCTGTAAGTTTCCAATCCAGGTATTACCCTAGGTGCACTCTATAAGATATCATCGAATTCGCCACAATTAAAAACCGTCAAACAAAACTGTCACCGAAATTATCGACATAGGTTTCTTCAGCTTTCAAGTTGGTCTGACTGGCTGACTGGCTATCTATGTGTGTGTCAGGTTTACAGGCTGCAGCAATAGAGCTGGAGGGCTGAGAGCATAAACATTTTAGTCCTTATAATATCTATAAAAAAAAAGGTTTTTGAGTGGGTTTTTTTTTCAAATTCCTCTA
The DNA here is from genome assembly GCA_963457665.1 of Thysanoteuthis rhombus. NCBI lineage: Eukaryota > Metazoa > Mollusca > Cephalopoda > Oegopsida > Thysanoteuthidae > Thysanoteuthis > Thysanoteuthis major. The sequence goes on from OY735227.1 coordinate 28,617,907, forward strand.
AATAGGTTTTGGAGAGGTTTCAAATTGCAATGTAAATTTTCACTAAATTGGTTCCTTAGTCTGTATCTAGCAGCTTTCATGCTTGTTTTTGTTATTAAATCAATTTGTGCAGTGATCACTGTTCAGAAAAAGGCAAGAGAGGTAACTTATTTACCATCCTTTACACCATCACCCCTTTTTCCCAATTTTTCATTGATCACCCCTAAAAAGGTATGCTGGTAAACGATGGCCGTGACGGTTTCTTTTAGGTGACTAATCAGACCTATTGCTTCTTAATTCTTTTTTAAATTTACTCGTTTGTGGACATAGATCATTCTCGCCCAAAACAACGTTTGTCTGTACGTCTGTTGTTTTTTTATTCATTGGCCATAAAACTTCCAAAATCCAAACCTAGCTAATGGCTTTTCAAATATCTCTATGGTCATCGGATCCTTAAACGCATGTATTTTTATAGCTCGATTAGTTTCTCCTTGTCAGCTTTCCCCCGTTTCCCGTTCCCTCTACCCAGATGAATTACAGCTCAGTACAAACATGATGCGATTTTTATCAGCAAGGGAGATATATAAAAACACGAGTATTGCTTTCCCTTCCGCAAATTCCTGAGAATTTTAAAACTAAATTCTTTCAAAAGGTAATTCTCAACTGATAAATGCAATTATAACTCTCGATTTTAATGTTGATATCATCTGCTCTGAATCGATAAACAATTCGTTTTTGTAGATAAGATTTTATACGTCGTGATTGTTATTTTTTTCTTACTATTCGCTTTCATCTTAATCGTCGTTGCTTTTTATTACAACTAAACTCAGGCTGAGTACACTTCAGTGGTGGGCTAGTGAATTAACAGTACAGAACAGAATAAAAACTAAGTTTCAGGTGAGAATCGAACTCGTGGCCCACTATATGGGAGACTATTCTAACCTCTAAACGACTAGATATTAGTGGCAAGTGTCTATCCAAAACAAACCCCGAAACTCATTTCCCATTCACAATCTCCTACGCGTAGCGTTTGTTAATTACTTGTTGTTCAGTTCAATCCAATTTTATTTTTATTTATTTTAGTAGATGAATTATGGTAAATCATTTCTATTGATTTTTTTTCTACTATTTACCTTCATCTTGATTGTTGTTGCTTTTTATCGCATCTAAACTCAAGCTAGGTACTCCTCAGCAGTGAGCGAATAAATCAGCTGAGATCAGAACAAAGAATAAACTCCAGGTGAGTCAACGACAATTTTAGATGAAGGTAAATAGCAAAAATTAATAATAATGAAGTATGACTAAGTTGAAACAATCACAATGCACAATAAGTAATCTAATCACTTACTTGTTAAACTAGTCTGTTTGTGCTTGAAAAACATCAAGGCGTCGGCTGCGTGGTATCTTTGATAATGGTTAAGTTCAGCATGACCCCTGCATAATTATCTGAGAAATGCCATTTCTTCTGTTGCTGGCATCCTGAGCCTCACCCTTACATATATCAGAGCAGCGGTGCATTGTTACGAGTACATAAGACCCTTTCTGCTACGACAATAATATCCAACAAATTCCTGCTGTTTTTCTATTCTCTCACTCTCCAAGATAACTCTGCAACTGCTTCTTCCTTTTATCCGTTAGGGTAACGGAAACAGTTCTTGCATGGAATTGTATGTATCTTGTAGTGACTCAGCACACCGGGAGACATTTTCAACAGGAGCCGTTGTGAGTGGTTGCTATTCGAAGTATGTAGTTATTGGCGTTCCTCTTTCGAAGTACTGGTCGTGTGAGTTTTCTTTTTTATATTCTTTTAGTCATCTGTCAGTTTATTTTTGGTAATGCTTTCGATTTTTTGTAGTACATTTATCGCTTCGTTTTCTGTATTCTTTTTTAACTATTTTTTATGCTTAAAAGATTGACCTTTTTCTCCCTTAATAGACGTGTTAGCCTAATGGTCGTGTTTGGAGTTATTAATGGAAGCTAAAGCGTTTAGTCTGACTCTTGAGCTTTACGCACCATTTTGAATCGGGATTGCTTCTACAAATAAGGCTTATCAACCTTGTAACACTATTTAATGAAGTAAGTATCGATTTGTTATTTTTTCAGTTCAAAGCAAACTTTTCCCAATTAGCCCCGTCTCTGTCTACCTCTTCATTTTACTCGATTCTTTCTTTCTTTTTTCTTTTTTCATAAATGCGTGCATGTTCATATGGATCAGCAAATAAACCAGAATAAAACAGACAGTCAGTCACTGAAACCTCGGCCTTCGATGAACTAGCGGATCGGTTGCGTTGTCCCGTGATACTTTGCTTCGTCTTCTTCGTTTTTGTTTTTTGGTTTGTTTTTTTTTTCATTTTTTTTTTTTGTTTTTTTTTGTATTTGTTTCTTTTTTATTTTGGCGGGAAATGACTCTGGGGATTTCAAATTATTTTTTTTTTATAGATTCATTTTTTATCAGTGTGATTCGAAATATCATTACAGTGGCCATTTGCCTCCTGGCAAATCTTGACAAACTCATCATCTTTCCCTAGAACGCCACAGTCTTGTAATCTTCCTGCGTATTGTTTAGCTACTCCTCCTCCTCGTTCTTCTTCTTCTTCTTCTTCGTCTTTTTCTTCTTCTTTTTCTTCTTCTTCTTCTTCTTTTTCGTCTTCTTCTTCTTCTTCTTCTTCTTCTTCTTCTTCTTCTTCTTCTTCTTCTTCTTCTTCTTCTTCTTCTTCTTCTTCTTCTTCTTCTTCTTGCTATTCATCCTCTATCTTTTTCTTCCTCGATTCAATTTTCTTTTCTTTTCTTCTTCTTTAACTTGTTTTCCCTTTTCTTCTACTACCTATCTTCCATATCGCTCTCTTTTTTTCCTTTAATTTTTTCTTCCTCTTCCTATTCATCTTCTTCCTTACCTCTTTTGTCTCTTTATTCTCCTCTTCCTCGTTCTTCCATTTCTTTCTCACCTTCTTCTTCCTCCTCCCCTATAGTCACTCATTCTTCTCCTTCCCTTATCGTTATTCATTAGAAGCAAGTAGGAATTTTAAAAAAAAACATCACCACAACATCGGAAATTCTTAAAGACCTTGCACCGTCCACGGACACTCAACAAAGGTTGCTGCTTCATTGGTGTTCAGTGAATGCAGATCCATCGTACTAAATTAGGATGCCAGGGTCGGCAACGGCGTTAATCTGAGACTAAGATTAATAAATCGGGAGAAGAGAACCAGTGTCAGAACAAATACCACTGCGCAAAGGATTCCTTTGTTTGTCGACACCAGCTATCAGATTTGAAAATGAAGGCAGTCCGTATCTGATAATATGAATGCATCATCGTTCTCCGCTTATCGAGGGTGTCGTAGGGTTAGGTACACACAGACGATTGTAAGTAAGACCCACTTTATCGAAGCTTCGTTCTGCTTACGACACCTGGTATGCCAAATGGTTAGCCACCTAGGTATGACCAGCCAAAATGGTTACCCACTTAGGTGTGACAAGGCTCGAATACTTTGGTATTCTCACGATAACCGGTGAATTCAACAGGATTTGACCGTAATAATTTACATTAGCCCCAGGGAGAGTTTCCATAATCACAATCCTTGCGCTTGAGTGTTTACCAAAAAGGCATTGAGTATCATTTTTTAAGCCTTTGGTATAACTCGGCAGGGTATTGAACTACGGCCTACTGAACTAGATGCATGCACTCCACCGCTGGGCTAGGGTGATAGGTTTTCATATCAGATTAGTTGCAGTGAATTGAGAATGTCCTCTCACCTTTCAAAACTGGAGTTGCGTTAATCTCTCAAGGTTCTGACCATGTCATGTGGTCAGTTGATTATAAAATGTCTACATAATTGTATTTGCTTTTCCTTTTGCGGAAAATGGCAACTGGATCATGAAAGTAAACTAAAAACTATGATAAGAATACAGGAGACAAGACTGTATGAAGGGTATCCTTATCAAATTAGGGTGTTTATCACGAAGTTATAATGTGCTGTAACAGAAATGTCTGCATAAAAAATAGTGGATAGATATGGAGGCTCCGAGATCAAACATGAGCTGAATTTGACATTCCTACACTCTGTGTGGGTGTGTGTGTGTGTGTGCGCGCGTGTGCACGTGTGTGTGTGTGTGTGTGTGTGTGTGTGTGTGTGTGCGCGCGTGTGCACGTGTGTGTGTGCGTGCGTATGCGTGCCTGTGTGCTTAGCTTAGTTGATATCTCTTGTGGTTCAATAGATAGCAAGCTGATCTACCAAGTCATTGCTATTGTGGTCAAATCGGTCCGTACTGGGTACCCCACACATGTAGACTTGTGCCACAGTACGTTTAACTGTGTAACCACTGATTTTGGCTAAGCTTAACTTACAGTACAAAGCTAAGTTGAAATCGGGCGTTGGCACCAGTCTTCCAATTTGAGGGACCTGTCTGTTCAAATTCTGATTATTCACCTGGGTTCGAGCTCTAACCACTGATGTCGATGGTAAATACTCCAACTTTTCAACGAACTTAGCAGATCTAGATATTTACTAAGCTTAGTCTGGTGCAGGGCCTCAATAGAAGAGCACCCAGGGATGATTGAACTCATTATGCTAGTAATGATCTTTAGTGAGACACTATCGCTCTACGACAGGCGCTCTCACTTGACTAGCCCTGCTTAGTCTGGCACAAGACCACAGTAGTCGAACAGACTGTTATAATCGAATTCAGTGCAATAGTGATCTGGTCTGCCGGATGAGCTCGCTAACCATCGTACTACGGTTGGCGCCCGATTTCCAATTGTTGATACGTTAAGCAGAATTTTGAATTTCACAAAGATAACGTGGTATTATGAAAGAATGGTGTTGACTGATGATCTCATGGGATAGATAATTTAATTCATTCGGGTCAGGAGAGATACTGGCTAGGGTTATGATAGAGAATGCAAGACTCACCACATATTCCGGCCTTGTGTACATCGCGATTATAAAATTTCGACAGGTCAGGTTAGTCCCTCAATAGAAACCGTCATGTAACCGACGTCATTTGGTAGTATGTCGTGTTGAGGGTGATCAATTAGAAAATTGTAAAAAGAATAAAATGAAATGAAAAAGGGGGGAATGATCAATGAATAAATTACTTATCTCACATTTTGTTGAGCAGTGATCACTAAGAAGTCTGAATTTTCAACAACAACAAAAAAACAAGCGTGATCACTGACGGTCACGAATTCCAATTTATCATAAACTAACATTGTAAATTGAACCACCCTCTCAAGACAAAATAAGGAGTGAATGTTTAAATTGTTAGCCCCTTAGTTCCATTGGTGCGTCACGAAGGTGTGATCCATACATGGTAAGCCAGCCCCACTTAAAAACTGAAGAAAAATCTGTTGATGATGACTGAGTTCATGTTGACAGTTTTGGTTGACTGTTTCTAGTATAATCCATTTTGGTGTCTAAAGCTGCTGGTCAAGGTTAGGATAGTAAATACAAGACCAATAATTTTTTTTTTGACTTTGAGTACATCATGGTAATGAATATCGACTTTTAAAACGCTAGGGTGCATTAAGGATTGAGTACAAATTTCATTGAGCAGACTATTGGACTGAAATTAACTAAAGTAGCGTGAAAAATAAAAGAGCTGCCCTTAATCTCTGCTTTGTTTGCCTGTATGTTTCCACGCCTAGGGCGCATTCGTTCATATTCGACTGTGTTTACATTGGAGGCGCGTAATGGGGCGTAGCAGTTACCGACATCAAAAATGGAGTCGGTGATTAAGTTGAAGAGAATTATCCGAATAATGACTGGGTTGTTATTAGACGAAAGTAACCGTGGCGTAAAGTCGTATTTCGGAGACGAGCTCACAGACAATGGCACGTGCGATGAGCACACGGACGGCTACGTGTTTTCTTTTGTTTTTTAGATGAAAGAAACAACATTTAACTATATGCTGGTATAAGAGAAACCACGATTATCCAAACGAAACGTGCATGGAGTATTCTATTCGGCCAATTTATTGTTCGGATAACCGATCTAATCATAAAAAGGAAGCCATGTTGAACACAATTACGGGGCCTTGGAATCGTGTTCAGATAATCCGAAATTCCTGCTAAATGATAATCGGATGATTGAGGTTATATATTCACCTTCGAAAATAGGGGTTCAGGAAAGTAGAGCGTAATCTTTGATTACATAGTTATTAGTTTGTACAATGGAGACCTTTATTATTAGCTATCCTTTACCAAGATTCTATCAATAAGATCTGCCTTGTTTCTCAGAATTTTCGAGATTAGGTATTATTATAATTTCTATTATTATTCGGACTATCCTCATCTTAGTAGTTTTTCATACAACGTTTCGGCCGTTGTACTCTACGGCCTTCATCAGGTATCATAACAGTTTAATAATATTATGAGTCATAGTGAGCGGCTCCCTTTCTCTCTCTCTCTCTCCCTCCCTCTCTCTCTCTCTCTCTCTCTCTCTTTAACTATCTATTTATATATATATATATTTATAAATTTATTCTCATCTCAGAATAAAATTCATTATTCCTAGGAGAACCTTCGGAATGTACACATTAGAAACAATCCCATTTACAGAATTCTAGGGTCCAAGAACCAATTAGTATTTCGAAAACGTTTTCAGCTGCAGCCTGATTGTTGAAGACCTTCCCTTACAGGAAGTGGTCGAATGCTTGAAAAAGTGGTATTCGGTCAGGGAGATCTGGTGAGTAAGCAGGGTGAGGTAGAGTTTTGTAACCTAGTTCCTTCCATTTCTGCAGGGTCATTAGCGCAATATGTGGTGGGGCGTTTTTAAGGAGAAGAATTGGTTGTTTTCGATTAACTAATAATGGACGAAAACGTTGCAGGTCTTGTGTATTTTGCCGATTTCCTGGCAATACCTCTTTGTTGCGATGGTTTCCCCAGGATTCAAGTAGTTGTAGAGGACGCTTCCACTTGTAGACCACCAGTGACCGAATTCTCTTGGTGCAGGTTTGTTTGTGGGGGGATTTTTGGCGATTCAACTCTTTCTGTGCGGAAGGCCGTTTATTGTTGTGCAGAATCCATTTTTCGACACATGACATAATGTGATGAAGAAATGGGGCTTTTTTGCTTTTCCAATTGTGTGCAAATGTCAAACAACAGTTTAAAGGTCGACGTTTATTTCTTCTGCAATTTCTTTTGCTTGGGGTTGCTTCAATCATCATCATTATCAGTCTTTTAACGTCCGTCGTTGAACATAGACCTTCCTCAAGATTTGGCACAATTCTGTATCATGGAGACAGTATTTTCTGAATTTATCTTGTTCATCTCTTCATCTTGTGTTCTGTCGGCCTCGGTTTATCATGTGATCTCTCGGAATCCATGTTGTGAATCATGATGTCCATCGGTTATCTTTCATTCTTGTAACATGACCTGCCCATTGCCATTTGAGTTTTTCAATAGTTTCTAGGATGTATCGGACTCAATTGGATGTTGTGAATCACAGAACGATGTCTACGGTCTCCCCATTCTTCAAATTTCGAAATTTTTGGAACTCATATTAAGGAGTACGTTGGTTGATGGTTCCCTGGCCAGATACTTAGTCGATATTGCAAGCAGTTTCCGCTGATTTACGTCCTATTTTTAACTCATACAACAGATTTGCTCGAAGTAGCTTTTTCCAAATTTGATTTGACAATCTCAAATAAACCAGGATATATAGCAAAATGAAAATGTTCAACTTGAATGAACTGAATGAAGTTCATACTGTGAAATTATATCTTTCATTAACATGTTTGAATAATAGTTTATCCCAAAATAAGCATTAAATTTCGAAATAGCAATAACCACAATTAGTTTTGCACTAGCCTGATATATATAGAGCACTCTGGTGGATGGGGAATTTATGCATAAATAAGTATAGTATATCGCTTAAATTCAGTCCAGTTCCGTAGATCAGAGGTAGGATATCGGCCTCCGGGTCTGAAGCGAAGGTTTCAATCCTGCCTCGTGGTACTGGATGGGATAATGGAAAGTCTATAGCCATTACATCTATACATCGAAACAGCTGTCTGTGGATATATATATATATATATATATATATATATATATATATATATATATATACTCAGTCCAGAAATTATAGGAACATTGCGAAAATGACAGATTTCTTTTTGAATTAGATCTTTCATGCCCAGCAGTTCATAGATCAAGCGGATATATTTGTAAAGTGTTTCATTCCATGATAAATAGTCAAAGGAGTTCAATTTTGTAATTAAAAATCATTTCTCATTAAAACACGACTGAATTTAACGCTCTTTTGTATTTCTAACTCTGAAAATGCAAATGGTTTGTTGCTTGCTCCAGAAGAAAAATACAGTCCCAATTGGAGCAAAACTGATGATGATACCCGAGGATGCCTACGGGTTCACTTTGGCGTTGTTCAACAAAATTTTAGAAAGCCTTGGTCTATCGCTGTGATCTGCAACTTTTTGAGCAATTCTGGCTCTTGTGGTGAAGCATAGAAAGGACCTGACAAGAAAATGAAGATTTCTTTGCGGGATAGGTGAAGGATACTATAGAAAATCATACAATATGTTTTCAGGAAATAGCAGAAACAATAAACTAGGTTCAGCAAGTATTGGAATCTTCCATTCACATTTTGGCAAGTAATTCTCAAGCAGTGCTGGTGCATACTCAACTAAAACCACGTTTGCGTAAACAGCACAAAGAAGATAAATCCCAGTGGGCAGAGATGATCTCTTGAGAATCCTGATCGACAGAATGTGATCAGGACAGGCGGTAAGCGCTTCAATCTTGACGGGCCTGACTATTACAGCTCTTCGGCATGATCTAGGTCGAGAAACATCGAAAAGAGCCATTCGTAGATTAGGTGACAGAGGAGATGATCTGGGGTGCCTTTACTGGCTATGGGATACGCTATCTAATTATTGTTAATGGAACTTTGACAGCTCTCAAGTACCAAGAGATGTTAAGACACAGCTTGATTCTTTCGCTAGCAATAGCAATAAGCACTAGTGAGTGTATATATATTGATGTATTAAGTAGATCTTTGTTTTATAATGTGTTCGATATCATCAGCAGAGAGTTTATAGAATGATTTTTTCAACGGTTCATTACAATCTCTTTTTAGTGGAACACAATTTACAAACTTTACTCATTACATATATATATATATATATATATATATATATATATATATATATATATATATATATATATGCATATATATATATATAATGAATAGAGATTATTTATAGATATAGATATAGATATTAAGCTTTACTCAGTATTTGATCAAATGATGGAAAACTGGAGGGTTTGAAAATTATGTTGCGCCTATTCTCTAAGTTGGGGAAGACCTTCACTGTGTTGTTGTGTAACACTCCGCTATCCCAACCACGAAGCAAGCAAAGTATTAGAACTTTTTGTTAAGAGTTTTTCGTTTCAAAGAAATAAGAGCTCATATTGAGTGCGTTTGTCTCGCAATCGGTGGAGAGTACTCTCAGTCGTTACCCAGTGCTTCAGAAACGTGGGTCTCTGCTGAGGCTTTCCAAATCCAATTAGTGCTAAGGAACTTTAATGAGTCAGCACTTGTCACGTGAGTTCCTTTTTTTTTTTCATTACACGTTTTGGTAGAGGGGATAAGGATGTTGTCTAAATATTTATTTCCCTCTTGTAAAAAGATGTGCACGGGAAAATATTTTTGTCTTTTTATTTTGAGTGTCTATATACCTTCACACCAACAGCTGGTGGTAGGATCATTTACCAAAATCTTGAATTAGTGCTTCGTTTTTAACTCGCAGTACATAACTCCGAGAGCAAGAACGCGTACACGTATGCGCACAAACATGCGCAAAAGTATGGGAATCTTGATTAGACCCGAGAAATACCTATTCATGCACCTCTTAATTGGTTCCAAACTATGAAATTTTATGATACGTTTGGGATTTAAAAGTAGAAACAATTAATGGGTTCGTAAACAAAGCAGTGAGCGTCGGGAAACTGAAGGCACCTTTTATATTCATTAATTACAAATCCAGACCTCCGATGGTGTTAGAAAAAAATTCTTCTCAGTAAAAATACCAAACGATAGGACAGCCTGGGATGAAAGGACGGTCACATTCGAGAATAACAATATTCTTTTTAAATGACATTTATTCTGATATCGGTTATACCATATTTAACTACCAATTTTCTTATTAGATTAATTCTACCCAAACTAAACCGAAGCTAGCTTAACGTCACGATTAATAGCTATCAAAAAGCCTATTACAAGAACATTCAAGTGTATTTCTATCTCTTTTTTTACTCAACTCCCTTTCTTTATTTATTTCTGTTTTTTTTCTTCTTTCTTCCTCTATTTCTTACTTTTCGTCGTCTCACAGCGCACGGTCAAATGGAGCGATATGCATGTAGGTAGATTGTCATATTTACTTAGCTTAGCTTAGTACAGTGCAAGGTCAAATGGAGGGAAATGCGTGTAGGCAGATTGTGTTGCACCAGATTATATTTTCTGAGCTTATCTTTGTACGGTGCAAGGCTGAACGAAGGGGAACGCACGTAGAAAGATTGTGTTGCATCAGTTTTCTGAGCAGGTGATACATACGAGTCTTAGCTTTATACGGCACGAGAGGCAAAATGAAGAGAAACGTGCGTAGGAAGATTGTATTGCACCAGTCTTCCAGAACCAAATGGAAGGATCTGCGTGTGAGAAGATTGTGTGAATCTTCTAAGCTTACCTTTAACGTTAGTTTGAACATTGACCACCGGCGCCGTTGTTCAACACACAAGTATTTTAGCCACCTAGCAAGCCCCCTTTTTTTTCTTTTTTTTTACTATTTTTTAATCATTTTTGTCAACGAAGTTGAAAAGGGGTATATGCATTTGGTCTCGTCTGTTCATCTGTCCACTCGCCTGTTCGTTTGTCTGTTCATCTATTCACAGGATATCTCCAAATGTACTGAATGAAATCTTGTGGGTGGGCAACAGAGTGTGGAAGAGGTAGCAAAACTTCGGGCTGGTGTCAAGGAGTTGTTTTTTGATTGAGAGACATTTTCCGTTTTTTGTTGTTTTTTTGTTTTGTTTTGTTTTGTTTTTTCAATAACATTCGTGTATAAGTTCATTGCTATCTACGTGATATCTAAAAAAATTCAAAATTAATTTCTATGGAACTTCGTGAAAGGGCGTACAATAGGGTAAAGAAAACTGATTCGGGAGGGGATCCTTCCACAATGACTTTCCTTCTATAACAGCTGTATATCAGAAGGGCATAATACTGCCAATTGCTTTTTTTCCTCCCCACAAAAATTTATTAATGAATTTCAATCTGATTTTGTGGAAGATTGGGACGACTACAAAAAACCTTATTGAATATCTGAGTGGATCTATGCATAATTATCTCCTCTCCATTGTCATTATATGTCTAAACCATATAATATTTCCAAAATTTAATGTCAATCTCGTCTAAATTTCAATGAAAGTTTCTGAAATTTTGGACAATGGAGTTGAAAAGAAGTGAACGGATCCAAGGATTTTCTTTAGACTGAGAGATATTTTTCCTTTTTTTTTTTTTCAATTTTTAAGACGTGTATACGCTCATTATCATCCATACGATATCTCTAAAAGTTATCAATGCATTTCAATCAGATTTGGTGGAAGGGTGGACAATAGATTACAGAAAAATTTGTCAAGTTGTGAAACGGAACTACACACAATTATTTTCCTTGCCTCGTTGTTATGTCTAAAACATATTATATCGTCGAAATTACATGATTGTCCACAAGATATCTCCAAAGGTGCACTATAGATTTCAATGATATTTTGTGGAAGGGTGAACAATAGGCAGTGTTAGAACTGATAAAATTTGGGGGCGGATATAGGCACAATTGCTCCCCTGACAATGGCGTTGGAAGAGATATGCGCTCTCTTGATGCTTTGTGGTTTAATTTGTTCTCCTATTCGTCTCCCACCTTTTCTTTTTACCAATCCATTCAATTTTCTTTACCTTTTTTTACCTTTTCCCTTTCACTTCATCTTTCATCCTTCTTTCTTTCTTCCTTTTTCTTCCTTTCTTTTTCTCTTTTATATTCTTTCTTCTTTTTCTCTTTCATTTTTCCTTCATTTCACATTCCTTCTTGTCCCTTTTACTTATTGTTTCTTTTACATAGAGTGTACACAGATTTAATTGAAACGTCCAAAATGTTAAATAATCATAATCAGCAGCAGCCTTTTAGTGTTCGTTGTTGGACATAGACCTTCCACAAGATTTGCCAGACCTCTCTATCATGGGCATCGCAGAGTCAGTACTTTCTGAATTCATCTAGCTTGTCCCGCCATTTTCCTTTCTCTCGGCTACAGTTTCGCGTATGATCTCTGGGGATCCAAATTATGGGTTGTGATATCCAGCGGTTGTCTGACAGTCTTGCAACATATCCAACCCATTGCCATTTAAGGCTTCAAACAGTTTTTATATCTTGGACCCCGGTCTTTTCTCTAATACACCGTTCTATTTTATGATGTCTCCATGTGAGGTTGAGCATGATTCTCTTATGTGTACGTTGCATGGTTCTCAGTTTGAGTGTCAATCTTTTGGTAAGGTTCCATGTTGCAGCTCTGTAGGTGACTATCGGTAGGATGCATTTATTGTAGTAGGATTTTTTTGTTCTTGGAAGTCGAGCTTGCTATACCAAAAGCTTGGCTACCTAGTTTGATTTTTCGCTTTATTTCTTCTTCATATGATGACTTCGTGGAGACTCGCTGCACTCTATAAATCTATGGATTTTTTAGCAGGAGTGATATGCACTATTGGAATAAATTTCTTGAATATGTGAAGGATGAAAGTAATATGAACAGTTTTGAAGAAAGTATTGACGAATTTCGAGAGAAAAAATCACGTGCTAAAATGAATTAAGTGATAAGTATCTCCCCAATAGTCTCCTATGGAACTGAAACCAGAAGACCCTTGAACTTAGAACTATGCAACATGCACATGAGAGAATCATGCTCAACCTCATGTGGAGAGATCACAAGACAGCACAGTATATTAGAGTGAAAACAGGAGTCGGAGATATCGCACAACCCACATGAAATCTTAAATGACAATGGGCTGGTCATGTTGCAAGGATGTCAAACACCCGCTGGACATCACAACTCACAAAGTGGATCCCTACAGATCTCATACGGAACAGGGGCCAACAAAATATAAGATGGTGCGACGAACTAGGTAAGTTCAGAAAGTGATAACTCCGAGACGTCCACTATAGAGAGGTCTGGCGAATCTTGGTAAAGATCCAAACAAGCAAAGGACACTAAGAGGATGACGATGATGATGGTGATAGTTGCGAACTCTGAAGAGATTTTTAAAATGATTTGAGTTTTCTAATATACACTTTCGCTAGCCGATGTTTGATGAGGCGATGTTGAATTGGAATAAGATTTTTAAATATTGATAGAATAATATATTATGATAGGACACCATTAGAGCCATAATATATGAATGAATGATAAATCCTCTTTCCACTCCTGTTCCCTTTTCTTTCTCTTTTATTTCACTATTTTTTATTTTTTTCTCCCTTCTTTTCTTTTCTTCTCTACTTTTTCTTTCATTGTTTTTTTTTTACTTATTTTCTTGTTCCGTCGTCTTTTCTTTTCTTTTCTATTTCCTTTTTTCTTTTTCACTTTCTTTTTTGTCTCTTCTTCTACTCTTTTCTTTCTATTCCCTTCTTTTTTTTAATTTTTTGGTTTCCTCTTCTTTTTCTCTCTATTTGCTTCTTTCTTTTCCTTTTTATTTCTTTTTTCTCGTTCCTTGTACTGTTTCTTCTCCTATTTTTCCTCCTTTTTCCCTCATCTCTTTCTTTTTATCCCTTTTACTCTTTCATTTTTTCATTTGCCTACTTTTCCTCTATTCCTTCTTTGTTTTTCTCTTTCCTCTTTCCTGACTTTCTTTTTCTCTTCTTTTTCTTCTTTTTTTCTCTTTTCTTCGGCCGTTTCTCTTTTACTTCATTTTCTCTCTCTCTCTTTTAATTTTCTTTTTTTTTTCTTTTCCACCCTCTTCTTTATTTAATGATCTCTTATTTTCCGTTTTTTCTTTTCTTTTTTCGTTTCGTTTTCTCTCTTTCTGTCCTCTTTTGACTTTCATTCTTCGTTTTCCATTTTTCCTTTTTCTTTCTATGAAATATTTACTTCTTCTCATCCTTCGACCTCATTCTCATATTTCTCGACTACGTTTTTCCTGTACTCTTTTTTTTTTCTTCCGTCATCTTCTCCCAAATGTATTTAAATCATGGGTACGCGAGCACCTCTATCTCAGCCAGGCAAATACCTTTTTCCTCCCGTAGAATTTCGGGCAAATCAGCCTCATCCTTGCAAACACGTTTGGACAAATCAATCCCTTTGTCTTCTTAACCAAAGTGTTCTCACAAGTTTATGATTTAAATTACAAAATCTTTCTAGCTAACTAGAACCCTTATCGTCAACAATGTAGATGCATTTTACTCTGGGGCAGACCCCCATAACCGAGCTGGTCTTCTGGTACGTTCTAGATTCCTAAAGCTTTCGGAAACCAGTTCGGATGTCTTGCTAAATTCTTACATTGGTGCGATGCCAATTTTTCTCTTTAAATCTTGAACCTCACAGACATCCGTTCTTTCCTTTTCTTCTGTTTTCTTTTCCGATAACATTTTTATTCATTTCATTCTGCTATTATTTTTGGCTAAAATTCCTTACAAGGATTCCTTGATTCTCTTTTCAAGATATCCTATCCTGGTATTAAGAGCTTAAAGACCTGCGATATTTTACACTCATAAAACTTACACCTATTGAAAAACTTGAAGCCACTCAAAATTCTTGCAAGTATGAATATGTGGGCAATTTTCCCATTCTTAAGTGCAAGGAACACCAGACTTTATGAAGCACTTGTGGAGAGAACCTGCCTTGAAAATCAGCTTTCGCTTTTACTTAGTTTTGATCATGAGGTAGATAATTTGCAACTACCACAACCATCGAGTAGATTCTGATTATTGATTATACATCGACAATCAAACAATAAACTACAATTGGTTTTCAACTTTAAAGTAGTGAATAATTCTCCCATTAAGCATCAAACGTTTTCCAATACATTCAGCAAAGAGGGTCATGGCTAGCATGATCAAAGGACCCATCTCACATATTCGGAAAATTAAGTGATTAAAAGGCGATGCGTGACCAACTTTGGACACATTGCTATTCACGTGACTAAGTATACGTCACAGAACCATGTGACTGACTACACGTCATGACGATGTGGAATCAGTGGGGGGAGTATATATGAAGTGACCATTAAACACGTAAAGTAATATCCACACTCTTTCTTTCTCTGTGCTCTATCATGTGACCTGTGTCAGATTAAGCTTACCCGACAAAGGCATTAGAAGAACTTTATTTTCAAATTAGGACCTATCCCAATTCCTTCGTATCGGGGATGAAATTCAGGTTCTTTCTCCAAATGGTTAAATCTGGTAACCCTGATCGATATTCATATTGAGATTCCCTCGCGAAAAAAAGACACGTTCCGATATCAGTCTGATCGTACTTTTTCTGTACATTTTTCTCTCTCTCTCTCTGACACATACGAATGTACACACACTCACACACACCCTCTCGGACACATGCATCCCCTCAACAAACATTCTTTCTCCCGCAAACACATGCACGCGATCTCTCACACACCACACACATGCGATCTCTCTTACACACTTTCTCATACAGAGTCTGCCTCGTGCTGACATGTTTTCTCTCTCACACACACTTTCCCTCTCTCTTACACACAGACATAATTCTCTCCTCCTCATACAATCTCTTCTTCCAAACTCTCTCTCTCTCTTTCTCTCTCACTAACACGCACATGCACCCACTCTCTCATACACACTCTCTCTCTCTCTCTCTCTCGCACTTTTTCTCCCTCATGTGCATGCACAAGATCCTTCAAATACCCACACACAATCTTACTTCTCTTACATACACACACACACACACACACACATTTTCTCTGTCAAACGCACTTTCCCTCTCTTTCACACGGGGAAACATTCTCTACTCCTCATACAATCTGTTCTCCAAAACTCACTCTGATCCTTCTCTTTCCTTTGCTCTCTCTCTCTCTCTCTCTCACACACACACACACACACGCGTGCGTACTTTCCTTCTCTATTACACAGATATGTTTTCTCTCCTCTTCATACGATCTCTTTTCCATAACTCTCTCCTCTCTCTTTTGTCTTTGCTCTCTGTCACCCTTGCTCTCTCTCCCTCTCATATGCACTTTTCTCCTCTATCACACAGACATACATTCTCTACCACACACTTTCCCTTCCTCTCTCTCTCTCTCTCTCACAGACATACATTCTCTCCCTCTTATACAATCTCTTCTCCAAAACTCTCTCCTCCTCCTGTCTCTCCCTCACTCTTGTTCTATGACACTGACATGCATTCTCTTCATACAATCTCTTTTCTAAAACCTTTTCCTCTCTTTCTCGCCCTTGCTCTCTGTCACCCTTGCTCTCTCTATATATATATCTTACACACACACATGCACAATCCCCCTCTGTCTTGCAGACATACAATCTTTTCTCCAAAACTCTCTCTCTCTCTCTCTCTCTCTCTCTCTCTCTCTCACTCTCCTCTTCCTCCTCTCTTTTCTCTCTCCCTCGCATTTGCTCTCTCTATGTCTTGTTCGCATTCAACTGGACAGCACGAGATTTTTCAATAGTTACAACTGCGAAAACAATGACGGAGAACCGGGTTCAAGACCGCTTACCGAATCAACATTTCAGCGCCAATTTTCTCAACTATATCCTCATCACTGGCATACCACAATGGTGGAGGACTCGAAAGCAATCCTGTCTTCGTTTGGCACCGCTTAAGCCTACACTACCTGATATTGAGGGGGACAAAAACCGTTTAGTAAGACCCCTTAACAACCGAAATATCATGGAGGACAGACTTCATTCGTTAATTTCTTGTCGCTCGCAGCCAGGCCAGTCAGAAGATTAGAGGTAGGGTAAGGGGGTTGACTTGCGTAATTGAGAATAGTGTATATAAAGGACTAACGAGACTGCCACAAGAGATTCTCTGCATGATCAACAGCTGCTCATAGCGCCTGGTACACTCAGTTGGTTACCTAACTAGATATTGACCAATTTCCACGTTGCTCAACTTTTGTGAGCAGCTGTATCCAATGCGATTCGGCCGTTACGAAGGAGAAAATGTCAAATATTGACAGCTGAGTACAGTATAGCACCAAAACAACCACCTCCGACCATGAGATTAATCAACCAACCGTGTCTAACTAATCTGATAACATAAATTCTGCAATCAGTAATACACGATACTGAGAGAGATGAATACTGCCAACTCCTCTTACCAATTAGAATGCCGTGAAGGACAACATAGCGAATCCTGGCAGCTTAGTCAAGTATTGCTCCCACGAAAATTTCCCCAGGTCTTATCAATCTTATCCTTACTTACATGATAAGAAACTTCTTGGAGCACATTTTATACAAGTGATTCAACTCAGTGGCATGTCGTTAGTATGCTGTTTATACTTCACATATATAGTGCAGCGTAGGAATTATTACTGCCTTTTACAGCTTCGACTTAGGGTTTGTTTTTTTGTTTTTTTTGCTGATTCTTCTGTTCCAAACATTGGAATCCTTACTGATCCTGGTTTTCCTTTACTTATCCTATTCAGTCGCTGTAGTTTTGTTGGCTTCTCAGAGCTTAGAGCCTTAGGATGGTGTAACGCCGATTAATTCTGTTGTTGCTTGTTCTCGGAAGTCTGGACTGATATTAAAGGTGTTCTAGTATGCTTTCATGGTTTATTTGACGCGTTTCTCTTGGCTAAATTTGCGTCAGTTTCATGGGCTATAGATCTCTGAATAGGGGTCTTTTTTTTTGGCAGCCGATGGTCTGACACGTGAACCACATATCTTATCCGGATCAGTCACGATAAAGATACTGAAAAGATCTGCTTGGATCTGCACTTCTGTAGTGTCACTCCATATTGAAAAAGTTCATGGTATGACAGCGATTCAACTTTTTTCTGTCTATCCATCCACACGATATCTCCGAAAGTACAGAAGGAATTTCAATTAAATTTAGTGAAAATTTAATGAAAGATTGGTTAATTTGATGAGAAAACGATGATTATATTTTGGGACGGATCAAAAATTTTTTTTTTACTGTGAAAGAAATAATTTCCTGCTTTCATTTTCATACATTTATGTATATGTCCGTTACTGTACACACGATATCCCCAAAAGTTCTCGATGAATTTCAACGAAATTCCATGGGAGGGTGTACAATAGGTTACAGGTTACAGAAGAAGTGATTAAATTTTGGAGCATGCACAACTAACTCCGTACGCTGTAGTTAATGTCTACACCCCATAATTACCCAAAATGTCTTCTCAGTCCGCACGATATCTCAAAAAGTTCACTAAGAATTTCAATGGAATGGGAGGGTGAACAATAGACTATGGGGTGTATCCATTAACAACAACCCCTACCCCTGACAATGGTGTTGGCAGAGGCATCTGCTCTGTGAAGGCTCTCTACCTCTTGATGATTTTGAAACGTTTTACTGTCTCTGTATTTGTAAAATATCTATCCATCAACGTTACTTTCTCGTTTCGATATTGTTTTACAAAGCTTAGGATGACACAGGGACATAAATTTGTTGCGTCAGGGTTTTCTCCGTAAATGTTTGTTTCCCAACTCATAAGCGCGTAAAAATATGTGTGGTTGGGTGGAAAATATCAGTAAAACTATTGAAAATGAATTCTGACAGAAACATCAGCTTATACCATCATCCGAAATATCATTTTCGTGTCTCATTTTTTAACTCTATCCACTTCAACCATTAGAGATTCTGCGATGGGCTGGCTGATTGTGTTTGGACTGGAACTGCCAGTCGAAAATCAGAATCTATCCGTCTGTCAAAGAGTTAGCTATTAGCTTTATATATATATATATATATATATATATATATATATATATATATATATATATATATATATATATATATATATATATATATATATATATATATATCCCGAACGGCTTCATGTTGTTTACAACATCGGGGTACTTAGGTACTAGAGTGTTCAATTTGAAATGTCTGCTTAATGTTGTGTGAAGAACAACTTTTACTAATTAACACTTACAACAGAAAAATAACAATATATATACATAAGTTTTTAAAAGAGGGGAGGGAAGACAGACAATACTCTAAATACATATGTGCGTATGTACCAGTGAAATTAAACTAAATGCCAATGACGTCAAGTATTGGGCGAAAGTTCAATAAACACATGTTTTGACTAGAAGTCCGTTTCTCCCTCTGCTATCCCTCCGAGTTAACCAATAAGTTAGGCCTCTGACATCGACACGTGAATATAATGCGTGAAGAAATCGTGGATATAGTAGTTTAGAAGCCCCGCATTAACATCGTACTTATTAGCCTCGGAAGATTATTGAGTACTTCATTACTGATAGTGCAAACCGGGGCTGGTTCAAGCCTCGACCGGGGGCTCCTACGGTCTTTACATGGTCGTGAGCAGATTTTGATTATGGGGTTCCACTATCTTGGCTGATGCCTTGGACTGGCTCAGGTGCTCATTTACGAGATATCCACCCATTTGATATTAACGAAAAATAAGCTACCTGTTGCAATGGCACCTTGGGCCCCTTTAAAGTACTGCCCACACAGCGTCACTTCAACTTTGCGAAATATTCTACAAAGTCTTCTTTCGGGATTACCATTAGCTCTATGGTCACATTCCTCAAATCTGATCCACACTTGGAGATTCAAAATCTGAAATTTCTTTGGGAAAATCCAATTGTCACATTGGGCCAAATTTCGATTGGGGAGAGGGCTTCCAGACCTGAGCAATGGACGGAACGATTGAATTTAGCGGTTGCACTGTACGCTAGTTCACTCAATGACATCCTACTGCCGACTGAGTAACCCCAATGTTGATTTAATGTTCACGCATGTGTAGTAAGTCCTCATCTGGCTAACAAGAGACACCAAGGCTGTGCAACCGATTCTCGACATATTTAAAATGGCTGGATCCTTTTCGTACAGACCTCATTTTCATCAATTTTGTCAATTCCAGAACAAGCTGGAGTTAAGTTTGTTTCTATCCCGTAACATCGAGAACAAGAACAACCCTCACCAAATCTAGGAGCATAAACTCTCCACTGTTTATCGCTTCATGTTAAACCGAAGCTATATATCAGTTAACAGCAGTCAGGTCTTTTTTTTTCTTTTTTTTTTTTCCTTCTGAGATATTTCTTTCGTATGTTTTCTTTTCTCCAGTTTTATTAAGTCACGTTTGATAACTTGAAGGTATTTGTAACAGTCATTTGTGATTAATGGCCGAATTGTTTTGTCATCTGGCGATTCAATTTCCTCGGTTGTCACCGGCCTTCCTATGTATATCATCAGTATTGTACACTTTCACATGGGTTCTCGGTGAAGAGAACGATGTCGTCAGCAAATCTTGGTTTACTTAAGTATTCTCCGTCAATTTTGATTTCTTTACTTGTCCAGTCTAAATTTTCGGAGGGTCATTTCGAGACCAGCTGTTAAGAGGTTGGGTGAGTTGATGCCGCTTTGTCTAACTTCTTTTTCGAGCTGAGAGGGCACCGGGCCTTTATGTAATCTAATGAAGGGACTGCTAAGTCGGTAGATATGTTGCAGAACTCTGGCGTATTCAGAGTCGACTCCTTGTTGAATGTCATGCAATCGGTAGGCATCACGATTCCCAACGAGGATCCCAAGCAGTCATATGCAAAACTGTGACCGACAGAATGTAAAATGGCGTGATGATTTAGATGGTTTCAGGACATACTGGTGCTGTGACAACCCCGATAGAGAGATTTGGGGAATCTTTGGAAAGGTCGATGTCCAATGACGGACGGTTGGTTAAAGAGCCACTGATGATGATGATTGCACACTTTCGTACACCGAATACCTTTCTGATGTTTTCATAAAAATTGGTAACTGTTTCAATCAAGTTCTTTGGAAGATAAGAAAAAATACTAGTCAATAATCTGACTGACACCTTCCCTCTTGCAAGCGAAGAATCACACTAAGATGGCAAGCCTTTGGCAGAGCAAGCTCAACCTTCAAAAATAAGAAGATCCCAATAATCTTAAAAAGAATGGTGCATAACCAATGCATTCTCCGAACAGTCACTCATGGAGCTGAAATGTGGAACCTAACCAAAGGACAGATCCGCAAATTGAGAACTATGCAACGTGCACATGAAAGAATGATGCTGGGCCTCACATGGAGAGACCACAAGACAGCACAGTACATCCAAGAAAAGACAAGAATCAGGGACATCATAGAATCCATTAAAAATCTCAAATGGCGGTGGGCTGGCCATGTTCCAAGAATGGCGGACAACCGATGGACATCACGACTCACAACATGGATCCCCCGAGATCACATGCGCAATCTAGGCCGACAGAATATTAGATGGAGAGACGAGCTAGACAAGTTTAGGAAGTACTGGCTCTGCGACGCGCATGATAGAGAAGTGTGACAAATCCTGGAGAAGGTCTATTCCAACGACGGACGTTAAAAGACTGATGATGATGATGATGATGATGATGATGATGATGATGATGATGATGATGATGATGATGATGATGATTTTGGATTATTGTTGGATAAAATATCCAAACAAGGTACAGCTAAAAAATTCTGACGGAAATCATAAACAATAATCCAAAATCATCATCATCATCATCATCATCATCATCATCATCATTAGTCTCTTAACGTTTGTCATTTGACATAGACCTTCCCAAGGATTTGCCATACTCTGTCGGTCTTGGTTTTGCATGAGATCTCTGGGGATCCATGTCATGAGTCACGATGTCCATCGCTTGTCTGCCATTCTTGCAACATGGCCAGCCCATTGCCATAAGTTTTTTAATGGATTCTATGATGTCTCTGACACCTATCTTGCAATCAAGCTATGATTCATAAGTTCGTCGGGCATCCAATTACCTCTGCAGAGAGTTGGAGACTTGAAAGAAGATCCGGCTATCGTGGCCTAGATCCAGATAATGCAAAAATTAGAAAATACACCGGACGTAATTTCCGGCAACATAAGTAATGAATTAAATAAGATGAATAATTAAATAAGATGAGGAGAGAATAGGTGAGAATAGAGGCTTGCTCAGTGGCTGAGATAGTTGCATATTTCATAGTTGGTAGTCGGTACTCGAGCACGAAAGCTGGCTCTGCGCAATCTTCCTGTCACCATTTCTCATCTGTTTGATCTTGTGTCGATTTCAGATTTCGAGCATTGTACTGAAATATAGATTGATGCTAAAATTATCCCCTTAGTTTGTGCTCGGCAGCATCCAAGCTTGATTTCTTTTTAAAATTCGGAATTCTGTTTCTTGTGATCACTGCCCAAAAAAGGGCGAAAGGAGTGAAGCATTCATTGATCATGCTTCCTTCCAATTTTATTATTGGCTACACCCAATGCAGCATGTTGCCAAAATACATTGGTCACATGATGGTTTTTGTCAACAGCAGTAAAGGCTAAAATCAGAGAACTCTCGTTGTAACGGCACTATTTGTGGACATGCGCTCGGGAAAATTCATCTTTTTCTGCGTGGTTGAGAATCAAGTACCAATTAGCATTTATATTATAAGTTTTGTAAATAGTACTCTACATCCAAGATACAAATTTTGTTTTGTTCTTTAGGGTAGTATAATTCAACTCATTGCATGGTCCAAGGTAAAGCTAGTTTAACTACTATAGAATAATAAAGTTATTACCAATTTCGAATAGGGATTTTCTTTTCACCCATCCTGTATACAGTTAAAGTAACCTGTCTCGTTGGTTGCAGAAGTTGAATATTTTTTTTCTCACTGACATCTATGGTATGTGTTCGAGCTGAGATGAAAATTGAATGCAGTTTTTCAAGACAGGCTGACCGTTATCACTAGGGATATTAGTTCAACACGATCTCTCTTTCACTTATTTCACCTTATCATCAAGGTAATTTGAACTGGGGAAATATCTCTGTGCTGTCAAATACAGAGATCTCATTTTTGTGATAAGCAAGATAGATGACAATCGCTGAGGACAGGGTCCACACCCGTGCGGACATTGCTCTTTGGATTTGAAAAGGTTGGGTAACTTGACAAATGGACAAATTAATGAATTATTCACAAAATAAGATCTGACACGAAGGACAAAAAGTAGAATAATGTTTCCATATCAAATCTAATTTCCGCCCCTGAAACTGACATTGGCCAAGAATTACATGTTCTGCAGCTCACGATTTGCACGTGGCCCGACACGCGGTAATCAGCCATCTTGTTTCAACAGCCACATAGACATACAAACGACTACATATATATATATATATATATATATATATATATATATATATATATATATATATATATATATATGTGTGTGTGTGTGTGTGTGTATACATATATTTTTATGCATATATATGTATGTATATATATATATATGAATGTGTATATATATATATATATATATATATATATATATATATATATATTAACTAGGCTAAAAAGAGAAAGAAAAAAAGATTTAAAGTAGCAGTTGAGAATCAACGTGGTGAGCCCCCCCCCCCCCCTGTTTCTTTCCCAACCACGTCATTTAGGAAGAAGGGAAGTCAAGGAATTATTCGGAACAGATTCTGGTGTTTTTGGTCGACTGCTTCCGATTTTGCAACTCTCTGAGGGTGGAAAATGTTGCCTCTTGAGAACTGAGTTGGGGCTTTTTTTTTTTCCATTTCTTTTTTTTTTTTTTTTTCCTCGTCTGCACCAAATCAAATCTGGGCCAAGCACGTGCCCGAAGTTTGCCTTCTGGCAGAGCGTGTGAAGGCGAGAGAGCGGCGGAGGCGGTGGCGGTGGGGGTGGCAGTGGCAGTGGATAAGGAACGAAAATGTTCCGGTAAAGAAGAGTAAGGAGAAGAGATGGGACTTACGAGGGGTAGATTATCATGCTTATATCCACCGAATCATATCAGTCACTGGGTGAAAAAGCGGTAGTGAGGTTTTTGTGGGTTTTTTTCCTTTAAGCGTATTTCTTTTTCCTTCCTGTCTTGTGTTGTGTTGTGTTATCACGTTGGAATCTGAGTTCATAATTCCTTAATTCATCTTCTAGTAAAAACTTGCCAATATCATTTCTACAGTTGAAACTACCTTATTATCGATATTATTTATACTTTACTTATCTTGGCCATATATGGTTTTCGCATAGTACTTTCCGATTTGTGCATTATAATTATACAAGCTTTGTTGCATTAATTCCTCATCATTGATTATTACTTTCCTCTCCAATGCATTTCTATAGTAAAATAATTTTCAATGCATTGTTTTACTAAAATCACTAGTAATGCTTTTGTATCATACATACTTGAATGGTTGCTATCAAAATCCCTTTTATCTATATCGTTGACATAGTATTTTCTTTCAATAGAAACGCATAAAACTGAGATTTTGCATCAAAGAGAGATTTTGTCCTCAAAAATTACAATTGAACCCTGGAAATCTATAAGTTGAAAAAATAGTAAAAATGAGAGACTTTGCTTTCGAATTCATAAAGCCAAAAAATTGCAACTGTGATAGAATATCGACTGACATTTTTTTTTTCCTTTCAAATTGCTAATACTATTGACCTAAGGGACTTCTTTTAGAAAGTCCTTTCTTCGGAAGATTTTGTTTAACTTTAAATTCTATATTTGTAGCAGATTGGTGCTTTGTCCTAGAGCGAACTCCAACTACATTTAGATTTTAAAGTTAGCTTTACTTCTACTACTACTAATCCCTAATCAGCAGGAGAAAGCGTTTCTGACCAAAAGAATAATGTGAGTGAGAAACAGTGAAATCTATTTTTCAATTCGAATTCCTCAAACTTTTGAGTAGCATCTCGAATAAAGGCGTTCTGTTGGTAATTTTTGCATTTTCTTCTATTTCCGATGCACAGCATACAGATTGATTGCCGAAGCTTGCTCAAATAAACCTTTAGAGGAAATCTAAAGAAATTAGCGTTGAATTATCAATTACCCCTACTTCCCAAGCGATTTAGTTTTATCATGCAGTAAATTACCAAGTTAAAATAGCAGTAAAATCAGAGGGTAGAAGTCAAAATGTTGTTCATGTAGTATTTTGTTCACACCTGCAGAAACTTTGTGGAGCATAGGGTGACAACCACTCTGTAACCCGACGCCTCACCTTCCTCCTTTGTCTGGGCTTTGGACCAGCTATATCGACTGCCAAGCGGTAGGTTTCTTTTTTATCAGAATAGATTTCTCTAAGATGGACTGCCTTACGGGGCAAAGGGACTGCTATTTACACAAAGCAGGGGGGGGGGGATAAGTGGATTCATTGTTTTCCAAAGTCATTAGTGAACGTAAAAAGCCTCGACCGAAACTCGAGCTCGGCCCACTGATTTCCGGTAACCGTTACGCTATTTTGCTCTCGCTATGTATAGCGTGTTTAAACGCAGTCTGCACTAAAATACAAACGTGATTGATTTCCTCACAACCACCAGAATCTGCTGTGTCACTATATATCAAATCAACACGGTGAAGGAGAGTCTTGACGTATCTGTTTAATAAATCCTGCTTGCAATAACAAAGGCTAAATAAATAGTTGCTACTATTGCCACTACCACTACTACTACTACTATTACAACTAATGATAATAATCATAATCATCATAATGATGTTGATAATGATTATCATAATAATCATCATAATCATCATAAGCATAATCAAGACAATGAAAGGAAAATTTACCAAAATTTGAATAGAGAAAGAAAACAGGTCAGTTTATTCACTCAATAGAGACTGTCCCGTGACCAACGTTTGGCAACAAGCCGTGTTGGGGGTGATCATTTTGAAGAAGGTGTGATCAATGAATAGTTACTTTTTCGCCTTTTGTTGAACAATAAACGCTAAAAGAATAGTCTGAATCTTCAAAAACAAGGGGGCCCAAACCAAGGGGCGATTGAGACAAGTGACCCACCACCGACACTATTCAGGTAAGGGAATTTGTTTTCAAGTCTTTTGTAGACATAATAAAGTGTAAATGATTAGAATATTCGGCCTTGTAGCTCTATCAGTGCGACCTGTGTGCATTATTCATACATACATAGCCAGCCAGAATGACTCGGAAATTGAAGAAACCTATTTTGACAGTTTTGGCGACAGTCTTGGTTTACGGTTTCAAATAAAACATAAAACGAGACGCCACTTTTGTAACGAAACATGGGGGTGAAACGAGACACAAAAAATCACAAGAATTCTTGAATATTATCGAAAATGAACACAGAGATATAGAGGAAGAAGGGAAAAAAATAGAACTGGATACAACTAAACTGAAATAACATTTTCCGAGAAATAATCAACTCAGAGTTATTGAGATTAACGAACCAGTGATGAGACTCATAGTCATCTCTATGAAAAATATAGAGAAGGTTTAGAGACAAGCAATTAAGTAAGTACCAGAATGGCAAAATATGAGTTATGAAGATATGTTGCGTGAAGAAGAGAAGCGATGGCCGGTAATTTTTAAGAGAGGAAAATTTTGAGTGTCCCCAGGCCCCCTAAATCAAAAGGATGATGAGTCAGACTGCGTCGTTGTGGGTCACGATGATGGGATGTAAAAGAGACTGGTGTGTAGAAAAAAGTGGAAAAAGGTATGAGCTACCTCTATGATAGCTCCATGCAAATCAAAAGCTGACCGTTATTTTCACTCTCCGCCTTTTTTCGAAAAAGCGAAAAAAATGGCGTGAAGCAAACTTTCAGGAAGCGGCACTTCCTGTATATCGATTCTATTAAATTATCGTTTTGGAAAGAAAGCATGAGATAATTTCAATAGAAGAGTCGATTGTTTAGTGTCTCTATCATGGGCGTCACTGAGCCACTTTCTAAAATTGTGTAGTTCGTCGGGCCATTTTGTTTTTTCCGGACACAGTTTCGCAAATGATCTCTGGGATTTCACGAAGTGAGTCGTGATGACCAGTGACTCCTTATTTTTCTCTAATATACTGTGCTGTCTTGTGATCTCTCCATGTGTTGTTAAGCATGATTTTCTCTTGCGACCCTTGCGTGGTTCTCAATTTTTTCGTTAGGTTCCATGTTTCTGCTCCATGGGTGACCATTGAGGAAAGCGTTGGTTATTGAAATTTCTTTTTAGAACTAATAGGATTTTCTTTTTCTTGAAGGTTGAGCCGCACACAATTTTTTGCCGGTCACACTTGAGCATACGATTCCTTTTTTTGAGTTGTGATGTCGTGACATCAAACCCATTACCATCTGAATTTTCTAGTATGATACAAAGCTAAATTGAAGGAATTAAGATTAGAAAAAATTTTACGTCTATTTTCCAAGTAGGGAGTCTCATCTTGATTTCAAAATCGGCATGTGTAACACCGATTTTAGACACCTCTAGGAATTACTTGACTATCTTGACCGTGGGGATGGTAGGGCTGCAAGAAGGGAAACAATATTAGGGGCCAAGGGATAAGCAAATCAGACGGTAGCAGGTGTTGACCAAACCAAATTCAGTCGGATGTTTCGGATTTCCTAGCATCTCAGGACTCTAATTCCTAGCATTTTAATAGTCTTAGATGATAAAATATATCATTTTCAGCAGTCTAATAATACTTGCTTAAAAGCATATATTAATCAACTTTCCACGCAAAACCTGGGAAACTTCTGCATCAAGTCGGCCCTGCAAGACTTATATTTATCAAGCTTAGGAGTTACCTATACTAACGAAGTTGGAGAGGTATATCAATTACCCCGTGTCTTCCCATCAATCTGTTTATCCATACGATATCTCCAAAAGTTTTCTGTAGATTTCAATGGAATTTTGTGAAAGGGTTGGCCATGGGCTACGGGAAAAGTGTATAAATTTTGTGGCGAATCTATTCACAATTACGTTGTAGTGACGATGGCATTGGCATTGCTATGGACGCTCTGGGTGCTTCCAAGTTACAGTAGCAATGCTATATCGAGAATAATTTGCTTACCATAAATCTACGGCAGGCATCCATAATTTACAAATGTCAGACGTTCTCAGGCTCAAAGCCAAATTAAGTTGGATACACAAGTTAAGCAACGTCGAATCTGGTCAGTACCCAAATGGATAACCACTTGGGAATACCGGGTACCGTAGGCGAGAATGGTTGGGTGAGTAATGCTATTTCGGCTGCTTGCCGCCTCGAAGTCTATTTAACATATCTCAAGCTGAGACAAGATAAACTTGTGATATTGAAAGCCTGGATTAATACGGCTACAGCCGAAGCCAGAGTAAGGGTATCAACTCATAACTCAACAAGCGGGTACGTTTTATCTCATCGTCTCTACTACGACAGCCCGTACGCAAAACAACGCAGTCCTGTCTGTTCCTCTCTATTTTTGTATTTACATTTTTATTCTTTGGCTCCATTTTCAGCGTTTCTCAACCTCTATCATTTTTTATCTCCCATAGATGTTTTTTTCCTTTATGACGCCCTGCGTCCTTCTCCACGCCACTTGACACTTCCGCTCCACTCTCTAATTCTGTAATACCCCTCTCTCTCTCTCTCTCTCTCTCTCGCTCTCTCCCTCTCTGTCTCTCTCTGTATCACATTAACATAACTTTGTTTTCCTTTGCTTGACCATTCATCCACGTTTTTTTCACACACACACACACACACTCTTTCTCTCTTTCTCTCTCTCTCTCTCGCTCTCACAAAGACACAAACACACATACACACACATACACACGCAACACACATTCACACTCATAACTTCTCTGTCTTACTCTGCTTCACCTTGTTTTCCCTTTTCTCTCTCATACACACTCATAAATACACTTTCTTCTTTCACATTCTCACTCTTTTCTCTCATACATATACTCTTCTTTTTTTCCTATCACACTCTCTCTCTATTTCTACCCTTTTTATTTTTCTCTCTCTTTCATACGTATAAATACACTCCTTTTTGTTCTTTTACATTGTCTCTTTCTACACATCACCCGTACTCTTTTTTCTTCCTTTTCATTCCTTCTTTCTTTCTTTTTTCCCTTTCATCAATTGTAATTGCTTCTCTTCTATGCGAACGAGGGTTCTTCTCAACGTTGTTAGAAACCATGAACCAAACCTGTCAACATAGGTTTCTTCAGTTTTTATGTTGGTTCATCTGGCTGGATGGCTGACTGACTGGCTAAGCATCTATCATGCGTACAGGCCGCACCAATGGAGCTAGAGGGCTGAACACGTAGACATTTACTCCTTATTATGCTTAGAAAATACACTTTTTTTTTTAATTCTCCCGTTATTGTTTTTTTACTGGAGGATTCAGTTTCCGATGTAAGTTCATACTAAATTAGCACATTGGTTTTTTTAGGGGTTGGGGGTTCAAGAGAGACATTTATTGCTACTGATCACTGTCGAACAAAAGGCAAGAGAAGTAACTTATTTATTGATTACCCTTTTTTCCTTTTTTTAATTGATCACTCCCAACACAGTATGCTGCCAAAAGACATTTGTCACGTGATCATTTGTATTAAGCGACCAACTACACCTATTTCATTATTTCTCTCTCCATCTTCCTCAATTGTGATCGCATATCTTTTATGCCGACAAGAGTACTCAGTGTTGTTAGAAACTGTTGACCTGTTTGTAAGGTGGAGAACCGGAATGGAAAGGGGGGGTGTACACCGTAGACCTACTTTAAAATCTCCAGAATTTTTGTGTGTCTAATATCTACCGATGGAGACATTAAAGTATACCTAGTTCCCTAAAGAAAGCCTTACGGTATACCTAGTTCCCGAAACCCATTTCCATCGCTGGTTGAGAGAGACACTTCACAACGCAAAGAACACCTGGACTCGCTTCGCTAATTTCTTTTGTTCAAGGCTCTAAATGCTCTACTGAATGGACTCTGATCACGAGTGATAACAAAGATATTAGATTGAAGAGATTTCTATGTGCTTGTACGTGTGTGCGCCGTGATTACTCGACAACTGACCACTATACGTTAATATTGGCCAGACGTGTATTAATCAGCATACAAGACTGTGCGGTGTCGAATTCATAGATTGTTTTTTTGTTGTTCTTTTTTTGCAGGGTGGGAGTCAGCGATTCACGGGAAATCTAATAAGAGTAGAATAAGAAATCTAATATATAATAATTGATTGTTCTTTCATAGTTTCTATAAATTATCTCCTTTGACTTTCGCTCTTTAGAACTATCTAAATTTAGATATAAAACATCCGAATTAGCAACACTGAAGAGAGGTTACCGAAATACTTCGAAGCCGTTGTTTGGTGTGACGGATAGAAAAATATTTTACATGATAATTTTGGCATGCTGCTTCTCAAAGCATGAAGTATGAACCCTTCTAAACATGTACTTTTAGAAAGGGCACTGCCTTAGTACCTAAATCAGACCAGGAGAAGTAGCCTTAACCTCTCTCTCTCTCTCTCTCTCTCTCAGCCCAATCCTCTATTTTTAAACTCTTACAATGAGATATTACTTAATTTTCATGTCACAGCAATGACAATGACCACACCAAAAAACAATGACTTCGAGCTCGAATAACAGTGACGTACGCAAAAAAGTGACAGAATAATTCCTACTTCTAAAGGAGTTAGAGTAGGACATGCAGTTTTGGAATAATTGTAATGAGAATTCTGTTTTGTTTAGATTTCAGATTTTAAAGAAGCAAATGATTTTTCCTCTTTATTTGATGTGTACGCAGACGTTTATTGGCGAGCAAAAAATATTGCTGTCTTCTATCATCAAAAGAATTCTTTTGCCTACTTCTTAATTCTATCGTGCGCATATTAAACCCTCTTCATCATCATCATCATCTGCAGCAGCAGCAGCAGCCTTTTAGCGTCCGTCGTTGGACATAGACCATCCCTAAGACTCGCCAAACCAGAGCGTCGTAGAGCCAAGACTTTCTGAACATGTCCTTCTCGCAAATGGTCTCTGGGGATCTACGCTCTGAGTTATGATGTCCTTGGGTTGTCTGACATTCTTGCAACATGGCCAACCCATTGCCATTTTGGTTTCCTAATGGTTCCTATGATATCTATGACTCGTGTCTATTTTCTTATTATGATTCTCACAGTTTTGCATATGATCTCTGGGGCTTCACAGCAACTCTTTATATTTCTCTAATATACTGTGCTGTCGTACAATCTCTTCATGTGATGTCAAACATGATTTCCTCTTGTGCACGTTTCATGATTCTCAGTTTGACAGTCAATCCTTTGGTTAGGTTCCATGTTTCAGCCCCATAGGTGATTATTGGAAGGATGCATTGGTTTTATATGCTTCTTTTAGGATTAATGGATTTTTTTTTTGTTATTAAAGGTTGAGCTGATTCTACTGAATGCTTGCTAACCAGACGTGATTCTTCGCTTGATTTTTTTCTTTTGGGGGAAATTTCATTAGGATTCTTGATAAACCGGTTCTCCGACGATCACAAAAGTTAAGCAACGTCGAGCCTGGTCAGTACCTAGACGAGTGATCTAATTAAATATATAACTGGGAGTCTCACAATAGCAGAAGGGTTTACAAAGTCTTAATCCTGTTTGAAATCTATTAAGAAGAAGCCAGGCCTTGATGGTGAAATGTTTTTACCAAAAACGAATTGACCATTGTGAATGTAACGGTTGCTTGGTATACAAGCTCATTCAATGACATTTCACTATCAACTGTATCACCTTACGGGAGAGTATTTGCTCATGCATCTACATGGGACGGGCAATTTTTGAACAGACACAGAAATTTTATGTAGTTAGAACCCGGAAGGATTTTATTGCTTTAACTGTGCTATCATCAGCGATAGATATATGTGTGTGGTTATCTTTTACGTGTGTCAACGAAGTCTGACTAGGCATGTGTATCAACATGTGTTTGTCTGTCATACTGTTTATATACAAGATTTCAACTAATTTTTTTTGAAGGGTAGTTAAAGGGTCGCAACAAAAAATTGATTTCATTCTGAAGTGGATCCAAGGCTTTGTTTTCGATCGAGATACATTTTTACTATTCTGCAGGAAAAGAAATTGAAAACAACCGGTTGATAAAAAAGTTAAATTTAGATTCCAAGTAACTCCATATTTTTACATTCAAAGTTGTCCCCCGTATTTATTTGTTTGTTTTTTTTGGGGGGGGGGTTCATTTCATTTTCATTCAGTTTCAGTTTGAATTGTTCGTTGGTGGCAGAGGTGCGCACTCATTAGCTTATAATTTGTGACCGAAGAGTATATTTACAATTTCCAGAAGCGAAAGAATTAGGATTGGAATCGGTTCAGTTTGAGTCTGAAAAACGAACCCAGCTCAGATTATTCACATTTTTCTTCTATCGGGTTTTAGCGCAGTAAATGTTCGCTAACGAAACCCCAGACGTCACATGGCCCAGATAAGATAAGAAGGCTGTAAGTAAAAAGGCTTTGAGGATACTAGTGATGTTTTTGCCGATCCTTGAGAAAAAATTAACTAAGTCTCTAGAGAAAACGTCTTGGAGAAAGTCGGCCAAGAATCATCGCTATTGACTACACAAGGAATTTCCGTAGATTTCTGGATTGCACACAAGTCTGGAAAATTTCTATTATTACTCGGACTATCCTCATCTTAGTAGCTTTTCATACAACGTTTCGGCCGCTGTACTCTATCCCCACACCTACCAGATGATACCTGATGAAGGCCGGAGAGTACAACGACTGAAACGTTGTATGAAAAACAACCAAGATGAGGATAGTCCGAATAATAATAGAAATAATAATAATACCTCATCTCAAAAATTCAGAGATAAGTCTGGAAAAGAGTAATGAAAACTACCACCTTTATCCAATAATTGTTATTACATTGCATATGCATTGTATACATTTTGTAGTAACTATTATGGGACAGGGAATGCCATTTTTTTCCTTTTGCTTTCTTTAAGATTTCACCTTCTCCATTCAGTTGAAACCTTTTTTCTTTTTTTTCTCATTCTGTAAATATCTATCTCAGCCTGTTCATATCTATCTATCTATCTATCTATCTATCTATCTCAATCTGCACGTTTCTACCTATCTAGGATAATCTTAGGTTAGGATTATTCATTGGTCACTGGAATCGTAACTGGTGATAAATGATAACTCCTAGTTGCTTCCCGCTGCATCTAGCTGATTCCCGTTTTTTCTATCACGATCATTGGTCTCATCCAAGAATGAAATGTTATGTCCTAATTTTGGCAATTTTGGAGGAGAGAAAAGTATGTCAAAATAAACCTTTCGAAATATATCGGATACGTTTTGCACCAATCTAATTTATTCGGGTCGGTTAGTAACTATTTTGCTCTCCTCGATTCCAATGTGTTCACATCAATTGATCAATGCCTCTGTTTATATTTGCCTTTCTCTCACTCTCGTTGAGTATTTTCTTTCTCTCTTTATATACTTAGATAATCATTTTTATTTTCAAAAAAATACAATTTTTTTCATATCAATCTTCTTCCTTGTCAATGCACTCAATTCAGTAATGAATAACAATCACATAGATCAAACATTACACAGTTGAAGTTTCAAATCAAAATTCAGCAGGTAAACATGTGTCTGTATACCGATTGATTGATCCACTTTGTCAGCTTATGGTAGACCGTCAAGAAAATATTCAGCTTTTCCTGTAAAATCGCCATGTGTTTTTTGTTTCTGTCGCAGTGATGACTCCTTGGTGACTTAGGAATCCAGATTTTGAAGCACAAGGTCTTCCATACATACTCTAGGATTCTTCCAACAGGCGGGAGGATGGTGTGTGCTATGCACTCATGTTTTTTGCGATGGCGTCAACGTCTTGCATTCTCCACTTCATGAATATGTCACTACATGTAACCAGGGATGCAACAGACTTGCAAATAAAACAAACACCGTCAGTGGATATTCGTTTTAAAGCTGTTTATACGTCGGCCAATCGAAAAGTCAAGACATCTTAATACGTCCCTCCGTCTTTTCAACACACAGAAATTGTCCGTACAGAGAGGGGGGATGTTGAAAAAGGCATAACAACGACGGAGAGAGAGGGAACAGAGAGAGAGAGACTAAAATTCATATTACATGTTCATCAGTCACTGTTACTTGGGTTTACTGACGAAACGGAACAGCAAAGACAAAATGCCTTTACGGCGCGGCGGAAGAAGATGGAGAAGCAACCATCTAAATTCTTGCCGTCTCACCTTCCTCATCCTGAGAGGCTACGAAGGTCACAAGCAAAGTCCTACTCGCTTCAAGTCAGAACCACAACTCAGAATATTTTTCAAATTACTCCAACAAAAGCTACGTTTTCATTGGCTATGCGAAGTCGCATGATACCATTTTCCAGTGAACATCCATATTCCAACATTCTCATGCAAGAAGATCCATACATTAATTTCCAAGAGCATAACACTTGAAGAACGCCAGAACAAAAATCTGAAGCATATAACGGAAATAGATTTCTCCATCAGGGTCAACGTCTGACCTTTTCAGATCTTGGCTCGTATCTTTGCATGGGGAAGTAGTGTTTACATTCAGCATCATGATAATTAAACGAGACCATGAAATATTAATGAATTTAGATTAATGAATTCTATCTACTCTATCTACTCACCTTTCTCATGATCATTCTGTCACATTACAAAAATGATTGGGAAACTAGTGATTTGACGAAATTCCTATGAATTTTGTGAAATCAGTGAACATTTCAAGAATTCCTTGAAATTCCCGCTTTCACGATCAGTATACTGATGGTTAATAAGCTTGTCACGCTGAGTATTACTATGGTGGCGGGTTTGATCTTCACAGAGGGACCAACAATTGTTTCTTTGGGCCAGACTATATACACCATAAATACCGAAATGGTATATGCTGGATATTCACTAAGTTAAGCTCAGTTCGGCACAAAGCCATAGTAGCAGGGCACCCAGTTAAGATTGATCTCATAATAGTAGTAATTATCAGTATCACAATCTTATTAACCATTACTACACAAATTTTGAAACTAGAGATTTCATGAGAGTACTGAAAAATTCAGGGATATCACAAAATCTAAGGGATATCACGGAAACATTTGTTTGGCAATTTTGTTATGACATGTATACGTGCAACTATTTTGATATCATTGTTAAACCTTACACTGACGTTGTTGCTTTGTTTTCAAAGCTCTATCGCCAAGAAAAATCGCTTCTGCCGCTGTTAAAATGATGTTTACGTGGGTATGAATGTATAATCGTTCTTGGCTTATATATATATATATATATATATATATATATATATATATATATATATATACATATATATATATATATTAGTATATACATGAATATATATATATATAGATAGATAGATATTGATAGATATAGAGAGATATACATATATATTTAGCAAAATGTTCATTCATATATGTATGTATATTTACATACAGTACAAATCTGGAATATGATATGATACGATATCCCATGTGTGATGGGTTTATTTCATAAAGTGTTCGATGCATTCAACATCGAGCATTAAGTTGATTCGGGGTAGAACTTGAAATATAATTCACTACACAAACACGTTTATGTTTCTGTCCTGGCTTATTCGGGTGAATAATTCGGTTTCGGACATTTTGGGGAGTCTAGGTTTTAAGATCTTCGTTTCATTCTATTTATATTTGGGGAGGGGGGGTTGTTGATCATATTTAGTCAGATTAAAGTGAAAATGAAATACTCTCAGAGAGAAATTATCCCACAAATGGATGGTGAAATAACTACATACAGATAACGAAGATGCCTACAGTATACACTGCTAATTCCTCATTTATATTACCGAAAGAGCACAGCATCTCCACTAAATAAGACCGAAAAACATTACAAGCTATGACCGACCATTAAACAAAAATCATAAATAGAATAAAATGAAGATCTTACCACCTAGGAAAATAGACAAAAACCCTAAAAATGTCCTAAATAGGAATCTAAAATAAACTGAATCATTTGTTTGAAGAAGCCTAAACATGACAGAAACATAAACGTGTTAGTGTAGCTAATCCTTACTCCATTATATATATATATATATATATATATATATATATATATATATATATATATATATATATGTGCCTATATATTTAGGCATATATACATGTATGTGTGTGTGTGTGTGTGTGCACTGTTTATACTTCTCTGTCCTTTTACTCTCTTTCCTCTTACATATCTCTTTCTTTCCAATCTTTCTGCTCTTCTTCCAAACCCTTGCAGGCATGAACTGATTTACATCAAGTATTGATCAGATCATGTCCATCGATTTCGGTATCTTCATCACTGGTTCCAAACGGAGATATCCAGAGCACCAAAGCAAATCTTTCTACTCTGGTGCATCGGTTCTATTTCCATACTTGTAAAATATATCCCCAAGCGACATCAAAATCGATAGTTCTGATTCAATCAATACTTTTTTTAACCTTGGTTTGCCGACGTCTCGATGTTACTTTACTTATATCCGTTTTAATAGCTATCGATTATGTGGGTATGCATCCACTGCTCTGCTTATATATTCAAATGCATGTTAAGTACATCTACCTCACTCTTCAAAAGCTAAATTTAGTCAGTTTGCCTCCGAAGACAGTAATTTGCGTTCATTCAGTGTAGGCTCGCTTAGTGGGTTTACGTGAATACACAGGATCTCAAA
This sequence comes from Thysanoteuthis rhombus, assembly GCA_963457665.1. Taxonomy (NCBI): domain Eukaryota; kingdom Metazoa; phylum Mollusca; class Cephalopoda; order Oegopsida; family Thysanoteuthidae; genus Thysanoteuthis; species Thysanoteuthis major. Next base: position 28,654,591 of record OY735227.1, read on the forward strand.
TGCTGATTCTCAAGGACGGCAGGCTCATCCCACTAAGACGCTATACGATCTACGTATCCTCGTTTGAATTGATGTCAAATGAAAGTTTAGTAAGTATCATGAAAAAAATTAGAATAAGGATTTCGATTACTGGTTCTCGAATGAAACTGATATTTCGCCGTAGAGAATTCGTCGATACACAATTTTCCAATCAAATGACTTTGAGCCTACCTTGTATGTCAACGTCTACCCACAATGCACGCACACACACACACATACACACACACATACATGCATATCCACACACATATATATATGGGTATGCATGTATGTGTGCGCGTGCATATATATGTATATATATGTATATATATATATATATATCATCATCAGTCTTTTAGTGTCCGTCGTTGAACATAGACCTTCCCCAGGATTTGCCACACTCCCCTATCATGGGCATCACGGAGCCAGTACTTCCTGAACTTGTCTAGCTCGTCTCTCCATCTAACATTTTGCCGGTCTCGGTTGCACATGTGGTCTCAGGGGATCCATATTGTGAGTCGTGATGTCCATCGATTGTCTGCCATTCTTGCAACATGGCCAGCCCACCACCATTTTAATGGATTCTATGATGTCCATAACTCTTGTCTTTTCTCGGATATATATACATATATATATATATATATATATATATATATATATATATATATATATGGGTATGCATGTGTGTGCGTACGTGCATTGTGGATCCATTGTTTGTCTTTCATTCTTGCAACATGGCCTGCCCATAGCCATTTTAGTTTTTTAATAGTTTCTACGACGTCACGGACACCCGTTTTCCAGAATGACAATAAATTAGGTTATATTATATAGAAATTCTTATTTGAAATGATCACCCGTTATTACACGGCGAATATACCTTTGTTTAATCTATTTACGTTGTCTTGGCCGAATGGTACATTCACCGTGTAATAATGGATGATCATTTCAAAAGAGAATTTCTGTATGATATAACGCAATTTATAATCATATTTGTATGTCTGTGTGCATGTGTGTGTGTGTATGTGTGTGTGTGCGTGTACGTTTGCATGTGCGAGCGAAGTGGCTGAAATGGTAACGACCCGGGATATTAAATCGGCAAAAAGAGCTCAAATTCCAGTAGCAGCAGTTATTGATCTCACTTTGCACTTATGGCCATGGGAAAGGGTTGAATCTACTTTTGCCTCTCTGCAACGGTCAGAACAACAGCGCAGATGGAGCCCTTCAGCCCTGTAAGGGCAGGTCGATCTAAGAGAAGGCTGCAGCTTGGAAGTCAGCTTGGAAGTCACCTTGGCCGTCTCGGCCTGTCGAGTGACTGAGGAAGGGTACCGGGCCTAGGGAAGTGGACTCGGTGTGGATGAGCTGATTTCCACTTGAAGAAAAAAAAAGCAAAACAATAGATAAAAATAAAAATAAAAAAACGTACGCAGGTGTGGAGAGATGCTCTTCTGATTCTTTGCAAGCGATGAATAAGCCAACAACAATAACAAGCAACAACAAGAAACAACAACAAGATATACGTGTGGGTATATCTGTTTATACATAAAGATATATAAATATATAAACCAATGTTTTTTCTAAGAGAACATTCAACGTGTGGTATTTGTCTTCCTGATCAGCTGCATTTCAAGATAGGCTGTCTGCATTTCTCAACTACATCATAAAAATAATTTCTTTTAACAGAGAAAGAAAATCTAGAGTTTGTGAATTGCTCTCCGGGCCAAGGGTGTAATTGAGGCCTAGCGGTCACGATGTGGGGGTAATTTTCCATTGTACGCTTACCGATGATATATATATACCCGGTGAATGTTAACATTTCATGCCTATGAATATCTCTATATACTGTATCATATATATATATATATATATATATATATATATATATATGTTTGTGTGTGTGTGTGTGTGTTTTTATAAATCATTCGGAATTCTTTGTTCTAGGTTGATGATTTAATGATTAAGAATACTTCACCCAAAAACTTCATAATATATACATATATATATATATGTGTTTTTGCGTGTATTTGTGCAGGTACAGATGTGTGTGTGTGTGTGTGTGTGTGTGTGTGTGTGTGTGTGTGTGTGTGTGTGTGTAATGATAGTGCAGCCATTTCCCTTGTGAACATACTTTGTCTGGCACCGGTATTAATCACGTAACAAATCGAACAGCCGATCACACACACACACACACACACACACACACATGTATATAATGCACATTCGACACTGTTTACTTTTCATGTTGATTATGCCAAAAGATGCAGTGGAAGCTAGACAATGTATCACTGGATTTCATGGTCATAATGCAGTCGGTGCTAGGTCAGAATGGTTTAAAACCAATATTTTGATTTTCAAGTCATATCTTGTGCTCAACTTTAAAGAATTCTCTGGGAGACTTCAGAGCATGGAAACCGATGAATTACAGAGAAATATAAAGGAAGATACAGGACAAACAATATGTGAGGCGCTCAGAATCACAAGGTGCATTCCGTCGATAATGAAAATTTAAAGAAAATCAAAAAAAAGATGCGTCCTACGTTGCTTGATTTGACTTTCAAAATAACATATTTTGGGAATTATTGTCCTTATTCCGATAATTCTTTTGTAATGTAGTGTTTTCGTATAACCGGAAGAATGGGAATATCGGTCAAACTGCGAAAATCACCCACGTCATCTGACTAGCGTCTCATGATCTCGTAGGAGAATCAGTAGGGAATCAATCAACCAATTTGAATGACCTTTTCTTCTGGACAAGTAAATCAAGCGGTGATTTTGCAGCAAGATAACGCCCATCCAAACGAGGCAAATGCCACGTAGTAAACGATCATGGAACTGAAATTGAAAGTTCTTCAACGTGCGGTGTATACTCCAGACATACCACGTTTTGCCCTCTTCAATATTTTTTGTTTGGTCAGTGGTTCCGAAAGGTTAAATATACCGGCGAAAATCCCCGATAAATTCATCAAATCAAAACCGTGATTCTCTTTTTATGATGGGGATTGCCAATTTATCTGGGAGGAGGCATACGATCATTGAAAGCCAGGGAAAATAAGCTGATGTCTGTATGATGATGATATTTACTTATATTCTACATAAATCGAATTATGATTGATTAATTGGTGTTATCTTGTTTGTCAGATGCTATGTTTAAAGTTTTATTGTTGTCAAATCGGTATTATGTTTATGGCAGTATAGACCTTCGTTCACCGCTGTCTTTCCCTTCAATGGAATTGCAAATGGCTGCTATCAGAACAATTCAGCTTCCGTAACAATGTGATAGCTCCGTTTTGAAATTTTGATGCTGCTGCTAAGACGGCTCCTTTAAAATTCTAGCCTCTTGTGTGATTTGAGACGACATCAATGATTGAGATCACACTAATTTACGAAGGCTTTGTGTGGCTTCCCTATCGAAGAATCAGGAAAATTCTACACTGTCCAATAGAATCCAATGAGAATAGAAGATTAATATTCGTATCAGAACTGTTCGTGCATGTATGTGGGCGTGCATGTGGGCGTGCATGTATGTGTGTGTGTATGTGTGTGTGTGTGTGTGTGTGTGAAAGGGAAGGTTTTATCAAAAGTAAAATCTGATTTGCTTGTCTCATTGTAGTTGATCCACTTGACTCACCAAAGAAGAATCATGGAAAATAATATTTGGTACTGGTGAAGTTGTTACAAATTCTCCGCTGTTGGTGCAGGTAAGCTCAATGGATTTACTCTTGAGACGGCTGAGGTTAACTTTCAACATAAATAGAAGATTAATATTCGTATCAGAACTCTCCTCAACAGAAGGTTCAATTAGACGTATCGATTTTTTCGCCTCCATGTTTCAGTTCTAAGAAAATCTACATAGCTTCAGTGAACACGTGAACTCTGTATAGAGAAATAGATTTGCTCTAGTCTTTGGAGACAGTGTTACATATCCTGTTGGCGTAAATCGACCTTTCGTGTTTGCATCCTATTTGTTAACCATCGGTAAGACTGAAACTGTAAGCCAAAACTGTCACCAATAATATAGGTTTCTTCAGTTTTTTAGTTGATCTGGCTGGTTGGCTGGCTATGTAAATATCACTCATACAGGTCGCAGGGATACAACCGGGGAGCCGGAAACCTGAAAATTTACTCCTTGTTATGTCTAGAGAAAGCCTTTATTTCAATTCCTCCCCCTAAATAGGTTTTTTGTGGTGGGTTTGATTTACAATGTATATTAGGCTGAATCGGTCCCCAGTTTGTGTCCAGTGGCATTCATGCTTGTTCTGTTTGTTTGTTTGTTTGTTTGTTTGAGACTTTTTTTAGTAATCATTGACTTGGAAGTAACTTCTTCATTAATCGCCTTTTTTCACAATTTTTATAAGATCACCCCAACACAGCATGCTGCCAAAAGACGTTGATCACATGACGGTTTCTATTGAGTGACTAACCAGACCTGCTCTTCTCTTCTGTTACGAGGAAATCGCCAATTTTTACCGAATTCGTTCTCAGAATGATAAAAATGAGACAAGTTCATACTGAATCAATTGTCATTTAAAAGAAGAGATGTTTGCATGGTTTTATTCTGCTATGTGTGGTACGATGTGGTCGAAGAAAAAGCACAAATACTTATACACCTGGTTGCTTCCGCATCGATCTTTGCCAAGTCCTGCCAGCATCAAAACGAGGCTGTGCAAGAGACACTAAGTATCTACTTATGTAATCCGCCATGTAATCGGCTATATTTTCTGTCTGTAAAATCTACTATTTGTCAAAGGAGATAACTACTAAATGCCTGATAAAGAGAAATCTCCTTTAGTTATTTATTTATTATTTATTCGAAAATGCTTTTAGAAAAATCCGAGATCATTTTGGTTGAACGTAAACCAAAAAGTACGGAGCAACGTAATATTGTCGATATTTCTCCGAGTACAGTACAAAATTATCTAAATATTGCCGTCATTTTTTGACGGTATCGGTAAACTAGTCCGTTCAGAACTTTTCATTCTCAGACTGATTCCAAGAGATATGTCTGTGGCAATTTTCAGACCTTTGCTCTTGTATTTGTACCTATAAGTACAAGCAGTTTTATGAGTTAGCTCTCCTGGTTGCATATGTCTTTAATTCGGTTAAAAATGTTTTAACGGTGGGTGGTTCTACTTATTCGCGGTATGTGTCTGTGAGCACTCGCTGAATTCCTAACTGAGACCTTTGTGGTCCCCGCACAATCCAATGCCTAGCAACGGGAGATTTCGATCGCTTGCTCTTAACTATTCCTATGCATCCCATCGGATCTAAAATTTATAGTTTTGCAAATAGGTACATTGAGCGCAAAAAATGTCCGATACATTCCAAAAGGTTTATTATAACATCCTTGTATAGTTTCAAAATCAAGAGAATTCCGACCAAATATTGAAAAAATACAAGCATGAAAAATATTGAAACAAGTTTAACCTTTAGAAAGTTATGTACAAAGATAAGAAATCTTTCGTCGAAATTTTGTCAATCTTGAGGACGCATGGGGATGTAGATGCTGCCGGACACAAACTAAGGGACCTTTCAAGCATTGACTTATATCATAGATTGACCTCCCCACCCCAAAAAACTTTATTTTAGTGGTGATTTTTTTAAAAGTTTTTTTTAGATATAATAAGGAGTAAATCTTCAACACTCTAACTCCATTGGTGCGGTCTGTTCGTACATACAATGATAGCCAGCAAGACTGACTTGAAAACTGGAGAAATCCATACTGACAGTTTTGTTGACAGTTTTGGTTTACAGTATCTCAACCTAATGATTCGATTTAGTCCTGTGTTTAGTTTACTGCGTGGAGGCTTGCACTGTTACAGGGGAGGCTAAGACCTTCCCAGTTGAACAGGGCTGGGAAATTTGGGTGTAAACCTTTCTTCTTCCTTCAATACAGATAACTCTCATTATACGAAAGTTCGTCTTACGCCAATCGTCTGCTTTTTCGACAAAAAGTAGAATTCAGCTTTTGTTTCTTGCAGCAAGCTGACATGTACACTCTCTCTTTTACACCCAGTCTCCTGTGCTTTAGACTACAACGATCTCTGATCACTAAGCCACACGTACCATCCTAACCATTTGGGTACTAGGAAGGCTAAAATCCAATCTAAGAGCTTAAAACCGGTCATTTCCCGCTGACTCCTCACCATGATCTTACAGAGATGGAGCTTTGGTTTCTTTCAAGGAAATGAAAAAAAGAGTAAATTCCATCCGGCTCTTTCGCGATTGCAGTTTAAGGTGATGACTCTGTTACTAGAAACCGTCAACTCAAACTGTCACCGAAACTTTCAACGTGGATTTCTTCAGTTTTCAAGCGAGTCTGGCCGATTGGCTGGCGAACTGATTCAGGCCACACAATTGGAGTTGGAGGACTGAAACGTTTACCTCTTATTATGTCTATAAAAAAACGCTTGTCTTGTGTTTTGTAAATTCACACCTTAAACAGGTTTTAATAGCGATGGGGAGGTAAATTTGCAATTTAAATGTATGCTAAATAAGTTCCTTAATATGTGTCTGGCAGCACTTTTGATGACTGCCCAATAAACGGTGAGTGAAGTAACTTATTTATCGATAACCCGAAAGCCGGTATGCTGCCTAAAGACGTTGGTCACGTGACGGTTTTATCGATTGATCAACCAGACTAACCTGCGTGGAAATTAATATAACGTTTCGAACTTTGTAGAAGGTTTATAACACTTCAAACATCCCGTGTATCGAGATTTGATAAATAATTTTTCACAAGTTAGAAACTGTCAACATTGGTTTCTTTCAATTTTTAAGTTAATCTGGATGGCCAGCTGGCTACGTATGTGTGTACGTATATATCACGCGTACAGGTCTCGTCAACAGAGTCAGAGGACTGAAATTTCAAATTTTACCTCTGTTATGTCTGGAGGAAATATTTTCTTTGGGTTTCCAAACACACCCCAAATACTTTTTTATATGAGGGCTCAGTTTGCAATGCAAGTGTATGCTAGATTGATCCCTGAGTTTGCATCTGTTTTATTTTTGAAAATCTGTTTTTAGTGATCACTGCCCAGCGAAAGGCAAGAGGAATAACTTATTTATTGATCACCCACTTTTCCGATTTTTTTTCTTATTGATTATCCAAAATACAGCATGCTGCCAAAAGATGTTTCTATTGAGTGACTAACCAAACCTGTTTTTGTTGCTCTTCAGCGCAGAACTCAGGTCATTTTTGCATTCCACGACCGATAAGAATATGGTGCCGGGATTGAAGAAGTAACATATGACGAAAATTAGTCAAAAACTAATCATTTCAAAGCTTCAGGTAAAGATTTCAGGCAATTTTAGACTGCAGTAAACTCTCTTTCCAATGTCAATCGTTCTAACGGCACTGTGTGCGACACACGCATTTTAACGACACGTTTGTTTTTAATTGCAACGTTCTAAAAATGTTTAATATTATCAATGCTTTTTTATTACAGACAAATGCTTATAAATATTGATAAAATTGCATTTACAACGTCGCAGGTTTCTAACGGAGTCTGTTCTCTTACTTGTTATACTCTTGCGAGACTATAGTCGGGAAATAATTTTCAACAAATGCACATGGAAATTCCAGTGCATTATTTCAAAAGCTAAAATTAAGAAAAAAAAAGCCTAAAATAATCCCTCGTAAAGGTGAAAGGGTGATAAAAAGTCATTTTTGTCAGTACTTTTTTGGTTTCTCATTATTCATACACTCTGTGTAAAATCCACCTGTTATAACAGCGCTCTTAAATCCCTGAGTTTTTCGTAATAACGTGTTTCTACAGTATGAGAACCAGATGTGGTTTTGACTTTCATTGAGTGATAAATGATGGTGGCATTGGACCAATCGTATATCCTATCGAAGCCAAGAACGACAACTCTGCCTGGTTCTT
>OY735227.1:28667488-28887488 GCA_963457665.1 Thysanoteuthis rhombus
AAAGGTTTAGGGTTAGGGTTTGGGGTTGTCATCATAATTCAAATTATTCACGCCATTAATACTGTAGCATAATTAGCATAGTAATTTTATGACAGTCAGAGGTCGGACTTGCGTTTCAGCTGTAACGCAAATACTATAGAGCGCGGTCTCTTCTCACTGAGTCACGCATAAATGTTACCTGATCGGACAAATAATGATAATAAAACTGGAATTGACTTTATTTTTTTACCGTACCAAAAACAAGGACAGCAAGAACAATCCTCGCCAAAATTAGGAATGTAAACTGATTTTTAAAATTCACCTCCTCTGCCCTCATTTGAAATAACGACGAATTCTTTGCTGAACAGACTGCCTTACTGATTGAACTATACTGATAAATCTTAAATATTAACCAAAATTTATCATACAGATACGCTCATGCTTATTCATATATATTCTAATAAATAAATACATTTATAGCAAAATATATATATTTTTATAATTCTTTTATTCATTTTACATGCTATGCAAAAATTGCAGTAACCATCTTCAGTCGGAATAGAAGTTGGAGAGGAGTTTGACCTTGAAGCAGCCAGTCTTGTAACTATTAAACATCAAACAAAATAGGTGATTCAGATCAGGTGAGACTAATGATGAGTATACCAAAGAAAACAAGATCACTTTTATGACAAAATTGTCCAATCAAAAGTCAGCGTGCATACCAGACAATATAAATATGTTTCACAGAGAGCTTGTGATATGATTTAACAATCTTCCATTTAGAAGGCTGCGTAAAGGTAAGATACTGTCAGTTTTTGAGCGAGGAATAGTCTTTTTACAGAATCCATAAGGTGGAAAAAAGGTAATTTGCTTGTGCAGCCACCATATTGCTACGAGAGACATTTTGATTAGTTGTACCAATTTTTTCGGAAATAATACCGTTCTGTTGTAAGAAGTACATTAATGCATGAACACAACATCAACTCAGCAAAAAAAACATTTGGCAGTAGACACACAGCACTAATTAATTCACAATTAATTGGCAATTCACTCTAACTCATGGAGTCAGTCTCCTGCAGTTTATTGATTTCTCCTGAATACTTTCAGGGATTTCTTCATATTTGCCAGTACTCGATAGTAAGTAGAAGCCTGCAAGATGCTCAGTCGAGTGCTGAGTTGAATTTGACTTGGAAAAATGGAAATTAATGTCAACATCATGACAGTCTGCTAAAATTCTTTTGAAGATTAATGTAGGATTCTATCGATTATTTTTCTTTATTCTATTTTTGTCTTGATGATTCTTTGATTATTTGCAATCTCACACCAGTTGCCTGGTGGTAACCGCTGGAGTTTAAGTGACAGCAAGTCTCCTCAAGTCTCCAGCCCTCCTCTCCTAGTACTCATAGGTCGCAGTAATACTGCGATTTACAGTTTCACACCGGTTGCCCAGTGGTTATCGCTGAAGGCTGAGTGACAATAAGTCTCCTCAGGTCTTCAGCTAACGTCTCCTCTCTCTTTCACCTATCATGTCAGAGCTACAATTCGTTGCAGTCCTTATATTTCTAGCACTTTCCTCATTATTATTATTATTATTATTATTATTATTATTATTATTATTATTATTATTATTATTATTATTATTATTATCACATTTGTGTATCGCTGCTTTTTAATGCAGGGTTGTCTATCCTGAACTCAATGTCAACTAATCATATTTGATGTCTTCAGAGACTCATTTTTTCACAGGCTTGTGTAAGTTCCAGTCAGATAAAATCATTTCACCAAGTCTCCAACCCGAGAACAAAGGCAAATGAAGGTGACAACGGCATGCTTGCTAAACCTCCCCAAGGGTGCTTTCGTCCAGGATAGGAACCTGACAGCTGTTAACACCTAATCACAAACCTAAGGGCTGAAAATCTATCTCATGAAGATTTGTCCGAGCTCTTTGCTTGTACCGGGAATCCAACCTGCGACCTTCCACGTTTGAGGCAGACGTGCTAACCATTAAACCACCTGTGCAGACATCATCATCATCATCATCATCATCATCATCGTATTTTGTTGTTTTTTTTTCACGCCAGTTTCCTGATGATCACTACTGGAGGCCGAGTGGTAGCAAGTCTCCTCAGGTCTCCAGTTCTCCTCTCCACACTCTCACAGTCCACAGCAGTGCTGTGGATTACAGTTTAACACCAGTTGCTTGGTGGTTATCACTGAAGTTTGAGTGACAGAAAGTCTCCTCAGGTCTCCAGCCATCATCTACCATCTCCACAATGCCTTTTTCTTGGCTATTAGGTCATTGCTAACATATTTTCCAGTACTCTCCTCAGTATTCGTGCAGTCCCCAGTTGTGCTGTGTTCTGTATAGTCTCGATCTTATCCTCATTTCCTTCAATCTTGTTTCATATCAGGTCTGGTCTTTTCGCTTGAATGGGTTGGTCAGTTTGGATGTCAAAGTCTCAGAGTAATCTGTGTCTTCTATTTACCAAGGCTATCTCCGTTTTGTGCTGATACCATTTGTCCACGTGGTCGAATCCCATTTGTTTACTCAGTTCCCAGTGTATCACAGTCGGTACCCAGTCGTGACTGTTTTTGTACTCCTTCTGGACAAGTTGACAACATTCACTAGTTGTATGGTTTACAGTCTCGTCCCTTTCTTTACAGAGGCGGCATTTGCTGTTTATTGAGGTTCCATCGATTTTCGTCTTGAAATGGTTTGTCCTGATGCATTTGTTTTGGACCGCCATAATGGGCGTTTCGGCTTCTCTTTTCAGGTTTGTCTTTGCGTAGCCATATCCATGATCTCTCGTCTGCAATATTTTGTATCTGCCTTTTGAATCCCCCGTATCGTTTTTTTTTTTAATGTTTCCATTTTTATCTATTGTTCGATGTGCTGCTCCTTCGTTTGCTACTTTTTCGTTGTTTGTTGCGCTGCTTCGAGCGCTTTTCATAACGTCTTCGCAATTTTGCTTGCACATAATTTTCCAATCCTACTTTGGCCTTTTGGACACGATCCTTTACCGCCTATTTTCCTTTAGGTATACTGTTAATCTGTGTCTTCTCTGGTGTTTGAGGCCTTGTGCATCGTCATAAGCTTTCTTATCCGCCGGTCCGTTGAATTAATTTATTCCTTTGTCCATCCAAGGAATGGACCTGTGTATTTAACTACTGGTACTGCCCATGTGTTCATACCTTTTATCAGATTTAGTTTGGTCTCTGATATTTTTCTTGTCCTCGTGAGGCATTTTTTTTCTTCTTTTCTCTTTGATTTATTCCCGTTGTATTGCGTCGCTTTGGAGAACTCCCAGGTATTCATATCGGTCCTATGTGGTCAATGCCCTGATTTTTTAGTTTTAGTTATCTGGTAATTCGATTCCTTCCGCTGCATCATCATTGTGTGCATTTTTCTATCCCAAACGCCACCCCAGTGTCGTCGCTCTATTCTTTCACTTTGTCGAATAACGTTTTGAACTCTTCCCTGTTCTTTGCAAATAGTTCTATATTGTGCATGAGATGATTGACTTTTTCCTTCGTTGAAGAGAATTGGTTTCCATAGCTGTTTTTCAAGATTCTGTTGAGTTGTATCATGGTTAGAACAAATGGTAGAGGAGATAGAGAGTCTCCCAAGGAGATTACCTTTTTTTATTCTAACCTCAACTAAGTTTCCTCTTGTGGCTGTAAAGTCTACTTTCCAGTTTTTTCATAGATTTGATTTTGAGTTTCACCACTGGTTCGCTCTTGAATATCTTGAGACATCCAAGTATTCAGTTGAGTGGGATCACTTTGTATGTTTTGTTTTTTTTATAGTTGATCCCTGCAACATTTTCCTTTTTTCAATATCATCTGGTCATTGTACGGCATGTCATTCGCTCCCTTGGTTTCTCCCCTGCATCCTTTCTGTTCTTCTGATAACAGTCCTCTTCTTTCCATAGAAATATACATTCTCTCTGCTGAGTTAGGCTTTGCTTGGCACATTGACAAGTGGAAGGTAAAATGGAGATAAGAAAATTGTCTTGAATCATTTCTACGAGAGGAAACGCGTTGCCTGCCTGGAAAATCGAAATTCTAAATCTTCACCGATTTCCCGCCAACAACTGGGTGATGGCCGAGTAGTTATGACGTTGAACTTGAGATCTAATATTTATTGCCCGCACAGTTTCGGATGCTGCTCGCAATAAATAAGATTTTTTGTGGAAAGGAAGGCTTTAAGGGTACAGTACATAAAGATTGATATAAAATATTTCAAAAAGACATAATTTTTTGAATAAATCTGATAAAAATCATGAACACTGATCAATAATTTGAATCGATACGCGTTGAACTGATATTCACCAGATTGTGACACCATATGGTAGTATATGGTTGCTGTAGAAGTAAGTGTCAGATATTCAGTTTACTGCTGACTAGAATTGGACTTTGAACAATGAAATTTAATGCCAAGTTTACGATAGACGCCTACAATGTGTAAAGGTTGAAGTATCTGGGTTTAAATCCTGCCAACAACTGAATAATTTGATGGATATTTGCATTACACTAAAATTAAAACCGATATCATGCCAAATAGTAATTACTATTGCGCAACTTTCCGAACAAACGGTTTCAACTTGCATTTGTTTTATAAAGCTGAGAGGTTAAGGCTTTGGGCTAGGAATCAAATAGGTATTACCCGCTCATGTCCGAATCGTGCCCTAGACGGCTTTACTTTATCTATTTTTTTTTTTGTTTGTTTGTTTGTTTGTTTGTTTTTGGTGAGGAAATACTTCATGAAATTTAATGAAAAACATTCGAACTCTTTACAATTGAGGAATTTCGATAAAACTCATGCAGTCAGACTTTTGCAGTTTGTCGTTATGCATTGGATGGATTTTCAGCTGATTTTCGTCGTATTTGCCAGAATTTAGTAATGAATAGAAGCCTGTGTAAATGGCACTCAATGCCCATCCGCTAAGCACTCAGCACAAGGAAAAGGATTGAGGAACTTCTGCTCGCTCAAGGTGATATTACTTTGGGTGGACAGGTTTCCGTAAAATCATTGAAGTCAAGCAATGTCAGCTCTGTTCAGTACTAAAATGGGTGACCGTTTGGGAATACCGGGTGCTCTTAGCGAGAATGGTCAAGTAGGTGATGTCAGTTAGTGTGCTTGTCGCTTCTAAGTCTATTTCACATATCGCAAGCCGAGAAAAGGGAAATTAGTGATATGGGAAACCCGAACAGGGACGATGGGTACTAGCTAGCAAGCTTTCTGACAATGGCTAAATCTTGTCCAACACGTACACGCAAGCGTTCAACCAGAAGTCTATATCTGTATCGCGTCACACGTTGTTCTCTCACTCACTCTCTCTCTCTCTCTCTCTCTCTCTCTCTCTCTCTCTCAACTCTCTCAAATGATTGTGCAACTTTTTGAAGTACGGATGTACCAAATGGTATGAATTCATCCTAACTGTTCATGCAATCTACCGCACACTGAGTGTACGCACCAATGCCGTGTATATTATTCAATCGTTGGCAACCTTATGCATATATTAAACCTCTTACTGGATAACAATAGGAAAATCGATTCCCCTGACGATTTTGTTCTTGCTAGGCGAATGAATTTCTTGTATTCTTTTTTTTTTTTTTAACACTTCAACCACACTCTGACTAATGCTGACACGACAGATGTATTTGACTATAACTAGCAGGCCGTCTTACATACAGGGCCGTTTTAAGAATATTTGAGACCCCCTAGCAAAGGAATGTAATGAATTTTGCCGGTAGACTGTAGTGCTGACCCTGATATAATACATGAATTTAATAGAGAATAAAGAACTAATTTAAATATAAATGTAAATATAAGTTTAGAAAAGGTTATCTACGCCTGCTTTGTAATAATATGAACTTTTTTTGTTCGAAATGAATTTCGAGGCCTCTAAGCTCGGAGTAGAGACGGGAAATTACCAATTGTGCCCATGCGATAAAACAGTTTGGCTTATATAGAGAAATTGTTAATAAGCTGGCTGGACCAACTAGTCTAAGGTTATAAGTTAGATATTTACTAGCTGTGCCTATCCGTCATAGTTTTGTGCGATGCTAAGCATATTCGTAGAAGTCTTGGAAAATAAGATAGGTCAATGTCAAGTTTTCTTCTGTGACATCTTCAACAACAAATATAAAATGCAATGTGTATCCGTGTGGTGGGTAGAGACAGACAGATAGACTCAGAAGAACCGGTGGGTTACACTCTGATCCTAAGCAAAAATGCCGATCCATAAATAACACTATGCAATTTTTTCACTTTTTCTTTGAGATACTCGGGGGGTTCTGATTGATTATGAATGGAAAGATTAGAAAGGTAATCGCAAGACCAAAAAATATTTCACTTTTTCTTTGTGATATGTGGGGATTTTTTTCTGATTGATTACATCTAGAAATTTTAGGATGGCCATCACAAGATCAAAAACTATGTGGGGGTGTAGAACTACGATAAAATGAATCGCTACCAAGCAGACTGTTCACTTCTGAATCTTTTATGGTCAGTTTTATTTCACATTAGTGTAAATACAACCCTAATTCAGATTCATGTAGTGGTTTGTTTGTTGTTTGTTGTTTTTGTTTTTGTTTTTGTTTTTTTTTGGAAAGGTATGGATTTTCAAATTTAGCTGTTGTACAATTGGAAATAGTTACAATGCAAAATATCACTGTCCTGGTCATAAAAGCGGAGTTTGAAGGGAATAATCACCATTCTCTATACTTTTCACACAAAGACAATTAGAAAATAACACTCACAACACAAGAACAAAAATTGTGTTTATATATATCTCCCCTATTCAGGGTTGAGCACTCTTTAAGTGGGGTAACTCGTTCATTGTAAGCTTATGCAATGCTCTTTCATAGGAATAGAGCACTATGGTGGATGAGCAATATATACATGCTAAAATAAATATATCGCTTATATTCAACCTTACTGACCGTCCAGTTCCGTAGGATACCAGCCTCCGGGATTGAAGCTAAGGTTTCAATCCTGCCTCGTGGTACTGGATGGGATTATTGATTGTCTATAGCCACACTGAAGAGTTGTAATACAACGAAACAGCTGTCTATGGATGACACAATAATAATCTATCTATCTATCTATCTATCTATCTATATATATATATATATATATATATATATATATATATATATATATATATATATATATATATATATATATCCTGTGAATAGATAGCGTCCATACAGATTTTTCTCGAGTGGCTCACCCATAAAAATTGCTATCAGTCTCAATTCTCAAGAATACGTATCCTTACATCCAATAAAGACGCAGTAAAGATTTACAGAGACATACCACGTGATTGTCGTCATTGCTACCGAACAGAATATGACGCCAGTTGTTGGTGCAAAGATTTATTTTTCTCCTTCCCATTACGTTATATTTCTCAACACCTGGAACAATCACTGTCGTCTGCTTTCGATTTTTTTTCCACCGTTTAAACACATTTTTCTCCTATTCTTCCTTTTGAATTTTTTTCTCCATTTTTCTCATTTTCTTTTCGCTTTACGACGTTTAGATGATTTTACTGGGTTTTTTTTTCTTCAAACTTTAAAATATACGCTAACTCAGATGTTAGATGTATTGGGCTTATGAATGATCAGAAAAAAACTCATTTTTTGTCTTTAGCAATATTGTTGGAAGCTATAGTTTACCCATACCGTCAAAAAATAATCATAGCCTCCAAATAACACTGCTGTACGATTTTTGTTCCGGACTAACATCTACCTAGGCTAACGAATCTCCATGAGACCCTCAAAAGAAGAAGAAATCAAGCGAAGAATCACACCAGGATGGCAAGCCTTTGGCGGAGCAAGCTCAACTTTCAAAAAATAAGAGGATCCCATTAATTCTAAAAAGAAAGGGTGTACAACCAATGTATCCTCCCAATAGTCACTTATGAAGCTGAAACATGGAACCTAACCAAGAGACAGATCTGCAAATTGAGAACCATACAACGTACACATGAAAGAATTATGCTGGGCCTCAAATGGAGAGGCCACAAGACAGCACAGTACATTCAGGAGAAGACAAGAGTCAGAGACATCATAGAATCCATTAAAAAAAACTCAAATGGCAATGGGCAAGAATGGCGGACAACCGATGAACATCGTGACTCACGACATGGGTCCCTCGAGATCACATGCAGAGCCGAGGCCGACAGAATATTACATGGAGAGACGAGCTAGACAAATTCAGAGAGTACTGGCTCTGCGACGCCCATGATAGAGAAGTGTGGAAAATCCTGGGGAAGGTCTATGCCCAACGACGGACGTTAAGAGACTGGTAATGATGATGAATGAGAATAATTTACAAATTGTGCGAAAAGTATAGAAAATGGCTATTACTCCCATCAAGCTTCACTTTTGCGACCAGGACAGTGATATATTCCTAAGCAGATGTTTTTCTTACGTGATTAAAAATATGCAAATTCGCCTGTTGTTCAAAAAGTAGATAACAGATTATTATTATTGGTATACGCCAGAATGTGCTGTGACAATCGCCTATCGCAATCAATATTTCCATCTCTTTAACAAAAATAAAAATAACACAACGTTGATATCGTTTCGTAATGCCCCGTAACCAATGTCATCGAGTGTTACAGAATGTCAAAGAAAGTTATGCAGGATCTGTTCTGGCTAGAATTGATCAAGAGAAGCTGGGTTCGAGAATAACTAATACAGTTCTAACCCAAGGAAAATCTCCTATCATCACTGTTTTAATCTGAAGTTATTTCTTTTTCTGCAGACAATGCGGAGCTGTTTGCAAAGGAATCGGCATCAAACTCTACATTGGATGACTCCAACTATCCCTCGCTAGAGTTCCTCATTGGTACCGTCAGCTCGATTCCTGACTTCAGAGTATACGTCAAAGAGATGTCTAAACTTATTTGCAATCTCGATCCGTCAAAAGCATCTGGGCCAGACCAAATTTCCCTTGTGGTTTTTAAAAAACCCATCATCTGGGCTATGACCAAAATCAACTAAGTTATTCAACCGTTGTCTCAAAAAGAAGTGTTTCCCTAACACATGGAAGATACCCCTAGTCAGCAAGAACTCCAGGACGCTCCTCTCCCAACACAATACAGACCCATCAGTGTATTTGCATCATGAGCAAACTATCTTAATCAATCCTGAACCAATATATAACTCGCCACATGAATAATTTCAACCTTTTTACAGATGCATAATACGATTTTTGGACCTCCAAGTCTACTGTTGATACACGAATTGTCATTACTCATAGGATTAACAGTGCACTTGATAGTGGTTATGATGCCCGTGTTATTGTCTTGGATATATCCAAGGCATTTGACAATATTTGGCACAGGGGTTTGCTTCATAAACTTACCCGCTATGGTATAACTGATCGATTACATTCCACGATCAAATCGTTCATATCAAGAAGATGTTTCCATGTTGCTGTCAATGGCCAGTTTGCAGAACTTCAGGAAATTAATGCAGAAAAAAATAAAAGGGAAAAGTGTTGGCCCCGAGATGGTCTCTAGGGGCCTACACTTTCCATTGTGTTTATAAATGATTTATCTGACCACGTAATCAGATCCTTTATAAGCTTAAAAGCGGATGACAGCATGCTTTATACTCTTACTTCTAAAAAACATGAGTCATCCGGACCGAGCAATCGATCTTTCCAGTGAACTCGCTGTGATTGTTGAATAAGGTATCAAATGGCTTTTTAAATTCAATCCTTTCAAAACCAATCCTTTATCTTTTCACCATCACCATGCAAAACCTAACTTTCCACCTTGATGGATGGTGTTACTTTGGAGGAGACACCCTGCCTGGATTAACTTCTGGGTCATACCTCATTAGAAATGGAACTCTTCCATTACATCGGTTGCGAATGATACAACTAGAATGGTAGGAACTTTTCATTGATCGAGAGGTTTCCCAACACCCACAATACTGTCATACCGAAAAGCCAAATCCGTCTAAAAATGAAGATCTGCACAGGTTCCTCTTACCGGACACTTTTCACACTCGATTGAGCACAGAAGTGTGTGCGTGACTAGTGGGTGATGAGATTTTTTCCACGCCATAACCGCTGTCTCATCGTCGAAATGTTGCAAGTCTGGCACTTTTCTACCGTTACTGAAAGGAAACCAAAGAATATCACTGTCTTGCTCTCAAAGGAAAAGTTTGAATGGAATGATAATAGCCATTTTGTATACTTTTCAGAAATAATCTATAAGAAAATAACTTATCAACAAAAAACAAGCTAAGAAATGTATCACAGTGTAAATTTGCGATTGTGCTGAAATAACGAAAACATATTGCTGCACTGCATTGTCTTGTTTATGTTCAACCAGAATGAACATGCAAAATCAAAAAATAAGTGGTTTACTCCCCCCCCAAAAAAAAAACAGGAGTCAGGGACATCATAAAATCCATTAAAAATCTCTAATGGCAGTGGGCTGGCCATGTTGTAAGAATGGTGGACAATCAATGAACGTCGCAACTCACGACATGGATCCCCCGAGATCACATGCAGAACCGAGGCCGGCAGAATATTAGATGGAGGGACGAGCTAGATGAATTCAGAAAGTACTGGCTCTGCGACGCCGATGAAAGAGAAATATGGTGAAACCAGGGGAAGGTCTATGTCCAACAAGAGACGTTAAAAGACTGGTGATGATTGTGATATGACAACTGTCACAATAAAATCATTTTTTATTCATTCGCGCTGGACTATCGATTTAGCCGGATCAGCTAAGACCGTATTATTAATTCAATAATACACCTCTGATCCAATGATTATAACATCGTGAATTTCGTTGACGATTCATTTCGACTGATTTTCGCGAAATTCTAAAACCCCCTCCACTTTTCGTCAGTCAATAAACGTTGTTGGCCATTTTCCACGTAAGGATGATTTTACGTGTATTATCCATTAATGAAAGAAAAAACGTTAGAATAAGAAAGCGTAAATAATCTTGACGACGGATAGAAATTGACCGTCGCAACTTTTATAAGGAATGATTGTAAGAAAAGGATAGCACTGCTTCGGAATGTGGAGGAAAACTGACCGACTGATATAGCAAACTGCATTGATAGCTGGTTTATACAATTGATAGGAAAGCGTAGATAACGTTTCTACTAATAGAAATCAAACTCCTATCTCTGAACTACATTTTATAATGGCGTTGTTATCATTAATTAATTGTTAGGTGCCTCATTCGAGCTTTCATTGAATTCGTGACAACTGGACCTAAATAATTTTATTGAGATACCATGGTATCACAGGAAGATCATAAGAAAGGGGTTCCTGCTTCAAATAGGATACATTCAGATTAAACATTTACTGTTTTCTATTGTTCAAAAGGCGTCAATTAATATTTAACAACCAGATTATTATTTTAATGGTCCAGCTTATACCACCAGTTTTACTGTTGTTTTCTGAAGGGGAAAACGTTTTGAAATTGAACACAAGTTAAAAGTATTTTGAAAATCAGAAAAAAAGATTTTTGCACTAAAGAGGTAGGGACAAGGGGCAACTCCTGATACTTCCGACTTACATACTTAAAGCCAGTTGAACTGACACACCCATCGCATAGAAATGTTGATCCCCAATTGAAGAACTACCTACAGGCAATTTTGTTCCTTACGGTAATTTTTTCAGTGCTTTTCTTTTTCAAGTCTGGGATCTTGCAAAAAATAACTTATGTACCAATAAAAGTGTACGGGTATTTCATTCAAACCATATATTACCAAATTATATGATTTTATAATATTCTAATTGCTTAGAGCATTGTCAATTGGTATCAATATTTGAATTGCACACCTAGTCAGTGCGCTGCCATCATTGTTTATATTACACTAGTAGCATTGACATTCGAGAAAGTACGGAATATAGCTGTATGGCTGAATTTAGACTCCTTCTGTTTGATCCTCTTAGGCTAATAGGTTAGGTATCTGACACAAAAAGCAGACTCCCAAGGATAGGGGGTGCGAATTCGAGTCTTGCCGAGGGCTATTCTTCATTCCAATCCGTAGTACTCACTAACTATCATATAATGTCTATCTTGGGAGGGCTTGCTATAAAGAGCATCAGATATCAAGATGAAAGAAGTGCTAGTCATAATTGATAATATGCACTTTTATTAGAGACTGTCAACCAAAATTGTCACAGAAACTGTCATTATAGGTTTCCACAGTTTTTAATTTGGTCTAGCTGGCTAGCTGGCTATGTATGTATCACGCGTATAGGCTACAATAAAGAAGCTAAAGGCCTGAAAATCTAAATATTTACTCCATATGATGTTTAAAAAAACGTTTTACCCCCAACCATTGGTTTCAACTGAGGGGTTCAATTTACAATCTAAAGTAATGCTAAATAGAAGCCATTGTTTTTGTCTGCTTGTTTCTTCTTAAAAATTCTGACACTTTAGTGGTCACAACCGGACAAAAGGCGAGAGAAGTAACTTTTTGATTGATCAACCCCTTTTTTTTAAATATTTCAGTTGATTCCCCAGAACATGACATGCTGCCATAAGACTTTGGTCGTGTGAAGGTTTCTATTGAGTGGCTGACCAGACGTGTTTGTTCAATATTTTTTTTGTTTTTCGCTTTCTGATAATTCCAACATTAAGCATTACAAGTCACGTTTCTTGTTTTATGTAGTTTAACTACTATCTAACAATCTAGATTTAGCAAGAACATTTGGCTGACTCGGTTCGCGTGACTCCCAGAAGGATACTTGGAGGAACACTATTTACACAAGCCCGCTGGTTTACTGAGAAAATTTTCTCTTGAATAAGTGCTATACAATGTGAGGTGGTGTCTACGATCCACTCCGCGTGAAGAAATCTGTGATGAACGCCAAAACACATAAAATAATTTCCATGCTCCACCATCTTTATGACCAACATTTAGCACACACCACCAACCATAGCATCTGGAAAACTCCCTATGGTGCGCATAACTCCTGATGACTCTCAAAGGTGTTCCCCCTCCGTGCCAGGTATTCAAAACAGACACACCTTCCTTAAACCAGGGTTGGGCTCTTTTTAAGCCCTCAACGATTGCGAACGGGAAATGTTAGCTTGTTCATAAAGTAATGTCGCATTTTTGGGAAGGAATGAAAACTCGTTTGAATGTAACAAAAGTTGTATTGATCAGTCGAGAAAATAACCATTTTTTCTACCAACATCAAAAGCCTGCAACGAAACTAGTTCTTTGATTTCTTATTTGATTAAAGCTGGGTTCTATCGACTTATGCAATCTTGACCAGTGGTGTAGGGTACTTTGTATTGTGTATCTGAACTATTGGTGCACAAAAAAGCAAAACTATTTTAGTGTCTAACTCTGACTCTTAGCAGCTAGAAAATGGAGTGAGACAAGATGATACCAGGTTAACCAAGCTCTTCTTCTGTGTCCTGAGATGCTCTCCCATAACCTAGACCGGACAAACAAAGGAATCGGAAAAGACGGCAAATACCTAAATTACCTCAGATTTGATGGCGATATCGTCCACTTTGCCGAGAACGTTCATGGTCTCCAAATAATGCTAAATGAACTAAATTAGGAAATAAAGGAAATGGGTCTCTGCACGAACTTCAGCAAAACTAATTTCATGTTCATATTTCTCCCTTAAAAATTTATATTCGGGAAGGGATTTTTTTTTTAAAAAAGGTTTTTTTTAGACATGGTAATGAGTAAAAGTTCAAGTTTTCAGTCCTCTAACTCTATTGGAGTGGCCTGCACGCAAGACGCATAGATTGCCAGCCAGACCAGCTCAAAAACTGAGGAAACCTACCTTGAAAGTTTTGATGACAGTTTTGATTGACTGTTTCTAACTGGATATTTCTATCCACACGATCGGTTCAATGAGTGCCCACCGAAGCAAATAAACCGATCCTATTAGGAGGAATATTTGCCACGATATGATTTATTTAAAAGACTCATGTAATGCCATTGTAAAATATTCAGCAACATGACAAGGCCAAAGACGATAATTGCTGACTTGATCAAATGATGCATCTATCGTATTCGTTAACACGATGTGATTAATTCTTAGATTCATACAAGAGAATTTAGATGTTAATAACAATCGGAATAACTTCTGATCAAAGTTATCTTCCTTGCAAATTAAGGTAAAGATACTTTTTATCATTTTTTTCTTTTTTCTTTCTTTTTTTTTTCAACTGAGAAGCTCGGGAGTTATTAGGAGCGGTTCCTAGCGATGCATGTGATTGAGACTTAAATGAATACACAACGTGCCGTGGATTCACGTGACTAAGGAGGTATATCCAATTGCTGGTGAGGATTTCTCCTGGGAAGGTATATATAGGGTGGTCCAGAAGTCGCGAGGAGGTTCAAAACATTCATATCTTTTTAGCTTTAATGAATTTGAATTTTTTTTTTTTATAAATGAAATATAAAAACAAGGGAAATTAAATTAAGTATGTAATTGTTTCTTTCGAATTCCCAGCATTTTAAACTTCATAATTTTTCACAAATTCTCTTTCGATAACATTCTGCAGGACATCAGGTCCTCGACACTTGTTTACAATTTCCGGTATTTTAGTCTGGACTAACGGAGCCCCATTCTCGAAAATGTGCAAACAAACGACTAATTATGGATTTCGATGACGATGTCTGTGCGTTTAAATTACGAGAATGTGATCCTTGGATCAATGCTCAAGGTATTCAAAGCAATATTCAATTATTTTTGTTCGTTGCTCAGTTGTATACCTTTTCATGATGAAATTCCAAGGGTTCCTTTATTTTTATATAAATATATATATATATATATATTACAACTCATATAGACAATCTGTTATGCCATCCAGTACCTCGAAGCAGGATTGAAACGTTCGCTTCAGACTCGGAGACCGGTATCCTACCATTGAGCTACGGAACTGGACGGTCAGTAAGGCTGAATTTAAGCTCTATATTCTATTTTTGCTCAAATCTCCCATCCACCAGAGTGCCCTATTCCTATGGAAGAGCATTGCATAATGCTTACTATGAATGAGTTACCTCACTTAAAGAGTGCTCAACCCTGAATAGAGGAGCATTAGGATGAAAAGCAAACAATATCAAAATAGAAAAAAATTTATGATTGTTCTAAATCCCTTTGCTACCCTGTAGAAAGCGACCATTAAACATTTTTCACCCTTTGGGTGTTGGTCAACCTTTGCTTATTCATGCGGTCAGATGTGGTCAGATGATTCGAGATAAGAAAGCCTTATCCAGAACATTAATTTTTCATTAGATATCCGTTGTAGATTATCGGCCCAAAACGGCTTACCTCTTGGGCGGGGAGAGCAATAGTAACTCAGTTGGTCAAATCAAGTTTTCTTCCGAATATCAGAAGAAACTGTTCATGCAGTAATTATCGCAATATATATATATATATATATATATATATATATATATCAATTGATTATTGATATGCCTGTGATTAGCGCAAACGTTATCGCCATGGACGGAGACTGGGGAGGTTTTTGTATATATATATCAGCAGCAGCAGAAGCCGTTGTGTCTACAACTGGACAAAAACCTTCCCTGTCTCCGTCCATTGCGATAACGATTGCGCTGATCACAGGCATCTCAATAAGCACATAAAGATATACATCTTATACTATATATAGTAGAATGTGGATTCGCCATACAAACTAGCTCATGTTTCTGTCCTCTCTGGGCCTCATCAGGTGAGCTAGTTTGTGTAGCGAATCCTCATTCTAAGCTCTATTCTAAAACAACTCAACTTCCATAGTAAAATGTTGTATGTATCGAGCACTTCACGAAATAAATCCATTGCATATCAGAAGTTACTTTATATTATTAACATATCATTATATTATGTTATACTGCTCGCCTGATCTGTACCATATATATATATATGTATATATATATATATATATATATATATATATATATATATATATATATATATAGTGAACAACTGATGATGTCAACAAGAAGAATCTGCTCATAGTATCTTTATATCTAATTCTGAGTAAAACATAAAACCCAATGAAAATCTGCATAAAGTACATTAACTGGTAAAGGGAATTAATTGACTAAAAATACCGGTATTCTTAGAAAAAATCATTTATATGTTTTGTGTTTAAAGCAGTAAAGCTTTTGAACCATATATATATATATATATATATATATATATATATATATATATAATTTATAATTGTGTCATCCACAGACAGCTGTTTCGTTGTATTACAATTCATCAGTGTGGCTATACAGCATTGCAGGTCCTCTGCTGGACCCAGGCCTTTCTCGTTTGTATGAATGTGGCTGGTTAAGCTCGCCTGTCGCCTTTATTTTCTGCTAGTTTCGAATTCAGAGTTGTCCCTCTCTTAGACTGATGCCTCATAAGAGACTAGACAACCCAATCTGTACTGCTATTTTAACTGGGGGAAGAAGACTTTCCCAAGGATATTAGTCTAAAGTGAACTGCTCTGCCCGATTCCGTTGTCTACGCATACACAGTGTGTGTGTGTGTGTGTGTGTGTGGGTGGGTGTGTGTGTGCACGCGCGCGCAGTTCGGGGATTAGTGTGTGCGTAAGATAAATAGATTCTAAACAAAGTACTGCATTGAATTTTACGAACTCACATAAAATCAAAGTGCAAAGATAAGTAAGTCTTCTAAATTGACTGCTCTCAATTTATCTTCTCAGTTGAACCCATAAAATCTATAAAACCATTGCACTGCCTCTACCAGTGGTCATTAGAAAGAGACGAGCAATATAAAGCCTAAGTCTTCAGCATGGACGCAGCATCAGAAAAACGCTGTCAGACATTGCACAAAGGTTATCAGACGCGCGTGTAATTTGGAGGGATTAGGGTTGAACATCCTGCACGGTTATTTGTATGCACATGTGCATACGCGTGATAGTCCCTGTGGTATTACTGACCTTCGGATAAATGTGAATGTACATCCAATCAAGCCTCGTTTCCACCTCAGCATCCTGGTTGGGATTTATTTATTCATTAAAAGTTTCTTGCTAACAGGTAATGTATCTGTTTCACATCAGATGCGTAAAACTGAGAAACCCACTCTGTTCTTGTTTTTGTTTTTTGTTCTTTTTTTTTCCTTCTTCATCCAATGTTTTATGTCGGTCATCACAATCACTATTTTGTTTTTGCACGTCTTCTGTCTATTGTTCATCTCGTTTCAGTTGCTGATAATTATTACCAGTTAGCTATTTTCATTTCGCTTCTAATCTTGAGATCGACCCGATGAGTCAGGCAACAAAAATTAACGCCAAATCAAGGTATCTGAGACGCATCCAGGCAATAAGACGCTTTGCAGTCGGTCTGTCGGTCGGTCCTTAATACGTCAAATATCAATTTTCTCATTCCTATCATGTTTAATTTATATGAAACTTGGTCGAAACCTTCGGGTGAACCATCCTCATCCTCCTCTTCCTCTTTCCCCTTCCCTCCTTTTCCCTCCTCCTGCTACCACTACCTCAAGTAGTAATGCTACTACTTCTGCTACTACTTCTACTACTATTACGCCTACATTTTACGATGGAACTCGATCTTCTACTCCTCATCTTTGAAAACCAATCTCTCTTCCTCCTCTCCGTCTTACTCAACCCTCCACGTTCCCTTCATCTTTTTTCTTTTCCCATGGAGTGAGGAAAGATTCGCGACTTTCTACACTGTTTCAAGTTAGTTTGATCTGGAATCTAGGTCAAACCTTCTGATCTATTGGTTGTATCATTCTCCTCCTCCTTCTGTACCATAGTGAATTGAAAGGTAGTTATATAATTTGTATATTATGGAATTATAATGAAACGCCCATAAAATGATCGATAAGTATGACCAAATGTCAAAAATGTACAGGAATGTAGGTTCTTGTTGTGAACAATATTGGAAAGGAATTTCGGAATTGAAATATGAACTAAACGAATTTGCTTGCGAAATCGGCTGATACAATTGGGATCACATGACTTGTTGCCTTATAGATCTAATGATGTCACATTGTAAAACCTACGTGTTACTTGAATCTTTCTAGGTATAAATAGGAGACAAATGAATACGAAAAAGCAATCTCCCCACCCTAGACCTCTCACAGGTATGCATCGGTGAGCATTCCGCATGCACTGCAAAAGGCCAGCGTGAATAAACTTCTATCATATTGATATGATTCAGGTCCATACTTGGCATAATAGGCTGCAAAAGGCTTTCATAGTTCCTCTAATGCTGACACATCAGTAACCAACAACGGAAAGAAACAACGAACAAACAAAGTAAGTTCTACAATTCTTCATTTCAACCCATGATCATATACCTTGGCCAATACGGTAATGGTGTATTCCGCTTCGATTGCCGAGAAAAGTTGACGAGAAACTATGTGCGACTTCAATTCTCTGTCTCTCTCTCTCTCTCTCTCTCTCTCTCTCTCTCTCTCTCTCTTGATGCAAGTATACATTTTCTCAAGAAATGGATGAGAAGTCTTTTTACATTTGTTAAAAGATTTCCAACGAATTGTTTACAATCGCATTTGTATATTCTTAATTACTTTTGTTTTTTCTTTGTTTATATTTTTCATATATAGAAACAAAAGTCACTAATTGTTATAGTTGGTACTTACCAGATATTGGTCGTCAGTCAATTAGTGTGTGTGTGTGTGTGTGTACGTACCCATTTGTCAATATGAGAAATATAGATTAACTAAACGAAGAAAGCAAAAGATTTCGCCTACACGTGAACTTCAGTAAAACAAAAGTCATATGCAACAATCAGATCAAGAATAAGGACATAGCTGTCAAAATCAAAGATGTAAAACTGGGGAAAGTAGACCACTACATCTACTTGGGACAGTGAATCTCTTTGAAATCCACAAAATAAGAAGAAATCAAGCGGAGAATCATCTTCGGATGGCAAGCTTTCGGCAAAGCAAGCTCAACCTTCAAAAACAAGACGATCCCAATCATCCTAAAGTGAAGAGTATACAACCAATGCATCCTCCTGATAGTCACTTATGGAGCTGAAATATGGAACCTAACCAAGAGACTAACCTGCAAACTGAGAAGTATGCAACGTGCGCATGAGAGAATCATGGTCAACCTTACATGGAGAGACCACAAGACAGTACAGTATATAAGGAAGAAAACAGTGGTCAGAGACATCATAGAATCAATTAGAAAGCTTAAATGGCAATTGATCTTTCAATACGAAACTTGTACTTGCACAATAACCAATTTCTTACATTCTTTCATTGGTCAGCTGAATCATTTGAATATTTATACAAACTTCATGTATAAGAGTATGTATAAAATAGCAGAACAGATTGGGCTGTCTAGTCTCTCGTAAAGCAATCAATCGAGAGGGACACACATGCACACACTGCACATGCGTAGACAACGGGATCAGGCAAAGCTGTTCACTGAACTTTGGAAAATTTTCTTCCCCCAGCTAAAATAGCAGAATAGTAAAGCAATCAGTCTATGAGAGGGACAGACAAATCAGACAATTTTTAATGATTTAACGCTGGTAACTGTGGTGCCCTTTCTTTTTTTATGCTTTTATTTCGCGTGATGATTAACCCCTCTCCTGTGTGGAGACTGAAATAAAATCTGAGATTCAGGAATACCTTCAACCGGTTTTAATAAGAGCAGTTTTTTATGTAGTGCGGCTGAGGTATTGTCGTACGAATTAATGTAATTAGATATAAGCTGCAAAGAGAAAAATACATCGAATTGTACGTTGCAAGCCTTCGGCCATGCAAGCTAAAATTTAAAAAAAAAACAAGACGATCCTATTAATCTTAAAAAGAAGAGTATACAACCAATGCATCCTCCTGAAAGTCACTTATGGAGCAGAAACATTGAACTTAATCAAGAGACAGACCCGCAGACAGAGAACCATGCAACGTGCACATGAGAGAATAAAGCTCAACCTCGCATGGATAGATCACAAGACAGAACAGCATATCAGGAAGAAAACAGGAGTCTGAGACATCGGGTAATCTAGTAGAAAACTTAAATGGCAATGTGCTGGTCATGTTGCAAGAATGGCAGACAACCGATGGACACCACGACTCACAATATGGATCCCCAGAGATAACATGCGAAACCGAGGCCGGCAAAATACAAGATGGAGAGACGAACTAGACAAATTCAGAAAGTATTGGCTCTGCGACCCCCATGATAGAGAAATGTGTCGAAACCTGGCGAAGGTCTGTGTCCAACGAGGGACGATAAAGGACTGATGATGACTGAATCGTGCTGTTTTGAGCAGTCGGGAGAAATTTTCGAAAAACTTGTATATATACACAAGCCAATACATAGAGACATTTATATAAGAATATAAAGAGAAAAATACAAATGTCCACGCATGTTCCCTTGTAAAAGCATGGAGAGAATCAAGTAAATATGTGTGTGTAGGCATATGTGTGTGTGTGCACCTATGTCTATGCATCTGCCTGTCAGTGTCTGTGCCTCTTTATGTGTCTGTGCGTTCACGTATATGCTTATAACATTGTCTGTGCGTGTCCCTGTGAGTTTGTGCATCTGTTAGTATGACCAGTTACGTGCGAGCGTGCGTGATCTATCCCTCATATTCTGGGGGAAATCTTGAAATACTATTTGCAAACGTTTAGTTTATTTGGAGCCACAGGAATTATTCCCAATGGTACAGGTCCAATCGCAGGCAGCAGGAAATTTGCAAAGGAAGTTTCTGGAACCGTGCCCGGTATATCAGGATTAAAGACCTGTCGCCGGCGAATTGGTAAGTCTCTTACCTTCAAATAGTGGAATTTCTCGAGTCAAACAGATTCTTCTGCATTATTCCCAACCCACATCCACCTAGTTTCTGTATTTTCGACTTGTACAAAAGAAGGCGTCGAGAACGTCTAAAAAATATAAGTAGAAGAAATCAAGGAATCTCTCAAAGAGATTTACGGTGGTAGATTCCGAGATGAGAGAAGTTGGCCAAAGGTAGCTTCTTGAATGACACTTCTAATGCCATTTTTATTCTTTAGGTTTGTTTGACTAACGCAGTGATATATTCTTAGTTTATTTTCTTTGGCCCTGGGAACAACCTATCTTTCTTTTGGTTTGTGCTACCAAAAACATCTGTTATTGCAGCTGATGTATTTATGAGACACTTAAATAAAAGCACTCCACATGTTCCCAGTCAAGCAGACAGACAGATAGATAGATATATAGATACATAGATAGGCATATGTCAGCCATACTCCAACAATAACTATATAACGCAATTGAATCGAGTTTCATGTTGATTTGCTGAGATTGAAATTTGATGTGAGTGTTATTTTAAGAAGTATTTTGGTGTGGGAAGCTCATTTGTCCAAAGTCTTTGTCCAAGGGCCAGCCCAGAAAAAACCCTACTTACATCCCGGAAGCTGACCAGACCTCAGCCGGTAAGTAGGACCACTTAATTTCTCTCCTTACTCACATAGCTAAAAATTAGTGGAGTGCTTCTTTTTTTTTCAGATGTTGTTATAAAAGTGGGAGTTGTACGTAAGCAAGAGAAAACGCATCGTTTCCTGGTGTCCAATAAATTGTGCAAGATATCTGGGTTTTAAAAAAAATGACAGCCATGTTGAATAGGCTTTCGTTATTTCTTTCTGTTTTCGTCTCAGCAGACGGTTTTTGCAGCTAAAAGCTGTTATGTCTGTTATGTCTGGGTGCTTAGTATGTCGTGTCAATGTTCTATCCCACTCTCGACTATACTGAATACTTCCAAGGGAGGAAAATGCTCGATAAGTTCAGAATGGTTGCAGAGCATGCTTTTTTAACTGATAAAGGCAATTCGTAATCCCAGACGGTCACCCATGTACCTACTGACCAGGCTCAACGTTGTTTAACTTTAGTGGTCGACAAGAACCATTGTATTCAATGCAATTAGGTTGCAACATACATTCGTCATTATTGCACCTGCAAACGCAGTTGTTGCAGAATTAAACTAAGGGTTTTCACCTATGAGTCTGAGATTTGTTTGTTGCTGATACTCCATGATTTTTAGACTATTCTTACCTTTATTGCGCTTGTTTTCAATTTTTCTATGGCACTTCAGCCGGTCAATACTTCGGGCTTCTTCAGTTGAAATGAACTAGAGAAAGTTGGCGGATGTGGTACTTGTAGTGTGAAAGTGACATTCCAATGAACTGAATGGGGCAGCAAAATGTATCATCACAATTGAATTTTGCTGACGAATCCGATTATGAGAAGAATAGCAGAAAGACTCCTCAAAGGACAAAACGTTGGACTTGATAATTCAAAGGCTCAATTCTCTCTCTCTCTCTCTCTCTCTCTCTCTCTCTCTCTCTCTCTCTCTCTCTCTCTCTCTTGTCTGTCTATCTGTATCTCTCACTCTTACATGGACATTCATGTTGGAACGTTATGAAAAAATAAGGATGACGGCAATATCGGAGAATATAGTGTTTTTTTATTATATCTTCAACTCCTGTCGGCTTTCTAATATACTCTGCTGTCTTGTGATCCTTCCATATGATGTTAAGCATGCTTCTCTCCTGTGCACGTTGTATAGTTCTCATTTTGAGAGACAATCTTTTATATCAGGGTCCATGTTTCAGCTCCATGAATGACTATAGGTGGGATGCATTGTTTGAAGACATTTCTTATTATAATTGATGGGATTCAATGTTAGACAACCACTTGGCATTACGACTAACAACGAGGATCCCATAGATCATATACGAAACTGTGGCCGTCAAAAATAAGATGGTCTAACGAACTGGACAGGATCAGAAGACACTGGCTCCACGATGCGTACGATTGAGAGATCTGGCGAATCTTGGAGAAGATCTGTGTCCGTCGACGGACCTTAAAATGATGATGATGATAATGATGAAGCAGATTCTTCGATCTTGGTTTTATCTCAATAATTCAGCTGATATACTTTCCAGCCTTCTTCAAGTGTCAGAAGCATTTGTTAACCTTCCGGGGTATTTCAGATATAACTCTTCATCTCTGAGGTTTTCAACCAGGGGGTTCCCAGTGAAGGGATGTGGCCAAAGATTGGTAGCGTCGAACTGCTGAAAGATTGATGTTTCTACAAACTAAAATTCCGGAATGTGTTTATTATTTTTTTGTTTTTGTTTTTGTTTTGAGTCAGTCAATCTCGGAAATATGACGGAAACAGTGCGTGGATGAAAGAAAAAGTTGAGAACTACTGCTCACAGAGGTAACTCCATTCTGGCTTCATCATCATCATCAGTCTTTTAACGTCCCTCGTTGGACATAGACCTTCCCCAGGATTTGCCACACTTCCCTATCATGGGCGTCACGGAGCCAGTACTTCCTGAACTTGTCTAGCTCGTCTCTCCATCTAACATTTTGCCAGCTTCGGTTGCGCATGTGGTCTCGAGGGATCCATGTCGTGAGTTGTGATGTCCATCGATTGTTTGCCATTCTTGCAACATGGCCAGCCCACCGCCATTTGAGATTTTTAATGGATCCTATGGTGTCCCTGACTCTTGTCTTTTCTCAGATGTACTGTGTTGTCTTGTGGTCTCTCCATGTCAGGCCCAGCATTATTCTTTCATGTGCACGTTGCATGGTTCTCAATTTATGGGTCTGTCTCTCGGTTAGGTTCCATGTTCCAGCTCCATAAGTGACTATTGGGAGGATGCATTGGTTACACACCCTTCTCTTTAAGATTAATGGGAATTTCTTATTTTTGAAGGTTGAGCTAGCTCTGCCAAAGGCTTGCCATCCTAGTATGATTCTTCGCTTGATTTCTTCTTCTTTTGAGGGTCTCATGGAGATTCGTTGTCCAAGGTAGATGTAGTGGTCTACTTTCTCGAGTTCTGTGTCCTCGATTTTGATCTTAGTGTTTTATCTCCAATGTGGTTGTTGCACATGATCTTTGTCTTGCTGAAGTTCATGTGTAGGCCGACTTTCTTGCTCTCTTCATTTAGTTCATCTATCATTAGTTGGAGGTCGTGTAGGTTCTCTGCGATCTGCCCCTGTACCAGACAACATCGCCATCGACCTACTCCAAAAAGCGGGTAAAATCATCACTAGGAAACTGGCTGTCCTCTTCAACTTGTGTCTAAAACACAGAAAAGTCCCAGACGATTGGAACACTGCTATCATAATGCTTTTATATAAAATAGGAAACCCGAAAGGCCTCAACAACTATAGGCATATAAGCCTACTCAACTATGTATACAAACTTTTCACAAAGATCATCACCAACCGAATCACAAAAACACTCGATGAAAACCAGCCACATGAACAAGCTGGCTTTAGAAGAAGCTACTCGACCATGGACCACCTGCACTCGATAAATCAGCTGTAAGAAAAAGTATCTGAGTATAAACTACCACTCGCCGTAGAATTTATCGACTTCAAAAAGGCGTTCGACTCAGCAGAAATCCCTAAGGTCATGGAGGCCATCTGTCGGCAAGGTGTAGATCCAGTATATGTTGAAGTGTTGAAACATATATACAATCACGGCAGCTCCTTTATCAGGCTACATAAAGACTCGGACCCCTTCCAGCTCCAGAAAGGAGTAGGACAAGGTGATACCAGCTCACCTAAACTCTTCACAGCCTGCCTCGAGATGATCTTCAGAAGGCTAGACTGGGAGAGTAAAGGAATTAAGATAGACGGCGAGTATCTGAGCAACCTCAGATTTGCAGACGACATAGCCATTCTGGCTTACGAAAGGTTTTTATTAGAACACTACTTTCTAATAGTGAGAGAAGCTTGAATGAATATTCTACTCTGTCTGTGCCTCCGTGTGCCTCCGTGTGCCCGCGCTACTGCGTGAGGGGGGGTCTTATGTGATGATAAGTGGATGTGTGTATGTGTGTATGTTACAGCCGAATCGTGTAGGACACACTGGTTCTTGTATGATAACTGACGTCGAGCAAAGCTGAGCCTGGTCAGATCCGAGATGGGCGTCCGTCTGGGAATACTAAGCGCCGTAAGCAGCTGTGGATCTTGTAGAGAACCTCCCGAGGCGTTCCCGTCAATCTTCCTAAGGATGATATTGATTTCAAAACCACAATCAATAACGCAAAGCTCTCCCGCTCCTCCTACAGCGCTTAACCTTCTGACTGGCCTGGCTGCGAGCGACAAGAAATGTATGAATGTCCGTGTAAGAGTGATAGATAGATGGATACAGATAGATAGATGAATAGGATAGAGAGAGAGAGGAGAGAGAGAGGAGAGAGAGAGAGGAGAGAGCGAGGAGAGAGAGGAGAGAGAGAGGAGAGAGAGAGAGGAATTGAGCCTTTGAATTATCAAGTCCAAGGTTCTACAAGAAAACACAGCAGCCGGTTCTACAATTGGAAAGTGAAGGCACTCTTGAGCTGTAGGGATGTCAGTTCGTGAACCTGTTGACATTTGATTACTCAAGTTCTGGGTGGGCGGGTAGTTCAGAATTCCTTCAGAGACAATGCCACGTTTGAAAGTGTAACGTGCGTTAAGACTGAGTGACAATGCTAAACTTTTAAAGATCCCAGGGGCAAGTTCAATTGAGAGAGAGAGAGAAAAGGAGCTTGAGGGGTACGGAAAAGATAATTGGATCAGGGGGGGGAGAGAATAAGCAAAATGAGGAAACAAAGAAGAAAAGTAAGGAAGAGGGGTAGATATAAAGAGAAGAGGAAAGGGGAATAGATATAAAAAGAAAGTGAGAAGAAGAAAGGAAGGAGGAAGAAGAGAAGTAGGGAAGTGGGATGAGTATAAAAAGAATGAGAGAAGGGGGAGAGGGAGAAGTGAGGAAGAGGATAAAATAGAGAGAGAATGAGAGAAGAAGACGCGAAGGAGAAGAGAAGTGAAAAAGGGGAGGAAATGTAGAAAGAACGACAGAAGAAAAAGGAAGGGAAAGAGGAGAGCGGGGAATATATAAAAAAAATGAGAGAAAAATAAAGAGTGCATTAGTTGCAAAAGAAGCAGAGAGGGGGTATAGAAAGATAAGAGTGAAAGATCAAGAAGATGAAGAAAAAATGAAAATGAAGAAGAAGATGGTGAAGAAGAAGAAGAAGAACGAGATGAAGAAAAAGATGAAGATGAAGAAAAAGAAGAAGACGAAAATGAAGATGAAGTAGAAGATGAAGATGAAGAAGAAAATGATGATGAAAAAGAAATGACAATATGAAAAACAAGAAAATGAAGAAAAAGAAGATGGAGAAGAAAATTAAGAAAAAAAGTTGATTATAATATGTTGTAAAAAGACAAAACACAGTCCGATGAGGAAGAAAAAACATAAAATGATATTAAGAAAAGAAATAGATAAAAAAAGAGGGAAAAAATGAGGAAGGAGTCAAGGAGGTTGGAAGTAGGAGAAAGAGAAAAAGAGTCTGGAGGGGTGAGAAAGCAAGACTGAAAGAAGAAATAAAGAGAACAATGAATAGGAGTAAAGACACGCTGACCTAACCGCCCATGCGAAGAGACACGTGCTTCGTACTCTAGCACTTACCGGTACACACGAAGGTACACACACATCCATTGATAAACAATCAATAAGCGTCAAAAGTTTGACTATGGAGGTAACAGCCTCTTAGCATTCTTATAGTAAAATCATTCATCTCTCAGCAAATGGAGTTGGAGTAGTGTATGAGTTTCGCCATGTCCGACCGTCCGTCTGTCCACAAGATATCTCCCAGAGTTTTCAATGAATTTTTTTTGGAAAGGCGTGCCACAGGCTAAGTAAGGAGTGATTAAATTTTGGGCGGATCCAAGAAAATATTTCGATTTGGAGATATTTTTCCATCATTATTTTTTCATGCATTTAAGTATTCCCTTATGTCTGTCCACACAATATCTCCAAAGGTTCTCAATGAATTTCAATGAAGAGTGGAAAGGTAGACCATGGGCCAAAAGAGGAGTGATTAAATTCTGGGGCAGATCCAGGAATTCGTTTCTGATTTAGATACATTTTTATTATTTGTGCGTAAAGAAGTTAAAAACAAACAGAAAAAAGCTAAATCTAAATTTCCAGAGAAATAACTCAGTATTTGTACATATTGGGAGAATTATTTTTCAATATTCTATTTTCATTTTGTTTGTAGTTAACATACAGCGTTGGCACAGCTATGCACTCTCTGGGTGTTTCAGTTATATATATATACAATTATTGAAGTGGATAAATGTTAATGTGTATTTTTTTTTTACTGGATCTTACCTATGATATTCCTGCTGATATAAACAAATAGTTTTATTATTTTACAAGTTTACGATATGCTTTAAAAAAATACGGAAGTATCTAATCATAATTCGCCAAAACTCTGTATGGACATGCTAACCGAAACGAATTTTTTGTGCATATGTATTTGATCGCCGGGTAATATTGAGAATTAGCTTTTGAGAACTGCTCAGCGCCCCATCCCGAAAAAATAGGGATCAAAATCGATTAGGGAGATTTTTTCTCACTTTTACAAAAACAAGTGGTTATTTTCAAGGGATGAAAATCTAAGGGATTTTTTTTTTTCTCAATTTCAAGGATCAGAATCGAGGAGGAATTTTTTCCAGTTCTAAGGGTCAAAATCGAAAGGGAAGAGTATTTTTTAAATAGAAGGATAAAATCAAGGAGGAGGATTTTTTTTCTTCTCTTTTAGGTATCAAAATTGAGAGGGACGATTATTTTCATTTTTAGGGGTCAAAATCAAGTGGAAATTCTTTTTCACTTTCAGGGGTGAAAATCGAAGAGCGAGATTTTTTGTCAATCTCAGTGGAAAAATTCCAGGTGATTTTTCAGTTTTCATTTTTACCGGTCAAAATGTCGAAGAGGATTTTTTTCAATTTTAGGGGTTCAAATAGGAAGAGGATTTTTTTTTCTCTTTTAGGAGTCAAAATAAAGAGTGAACACTTATTTTCATTTTTTAATGGTCAAACTCAAGGGGAATCTTTTTCCACTTCGAAGGGCAAAATCGAGGACGTTTACTTTTTCATATTTTGGGGTTAAAATCAAGTGGGAATTTTTTTTCACTCGTTGGGGGGACATCAATTGTTTTCACTTC
Organism: Thysanoteuthis rhombus; assembly: GCA_963457665.1. Taxonomy (NCBI): domain Eukaryota; kingdom Metazoa; phylum Mollusca; class Cephalopoda; order Oegopsida; family Thysanoteuthidae; genus Thysanoteuthis; species Thysanoteuthis major. Next base: position 28,695,450 of record OY735227.1, read on the forward strand.
TTGGTGTTGACATCAAGAGAGACTTTTTCCACTTTTAGGGTCTAAATAAAGTGTTAATTTGTCTTTTATTTTAAGTGGTCAAAATCGATGAGTATATTTTTCTCTTTTACTTTTTTTAACTTCAGCACCCTTTTTTCTCACATTTGCCCCCTCTTTTTGGAGATGGGTATTACTTTTTTTTAACATCAACGCTCCTCCTTTGATTTCAGTCAGTGACCCCACTCTTTTTACATTAGCCCAAATACCTTTTTTACATTAAATCGCCCTTGTTCAGGATAAGTGAACTTACAAACACTTCTTTCTAACAAGTAAAAAAACAGTGGTATTAAATCAATTTTTGAAAGAAATTAAATTAAACGCTGTCTAGTTTCAATCAATATACCTTTCTATTTATCTACTTATCTATTCATTTTTGGAAAACCCTATGTATCCCGCCCGTTAGAGTGGGTACTTGGTCAAATTTGAATAATTTTGTTATCACATCGTACTTAAAAAAATATTAATAGTATTGTGGAGCTCTGCATTCTTTTGTCCAGATTCAACCCGGATTTTTCATTTATCTGCAGAAATATAAACGTGACTACTCTTTAATCATCATTCTATAATTACCCCCATCGACAGATGTTACAGACAAAAATTGTAGGCATATACGTGGCGTATTGCATTAGTAAATAATCTATTTTTAATAGTTCAGATGATCTGATAGGTAAACATGAGTTTTCGTAGAAAATATTTGCGTCACTTTACAGCAACAACTAACTGATCACCTTGGCCTAGAGGTAGATTCAGTACGTCCTGGGTTCAATCCATGTCATACCAAAAGATTTGAAATGGCACACAATGTCTCTTTACTAAGCACTCAAGAGTGGGATTGAGGAGGCCTTTAGATGTATTTGATCTGTCACATGAAAACATGGGTGTCCCAATCAAATGGTACAGGGGATCAAAAAACTGTGTACTGAGTTATGGGATTACAGACCGTAGACCTGTGCTGTCTTGAATGGTGAACGATCCGTTTGCACAAGTGTTCATTTTGCACAAAATAAGATTTTTGTGCACACTAACTTCTTGAAATAAGCCGAAACATTGCCCATCGTCCTCAATTTGGTGATGTCAATGCAGCTCGGCCTTTTTTTCAGAAGATTTTATTCAAGTAAAAATGTCGACTTTTGAGCTGTAAATTGTATTATTTTTATCTGCGTTGAAAATTAAAAAGCATCAGACTTGAATTCAGCATACTTGTTTATAAAAAAACATTCTGAACCTTTAGATACTTTGAGCGATAGTTGTATTAGTTCTCATTCTAGTAAAACGCCAGAAAAAGCTCTCAGTGGCTACACACAGTACAAGGGGATGCTAAAAAGTTCCTGGGCCGACCAGTGATCTAGAAACAAATTAGAATAAGCGTAATGATCCAGCAAATTGGCACTTTACAATATAAAAACAAAACACCCTCTCCCGCAGCAGTGAAAAAATAACGTTCAGATTTTGGCAAGTGAGTTGACCCGAGAATAGACATTGTCTCTCAAGCCAAGACCTCTTCACCACTTCCTCGTATAACAAATCTCATGCACATATCAACGTCAGTTATCAGTTTTTAATATATGTATGCATATTTCTGTATATCCCTAGAGGAACATAGGACCGTAATCACACCACACCAGTGGACAATTGCTAGGGTGGTGCTACTGCAATTTCTGCAGCAAGTTCGTTTTACGAAATGGAGTTGCAAGCCCCACACCCGAAGTTTATTTTTCCGGTCAGAATGACCTTCTGTTTGATGAGCTGCCTTACAGGGTAACAGGGCCCCAACTGTCCAGCTATTTATCGATAGCTTGGAAGATGTGGGTCTTTGCTTTTCCTTTGGGCATTAGTGCGGTTAAAGCAACCTTGACCGAAACTCAAACTTAGTTCTCTTTATTTTTCAACTTGTTTATTGTGGAAGATGGATAATTCGATTGTCATCCATTACAGTGGTTCCCAAACTTCTACGAATCACAGTGCCCTTTGAATATAAGGATTTTTTTCACAGTACCATAAGTCAGAAAATACTGAACAATAGCTTTTACGTTCGTGAGACGGACCTGCAAACTGAGAAGCATGCAATGAGCGCATGAGAGAATCGTACTCAACCTTACATGAAAAGATCACAAGACAGTATATCAGGAAGAAGACGGGAGTCTGAGATATCATAGAAACTATTGAAAAACTCAAATGGCAATGGCCAGACCATGTTACAAGAATAGCAGAAAACCGATGGACATCACGACTCACAACATGGATCCTCAGAGATCACATGAGAAACTGAGAACATAAGATGGAGAGACGAACTAGACAAATTCAGGAAATACTGGCTCCGCAACGCCCATGATAGAGAAACGTGGTGAATCCTGGGGAAGGTGTATGTCCAAAGACGGACGTTAAAAGACTTACGATGATGGTGACTATGATGATGAACCCCGACACCGCTTTGTCTTCTATCATCACTTTCTGAATGCTTAATTATGTTTAATGAAAAAAAGGCTTTTCCATTCGTACAAAAACATGGAGTACAACTTTTTGAAAATACCTAATTTAAATGAGCGTTCTGATTTTTATTATTAACTTACTAGTATTATCAACATTTTTGAATACCACACTGAGTCTCTGGGAGCTAACAGCGGCTCCCCGGGTCGCTGCGGCGCACATTTCGCGAATCACTGCATTACAAGATAAAAACCATTGTCCATTGAAATTAATCCATCGCAAGTAATCTATCACAAGATAAAAGCCCTGACTCATAGATAGAAATGAGTTGCCATCACTCGCAATAAAACAGGGAGTTTATTGAGTTAGTCATAGAACTGAAACGATGGAATTTTCCGTCATCTGCAGTTATTGGGTTAATACAGCTGACCGCTTTTTATGATTATTGCTCTGCCTAATAAATATCAAAGTCAGACTGACCATTTGGGGAAAGAGCAGCTTCATTACTTGCTGTTTTCCCAAGATATTAAAATCCAAGGCCAATCGATTGCCAATCGATAACCCGTGTTTTATATTCAATAAAACCCTTTCTGGCTCGTGTGTTATGAAGTTTGGTGATGGACTATCCGCCTTTCAATATATTTGCTTAATTAATTGTATTCAATGTGCAGATACGAAGCAATTTTGGTGGAGAATCGTCTACAGGGTGTTTAAAAAAAAGGATGCAACCCTCTTTTTGGCCGCTTGTATTGAAGGTATTTTGAAACTAAAAACTATTTAAAAGGACTCAAAATATAAAAAGATTACAAAAAGTTTCGCATTATACATACCTTTCAACTTTACAAATGATGCTCAAATTGATTTCCTTTAACTTGGATATAGATTTGCACCTGTTTCATTGCATGAACGGTTCGTTATATTGGAAACGCTGTTCTGAATCTGAAAACTATTTTTGAAAAGATAAAATTATTAAAAAATTGTTTTTGTTTAAATGAGCATTACATATACGTTTTAACTTTATAATAACTGTTCAAATAGATTCCCTTTAACCTGGATATGGATTCATACACATTTCATTACATACACATCTCATTACAATGGAAAACGACATAGCTGATACAACACAATAGAACTATTGCTCGAACGAGGTTAGCAATGATGCAATCATTTCATCTGCATAATACTGCTGTCTCTGGGTGCAGTATTACCAAGCGACTAATATAGTAGCATAGAATTTACGTATCTGTGAATTCTACTCTTTTATCCCTGCATATTTTGTGGTACGGTCCGTGTTTGCCGCACGTAATTAATAGTGTTCCGCACAAAGATATTAATCAATTTTTGTGGAGATCAGAGAATAACACTGCGTTTCATCAGCTGAGCATCGACATTGTTAATTGTTACGCTCCGTTGAATATTGGCAAACAAGAAACATTTCATTTGATTTGATGCCATCAGGATCGCAAACAGTTCTGCCTCTGCGTGGAGAGAATCTCGAGAGTTGATAAACTGAAGGAAATCATACAGTGTGAATGAATTATATGTCTGTCCTGATCTGCTTTGAATCCGTCCAGACGAATATGGAAATAGAACTGAATTATGATTAAGGCTGTTATGTAGCCTCAATGATCTTACATAATCTACATAGATAAAATGGTATGTTCGTCCATATATATATATATATATATATATATATATATATATGCGTGTGTCTGTTAAAAAATGGATATATGTGATCCAGCAGAATGATTATAATTTGCATTATATCATATAGAAAAATTTATTTGGAATGATCTCCAGTCGTTACTCGGTTAATGTATCACTCAGCCTAGACAATGTAAATTAAATAAACAATTTAACATAATTATACATGTGTGTGTGCATGTATATATATATATGTATATGTATATATGTATGAATATATATACTAGTATGAATATATATATGTAAATGTATGTATATATATATATATATATATGCATGTTATATATATATATATATATATATATATGTATTTGTATATTCGAATATATATATTTACATATGAATATATATATATATATTCATATATGAATATATACATATACATCTATATGGATATATTAATATAACCCTGTATATTCATATAAATTTATACATCTATATGTATATATGTGTGTGTTTGTGTGTGTGTCTTCCTCAAATTTGACTGTGTGTCTGTTTACTTATACAATAGTACGTGAGTGGGGAGCTGGGAAGGGAGGTTCTTCCACATGCAGCATATTCTCCAGACCAGTCATCCTCAAACTAATACTTGTTTCACACAATGAACATCTCAGTTCGGTGGTTTCAACAAGTTGGAGATATTGGAAAATTCACCGAAGAATTCATCAAATCAAAAAAAACCGTAGGTATCTACCAAGTTGAACTTAGTCTGGCACAAGGTCACTAATTTTTGGCACCTAGTGATGATCGATCTCCGTACTGTCTGTGGAGTAAATTGCTAACAACCACTTTCGTAAATAGAAAAAGTGTACACACACACACACACACACACACACACACACACACATATATATATACATCCGCCCGCATAGTTATTGTGATACAAAATCTCATATATCTGCAATCAAGGACAGCCCCCATACACACATATACACACATGCTCTTTATTTCTCTGTCAAACGTATACACAAACACACACATACACATGGGCGATAATTAATAATCTTGAAACGGCCCAAAGCCAGATGGGGATGGGGGGGCATAAAGATTGTGTTATGTCTATATTCGACATACACAATCTACACATGTTCATTGATGTATAGAAACAAATATACATACATAGATAACAGAATAAGATAGATAACATAGCATAGCATGGTATGGCTAGTGCTTTAAAAATACTACGTCAGTAATTGGTCAAATTTAGGTATGAAAACTAGGTCAAACTATTCAGCATTATGTTAAGACAAAAAACTTACTGGAAGCTAAAATTGAAATCTTAGATATAATCTTGGGGCATAAATCGAGAAACGAGAAAGAAATTTCTGAGAGTGAATAAGATATTTTCGATTTTTTATTTCCCTATTCCCAAACGTAGTATTGGCTTAAATGAAACTTAATTTTGGTTGCTTTTGATAAGGTCAATCGTCAGCCAGGTGTATAAAAAAATAGGTACTAGGTCAAGCTCACCCTTCAAGAGTAAGAAGATCCCGTTAACCCTAAAAAGAAGAGTATACAACCAATGCATTCTCCCGATAGTCACTTACGGAACTGAAACATTTAACCTTACCAAGAGACTGAGCCGCAACCATGCAACGTACTCGTGTAAGAATCGTGCCCAACCTCACATGGAGAGATCACAAAACAGCACAATATATCATGGGGGAAACAGGAGTCCAAGACATCATAGAATCCATTAGAAAAACCAAATGGCAATGGGCTCGTCATGTTGCAAGAATGTCACCCAACTGCTGGACATCACAACTCACGGCATGGATCCCCAGACATCACATGCGAAACTGAGACCGGCAGAATACAAGATGGAGAGACCAACTATTCGAATTCAAAAATTATTGGCTCTGCGACGCCCATAATAGAGAGATGTGGTGACTCCTGTGGAAGGTCTATGTTCAACGACAGATGTTAGAAGAATGATGATGATGATGATGATGATGGTGATGATGCAAATGGACAGGGAATAGTAGGATTAATTTGGGTACCCTGCATTGCCCGGAAAAGCACTGGGTAGCACATGATATTTTATAGAGACAGATACATGTACATTCTCCTAAAATCTTGGAAATTAATTTTTCCAAAACTCAGAATGTCATATGCTTACTATTGTCGTTTGTAGATTGTACGTAAAAGCGGATGATCTGATTTGAATTTGACTGGTATTTTATTGTTGCGTTTGAGTTGTGAAGAGGGCTTAAGGTATGATTGGGGCTTTATGTTGTTTTATTGTCAGGTTAGGGTTGGATTCCTCAAGCGAATACTGCCCAACTGACATAAGCAATGAAAGAAAGAGAAATTTACATTAACCAAGAAACAGACCCGTAAATTGAGAACCATGCAACGTGCACATGAAAGAATAATACTGGGCCTCACATGGAGCGACCACAAGACAGCACAGTACATCTGAGAGAAGAAAAGAGTCAGGGACATCATAGAATCCATTAAAAAGCTCAAATGGCGGTGGGCTGGCCATGTTGCAAGAATAGCAGACAACCGATGGACATCACGACTCACCACATGGATCCCCTGAGATCACATGCGAAACCAAGACCGGCAGAATATTAGATAGAGAGACGAGCTAGACAAGTTCAGGAAGTACTGGCTCTTCGACGCCCATGATAGAGAAGTGTGGCAAATCCTGGGGAAGCTCTATGTCCAACGACGGACGTTAAAAGACTGATGATGATGACAAATGGAAAGGTTGCAATTTAGCATTATTGTTATATTGTAAAAAGAATCATCTCCCGAAAAAAAAACTTTTTATACTTCCTCTCTTAAAATTGGCGAATTTCTACAAGGTTTGGGGGTGTGAGAAATTGAAAGCATATGAAATTAAAAGAACCAAAAATTGAATAGGAAAAAAATCTAAATGTTCTCTATCGGGTTTTGAATTAGCTCTGCCGATTGTATTTATTTTGTTTCTAAACACTGATGCATTGTTACTTTCATTGATTACTTCAGAAATAAAATGATTTTTCTTTCATCTGAGTGCACCCTGTGTTAAGTTATAAAAATCGAGGAATTTCTTTTTTTTAAGTTCGATCAAAAAATTGTGTGTTGTAGGTTATTTGAGACCTGCAGATTTCGAATCTACCTTTTTTAATTTCTGTAATGCGTAGTACAGATGAATACATACACACACATTTTAATAGTTTATAATATAGATATGGTTGGTGCGAAGGCGGTGTAGGCAGTCACGAGGTTACTGCAGCAGTCCGAATTTGAAATTATTATTTATGTTCAATCGATTTATTCATTAACTTTTCCTTGCTCTTTGGTGGGCTTTTCTTCTTTCTTTCTTTTTCCCCCTGGATACCTGCCAAATGAAATCTGGGCAAGTGTAGCGATCGATTATAAAATTTTGGCTTCAGATAATCTTTTCTGACTGACTTTCCACTTGAGACCGACCAGCTCGTTTTGGAGAATGACTCATCAAATAATGCAAGAACCTCTCTTCCTCTCTATCTCTACATTTGACCCATTCGATTGACCCTGGGGACTGCGCATAAAAGTATGTTTAATTTAAAACATTTTTCCACTTTAAGATTCGTGCATGGCCAGTCAAGTAAAGGCTGGTTATAAAGAATCGCTATATGGGCCATTAGTCTCCCCACCCAACTTTCTCTTTTTTAAGGTCCTTCACAAGTTCAGATAAAAAAAAAAAGAATCAGATTGCAAATGTTACTATTCCCGCTGTTTCCATCATTATCAGTAACAGCAGTTGCAGCTTTTAAAACCCTAACCCTAACCCTAACCTTCCCAAGATTCGCAATATCTTTATCGTAGGTGTTGCGGCTCCAATATCTCCTTGATCTTTTTTTCACCTGCCGGACAAAATTTTGCATACATCTAGGGATCCATATTGTGATTCATGATTTTCAGTGGTTGTCAGACATTCTTGTAACATGGCTTGCCCATTGCCATTTGAGTTCTCTAACGGATTCTATACCTCTGACTGCGTTCTCAAAATACTGTAAATTAGTCAGAAGTATATAATAATTTAATGCACTAAGCTAATCTATGCTGAAGGTCTATTGATCAGCCTGGTTACAACATTCAACTGCATCACAGCCATTCGCAGGAACACTCTTCAGTTCTTGCAAGCGAATGCAATGAGCGATTTGGTGTTTAGATTTGCATCTACTGATCACCGGTTGGAGACAGGTATTTAGATTGAAGGCAGTCTTGTCCAGATAGGTATCGGACAAGTCTTTGCCTTCACTCATGAGGAGTTGTCCATAGGGAATGAATACCTGATGCGTTTTCGATCTTAATTGCCTCATCTCCAGTGTAGTGTTCAAATAAAACATCAACCCTTTTTATATCTACACCCAAGTTCTTCGTCACAGTGCCCATAAAGATGTCTAAATATCTGGCAACTATACCAAGCTTACCAAGTGTCCAGATTTGTACGTGAACATCAATCAGCGCACATGTCATCATTCCACACCCTTGGAATATCTGGGGTACAATTCTTCCAGCCATCAAGACACTGTCCAGCTCTGATTTTCGATTTGAGTTTATCTGACATCAGTTCACTGGGACAAGCTCATCTTTCAAGAATGACTCAATTCTAGTTGACTGGTCAGCAGTGACAGGATTCTGTAGCTGTTGATTCGACTTCCGGTCAGCATTGATGAATTTCAGTGCACTGAGTTGAAATTGCTGCTTTATTCATAACAACGAAGGGGCATCTTAAAACTGTATACTTCCATTAACCGTCGTTGCTTGTTATTTTCTTCCAAGAACCTCACTTGATTTTCTGTTGTGAGGAGATCACTGACCACATAACTTGATGCAATATCTTTTGTTGCTTGTGAAACAAGTGAGACATCCCTATACTCTCCTTCATCTCCTTTTGCTTCTGGTGATGCAGTGTGCACTCTAAAACCATCAAACCTTTCGAGGTGTCTGACAAACTTCCTCTCATCATCAGCATCAGGCTTCCTTCGTGACTCAAGGCTATCAGAATGGATTGAAGTTGTCTCTTTTTCATTATCCTTCGGGCCAGAGAGACGTCTGGTATACTGTTAAATGTGTGATTGTTCCGATCGTGTGATACAGAAACTGTATTTTGGTAGATTATCCCTTGTGACACCCGTGATGCGATTCTGCATTTTGCAGGTTTTGTTCATCCATCCTGCGACCTTATCAGCTGGCCTCTGATCAAAACGTCCCTTGGGCCTTTACGCAACGAAGTTCTCATCTATGAATTCAGCATACACCTCTGGTGCTGAATTTCCGAGGCTGCAAGTTTGAGAGGACTTTTTTTGCCCAATGAGGTCTTGAACCAGCCCATAGAATGTTGTTCTACTGGACATATGTCGATGGTTCACATTTGCCCGTTTCATTCCTTATCCTCTCGTATCTGCTATAAACATTACATATCATACAAGTAACCACGGAACAAACCTGGACACATCTCTACGTAGTCTCATCAGGCAATCATTCCCCGGTGCTTGCTTTGGCTCCCTGGCTAATCCTGGTTTTGCAGATTGTCTTCCAGATGATACCTAGCATACGAGATGACAGAGACTGACTCCTGAGTCTTGACCTCATCAATGGGTGAACGCTGTGTCGCTCAATCAATTCGACAGACTTTCGCGGAGTGGAAATTCTAAAGACTTTCCTTTTGCCTGATTCTTGGCTAAACATGCGCAGACACCAGTTTATTGCTCGCTGGGTACTTCGTCTAGTGGATTCCTTGGTATGGATCAGCACCATGATCGGATGTTAACTCTGCTGATGACTGGCTCTGTTTATTACAGCTGCTTACCTGCCTTTCGGAGGTGAATGTGGAGTAGCAGGCTTTTCGCCACCTGAGTTCATAAAATTCTTCTCCTGAAAGCACTTCAAGTCTTTCAAGGATGTCTACATTGGTGGAATCATTCAGTTTTCGCCTCTGATTGGTAACTATTCTTGTTTCGTTTTTTTTTTCTCCTTCTGTGGTTGCTGTGTGGAAGTCAGCTGAACTACTGGTGGAGAAGGCAGGAGAGATTGTCTATGACTTTGCTGTCTCTTTTACGCTTGATAATTGATACTGGATCAATTGTTGGCTGTACATCTAGGCAGGAAGTCTGCTTCTCCACCTTGAAAGGAAACAAAACATAGATATAATGGTTAAATGGCAATTTTTGCCTTAAATTACCTCACTCTTTAAATCGATTTTTGGAGTCATTTTCATCACTATCAATGCAAAGGGTATTTTTTCATTAGCAGCTTTGTCTTTTATTGGTAAATGCAATCAAAAACAAAGTTGCTTTCATGAAAATATGGCAACCTCCTTTAACGAACATGTGGTCACTTTGGTGACCTTCAAAATGACCTTTAGATTGAATATGTCCACATATTTTTCACTTTGCTATACTGAAACGAAGTGACATAGTTGCCTGCTATTAATAAAAAAACACTGCAAAAAATCATAGGAGTATTTTCCATCTTCGACTGGTCTACTGCGTGAGATTGTTTGCTAGTGTCAATATTTTGTTTTTAATTTTAAGTATCACAAAACTGTAAATTATATGGAAGAAATCGCCCGTAAACTAGTCCAAAATGCATGACATATTACATACAATCTTATAAATTAAATGTGACTTTTTTTGAATATTGCTTTATTTTCGTGGAACAAAATTCAAGGGACTTAACGCAGCAGGCAAATTCTACCCCTGTGAGGTCCAAAGCAAGCGTGACTACTATCAACCGATAAATGATAAAGTTATAACCGATTTCCAATTAGGGGTTTCTTTTTATCAATCCTGTACAAAGATTTAACTGGATTGGAGAAATCCAGACAAAAGGATCATAATAATTACAAGAGTGAAAAACAATTTTTAGATAAAAAAACAGTCTACTATATAACAATGTAATCTAAATCCATCTCAAAACCCTAACCCTAAACCTCTAAAACTATTTTTGAGAAAGTAATCTGAAATCATAGAGGGTAGATCATTATCACCTTTAAGCTATCCCAAGGTGTGATATGAAATCGATTTCATCCTACTTTCTGGTATTCTGAACATAGTTTCAAGTTATCCTGGAGTAAAGTGGAGTAGGGCAAATTTGAAATTGCTGCACCAGAGGAGGAATACACAACTACCTCAGCCGCGAAACAGACTTATTCCTTTTTGCAGAAGAAGTTGTTTACCATCATCATCATCATCAGTCTTTTAGCGTCCGTCGTTGGACATAGACCTTCCCCAGGATTTGCCACACTTCTCTATTATAGGCGTCGTGGAGCCAGTATTTCCTGAATTTGTCTAGTTCGTCTCTCCATCCAATATTCTGCCGGCCTCGGTTGCGCATGTGGTCTTAAGGGGATCCATGTCGTGAGAAGTGATGTCCATCGGTTGTCTGCTATTCTTGCAACATGGCCAGCCCACCGCCATTTGAAATTTCTAATGGATTCTATGATGTCCCTGACTCTTGTCTTTTCTCGGATGTACTGTGCTGTCTTGTGGTCTCTCCATGTGAGGCCCAGTATTATTCTTTCATGTGCACGTTGCATGGTTCTCAATTTACGGGTCTAATGACGAATAATATTATCAAACGATTATTGTTATCAAATTCAGTCAGTTTCAAACACTTTATTTGAAATAATGACAATAAGTGGCTTCCTTTATCCAACCCTTTCATATATGTGGGTGTGGGTGTCCATGTGTATGTGTGTGTATGTGTGAGTGTGTGGGTGTGTGTATGTGATAATTATAATGACATTTGAGTATGATCTATATTTTTTCGGCACCGATGTTAACCAGTAGATAGTTTTGTGTGTGTGTGTTATCTATGCCGACCGTATGTGTATTAGTAGATGAGGCCGTTCCATTTGCTACTGGTTAACGCTGGTGTTAAATAAAATATAAACAAAATCCTATATCTCTATACTTATTATATTCTTTCGCTTCAGATAAATATTGTTCATCTACTCATCACACGTACTGTCGGCTCAGGGAATACACACACACACACATACACACACACACACACACACACACACACATATATATATATATATATACGATCGTAGATTAGAGAAATGAGTGATATAAGGGCACTTTCTCAAACTCCTTACTTACCAGAGCATCGTTAGCACAATTAGTATGAGCAGAGCCGCGTAGAGGCTACTCTCCAGTGGACGCAGGCTCCAGTCCCGGACGACGCTCATTATAATTTATCTTCATTATCTGGAACCATTCGATTTGCCACCAGGTAATACCGGTGCCGAACAAAATATAGTTCCAACTGAAATGTCCATTTACCGATACACACATATGCAAAGAGAGCGAAAGAGAGGGAGTTAGAGAGGGAGCCAATGATAACTAATAGTAGCCAACGTGTTCTTGCAAGCCATTGACAAACCAATCCTCATCGATTCAGCTGGATATACGTCCTCATTCCACTTGGTACAAGGTATACAAATACTCGTTTATTTTGATCACTTTCGGCGAGGGTCTTCTTATATACTAAAAGACTAAAAATGAGCGGTGCCTTATGTATTTTTATTTGTTGGGCTCTTGTTAACTCAAGCAAAAAGTCATACTTCCAGTTCGATCGGTGAAGATTGGATTGTCATTGGCTTACAAAAACAGCACCCTGGCTATTATTGCTTGCAGTGGTGACTACTGGCTCTCTTTTCCAGAAGAAACGATCACACTCTACGTAACCTTCGAAGGTAACCGATATTTCGAATATGAGTAAGCTGCGAGAAAACAAGAAAACAATGAAGCGTTTTATCTATGCATTCCTTTTCTATCTTAGAAATGCCCGGGACGTATTTTTCGAAGCGATAAAACTCTGTACGTATCTGGCTCTTTCAAACGCCCGCTGCTATTGGTCATCAACCAGAAGCTTTTACCTATATATACGTATATATATTCCTATAAAATACAATGTACAGCAGTGTTTCTATATCCGGCCTAACAAGATGAAATTTTGTAAACTTTCTCTGGGTTTTAATAAATAATAAGACAATGATTCTTTGATTGCAATAACGCCACTTCTTGTTATTCCACGTATTCCAATTCACCTTGGAACATCTGACGAGATATTTTGCAAAGATTTCTTCCTACCGGAACTTATTACTCTGGCAGTGAATCGAATTGTGATTCAAGACAACTCGAAGATGTTGAGGGAGGCATCTATTTAATCACTGTCCCACCACAGCAATATTTGAAACAAGGTCGGGCTTAATGTGGGAAGAAATAGGAGCAACCCTTCAAAAATGGCTTTTGACGGGCAAGTGTCAGTAACTTCGCCTCAGTCTATGCCGTGGAACAGATACTACACTTTGGTCCCGAAGGAAAGGGGGGAGCTAAACCAATGATTATCATCGAGTAGTAGACGACATATCTACCGTGTAATTTCTTGGTCCTGGGTCTTCTTAGATTGGCAGTGAATGATGATGGGGGTACCGAGAGCGATGAATGTCCAGGGGAGGCTGACGTGATATACGAATCCTAGGACTTCTTATTCTGGTAGTGTATCGGATTAAAATCAATATAAATTTGATTTAAATCAATATATATATATATATATATATATATATATATATATATATATATATATCGTAAATGGTGATGAAAGCGGCAAAAAGCAATTTGTTGATAAAAATGGTTAAGTACCACGTTGTTTTATATAAAGCACTAAGAACCGCTAGATATGATCAGCCATGTATGGTGAAAACGAGTGAAAGATACTACTTCAATCTTCAAAGCCAGCTCTGTGGGGGAACAAGTCAGATGGATTGGGTGGTGTTCACAAAGTGATCGAAATTTCCATTCGTGCGGTTATGATTAAACGCGTTTGAAGTTTTCCGCTTCAAAATGGCGTAATTTATTTTTCTCTGGTGAGAGTGTCGGTATCTTAAAGTAGATGCATGTATAATTATATAACAAAAAAAAATTATAGAATACGTGAAATAATTTTAAAATTCATTATTGACAGGATGTGCCTTGTGGTTCTAAATGCCTCAACTATCAGTTCGGCGGGGGGGGTGTCTCCTATAACATTATTTCGTAGAAACTATTAAAAAATTCAAATGGCTATGGGCAGGCTATTTTGTAAGAATGAAAGACAACCGATGGATATCACGTCTGACAACATGGATCCCCAGAGATCACATAAGAAACCGAGGCCGACAGAACACAAGATGGAGAGATGAACTTGACAGATACAGGAAATACTGGCTCTCCAACGCCTATGATAAGTAATTGTGGCGAATCCTGGGGAAGGTGTATGTCAAACGACGGACGTTAAAAAAAATGATGATGATGATGATGATGATGATGATGATGATGATGATGATGATGATGATGATGATTCGAAAAATGGCGTCGGCGGTCCCTTCTCTTCCCTTGACCGTCAAGAACGCATGCGCTGTCGGGCGAATCGATGAAAGCAAAAAAAAAATCTTTGAACCACGCAGCAGCACGTGGCACTACACGTGATCAATTATTTCTTAGTTAGATCGCTTATTGCATCATATTTGAAATAGAGTCTCTCTTATGTAGATAAACTCGTGCGTGTATGTGTGTGTGTATGTGTGTGTAAATAAACATATGTGCGCGTATTCACACGAGTATATATCTATATTCTGATATTTTCTCAACCAGTTGATTTAACGAGTGGGTGGTCTGATTCAATAGAACACACGTCAGTCTTCAACTCAATGCGAGAACATGGTATAAATGAGAATTATATAAAATAATTGAGGATATATAAGAAAATGTCACTGCAATAATTAGACTTCATAAAGATACTAACTAGATAAAGGTTGTAAACGGAGTAAGACAAGAGAGATATAATCTCTCCAGAACTCTTTACTGCAAGCCTTGACAGCACCTTTCAGAGAATAGACAGGGAAACACGAACGTAAACTTAGCCGGAGAATATTTCAACAATTTAACGTAATGTGACGATAATGCGTTCATAGCAGGAACTGCGGACGATCTACAAATCATGCTCAGTAACCTGAATAGAGAAAGCCAAAAAATAGAGTTTAAGATGAACAAAACAAAGACAAAAATAATGTTCAATAATAAAGTCCCGGAAAGACCATAAGAATAGACGGAGGGGCCTTAGAAGTAAAGGAATATCTTAACCCAGGTCAGGCAATATAGATAGCTAGAGAAAGACTAAGGTAATAGAATAAGAAGGCGCATGACGATTGGCTGGAAAGCATTTGTTATAAATTGAGATATTTTGAAAAGCACATAGCCAACATGCTTAAAACGTGATTTAATGAATGCATCATCCCAGCTACGACGCACGTGTGCGAAACCTGGAAACTTATAAAACCATTCACACTTACACACGTACATACTTTGATTATATCGATATCAATTAATCTATATTAATTAACTTGCTCGGGCCCAAAGCCATAATAATTAGTTGCATAGAGAGGATCAAAATTCTTTACATGCAAAGGTCTGCAACTAGCCTATTTATTTAGCTTACGACTGATAGATGAATAGATTTCGTATAAATAGATACCGTATATCTATATGTGTCTATGTTTTGTTCGTGGATCCGAATGCGTAAGTAAATCAAATATGCTATTGTCTGCTGGTCAAATCGCTAAGTCACAACACGTGTCATCCACCCACGACTGACAGGGGCGTTTTTTTTGGCTTACCCCCTTCGGCGCATCGATCAAATACAATCCGCACACGTGCAGAGCGTTGACGACAAGAAACGTTCAACGTCGGAGACAAGTGGATACCAGAGAGTCGCCGCTTAGTCACACACAGACAAACAGTTGTCAAAGTCAGGGCAGATGAAGACTAACAGACAGGAATCTTACTAATTGCACATGACTAAGTCGAATCCAATTAACTAAACATTTCCTTAGAAGAGACAGATAGGTACCTCAGATGTACAAATAGATGAATAAGCGAAATGAATTGGATTTTATGAATAAACCTCTGTCATTTGAATATGCACAAAAGAAAAATCGAATGGCTGCTTACCGTTACGTGATGTTCAGTAAGCTAATCTTCCGTTCCGATTCGCTGGGGTAGTGAGTTCGATCCTCTTATCATATTGACCTGATGCCATACTGACATCATTATCATTCTTTTAATGCCCATCGTTGGACAAAGACCTTCCCCAGAATTCGCCACAATTCTCTATCATGGGCATCACTGAGCCAGTATTTTCTGAAGTTTTATAGTTCATCTTTCCATCTTTTCAGCATGTGATCTCTGGGGATCCATGTTGTGAGTCGTGATGTCCATCGGTTGTCTTTCATTCTTACAACATGGCCTGCCCATTGCCGCTCAAGTTTCTTAATAGTTTCTATGATGTCTCGGACTCCAGTTTTCTTCCTGATATACTGTGATGTCTTCACCTGTGCAGAAGATTGATCTTTACTAGATGTTATAATACAGTGGTCCTCTGCAGAACTCTGAGCTTGGTAAGCATTTACATACTGGAATAATTACTGTCAGACAGAAAGTGGGGGGACATGACATATAAACGGCCCTTGCTGAAACCCGCTCTGGGCTGGGATTTTTTTCAGCGCAAGGCCTAATTTTCTGACCAGATAGAATCTATGATATAATTCTACCTGATCCTACCTGAGGTAACAGGTCATGTATTAGAAATATTTTTTTTTATTGAATCAAACCTTATTTGAAAAAAATATTGCCACCACGTACTCTTGCTCTACATTCAATCTAAATAACTGGGGGGGGGGAATCAATTTTTTTCTTTTTTCCAAAGATCAAAAATGTTTTTACTTTGGCCAATTCCCCTGGGCCCATTGATCATGCATGCCAAATTTTCTTTTGCACAAGGCAGACGTAGTGATTATGTAGAAATAGATGAGGGAAACATCTCATTATTATTGATAAGCGCGAATGCAGACCCCACAAAACATTCTTTCCCTTGAAATTCAAAGACTCTTTTACTTTAGAGCCTTCCTCTAGGTTTATCACGTATGCATACCAAGTTTGGTTTGGCTACGTATACATTTCTCAAATGGCAGTGAGCTGGCCATGTTGCAAGAATGGCTGACAATCGATGGACATCACAACTCACAACATGGATCCCCCGAGACCACATGTGCAACCGAGGCCGGCAAAAAAGTTAGATGGAGAGGCGAGCTAGACAAGTTCAGGAAGTACTGGCTCCGTGACGCCCATGATAGGGAAGTGTGGTAAATCCTGGGGAAGGTCTATGTCCAACGACGGACGCTAAAAGACTGATGATGATGATGATGAAGATGATGATGATAATGAAAGTGTGAAAGTCAGAATTCTCACACACACACACACACACAACAATATATATATATATGTGTGTGTATGTGTGTGTGTGCATACATTG
The DNA here is from genome assembly GCA_963457665.1 of Thysanoteuthis rhombus. Taxonomy (NCBI): domain Eukaryota; kingdom Metazoa; phylum Mollusca; class Cephalopoda; order Oegopsida; family Thysanoteuthidae; genus Thysanoteuthis; species Thysanoteuthis major. The sequence goes on from OY735227.1 coordinate 28,712,958, forward strand.
TTTGATTGACTAGTAGTTGGATGGGGAAGGAGATCGAACATGGAATGTCAAGTAACTGTCCAAGTATACTAATCGTCTAAGTATGTATTCTACCTGGTAGAAAGTGGTTTTGTTTCGTTTCAATCATGTATAGAAAGATACTCCATTTGATAATTTAAAGTTAAAAACAAATTGGAGAAGGCTTATCGGTATACGACGCGGAAAAATAATTTTAATGTTAACGGAAAAAAATTGTCAAATTCTTCGGGAGATTATGTTGGTAGGCAATCAACTCGAAGAGATTATCCTGTGTAATTAGTATCCTTGAAGTTAATATATTAAGTTGGTTTGCATGCTGTCTGAGAAAATAACTGACACAACGGATTTGATATTCACATAGGTGAACACTCAATAAAAATAACATGAACAGCGAGTTATGTCTGTTGTTATACTTACTGATCCCTCATTGTCGAATACGTTTGTTGGGTAACGTACGTAAGTCAGCGCTGTTTCAAAAAATCAAATGTGTAGTGCAAAACAACATCAATATACAATACATTATGATGATACCTTATATAAAATAATAAACTAGATGTATGACATACGCTTTATATAAAAATCATAGCTGAAAGAGGTTGGTGTTTGATCAACACTGCAGCAAGCCTAGTTAATATAAGTTTTTTTTTATTTTTAAAATGCTAAAAATGGTTACACAGTAAACAATAGATGATCCCAACAAGAGAAATTTACACATAGTACCATAATAATGAATTATATGTGAATAAAGCACTGGAGGAAATTGCATAAATTACATCAATGAATATTGGGAAATAATTGACGGAAGTGACACAAAATAAATCATTAGAAAAAGGTTTTCAGTATTTTAAGCTGTAACACTTTCTAGATTATATATATATATATATATATATAGAGAGAGAGAGAGAGGGGGAGAGAGAGAGAGAGAGAGATGCGTTCCAAATGCCTTGATATTGTTTTCGGAGAACTGTGCTCCACACTCGTAAACACACCAGCGTACATTATTGTAGATATATACTTGGACTTACTAGACTCGATTCGTACAGTAACCCCATTTTTCCAATTATTCTATTCACGTTGTATAGGCCAAATGATACATTTACCATATATCAACGGGAAATCATTTCAAATAGAGATTCGAAATGATATAACGCAATATATATATACTAATATAAAGACGTTGGTCACGATAAAGTCTCTCAGAATTGTTTTCAGTTTTCCCGTGTGTTGACTTACTTGAATTTCTGAGTTTGTACGTGAGTGTCTGCATGTGAAAGGCTGGGTGTTGGGTAATGAAACCTTGTCAGTGACAAGTAGCAGAAAGAAACCTGATAAAACCCTCTGCCTATTTTATCTCTGGATAAAGCGAGGAGCAACCAGATTCTGTTATTTCCTCTGTTGCATGTTTACAATATTCACGACGAGAATAAAGTCGGTGGAAATACCCGTAAACTATTTTCTTGGATTTATAAATGCGTTCGATTGAAGAATGGTTCCGCTCGAAAAAATATTTTCTCAACTTCTGCACTAGGTTTAGCGCGCGAGTGTATGTATGTGTGTGGAAAAAAAGAGAGAGAACATGTATATACATGCACATGCACCTGCGTGTGCTTGTGTTTATAAGAAAGAAAGAGAGAGAGAGAGAGAGAGAGAGAGAGAGTTCATATGTGAATGTGTCTCTAAAAGGGAGAGCGTGTGTGCTTGTATATGAGTGTGTATGAGAGAGAGAGAGTGTGCGCGTGTATGAGGAAAAGTGAGAGAGGGGGAACGTGTGTCTGCGTGTGCTATTGTCTAAAAGGTAGAGTTTGTATATAAATGCGGCTGTAATAGAAAGAGAGCGAGCGTGTGCTTGTAACTGTATGTCTATTAAAGAAAGAGGGTAAATATTTGTGTATGCGTGTGTATATTTGTGTATGAGTAAGTTAGCAAAAACAGCCACGAAAAATACATTTTTCATTTCTGCGCAAGGTTCAGTGTGTTTGTAAGAGGAAGACAGAATGTGTGTGGGTGTGTGTGTGTGTGTGTGTGTGTGTGTGTGTGTGCATATGTGAGTATCTTTATAAGGAGAGTGTGTTTCCATGTGCAAGTGAGAAAGCGTGTATTTACATGTGCCAATGAGTGCGTATGCGTACATGTGTGTAAGTGAGAAAAGGTGTGTGTTTACATGACCGTAACAGAGTTTGGAAGAGAGAGAGTGTGTGCGTATATGTTTGAGAGAGAGAGAGAAAAGGGAACGTACATGTTTGTACTAGAAAGTGTGAGAGGGAATGTTTGCGTGTGTGTGTTTAGGAGAGGGAAAATCCCTGTAAGTATGTGTCTGTAGGAGAAAGTGTGATGTATGTGTCCGTAAGAGAGATAGTGTGGGCGATGTATGTATCTGTAAGAGAGAAAGTGTGTGTTGGTGCATGTGTCTCTAAATACGAAAAAGTGTGCGTGTCTGTGTGTATATGTGTGAGAGAGATATAGAGAGAGTGTGCATGAAAATGTATTTGCATGCACTGAATTTTTCTACTATTTTAATTCTAATTTCTCTAATTAATCGTAAGCTCTATCCGTGTTGAGTGTTCTCGAGATAACGATGGTCAGCAGTCGGTCTCTCAAGCCACGGAGCATGGAATCGGTCTTGGATGGGTTCTTTTGAAATGTGACCTTCTGCAAAAGTCGACTTAATCTAATCCTTGTCACTAAGCAGGGTCATAAGTGTGTGATATCCAGTGAAGATCAAAGATGTCTTGCCTGATTCTAGATTTGCTAACCATAACACTGAGACAAGGCGTCCATTAGCTTGACTTAGTCTAACACAGAGCAAAAGCAGAGTGGCACCTAATGAAGATCGAATTCACTACATTAGCGGATGGTCTTCCAGACTAGCTATCACTCTGGAGGCACAATAAGATCAGCAGAAGCAGCAGACTTTTTGCGTCCTTCGTTGGTCATCGACCTTCTCAAAGATTCGCAAAACCTCTCCATCATGGATGTTTCGGAACCAACATTTCAGCTCCATGCCATTCTATTTTTTGCCAGGATCCCTATTGTGAGTCTCGATTCCCAGCATTCTTGATACATGACCAGCCCATTGCCATTTTATTTTTTGTTTGGTTCTATTCTTGATTTTGATAATAAAAAAAATTCGATTTTGGCAAATACATTCCCCAATTTTTATGGTTATATTCTTGGTTTTGACGATTATATTTACCAAGATTAATTTTCATTATAAAAAATTATGTAAACATAATTCTTGAATTTCATGAACATTTCTCGATTTCAGTAGATATATTCATCAATTTTGATATCTGTAATTCTCAGCTTTGATAATTATAATTACCGATTTTGATAATCATAATTCTAAATTTTCATAATTACATTTATTGATTTTCATATATACATTTCTCGATTCTGATAAATACACTTCTTGATTGCGATAAATACACTTCTCGATTTTGATAAGCTGATGCATCTTCTACAATCGAGGAACCTAAAATTTTGAATCCATCAACTACAGTTTTGGTTAATGTACTCCCATCGAAGCTTTGCGCCACTAATTTCTAGTTTGTTACTTATGAAAGGTTGTTTTTACACCGCTGATAGCAATACTAAATTTGAAATATTGACTCTGCAGATATGATATTTGTTTTGGTAATACCAGTCGAGACTGATAAAAAAATGTGAGTTACATCTCAAAACATTTAATTATAATTGAGATAATACTTGGTGCATTTCGCCGTGCAACTGGTGTCATCAGCAGTATTTTATATAGTGCAGCCTCACGTTTTGGGAATGAAACCAATAAATGAAATGAAAAAAAAAAGTTTATTGGCCATGTCCTGGTAAGAAAAAAAAAGAGGGGAAAAATGACCCCGATATTCGTGAAAGGGTCATACCTAGATATCCTCAAACTGTTGGGGATAGAGGTGTTTAGATAATATTGATTGATGTGTTTCTGCGTTAGATTTTAAGTGGTCGAGGGTGATTCAATATTGTAATTAGTGATATAAATTGTTATCATTGAGGGGGTTTCAAGCGATTGTAAGTCTTGTGCCAAAACTTAATTTAGAAAACAAGGAAGAGGAAGGTAAGAAGTTGAACAAAACGGAATTTTAAAGAATTTTTCGGACGATTGACCTCTTTGTTGTTTATGTTGTTAACACGATGATTTGGCCGATTCATTCAACGGCCTTCTTCAGATGTAATATAATAATGTAATGGTGGTACATAAAATTTCCCAATGATGTCAGTAATCAAAATATTCCAATGGGAACCACGCTACAGCGTAAGATTCGGGTGATGGGTGACGAAGAATAGATCGGCTGACACGTCATGTCAACGACACAAGAAGTTCAACCGTCCGAAAATTAAAAAAAAACTCTCTGAATGTAAATGACCCTGGTCGAAACCATGGACGATATGGAATTGGTTGAGGGCGCTTTTTGACGCCTCAGTATACTTTGTACTTTACGAACAGTTCAAGGTTGGACAAGCAACGACGTCTCAACAGCGGGGAAATCCTCTCAAGTCCGGATTTGGCGGGGCGGGGCTCAGCTCGAAGACCTTGGGTCATCCCGCTGATATGTTTGAGAATTAACTTTCTTAAATGGAAAAAAAATAATAATCTCCGTTAATGACAATAAAGAAAAAAAAAGAATCCTCGTACTATTCCGTGGCAGAACTGACATTTACAGCACCCAACATTCTTACACGGGTATCAATAGGCGTGTGTACATATATGTGTGTGTGTGTGTGTGTGTGTGTTTGCATGCATGTTTGAAATAGTGTGTCTGTAAGAAATAGTGTGGGTACGCGTGATATAGAGAGAGTTTGTATATCTATGTATGTATTTGTGAGAGCGGGGTAGAGAGAGTGGGGGAGATATGTGTCTGTAAGAGAGAATGAGCCAGTGCATGTTTATGTATCTGTGAGAGAGAGTGAATGTGCGTGTGCGTGTATGTGAGAAAGTGGAACGGGTTGTGTGTGCATGTCTGTGAGCAAGGGCGTGAGTGTTTATGTATGTCTGAGCGAAAGAGTGACAGTTCATGTATGTATGTATGTATCCGTACGAGAGAAAGAGAGAGAGAAAGTGGTGGTATATTTCTATAAGAGAGAGATAGTATTTTCATGTATGTATGTATATATGTATATACCTATGTTTCTGTAAACAAAAAGGTGATTATGTGCAATGGTGTAGATCCTTGCGAACGGATGGGAACAGCTTCCCCACAATTAAGCCGCATTCCTGCACAATCAATTTCCTACTAAAATGCTCTATTTAAACAGTTCACTGGGTTTTTTTTTAAATAGCTGGAAAAGGGACCTGCTTGAAATCCACTAACGCTATCTGCTAAAATTCCGACCATTTTGGTTCTTAATACTCTAATCAATTGTACCCATTCCAAAGATGCATGTTTAGAAGGAGTCAGGCTTTATGGTGTGTGGAGCAGCCTCCAATAATTGCCATGTGAAACTTTTTCGATTAAATACTTTTGTTTAACCATTATTAGTAATTAGTAATTAGCAGTAACGATCAATACAAAATGTATCCTACTAAGCGAAAGTTAAGGGATATAGTTTATAGAAACTATGAAGAGAGCAATGGCGATATTGTTGCAAGAGATGACTCAGATAAAGTTGGGAATTTTCCTAGCCCCTGCCAAGGAGACATGAGGTGAAGTTGTACCACCCAAAACACGTTTCTTAACGTTTTCATTTAATGTCTGGCAGGAAGCTTACGTTTTACAGATGTCTTACAGCGGTAACTTCTGGTAGAGGCAGAGCATCCTTGTTTTTTTTTTTGTTTTGTTTTTGTTTTTGTTTTTTCTCTCGTTTGGTGACCGACACGAAGCTAGCGTTTTTGGAGACATGTTACAGCAGTAAGGCTAGGAGAACCAGAACATCTTTCTTTTGATAACCGACATGCAGCTAGCGTATGTTGAGACGTTTTACAGTAGTGACGCTTAGAGAGACAGAGCAATTATAGGTTTTCGTTTAATGGCGGTTAGCGTTATAGATATATTATATTTTATTAGATTTCTAGAGAACTGCTGATCCAAACAACTTCAAACTCGACTCTGCCCTGCCTTGTGTGCTGATTAATATATCTTGCAAATGTCAACTTCATACAATGGTCATTTGTTGAGTAATCGCAGCGCGCGCACACACAGATTTCTTCACTTGTAGTGAGAGGTATTTGTAAATCTTTCCTATACAGTTGTTTATTACTTTTATTGAGTGTGGAAGGAGAAGTGTGTGGGCATGCATATCTGTGTGTGTGCATATGTATGTGTGTGTTCTCGAATTTGTCAGCGTATGGATCAGTACTAAGAAGCCTAAAAGTATCTTATTGGGTAATTTATTATTAATAATTCAAGTATTCTAATTTAAATATCAACTCATCCAAGTTGTTTTAATGTGTGGTGATCAGACATGAAATTTTAAGAGTTTCTATGATGTAATGTTTATTGTTACGTCATAATAGAAAGGTAAATCAACCAATGAGGAGTGCAAATAAACAAACAAATGAATTAACATAAAAATAGCATATAAAATCATTTTATGGCTAGATAATTCAAGAATCCTTATCTTGAGTTTTTTCAAGCCTTAAGCTGTTTTAATGTGTGTAGATTGTAATGTCATAACAGGAATGTAAATAAACAACTGAGGTAATCTCATTTGAGCGCAAACAAACAAATAAACAGATAAACCCTTTCAAGACTAAACTATCAAGGTGGTTAATGTCTGATTTGAAATGTCCCATAGATTTGAACAGAGATTTACGGGACATATATATCCAAGCAGTCATAGAGACATAGAGATATACGTGTCCCATGAGTCTTGAGAGGGCTATATGTTTGGAACTCTTAACGAAAAAATATCTTAGTTGTCGTTATTTCACTCTTGAGCTCACAATACGATGCATAATATTGAAGAAAATTAAAAGGATATCAGATATCATAGTACATGGATCTCCAAAGATCATATGCGAAGATGGTGCAACAATTTAGACAAGATCAGGAGGTATTGGTGCCGTGATGTTTATGATCGAATCGATCTTGGGGAAGGTCTATGCTGCTTCTGATGATGATGTTGATGAGCGGCTGAACAATTAGTGGTAAGGAGAATGGAATGGATAAGCGGAGTTCAAACTCTGGCAGAAGCTGTGTTCACTTTGCACCTATGGTAAAAGCATGAATACGTCTTTCGCCTCCCCAATGCCATAGTTAAATATTAAGGTAGACTTGACTCTCTAGCTATAATTAGGAAACAGTGTGGACGACAGAAAAGGGGTGGACTCTGTCAGGCTATCTTACCCTTGACACACCCATGATGAAATGATCTGTGCTATTCTAGCCACCCTGAACTGGGGAGATAAGGATAATATATATATATATATATATATATATATATATATATATATATATATGTGTGTGTGTGTGTGTATGTGTGTGTGTGTGTGTGTGTGTGTGTGTGTACATATATATATATATATATATATATATATATAATGAAAATTTCCAATAGAACTTTATGACACCGATATTTGTTTTCAATTTGCAATTTATTGATATTGGGGAAAGATATGAACTTCAAAACACACATACACACACATACACGTACGTACACACATACACATGAAACATGTTAAGTAGGAAATTTCATTTCAAGCACGACTTGATTATCACACTGGACGGAATACTTTTCCCTCTCTTTCAATTTCACTCTGTGGCCTGATGGAACGGCGATATTCGTTAATAGATTTTTCTCTAAAATTTCAAGCTACAGATTTTCCTTGCTATTCAAAAAGAGAGCGTCTCTATAAAAGCCTTTCGTAGACCGAAATGGGGTAAATCGAAGAAGCGATTACCATCAGTTCACGTAATGAAAATGTTGAAGTGTTCCCAGACCAGAAAGATGATGATGGTGATAAGTTTAGCTGAGTCATTGGGGGTCGGCTTGGTGAGAGGTACAGGAGATTAGGGTGTGGGAGAGAGAAAGAGAGAAGAGGGTGTGTGTAATAAGAAAAGTCTAAGAGAAGTGTGTGTGTGTATATGTGTGTGTGTGTGTTTGAGCGAGACAGTGTGTCTGCATAGATGAGTGTGCCTAAGAGAGTGTACGTGCGTGTATGTTCTCGAGGAGAAAGAGGGAATGTGTGCGTATGTGTTTGCGAGAAGAGAGATGGAGAGTTTGTGCGTGCATGTGCTTGTGTGTGTGCGTGTGCGTACGTACATGCGCTCTTACATACGTAAGTGCAAAACGTGAGTGAATAACTGGAAAAAAATTCAAAAATATCTCTCGATCAAAAAAAAAAATCCTAGATCCTCTCAAAGATTCAACAGATTTTCCTGCACCCTACCTGTAAGTTTCTTTGAAATTCATTGAAAATTGAGTACTTTTGGAGATATCATTTGGACAAATAGAAATGAAGAAGGGTGCAAATGAATACTTATGCTTTCGTTAGCAGATATTTAAAAAAAAATCATTCGCTCATTGGAACGTCATCAGCAGCAGCAGCCGCCTTAGCGTCCATCGTTGGATATTGACCTTCTCCAAGAATTGCCACACTGGGCGTCCTGGAAACATTATTTTCTGAACTTGTCACGTCGTCTTATTTTTGCAGGTCACAGTTTCACAAAATTTCTCTGGTCATCCACGTTGTGAGTTCTGGTGTTCTGCAATTGTCGGACATTCTTGCAACAATACCTGCCCATTGCCATTTTAATGGATTCTATGATATTTCTAATTCATATTTACTTTCTAATATAATCTGCTGATTCATGATATCTCCATATGATGTTCAGCATGATTCTCTCCTGCGCACGTTGCATGGTTCCCTATTTGAGGGTCAATCTTTTGGTCAGGTTCCAGCTCCAGAGCCGACAATCAGAAGATGCATTGGTTGTCTACTCTTCTCTATAGGACTAATGGGATTTTCTTGTTTTTGAAGGTTGAGCTTGTTCTTGCCAATCTAGTGTGATTCTTCGTCTAATTTCTGCTTCTTTTGTGGGTTTTGTGAAGATTGTTGGCCTAGGTAGATGTGTTGTGGTCTACTTTCTTCAGCGCTGCGTTTTCGATTTTAATCTTTGTATCTTTGTTTTCAAAATCTTTGTTGTACGTGACATTTGTTTTACTTTCTTGCATTCTTCATTGAGTTTGTCTAGGATTGTTTGGAGATCGTAAAGGTTGGAACTGTATTTGTATCTCCCGCCTACTAAATTCATAATGTCTATTTCCGTTTCGTCTTGAAATAATCACACGTCTCGATGTAAATTCATTAGATTCTTGTCTGTTCATATGAACATCAGAAACTATTGCATAGTTTCATTCCGAGTTCAATTTGGCGCAAAGCCTTTTGTTGGCGTTCATAATTGTAAATAATATATGAACCGAACAGCTCTTTCAAAAATAAAACACAGAATTCATTGAATTGCCGGAAGGAAGGGAAAAACTTTGAGACAAAACTAAACGATATTTACTTCAGTCAGCGAAGATAGACAGGTATTCAGCCATATCAGTCTTCCCGTCTCCTGTCTGTCTGCCAACCTGCCTGTCCACACGATATCTCAAAAAATTCTCAGTGAATTCCGATGGAATTTGGTGCAATTTCTCTCCGATTAGGAAATATTTTTCCATTCTTTCCAAACATTTAACTATTCACTTATGTCTGTCTACACGATACCTCCATAAGTACTTCATGAATTTCAATGAAATTTCGTGGAATTCATTCTTGATTAATAAAGAAATATCATTTTCATTCTTTCCGTACTTTTAAGTATTCGCTCAAGTCTGTCAAGACGATATCTCCAAAAGTGCTTGATGAATTTCGATGATTTTTTGTGAAATCGTGGGTAATGAGTTGAAAATAAGTGAATACATATTTGGGCCGGATCCAGGATTTTCTTATCAAGTTTAGGTAGCGTAGCATTGGCAGAGGTATGCGACCTCTGGGCACTTCCTAGTTTGTCTTGTTTTCAGAGTATTTTGCTTAATATTTTTGTATAATCAAATATGAATCGATTGGAATATATATATATATATATATATATATATATATGTGTGTGTGTGTGTGTATATATATATATATATATATATATATATATAATGCTCTTCCATAGGAATAGAGCTCTCTGCTGGATGGGGAATATAAGCTAAATAGATGTATCGCTTAAATTCAACCTTACCGTAGAAGAGTTGTAATACAACGAAGCAGCTATATATATATATATATATATATATATATATATATATATATATATATATATATATATTCTGTGTAAGCTTATTTATAGGAGTGCACCGTTTGGGGACTGGGGGATGCAGCATCCCACCATGCTGTTTCTGTCCGTAACATTTTTCCGTACCTACGATGATTATTGAAGAAATCAAATGAATGAAACGGAAGAGATTTATGTATGCATTTGTAGGCTTTGACCAATTTACTCACTATTTCTTTGTGTTCAATTCAGATAGACGGATAGATGTGACCACTACTACACTGCAATCTGCTGTGTCTCTTGTCATAGTTCAATAGGTTTGGGTCTCTCGACAGGGAGTCCAAAATCAAAGAACCGGGATATGTAGTCCTGTAACATCGTCCATATTCACCTGACATTTCGCATTATAATCTTTTCAAGAATTTTGATAAGTCAAGAACAGACCGAAATAGAAAATTGATAGGCATGAACAGATATATACAATAAATGAATTAAAATATATAAGGACGCGGTATGCAATGCTCTTCTAACATAGGAATAGAGCACTCTGGTGGATGGAGAATATTTGTGTGAGTAAATATATCACTTAAATTCAACCCTACTGACTGTCCAGTTCCGTGGAGCAGATTACCTACCTCTATTTCCAAATCTGATTGAGAAATCATTAAAAAATAATGAAACCCCAATCTTTCAAAAATAACAAATTCTGAATTTTAGATTTATCATCATCATCGTCGTTGGACATAGACCTTTCCCAATATTCACTAGACCTCTCTGTCACGGGCGTCGCAGGGCCCAATACTTTCTGAACTTGTTTAATCCGTCATGTCATGTTTCTGCCGGTGGCAGTTTTGCATATGATCTCTGGGGAACCACATTGTGAGTCGGAATGTCAAGCGGCTGTCTTACATTCTTTCAACATGAGCGGCCCATATCCATTTGAGATTTCTGATCTTTTTTGTTGTTCATTTTTTCTTAATCTCTGACCCCTGTTTCTATTCTAACGTAATGTGCTGTTTTGTGATCTCTCCGGGTGATGTTGTTCACGGTTTACTCCTGTGTACCTTGCATATTCACCTAGACTTGATCTTGTCTTTAACAAGTTCACTGCCACCCGACACACATATGCGTCTCGTGGCATATTATGTCTCGTCTCTGACACACATGTGGGTCCAATCCACGCTTTTATTTAAGGCGATATGAATTGCTAATTTTATAATGAAATGTTTGTATTCTTGCATTTCTGAACAGTCACGACGCACAAAAGCATCATATGGCACTCTTGAGAAAAAAAAACAAAGCCAGTATTGAGGACGCACTTTAGTTTCATTATTTGTAGTTAAATAAATGTTGTTTTTTACGAAAATAAAGCATAAGTAGCCTTACATAGCAATTTATAATGGCAACTCAATCAAAAAACATGGATGACATTATGTAAGTGTTTACGTATCCAAAGGAGAAGGGAAGGAGTTAAAAAAGACAAATCAAGAAACCAATAAAAGCCTGAAAGTCAGACCACAGATGCGTTGATTCGATCGTTAGTGCCTTTGAAAGCCCCTTCCTTAAAAAGTCCGATCCTTTCAAAGCTCCCACCTTCAAACGCCCTTTCTCCTGAAAACACATTCATTCAACGCTGACATCGTAGTGAAATAAAATTTCATTCATGCAAATGACGCTCATCAGTCGTGTGATAAAATAAAATTGAATTCAATGTTCTGATGACGTAATGATGAAATGTTTCTAAAGCTACATCAAATTAATAGAAAGAGTGGGAGGTAATGCTTCGTGGAGATGGTGTGAGGCGTTTGTAGTGTCGATTTGTCAGTCAGCTATCGCTACTACAGACGCTAGCGCATCCGAAAGGTAATTAGTTATTTTAATTATACAAAGAGCTGTGCGAAATTAAATTTGTGTGTTTCAAAAGATCGCTATTTTTGTCTTATTATTAACTGGGACTAAAATGCTTCCCCTCCTCCAGGGATGGGTCTCGTTGTCGTCCTAATTGAATACTGAATATTAAATGGACAGACTCCAAAATAATGATATTAGGCTCCGTCGTCGTCGGAGGTTGATGTGGGTGCGAGATGCAGAAGACAGGGATGTATGGAAGAGAGGAAGAGGGTGCGCCCTGTCTCTATAATGGCTAGCTGCTAAATTAGTGCGGAATGCCAATTTCTTTTTTTTTTCTTTTTTTTTTTTCTTTCGTAAAAGCGATAAACTGACGTTAAGCAAACTCCTGAGAAGTGGGGGGACCTGTATGTCAATCGGTGATGGCCTTGTAGAGTTATTTTTCTCTTTTCCTTTTCATTAGTGTGTGTGTGTGTGTGTGTGTGTGTGTGTGTGTGTGTTTGTGTGTGTGTGTGTGTGTGTGTGTGTGTGTTCGGAGAAATAACAGTGGCGCCATCATGATATTCCATGAATATCCTTTCAGGACGCAGTTTGTTTATTGTTTGCGCTTTATTTTTAGTTCGGATCAGTTAAGTATAGCTTAGTCTCTTTTTGATTGGTCGTCTCATGATCGCAAGCTGGGTTGCGCAATGCTTTCAAACAAGACCTCTAATTATCAATAAACAAAAGGCACTTTTTTCATCTTCTTTATACATGTCTATGCGTACACATCGTTGTACAAGGTAGAGCTAGTATGTGAGATAATCAGCGTACGTCAAATCATCAGTGGATGTATTTAAGGTTGCTGTTACTAGTTTTTTCCCCCAGTGTGATTTATGTATTTCGCGTCCTTGTAGGTTCTTTCGTACGGAAATCTTTAAATGTACACCCTTGGTTGGACAGTGCTTACAGTGAGCGTGTGTATGAAAGAGACGCACACGCGCACTGACAAGGAGAAAAAGCAGAGGGGTGTGAGAAAAAATAGATAGAGATTGATGGAAAAAAGGAGGAAGTGAATGTCCTTGGAAGTTATATCTTGGGTTTTTCTTTCCATTAGTCCTACAGAGAAGCGTATACAACCAATGCAGCTTCCCGATAGTCAGCTATGGAGCTGAAACCTGGAACTTAACCAAAAGATTGACCCTCAAACAGGGAACCATGCAACATGCACAGGAGAGAATTATACTGAGCATCAAACGGAGAGATCATAAAAAACAGCAGATTATATTAGTAAGTAAATATGAGTCAGAAATATCATAGAATCCATTAAAATGGCAATGGGCTGGTATTGTTACAAGAACATCTGACAACTGCAGGACATCACGACCCACAACGTGAATCACCAGAGAATATATGCGTGTATCACATGGAAAAACCACAAGACAGCAAAGTATGTATGAGGGAGAGGAAAAAACGGATCATAGAATCCATTAGAAAACTCAAATAGCAATGGGGCTGGTCATCTTGCAAGAATACTAGACAACTGCTAGACATCGTAACTCATAACGTTAATCTTGAGAGATCATATGCGAGGCTATGGCCAGCAAAAAACATGAGGGCGTGACGAACAAGACAAGTTCCGAAAGTATTGACTCTGCGAAGCCCATGATATAGGGGTCTTGAGTAAAATGTATGTCCAACAACGGATGCTAAAAGGTAATGGGGAAGAGGAGGGGTCAGTTGAGGGGTTACGAATACAGGGGTACCGAATGCCCAGTGAAAAATCGAAATCAATCAAACAAAACTAACTGTACTTGATGACATATCGAACCCACGAGCATTTAAAGCTCACCAGAAAGTATTGATACCAAATCTTTGGAGTATAAAAGGGTAAGCATTTATTGCTATCGAAATATGTAACTGTATAGCTAGAAAAGAAGTCCTTAAAAGAATAAAATTCCCCGACAGAATACGATTGAAAGATATAGAGACAGAGGGCAGCAATAAGTCGTTTACTGGAACCCTCACTCAAAGAAACCCTAATCTTTTTTTTAAATTCAAACCATAAAATTCTTAAAAACGTATAATTTCATTAATTAGATGCCCAAGAACCTGTATAACAATTTTCATTCTAATATATTCAGCAATTCCAAAATTCAATCTTTTTGCATGTTAGCATGGTGTTATATATATATATATATATATATATATATATATGTATGTATGTATGTATATATATATATGTGTGTGTGTGTGTGTGTGTGTGTGTGTGATACCTTTATATATCATAAATATACAAAATGTAAACAAAAATAACCGGATCGGTCGCAACTGACCATATTTCAATTCTTGGGGTTTTGTCAACATTATAGATGTTTTGGTGTATGAAATTTAAACAAACAATCTGATCAACCATAACTCATCATATCCCAGGAAGGATCTCTTCGCAAGCCTACAAACAAAATTCCATTGAAAATATGAAGGAATAACGAAGTTATCCGATTGAGAAAAAAGGGGGATAACGACGACGACAAACACCCGTAGCAGGTGATAGTACTTGGTTTTCGGGGACAAAGCTTAGACAAGTGTCGTAACTGTAAAAATCTTTTTCAATAATAGTGAGTAGGATAATTTCCCTGGTTCCCTATCAGTAGTCATAGATTCTTCTGTTTAAAGGTAACAAGTTTATGAAAATATTTATTACCCACCATGTTAAAAAATGAACTATTCTGCTGTAACGAAATTTTTCTATAAAGAAAAAACAGCACCCGAAAGAATTCAAATACAAACAGGCCCCGCTTTTTGAAAGTTTCTTTTACGCAACATTTTCACAATTTACGGAAGAGATGGAAGGCAAAAGTAGTGTTCATCTTCCTTTTTTTTCCCTTTTTTTTTTTTTTTTTGCTGCAAGCCATTAAAGAGACAGTACACACCCACTTCCCCTTTATTCTAAACCCCAATCTCCTGTACCTCCAACGGTCACAACTCCCGATGACTCAGACTCACAGATCATCTAAACCATTTGGGGGATGAGGAAATGCTCAAAAATATTTCTCATATAAGTTAATGGTAATCTCTTTTTCGCTTTACACAATTTCAGCTTGCGGAAGATTTTATAGGAATGCTCTACTTTCGGATTTCGTGGAAACCTGTATGTCCGAGATTTCTTACACTGGGTCTTCTCAATAACTATCAATCAACGTTTTGCAATACCAGATTTGTAAAATTCTCCTGATTTCAACCTGACTCTGGAAATACCCATTCATCACCTAAAGACGGCCGTGGGGTACAACGGCTGAAACGTTGAGATCAAAAAATGATCCGAACTAAAGTCTGCAAGACTTTACATAATGATATTCCCTCATCTAAAAAAATCGGACAGAAAAAAAAATGATAGTCAGTTGGAGAAAGGTCAAGAGATGATCATTTTTCCCAAGCCGGATGTCTGTAGGATATCTCTGATCACTCGAGCAGCATGAGGATGTTAATTATCGTGATAAAGAATGGCCCCTTTTCTGTTCACTGGGGATAGACTCTTTCTGTCCGAAGTTGTTATCAAACGCTGGGGTTGTTGGCAGTGGAGGACCAACGGGGTTTAGGAGCGGTTCGCCCCAGGTGACACCAAGATAACTGCCTAAAAAAGATTTCATACAGTTTCATGGTATTTTTTTTTTTTTTATGAAACATATTTCTAGTTATAACAAACATAACGACATTGTACTCCAACTTGAAATTGCGAATAGGCTTATAAACAGGAGCACACCGATTGAGGGCTGAGGAGTGCAGTATTCCAACATTCTGTTCCTGTCGGCTAATTTGTTTCCCTTCGTAAGATGATTTATTAGAGAGATCTAATAAATTTTGAAATGGATCTTTGAAATGGGTGAGATTTATGTATGCATTCGGAGGCCATGTCCTATTTCCTCAATTTCTCTTGGTTCTCAATTCCAAATTCAAATCACTCGCCACTTTTAAACCGACGTTGAGTCCTGTCTTTCGGTCTGTCTTTCCGTTTCACCGTCTGTTCGTCTATCCATATGATATCTCCGAAAGTACGCAATGGATTTCAATAAAATTTGATGGATATATGGGAAACAGGGTACAAAATGGATAGATGAAATTTTGGATGGATCCAGGAATCTTTGATTGATAAAATATATTTCTGTTTTTTTCTAATAAGTTTATGAAAGCGCTCATGACTGAACCTGAGATATCTTCACAAGCTCTCGATAGATTTCTATGAAATTTTCAGAAAAGGGGGAAAATCGACAGTCAAAGAAGTGATTGAACTTTTGAGTGTCAACATGCATAATTCTCACCCACGTTATAGTTATATATGCACATCACACAAACTTTCCAAATTTCGTGTCAGTCCACAGGATACCTCCCCAAGTCCTCCAAGATTTCAAATGGTGGTTCTATTTACTATGTAACTATAATACTAAACTGAACCTTTACTTTCTATTCGTCATAGTTGATTATGGACATACTTACATTTCTTCTTCTCTCGTCGCTTTTGCCAATTTGGCAGATTTTTTTCTTATGACACCGTAAACTAACAATAAAACATGTTTTCTCAAAGCATAAGCACTAACCCTAACTTCTAACTCTAATTCAAACTCGAACACGTCAATGAAACACAGGCACAATTTAAATCTGACAGTCCATTTTGACATGCAAACTACTAACATCAAAAGTGACCAAATGAATTCTCAGTTTTGAGAAGAAAAAGAAAAAAAACATTTTTTAAAGTTTTAAAAGGTTGTACGTATGCCTGACCGGAGTTTATAATGGAGTTTTTATAGAATATCATTTTGATCTGAGTACTGTCCCTTTAACGTGGAAAGGTCGACAGTAGGCACCAAAGTAAACGATTGAATTTTCTGGCAGATCCATGCACTATCATCTGTACACACCACATCAGGATTCTGATGCACATTACAATGAATCTCGAGTATTTACAAAATTAAAATGCATGAAATGAGATTTTTCTTAGGGTTGGGGCATGTAAACGAAAATGATAACGATAAAGTGCATTCAAGTACTCTTTTTCGTGCAACTATAAAATCTATTTTTAATGTGATAACTGACTTGATTTTGATTGCAAATGATGGGGGGAAAATTGAAAAAAAGCATTTTTGCAAGGGGTTGTGTATCGGGTACTTATCGTGTGCAGCCACCTAATCTTAATTGCCCTCTGCCTTGCAAAGGAGGTTCTGAGAGATTATGCGCCAAGAACCAGCTGAGTAGGGATTTTTTTGTTTGAAGAGAGTTTATTTCTTAGTAACAAGTGACTATTCAGTACCGTAAGACTCGGTCATCCTGTTGTGGGTTGTGATTCCTAAAGACACAACTATTTTATGAATTGAAAAGTGAATACTATCTAAACTATACATGCAAATGTGTAAAAAATTTATGAGTGTGGTAAAAACCTCACAGGTATGCAAAAGATATATATATATATATATATATATATATATATATATATATATATATATATATATATAGCTGAAAGGGGGGTGTTTGATTAACAGTGCTGGGGTGCCATGGTAATATAACTATTTTGTTTTTAAGTCCCCGAAATGGTTACATGATAAACAACTAATGATCCAAACAAGAGAAAAATTCACGCATAGTATCTTAATATGTGTAAAACATGAGGAAAAACACTGAAGAAAATCACATCAACAGTTATTGGAAAATAAATGACTGAAGGGACACAAGTAATAAAAATTGAAAATTTGTTAATGTGTTTAGTTTTTAAAGCTGTAAAACTTTCTAGAATATATATATATATATATATATATATATATATATATATATGTATGTATGTATGTATGCGTGTGTATATATATATATATATATATATATATATATATATATATATATATATATATGTGTGTGTGTATGTATGTATGTATGTATGTATGTATGCGCGTATGCGCGCCAAGACACCCAGTTTATTTACCTCTTGTCCTCACCAACATTTTCCCCTCGTTACGGTCCTGATATATCTGATAGTTTTAAAGATATGTTACTTTATTTTTGTTGTTCTAAACGATTTTAATCATTTTCCAACTTTTACCTCAGGGTAATACATTTTCCAACTGATTTAAGCTATAAATCTGCAATATTCTAAATCATCTCTTTAATAATTTTACGTATCTTATATTCTCAGTTTTCCAATCATAATATTTATGAGATTGATTAAAATGGCGAAATAAATTCGCTCAAACATGAGGCTTCATTTAAAACATATTTATTCAACCAATATGGCCGACCAAATACATGCAAAATGAAAAAAAATGGAATTATGAGAAAAATACCTAGTAACCAAAATATCTAAGATCTTTATGGAGGTTGGCAGCATGTGTTGCAGCCCCGGATGACACTAACCATGGGCTCGCCACAGATTGTTGGCAGTAAACTTCAGCTGCTACAAGCTATCGTTTAAAAATTCGTAATGAATGATTTCTTGAATATCCCATCGAATATTCATGAAGATTTACGGATGGAGGTTGCCTCTTGGCTAGAGCACGGGTTTATCATTGTGACTGAGCCACTGACAACAGCGTATAACATTGTGAAAAGGATCCATTTCTCATCACATCTGGATCTGTCGAGAATGCAGTAATTAAACAGACGCCTGGGACGCTGTAGCCCTAGGGATGCACTCAAAACTGAATAAAATAGTCGTTGAAATACAACCAGAGGAGCAAATTTCAAGTCTTGCTTTGGACGCATTTAACCCTTGCACTGTTCCCTGATTAAATCGAAACGTATGTAAATTGATAAATAAGATAAAAAATTAAAACGATACGCACAAAAGTTAGAATGTTACCCAGAAAGCATTTTCTTCATTTTCACTTTTTTTGTGGGGAGCAAAATTCAGTTTCTCTTCAACCAACACATGTGTGTAGTAAAAATGACGAGTATCACCACACATGTGATGGGAAAAAAGCCCAAAACCTGTATAGAAATTCATCTTATCTTTATTATGTAATACCATGAGTAAGAGCATGCTGTTCTCGTAGATTATCACTACTTGGGGCCGTACTTCCATTGCAGGGATATTGACATTTTTTAAAACTTATTTATTGTTTTTTCACTATTTATTTTTATTAGATGACGTATTATCTATTTATATTAGATATCGTATCATAATTATTAAACTTTTACAACTATTTGCCTTCATCAACATTTATAACAAAATTTTTCATTACATTTTTCAAAAAATCAAAACTGCTTTGTCCTTTTAAAATATTAACAAGCACAGCGTTATCAATCGTTTCTCAAAAGTAGTTATATTTACCATTATTTGTTCAGTCTCTACCTATTGAAATTCGTACTCATGTTCCTATTTGCCAAAGGGGAGACAGGTTAATGCCTTGCTGTGCTCACTAACTGAGCTACGTGAGTAAATGAGTAAATAGCGCCGATTAATGATCCATGTTATTTACTCACGGCTTGAGTAATGTCGTGATTAAAAATAAAACAACTGAAAATGAATTAAAATGAAGGTAAATAATGGAATAAAAATCAAATAATGATCATCGATTTTTGTATTAGTATGTTTGTTCGTAAGTTTTTAACTTGATCCAAGTTTTACAGTATTTTTCAAGTCTGGAACTTGGTCCTTCAACGGGTAAGGTTTCTTTTCCAGTGACCATTCACCTATTATTTCATATATCAACTCCGTATTTCTTTTGACAAGAAAAAATTGATATTTGAAATTATATTCAAACTTGCTTGGGAGTTCCTGTACGAGGTTACACTGCTTAGGGGGCGAGACATTTTTTTTTTCAGAGAGGTTTACCAATGATTTTATATTAATCGAATTCCGAGGTCCTATACTTGCGTAGTTAAATCAAATATTTGAATATTTTATCATATGCTGCATGAACTGCGTATGATTTCCTTGGTTGAAGAAGACAAAATAAGACTGCTGCTACGGACATGTATTGTTCATTTCATACGCAAAATAAAAAGAACCCATGCACATAAGTTTTTATAAGATTTTTTTACAATGAAACACATTTCAAAATGTAGAGATGAAATCGGACCTAAAGGAATTGAGAAAAAGGAAAGAAAAATATGTCTCGAAACTTTAAAATCAAGTATTGAAATTAAAAACAGAAAAATGCGTTCCCACGCCAGGAATCGAACTCGGACAGCCTGAAATACTAACAACTGGACCATATAGGATGACATTTGCTATACCGAAATAGCAAACCATCACGATATTGGTGCATCAATGCTGACTACAAAGAAGTAATTGAGGTGAGTTTAATACGGGGGTTGTGCGTTATGGTAAATAATTTAAAAAGTCACAAATAAGTCATGGTAAAGTAATTCTTCAATCCGATACCGGAAATCGAACCTGTACCGCTTACAAAAAAGGTAATTGCTGGCAGCAAAGGACAACATGGCAATTGCAAAGTAAACATATCTAAAACAAACTAGTTTAAAGATGGAAGCAATAACAACAAAAGCGTGTGTAAAATGCATATGTGTAAGGGAGATAACTGCGTATTTTTTCAAATTCAATTGCCTGAAATGAAAGTTCGTCCTGTTGTGAAGACGTATCAAAAGAGGAATATTAGCTACGGTACTTTACAATTTTTAAATATTTTCTAAACGTAATGGCCAGACTAATCTCTCTTTCAACATACAGTCTTTTACATTAAAACGCATTTCAAATTTTAAAGATGAGATCAGAGTTAAAAGTATCTGCGGCTCTTCTTTCCGCGATTTCAGTTACCCACTCCCGGGACAACCCGAGAAAAAAAATTCAAGTTTTGCTAAATCATCATCATCATCATCATCATCATCATCATCATCATCAGTCTTTTACATAGATCTTCCACAGGATTTGCCACACTTCTCTATCATGGGAGTCGTGGAGCCAGTACTTCCTGAACTCGTCTAGCTCGTCTCTCCATCTAATATTCTGCCGGCCTCGGTTGCACATGTGATCTCTGGGGATCCATGTCGTGAGTCGTCCATCGGTTGTCTACCATTCTTGCAACATGGCCAGCCCACCGCCATTTGAGATTTTTAATGGATTCTATGATGTCCCTGGCTCTTGTCTTTTCTCGGATGTGCTGTGCTGTCTTGTGGTCTCTCCATGTGAGGCCCAGCATTATTCTTTCATGTGCACGTTGCATGGTTCTCAATTTACAGGTCTGTCTCTTGGTTAGGCTCCATATTTCAGCTCTATAAGTGACTATTGGGAGGATGCATTGGTTATACACCCTTCTTTTTAGGATTAATGCGATATTCTTGTTTTTTCAAGGTTGAGCTTGCTCTGCCAAAGGCTTGCCATCCTTGTGTGATTCTCCGCTTTCTCGGAAAGAATAAAAATTGTATGCTAAGGTTGCTAAGATGTACAATAAGAATGGACCTTTCATCAGTCACATAACTTTCATTATCGTACGTTGCTATAATTATTCTATTTAATTACTAGTTAGTGTTGTGAATATCTTATTCTTGGGATATCCCCCGCAGATAAGGAGGGCTATTGTACATATATATATTAGTCATAGTTTCTTTTGTTTCAATTTTTGTGTCAAGGCACTTCATATTTATAGAATCGAATTACCGTAGCCATCAAAGATGGCGTAGGGTTCTATCTTTTTTATATGTGCTTGTGTTTATATGTTTGTTTATGTGTTTGTTCATGCATTTGTTTTTGTATTTCAGGGCTCCTGGCCATACCGTTGTGTCTCCAGACTTGAAAATTGGCATCAGTGCCCCACTAAACCTCTTCTAAAAAAAAATTTTCCAACGCTTTTTTTTTTTTTCTTACCTTCAGGAAACTTATTTGGACGAGTTTATTGGAAACATCTAGATTGTCCAGAAGAATCTAGATGTTCCTCAGAGTTCTTTCATTCTGTTTTCCAGTGGAAATAACATCTGAATTCTCTAGAATCTAGATGTTTCTAGGCATTTTTTTCCTTAGTATTTTATATGTTTTCCGATTGGAAACGCCTGTGATGTCATAAATAGAATTTATTCTGACCATATTTATTCTTCGATAGAATTTTCGTATATGACTTCAAATTTTGGCGCAACGGTTGTTCAATTACTGACTGTAAAGGCGAGTTTATATCATGATTATTTGTTTATTCCTCTTATTTCTGATAAAAATCTGTAATTAGCAGTCAATAGCCCAGAGCCTTGGACATTGACACACATCTTGGTCAATTTGTATTGAATTAAAATCAACTAGGGCAGTGCCCGTCCCAAAGGTGCATGCCCGGAAGAGTCCAGACTTTATGGTGTGTGGAGCCGTCCACAATAATTCTCATGTAAAATAAATTTCTCTCCCTCGTACGAACCTATGGCTCCGGGGTATTCCGGTTACTTTTTCTCAGTATTGTCACTTCAGATATTTTATGTATCTAAATTTAGATTATTGCAACTTTGGATATTTATATCTAGATTTAGATGTATTACCAATTTAGAAGTTTTCTATAGGTTATCCCATCCAACGTAACGATGCTCTTACCATTGAGATAAATAGCTGCCGGTAATGCAAAGGCCCAAATAACAGCTTTCAATCTTGATTCTCATCCTGTTTATTCTCAGTCTGTTTGAGAAAGGATCTGTAATTTATTTTCCTTAGATTTCTTGAGAACCGCTGATCCAAAAACTTCAAACTCAATACAGACGTATGCATAAAGTAGATGCCCATTTGTCAGTTAATCGCAGTATGTACAGACCTGACAGAAATTTCTCCAATAGCAGTTAGATTAGTCGTCTTGTTTGATGGATAACAAGCCCAACGCCACAAGCATATTTCCCCGATGGACTTGATCTTATTGTGGAAAAATGAATTGTTAGCAGACAGGATTCGAACCTGCGTGGGGGTTTCAAGTTCAACGCCTTAACCACTCGGCAAATGGGTCAAGTCAGTGAGTCAACATAGGCAAATCTTATCCGACTGATTTAACAACTCGGCCACCTCGGAAGTACACTACCCATAGCTACGCGATCTCTGAAAAGCCTGATCTGCGAGTCATATTCATGAAATTTTGATTGATTGAAGAAGAAAAAGAGAATCGGTTCCTGACAGGATTCGAACACATACGGACATTGGGATTCCGAGCCTACGTCCTTAATCTCTCGTGGGCTTCATCTACTCAAGAGCCTAAGTCATGAGTGATCGAATGCCAAATATAAAACCATCAGTTGAAATCGTTTGAGTTATTAAATAAGATATATCCTGAGTTCATCATACGAATAATACGAATATATTGTCTATCTTGTTGTCAAAAAAATAGACATCATTTTCAATGAACTAATTACAAATTTAAATTTTCCAATTCAGAACTTTTTCCAACGTTCTGTGACTTTCTAGATCTCTGCTAATCATTCCATACTTTACAAGAGCCAAAATCTTCTAACCCAATCCTAACGGAAGCCATTTTCTTTCTATTATTGTTATCTGTTATGCAATAAGGTTTGTGCAGGGTTCTTCTAGCTTTTTTCTCTGTGTAGTAGCAGTGAGGGGAAAAGTATCATCATCATTATCTTTCATTGCTGGACATGTGCCTTCTCAGGATTCGCCACATCTCTCTATTGTAGGCGTAGCAGAGCTAATATTTTCTGAATCTGTCCAGTTCGTCTTCGGTTCCGCGTTTGATCTTTGAGGATCCATGTTGTGAGTCGTGATGTCCATCGGTTGTCTGCCATTCTTGCAACATCACCAGCCCTTGCCATTTGAGTTTTCTAATGGTTTCTATAATGTCTCAGATTCTCATTTTCCCCTAATTTACTGTGCTGTCTTTTGGTTTCTCCATGTGATATTGAGCATGATTCTCTCTTGTACACGTTGCATGGTTCTCGGTTTGAGGTTCAGTCTTTTGGTCATTTTCCAGTTTCATTGGTGGCTATCGGGGGAGCATTGGTTTTGAACTTGCTCTACCGAAGGCTTGCCATCGTAGAGTAATTCTTCACTTCTTTTGAGGAGTTCACGCAGATTCGTTGCCTCAGGTAGATATAGTGGTCTATTTTTTCCAACTTTAGGAAGAATGAGAGGATGATAGAAGAAAACGAAATATTAATTGACTAGAAGAAAAAATACGAAACGCTCTGAGCAGGATTCAAACCTGCGCAGGCAATGCCCACTGGATCACCAAGTCCTACGGCTTGACCACTCGACTGTCACAGCTTCTGGCTACTATTAATATGCTAAATATTTAACTGACAGTTCCATTGATTATAAGTTCTAATCAATAACTCTTCTAACCGTAAGAACTTACTCAGTAAAATCGGCAATAATTCAATACTTTGAAGTTCACCATTTTTGAAGGCGAAAAAGGTGTAGAGTAAGCTCTGGAAAAGCAATTGTTCGTAAGCTTCTACAATTGCAGACTTTTAATGAATTAGATCTTTACTTGGTTCCACAAATTCGTGGCCTTGTGTCAGACTAAGATTAGCTTATTAGTTAGGGACCAGTCTGTAAGACAAAAGTTGACAAGCTTCTACTTTTGCAGTTTTACATATTACTGCAGTGAATTCGATTCCCACAGAGTGCCCTACCCTTGTGACCTTGTGTCACATCAAGCTTCGTATATGTTTTTGCATTATCGAAGCGTATCTCAGTTTTGGCACAAGTTCTCAAGTACGGTCACGTTGGTATGAGGCACAATAATCTATGTACGAAAACTCCGTACCAATCATTAAACCAGCAGCCGACAATATTTTCTTTACACTAGAACAGAATTACGAAAGCTAGCATTAGTTGGTAGGCTTCATTTTGAAGAAAGTGTTTAATCAATATTTATTGGAATTGATAGTTGCTATTTAATATTTAGGGGTGCAGTGGAAAATCACTCTTCTTTCAACCCGAAACCTAGTCTGACGCAGATAGGCACTATATCTTAGATTTATTTTCTAATAATATTTACCTAAAAAAGCACAATAAAAATTTAAAAAAATGAGTCAAATTAGGGCCTCTATGGTTGGAAAAGTTGCAGAAAAAATGGGTAACGGTTGTTTCAGAAAAAGAAATATCGCTGCAGGAATGTGAATTGACCTTTGGATTCCAAGTCCAACACTTTAAGAAGTCAGCCACCATAGCAGATGGAAACGGGTCACTACGTTATCACGATGAGTCAATTGATTATGAGAAGTAATTTTTTTTGAAAGACGGCTGGCACAACTATATTTTGTCCGATCTTTACAAATTTCTTTACCTGGAAGAGAAGCTTCCAATGTTTGTTGCCTTTTGAATAAATTTGAAGGTTGATTAAAACTGTACGCTGCGGGCAGGATTCGAACCTGCGCGGGCATTGCCCATTGGATTTCAAGTCCAACGCCTTAACCACTCGGCCACCACAGCTGTTGACTTATAACCACTACGTTATCATCATGACTGCATTGATTATCAGAATTAGATTGTTCATTGTGATGTAACTTAGATTTATCTGTTCAAATTAGAAAGATTGAAAAAGAAAACGGTACAAAAAGGTATGACGCTGCGGGCAGGATTCAAACCTGCGCGGGCATTGCCCATTGGATTTCAAGTCCAACGCCTTAACCACTCGGCCACCACAGCTAACATGAATAAAAGAATAATGTTTATCAATATTAGGGTCCCATAAAACCCTGATATAAATTTGCCAAGCAAAACTTTTTAAACAATTGATTTTGATATTTTTAATATTCTCGAAATGAGGAAAGTGGTTTGATTTCGTGTCCAAGGTCTTTACTACGTGGCCACCATAACTGCTACCTAATCATATCTAATCGATAGTCAGTATTCTCGACAGAGTTTGATTAGGTCGTTTGTTACTTCAAGTTGATCTGCGAAGTTCCTTGTTAAGTCACTCTTAGATATATCTATTCAAACTGAGAATCTCTTTTTAAATATATGAAGTCGCGGATGGCAGGATTCGAACTACCCACTGGATCGTAGTCCAAGGTCTCACCGCAGCAGTTACACAAAGCTACTTACTTACCCAATCATTATAGCTGGATTAATAACGGTGTTGTTTAGCTCGTAGCAGCTTGCACGTGAAGTCTGAGTAAGCTTGATCCAACTTTTAGTTCCAACACGAAAGGTGGGCCCTCAGCACTAACAGAATTTTGAAGATAGATTAAAACGAAACGCTGCAGGCAGGATTCGAACCTGCGCGGGCATTGCCCATTGGATTTCGAGTCCAACGCCTTAACCACTCGGCCACCACAGCTGTTACTAAAGACACGTAATCAGTACCGAGAATCTCTGTCGTCAAAATAAGCTATTTGAACTTTAAAAGATATACTGAAGTTCTTTATGTTGTAATATTAGCCCAGCTAGTTTTAGTCAAAACCACGTATAGTGGAAAAAATATTATTTATATTCTACTTCTACAGACGATTCTTGGATACGATGTGAACGAAATTCGAACCAGCGAAACATAGCCGAAATTAATCATCTATGATTTTTTTTTCTGCGTATTATATTTGATGCTACCAAGTATTGAACAAACGAAAAATTATTCGATGTGAAATCAAAGAAAATTCAAGTAACTATGTATCTGCGATCGTTGCTTATATCAAATGGATATTCAGTATTTTTATGAGGTATTATAAGGTCATACGTCACTAAAAAGATAGTAATTATAAGTAGACCTGTAAATTTTCTCGTTAAGTTACTCTGAGATAGATTAATTTATTTTGAGAAAATTTTGAAAAGTAAGAATAAAAATATGTCGGGCGTGTTGGATTCGAAGCTGCGCAGACATTTGATCTCAAGTCCAACATCTCAAGCATCGGCCTACACAACAGTTCCAACGAAAGATTATTGCTTACATGTATTATCGGATAAAAGTGAAATCACGTAGGAATTTTTTGGAATCTTGCTGATTGTGTATGCGGTTAAGATTCGAACCAGCGCAAGTGATACACTAAATTCCGAGTCGATAGCCTCAAACCACTTGGCCACCACAGCTTCTTTCCGATGCCAGCTACCCGAGAATTATAATTAGTAGGACAATGATAGGGTGTAAAACAAACTTACTTTGATTACAGTCCGTCCGTGTGTCGTACTAAGCTAAGCTTAAATATCAATTCGCTAACTTTCGTCTTGAAACTGATACTTTTCTCGCAATCATTATTTGAATGCTCATCTTTGTTTCAAAGAATGAATAAAAATTTCTCGCTGCGGGCAGGATTCGAACCTGCGTGGGCATTGCCCATTGGATTTCAAGTCCAACGCCTTAACCACTCGGCCACCACAGCTGCTGATTGACACTGTTTTCCTCATAATTAACGACTGCATTGGTGAATCAGCAGCAGCTAATGTTATCTGATTGTCAGCACTAGTGACCTTTGGACAACTTCAATAGCAACTTCTGTTTCTCTTTGTGTCCAAACTAATCTGAGTTTAGTAACCAACAACAGGTTTCCCCTGCTTTCGAAAGGACAGCTTGCCTATAAACATTCCGTAAACCGAAAGGGTGTAAAGCTAAGAGCCAATTATTTTTGAGCGTTTTCAGATCATTTAAAAATGTGTTTTTGCAGATTAAAACAGTTTGAAATGGACAATGTCTGGAGCCTTACAAATATCAATTAAGAAATATTTGTGTGCTGATCAAAATAACACTTGAATAATGTGGTCAAATGTATTTTGACATCATTCAAAACTTTATAAAAATTCCAATCTATGGGGATTATTAATACATTTTTTCTTCTTTTTGCTATTGTTATTTTAATGGGTTTTTTTTTTGCAATAAATATTCGAATTAAAAAATGTAGTTAAGTATCTTATATTGTAATATTAGATCTACAAGTTTTAGTCAAAACTTATCTTGATTCAATTTTTTGGATAATCCTTGAATACGCTGTAAGTAAAATTCAAATCGGAGCGGGCAATGGCTATCAAATTTTGAGTCGAATTCCTGAACAATCCAACCACCTTGGCTACAATTAGACAACCCTCATTCTATTATGTCCTTGTTAAATGTAATGATGCCGAGCATTTAATAAATAATAAATCATTCAATATCAGATCAACGATAATTTTATTTGACGTATATCTCAGACCATAAATCGTTTTTTATATCAAATCGATAGTCAGTATTTTTATGAGATTTGATTAGGCCATTTGTTACTTCTGACAATAGTCAAGAAAGTTAGTTATTTCAAGTTGGCACAGCAGATAGGATTACAACTTGTACAATATCACAACCCAACGAATTATTTAGCCTAGTTTGTTTCTCTTCTTTTTCTTTTTTTTTTTTTGGCCCACGAGTATCGACGTCCAAATGTTAATGGTGTCTTCTCTCGAGAGTTTGATCTTCAAATACAGTGGAATGTGTGATAAAATTTACGCTGCGGGCAGGATTCGAACCTGCGCGGGCATTACCCATTGGATTTCAAGTCCAACGCCTTAACCACTCGGCCACCACAGCCGTCTCCATAAATTTTTTTATTCAGAACTCAATTGATTACGAGGGGACTTTTTTTTCGAGTACACTTGGTCTGACCACTCTTTGTCCAATGTTTTACACTTGAAGATTGCTTTAAAAAAAATGCACGCTGCAAGCAGGATTCGAACTTAAGCGGGCATAGCCAGTTTGTTTTACAAGTCTAAGGTTTTAACCACTCGGCCACCACAGCAACTAAAATGTGCTCATATAATGATTATCATGTATGAATCATCTTATCTGACTGCCAGGCATTTGTGACTTGATTAGACTTGGGACAACTTCAAAAGCAACTTTTGCTTTTCCTTAACTTTCCAGAATAAAAATATGTCGCACAAGCAAAAAAAAGCACGAAAAATTTTATACTTTCTCTTTCATCTCGGAGCTAAAGACATTTTTCATACCTAAAAGACACTTTTTATGCGGTGGATTAGAACGTTCATCTAATTATTTATCATTACTTCAGCAATTGTTATTTGAATGCTTTTCTATTCAATTTGCAACTATTATTTGAGTTTTTGAAAATATACTCAAGTACTTTATAGTTCAATTTTAG
The DNA here is from genome assembly GCA_963457665.1 of Thysanoteuthis rhombus. Lineage (NCBI taxonomy): Eukaryota > Metazoa > Mollusca > Cephalopoda > Oegopsida > Thysanoteuthidae > Thysanoteuthis > Thysanoteuthis major. The sequence goes on from OY735227.1 coordinate 28,741,976, forward strand.
ACTTGCTAGTTCTTGATAATTCTTGAATACGATGTTAGCAGAATTCGACGCATCGCCCACCTGGCCACCACGTCATATTTACTGCAACCCAACCAAATAATATATACCTACGTAATTTTCTGTCGGCCAGCGTGTATATTTTGAGTGTCGTTGATCCATCTAGTCTTCTCATGGAAGGAAGGTCTCATGTACTTCATTATCATCATCATTATCAGCACATTTCTCTATCATGGGCGTCGTGCGGCCAGTATTTTCTGATTTGTCTCGTTCATCTCTCCATCTTGTATTCTGCCGGCCTCAGTTTTGCATGTGATCTCTGGGGATCCATGTTGTGAGTCGTGGTGCCCATCGGTTGCCTATCATTCTTACAACATGATATACCCATTACCATTTAAGTTTTATTAATAGATTCTATAATGTCTTTGAATCCGGTTTTCTTCCTTATATATACTGTGCTGCCTTGTGATCTCTCCATGTGAGGTTAAGCATGATTCTCCCATGCGTGCATTGCATGCTTCTCAGTTTGCAGGTCTGTCTCTTGGTTAGAATCCATGTTTCAGCTTCATAAGTGACTATCGGGAGGATGCGTTGATTGTATACTCTTCTTTTGGGGGTTATTGGGATCGTCTTGTTTTTGAAAGTTCAGCTTGCTCTGCCGAAGGCTTGCCATCCTAGAGAGATTCTTCGCTTGATTTCTTCCTCTTTCGTGGGTTTCATAGAGATCAGAGTCCTGGGTCTACTGTCTTCAGTCAATGGTAAATATGAATATACATTTAAACGGAACGTAGCGTTCTAAAGTCCTAAACACTCAGCCAACACAGACGCTACCTTTGACAACTTACACAAGAATTATAATCAGTATTTACAACAATCATTCCATAATTATTTCCTGTGTATTGTACTAAAATATACAGTAACTTTTGTCTTAAAACTCATACAGTGACCGAAGATTCATAAATCTTTGTCTTCTTTTTGCTATTGATATTTGAATGTTTACCTTTTTCAATGTAAAAATTTTAAAAAAACTAAAAAGCTACCGCTGCGGGCAGGATTCGAACCTGCGCGGGCATTGCCCATTGGATTTCAAGTCCAACGCCTTAACCACTCGGCCACCACAGCTGTTGTATTATAACATCTACGTTATTATCATCAATCTATTGATCATTAGAATTAGATTGTTCATTGTGTGGTAACTTTTAGATTTATCTGTTCAAATTAGAAAGATTGAAAAAGTAAACAAAACAAAAAGTATAACGCTGCGGGCAGGATTCGAACCTGCGCGGGCATTGCCCATTGGATTTCAAGTCCAACGCCTTAACCACTCGGCCACCACAGCTTCTTATCTATACGCTATCCATTAAATATTATAACTAGGTCAGCAAATCATCTGGAGACCATCTTATCTGATTGTCCGCACTTGTGACCTGATTAAAGTTGTGTCAACTTCAATAGCAATTTCTGTTTATTCTTATAACTTCCTGACATTCATTACTTAGACATGAAATCGATTGAATGTGTCATTGCTTAACGACTAGAAATACATCACTTAAGCAAAAATCAATAAGAATAATATTATGACATTTTTCACCCCGTTTTTTATACTTATACTTTTATTCCGGTTTTTATCACATTATCAAGCCACTTTTTATACAGTGTTTCAGCATGTTTGTCCATCTGTTTATTACTACTATGGAGTAAGTTCAATTCTCACTAGTTACCATGCACATGTGGCCTAGGCCTGACCAAGAAGCTCAACAGAAGGGGCGAGAGGGGAAAGTTGTGATGGGGCAAAAATTTCCTCTGACCTATAATGTCTGTTAACTCATAATTGTACCTTTCGTGCAACTGCACCCAGGGGCTGTCTTGGCCCCCAGGCGCTATCTTGGCCCCCGGGCGCTGAGAACCCTTGTTATGCCACTGCTTGAGTTCCTCTTCATAGTATAACAATTAGCGAGCAAGACAGACCAGTAATTCCTAAACAAATTTAAGTATATCACTCAAATAAAAGAATCTGGAATAATTTTATACACGAAAGTGTCCTTTGTTTCGAGATAGAAGTGAAGGTATAAAATTATTCCTGTTTTATTTAGTTCGAGTGACGTATGTCTATTTGTTTAGCGATGACACATTTTAGTCGATTCCACAGCTAAATAGTAAAAGTCAGGAAGTTGAAGGAAAGACAGAAGTTGCCAGTGAAGTTGTCTCGAAATATAATTAGGTCATGAGTTCTGACAATTAGATAAGATTCACCTCTGATGACTCATTGAACAAAAGATGATAATTAAGTTAGGTAACTTCATCTAGTAGTGGTGATGACCGGGCAGTTCAGGCGTTGGTTTCGATATTTGTTCGGCAAACCACACGCAGGTTCAAAAACTTGCCTGTAGAGTAAATTTTTAATCCAACTTGAAAAAACATATACAAACATTTAAATGAAAATCGCAGGATGAGGAAAATGAGAAAAATCGATACTGAAGTTATATAATTCCGTTTGATACGGCACGAGTTCACATCTCTTGGGTACCCAGTGAGGGCCGAACGCTTTTAAGTTGTCATGACCTGCAGGGTTATTACCTATCTAATACGTCATAGCGGAACGCTTAGGTATTACCTTCAGACTTGCTTACGTGTTTGCATATGTAAACTGGATAGGCGCGGTCCAACTTTTTATAGTAACTTCCCACGGAAGACAGTTCTTCTGCACTGAGGGCATTTCCAATACAGTTGAAGGTACAATGAAACGAAACGTTGCGGGCAGAATTCGAACAGGCGTTGGTTCCGCCTACCAGATTTCAAGTCCAACGCCTTAACCACTCAGACAGGCATATGCTATTTTAAGACAACTACCCTAAAATTTTAATCAGTTGGACAATTATAAGGTGTGAAACATTTTCTCAACCCTCCTTCACACCAGCCTGCCCATGTGCTGTTCTAAATTAGGCTTAAATATCAATACGGTAATTTTTGTCTAAAAACTCATGAAGTGATCATTTTTAATTATTTTTTGTTCATTGTCTTATGTATGAACAAATGAAAAGATAATTCGAACAGGACAAAGTCTGAAGCTTTACCACGTGTTTGTGTGCTAATCAAAATAACGCTAGAATAATGTGGACAAATGTATTTTAGACTTAGTCGAAATTCATAAAAGATTCTAATTCATGGTTATCATTAATACATTTTCTCTTCTCTTTTTGTAATTGTTATTTTGATGTTTTTCAATTTTATTCGCATTTATGATTTGAATTTTGAAAGAAATATTTTCGTGCAATTATTTGAATTTTCAGAAAATATACTGAATTAATCTATATTTTGATATTAGACAAGCTAGTTTTAATCAAAACCTCTTCTCCTGGAAAAATTATCTTGATTCTATTCTTGCAGATACCCCAACATGATGCAAGCAGAATTCAAACCTGAGCGAACAAAGTCTATCAAATGTCAAGTCCGAATCCTTGACTACTCAGCTACCGTAGCCGAAATCAAATATCCGTCATTTCATCTTGTTCATATTATATTCAATTCTCCCAAGTATTCAATGAATAATAAATTATCCAATCAGAAATCAAAGATAATTCAATTCATCGTAACAGGTTGCCACTGCTCTCCGAATGTTCAGCGAACCTATTAAAAAAAACATTTTGTAAGCCGAAGTGGTGTAAAGCAACGAAGCAATTACTATTGATTTCTAATGGATACATTTTTGAGCGTTTTCAGACCATCATATATCTCTTATGAAACATCTTTTTTTTAATATCAAATTATTTGTCAGTGTTTTCATGAGTTTCGATGGAGTCATGGGTTACTTCTGAATAAAGTCAATAAAAAATAGTAATTTTCAAGTTGACCATTTTAAACTTGTTTTGCGGCAAATTTGTTCGAATCAGAAAATCTTTGCACAGTAAGAAAGAAAACTGACGCTACTAGCAAGATTCGAACCGAAATAATGGTCGAACAATGTATTAGAAGCTTTCTTTTTTTTGTCCTGTCCATTCGTTTGATATCAATTGGCTTAATATCAAATTTTAATCGAGTCTCTGCATGGAGGACAGGAACTTTGGATACAGTAGACTGTATATTAAAACGGAACGCTGCGGGCAGGATTCGAACCTGCGCGGGCATTGCCCATTGGATTTCGAGTCCAACGCCTTAACCACTCGGCCACCACAGCACCTAATATATAAAGCTTAACTAATAATCATTATCACGAGGCCAATGAATCATCAGAAGCAAATCTTATCAGATTGCCAGGCACTTGTGACATGATTAGGCTTGGGACAACTTTAATAGCAACTTTTGTTCTTCTTTTACCTTCCTGATGTTCAAATAGAAATATGTCATATAAAACAAAAGAAAACACGAATGATTTTATACTTGCTTTTTTACTTTGAAACTAAGGACATTTTTCATATCTGAAAGCCACTTTTCATACAGTGGGCGTTTGTTAACATGTTTGGCCTTTAGTCAGACCTACCGAAGCTATGTGACAGAGACGTAGAAATAAGAGTGAGAGGGGGCATATATGTAGGGGCAAAAAATTTCCACTGGCCTATAATGCCTCAGTTGATAATTATGCCCCCTCCCTAAGATATAGCGAAACTGTCCTGGGCGCTGAGAATCTTTGTTATACCACTGGCTTGAGTGCCTCGCTTCATGATGTAACGATTAGCGAGACATACCAGTTATTCTGTATTGGAAGTTCACTGCACGCTCAATACCTGTGGCCTTGTGCCTTAATTGGTTAAGCTTAAAACCTCGTCATTATGTAATGGTTATGTGAAATATTAGACTGATGACGGGAACAGATGTAGAATTTAGTCAGTAAAATTCATTAGTTTCTTTCCTCGTCTAATTATCGCTGGTTAGACATTAACAGATTCCCAAGCGAGATTCCTAGCTGAGCCGAAGGCACTTGACTGCGACTGACCTTTGAAGGGGATAGTGTCTGTTATCATCATTGGAGCGCGTCGGGGGCCCTTGTTCCGTATTCTTATGTTCTGACATTTCTAAGGACCCATGAAAAGGTAGGAATGTGGTTACGCACCGGAAGAGTATGTCACATGATCTCTGCTAGCCAATAGAAGCGTACCTCTTTCGCGGGGTAATTTTTACAATAATTTTGATGAGCGAGTCTTGGTTTCGACTCTGGGTGAGTAAGTAGACATCGGCTCGCAGCCTTCCTTCCCTGCTGTGTTCGGAGTCGAGATGGTACGAAATTGAGGTCTTTGCCTTACCCTTTTTTCGCTGTCTATCCGTAAAGTCAAGTGGCCATGACTAATAATTGCAAGATATAACTCTTATCCTCTCTCTCTGTCTTTACGACCACTGTGTTTTGCTGTACCAAATATGGACAGCTCGAAAACAATATCCATGGATGATGTTTGGCTCTTTATTTTATGTGATTGTCTGTTGCAACTCCAAACTCCAATGTGGATGTAACCAAGAGCGGTTCGTTATGCCGTCTACCCGGGACTTTCAATTTTAGCGCGTTTTTATCACCTGTATTGCCGAAGAAACCGATTGCAGTACAGTTAGACAGGCAGACTAACAGGCCAGTGATACCATGCTGGACCTCAACACGAGCTCGTCGAACTCTATTTCCGCCTTTCGCCCATTTTTGTTTTAGTAAAACCGAAAATTAGTGACGACCCTTTACCAAGAAAAAAAAGGCATTTTCTATTCTAATGCGTGATTCACCTCTATTCATTTATTATCAGCACTGGAAACAAATAAATAAGCAACACAAATGGAGATGGGCTGGACACTCAACGAGGAGAGATGACAACAGATGAAGCAAAAGACCAAACGAAAGTAAACGCAGTAAAGAAAAAAGACCAAACACAATATGGAGGAATGAGAGAGATAGCTTCACCGGTAAGACGGGACAAATGACTGCGCAGTCGCGGTTGTCGATGGGAATCTTAAGCTCTGATGAATCAAAGCTAAACGAAGGAAATAGGGATGGGGAGATTGTGTTGTACCAAGTTCCGAATAGGAAGATTTGTTTATCATGAAAATCAGCATTCGAAATCCAGCTCCAAGTTCAAACACCGAATACAGACATTGGTGGTAATTACGCAACTATTAAAACCACTAAGTAGGTTATATGCGAGGTCCAGGTTCCCCTAGCGTGTCGCTTTACGTCACTTTAATGCTCTTCCAGGAAAGGGGTGAAACGCGAAAATAGTGTCCAGCACTTCTTATGCAACGATCTGTTGAAGAGACAGCGTACTCTCTCCTACAACCCAGTCTCTTGTATCTCTGAACACGACAATTAACGACAACTCAACATAACATACCATCGTTACCATTTTTGCATCTTGGAACACTTTAAAAAAAACCTTTGCCATATGCACAAATGGTAATTACCTCCTCACTTCACGCTGCTTTGTTTCCATAGAAATTTTTATAGTTATTCATTCACTAAGTGTTGTTTAGTTTGGGCACAAATATGGGGTATTTAGTAAGAATCGAACACAGTAAAACTGGTCTGTAAGTCTACCTCGCTAACCATTACATCATGACGAGGCGCTCAATATTAGCGTAGTCTGGCTCGTGGTCTCAAGTTAACGGCAACAAGTGAGAATCGAACTTAATACGTAGTGATGATACAGGGATACCTCTAATAATGCTATTTCGATTAGCGCTGGTTTCGATGTCGTACGGTATGTCGAACAAATCAATGTAACTAAGTACAAAGCTGAAAACAAAAACACATTACAATATAACAAGACCTTGAATGATGTGGTCTTTACCAGCACATATTTCGGAACTAATTAACTGCACTAATCGAGATATAACTCTTATCCAATAGAGAATGAAGTGCGCTGACCGATTGCATAAAAAGAGGCTTCAAGATATAAAAGATGTCCTTTTTTTCCGAGATGAAATACATGATATACAATTATTCGTGTTATCTTTTACTAAAGTGATATATTCCTGCTAGTTGGGCGACGGTGTATACAGTCGATTTCACATCTGAATAATCAATGTCAGGAAGTTATAGGAAAAACAGAAGTTGCTATTGAACTTGTCATAACTCTAATCAGGTCACAAGTGTTAGCATTCTGATAAGATCTTCTGATGATTTGCTGACGTGATGATCTTATTTAATGGTTGGCTGGAAGATGAACAGCTGTGGTGGCCGAGTGGTTAAGGCGTTGGACTTGAAATCCAATGGGCAATGCCCGCGCAGGTTCGAATCCTGCCCGCAGCGTCATACTTTTTTGTTTCGTTTTCTTTTTCAATCTTTCTAATTTGAACAGATAAATCTAAGAGTTACCACACAATGAACAATCTAATTCTAATAATCAATGCAGTCATGATAATAACGTAGATGTTATAATACAACAGCTGTGGTGGCCGAGTGGTTAAGGCGTTGGACTTGAAATCCAATGGGCAATGCCCGCGCAGGTTCGAATCCTGCCCGCAGCGTACAGTTTTAATCAACCTTCAAATTTATTCAAAAGGCAACAAACATTGGAAGCTTTTCTTCCAGGTAAAGAAATTTGTAAAGATCGGACAAAATATAGTTGTGCCAGCTGTCTTTCAAAAAAATTACTTCTCATAATCAATTGACTCATCGTGACAACGTAGTGACCCGTTTCTATCTGCTATGGTGTTGGAGTTGGAATCCAAAGGTCAATTCACACGCATGTTTGAATCATGCCTACAGTGTCTCGTTTTCATCAACTTTCATGGATAGGGTGCCCCTCCCCCATGTATGCCTATCACAAAGTAAGTATTGGTTCCTGAGTATTGATTAAAGCTTTGCCATAAAACGTTCATAAAGCTTCGTACGGCTTGACACCAGATAAGTGTGGGGTACCTGGTTGGGATCAAATTCACTACAGTAATGAAAGTCTACAAACATGGAAGCTTGTCAATTTTGACTCTGCGGTGTGCTGTCTAACTACTGAGCTAACCATAGTCTTGCACAAGGCCATTAAAGAGTGGAACCAATCTAGAATCAAATTCACTAAAAATCCAGGTAAAAGTTCAACAATGATAACTTTTCGTTGAGACACCCTCCTACTAAACTTAGTCCGGTGCAAGGCCATGGGAGCAAGACACCGAATTGAAATCAAGCTCACTACAGTAAAAGCAGTCTACGGGTCGAACTTGTTAACCATTACACCATGGCAAGGCATCTTATTCGTGGCAAGACATATATCAGGCAATACAAAAACCTACTCTACCCATTATTCACCTGCACAAACGGTGACCTTTAAAGTATTGAATTCTAGACGAGTTTACTTGGTAAGGTCTTACCGTTGCATAATTTATTAATCAAACACAAGTATTATTTTTTTAAACTGACGGTTTGATATTCGATATTCTTGGATGAGCTTCACAGCTAAAAGTTGCAGTGACTAAGTGATTAATTCTTGCACAGGTTCGAATCCTGCCAACAGCGAATTTGTTGTTTTTTTTTTTCTCGTATTTCACTTGTCTTCGATCGACATACTTTCGTTCTTCTCGTGTTCTTTTTAAAAACACTCTCAGACATTCGTTTATCACATGTCACTATACTCTTTTTGTCTGCTGCTACTATGGGAAGAGGAAAGCTATAACAACCCCACCAAAACATATTTTGCACGACGCATAACAATTACAATAAAAATAAAACTCCTGCTGGATAGAAGATTGTTTTTCTTTGAAAAATAAGTTAGCAGAGGTCAAGAAAGACACAGAACGCAGTGAAAAGTTTTGAATTTGAATAATTAATGATGTCTACTCTTTTAGAATTAGGGTAAACGAGCACATGAGAAAATCATGTTAGGCCTCACATGGAGAGACCACAAGACATCACAGTTCTTCCGGGAAAAGACAAGTGTCAGGGACATCATAGAATCCATTAAAAAGCTCAAATGGCAGTGGGTTGGCCATGTTGCAAGAATGGCTGACAACCGATGGACATTGCGACTCACGACATGGATCCCCCGAGATCATACGCGGAACCGAGGCCGGCAGAATATTAGATAGAGAGACGAGCTAGAAAAATTCAGAAAGTACTAGCTCCGCGACGCCTATGATAGAGAAGTGTGGTGAGTCCTGAGGAAGGTCTATGTCCAACGACGGACGTTGAAAGACTGATGATGATGATTCTTTTAGAATTAAGGTAAGCTATACCTACAGATTTTTATTCGAATGATGAATGAAAATATCAAAATCTCATTTATTTAGGGACAAGTTAAACCATATAAACGATTTCAACTAGCGGTTTAATATTTCAGCTATAATCGCTCCAGGATCAGATACATCATTAAGTTGCTGTACTGGACGAGTGGTTAAGGCTGTAGACTCGTAAATCCAACGTTTAGTGTCCGCACACGGAATTATCGTTCATTATTCGATCAATAATTCATTTATCTAACGTTTAAAGACTCACTGATTAGTAAATAGCAGAGATGACCGAGATAGGCATGTGATTGAATTGATATGGTCAGTAGCAGAACAAGTCTGACTCCTGTCCATAACTGTCTTGTTTTCTTCTTCTATTTTTTACATCAAATATGAAATGGTCAGAAAAAGAAGATATATGTTTAATTCTTTCCTGATTTTCTCTTTCAGCGACTGGATTGATACTTTTTTCTTCTTTTTTTTTTGTTGTTAAATCTTCCTAGTTTCAAAAGATTGAGAACATTCTGAGATATGGTGTGGATAGGCAGTTGGGAAAAACGGACACAATCGAATGTATACACCTGTCCAAAGTTGTTGGCAGGTGTTTTCAAATTGATCAGGAAAACTACTTGACGGTGACCGAATACTTGGGGCATTGGATTCGAAATTTAATCGATAATGCTCACGCAAGTTCGAGTCCTGTGTTCCGTTCTAATCTACCTTCAAATGTACTCAAAATTAGCTGACTTTCTTCTGTGAGAAGTCATAGCTTGAAGTTAAGCCAAACCTGTTTAGATTACATATATGGGCAAACAGAAAAAATACTTCTCTAATGATTCATTGAGCTGTACTGATTTGGTAAGTAGCCAAACCCAATAGCAATGGTGATCGAGTGGTTAAGGCGTTGTACTTAAAATCCAATGGACAATGCCGTATAGTTTTGATTGCTGCTTGTGGTTTTCGTTTTGATTTACCTTCAAATGTATTCAAAATTCCCTGCCGTTCTTCTGTAAGGAGTCACTGCCTAAAGTTAGCCAAATCCTACTCAAATTACATGCGTAGGCAAACAGAAAAAATGCTTCTATTAATTCATTCAGCTATTATGTTTGGGTAAGTATCCAAGAGTAACAGCTGTGGTGTCTCAGTTGTTAAGATGCTGGACTTGAAATACTTGCACCCACGGCTTCAGATCCAGCCCCCACTTTGATCTTTTAATTAACCTTTAAATATATCCAAAAATTTCTCAAATGCAGAAGTCCTACCTTCCGTAAGAAGTCACTTCCGAAGTTAGTCCACGCTGACATGCACAGGCAACCCCTAATGCTTCGATTAATTCATTGAATTATAATGTACAGGTTGATACTCAAATCTAAGAACAGTGTTTTAGAGGTTGGAGTCGAAAACCAATCGGCGAAGGTTCGAATTCTGACCGCAGCGACAAAAACCCATACTTTTTTTATTATCCTTTGCTTTTATATAAATCGATGTAACACTTACCACACAAGATATTTTTTATAGATAAATCTGAATAAGAGATTTTCTTGTCTTTATTCAGAAGTAACATACAACCTTATCGAACTTAATCAAAAATGCTGACAATCTATTTCGATATGAACAACCATGATCACATAGATAATGAACTACTTTGTCTTCAAATTGAGATTGAATTTTTCACTATTCATTGAATACCCAGGAGGGTATGCGAAATAATATCTATAAACAGAATAGAATAACTTTGAACTTTTGGCTATGATGACCACATGTTTGAGTCCTTGGACTCGATATTATGTGGACATATAAGTAAAATGTAATTATGTATGCACCAGCCCAAAGAATTAATTACTTCTTCGATTGCCCGTTGCCTATTCATCTACAAAATTTCATTTAAATTCATCCAGAACATTTGGAGATATCATGTTGACATATAGATGGAAAGACGGGAACGACCTAATGCGTATTGCTCCACAAATTCGTTAGTAGGGGCAAACACGATTAGCATCACTTCGTGGGTTTTAAAACAAAAGCTAGCGCATTTATATTTAATCTGAGTGTAGTACGGCACGTGAACATACCGGGGCAAATGAAGATTGGATGCATTTTTTTACATCATTCTTGGGAAGGCAACACCGGACAGCAACTGTGGTGCCCTAGTTGTTAAGGCGTCGGACTCGTAATCCAATACCTGCGTCTGTTCGAATCCTCTCTGCGGCGTTCCGTTTCAATCTACCTTCAAATGTATTCAAAATTAGCTGCCTTTCTTCTGTGAGAAGTCACTATTTAAAGTTGGCCCCGTCGTTCTCAGATTACATGAGTAAACAAACAGAAAAAAATGCTTCTATTAATTCATTGACCTATAATGATTTGGTGGGTAGCCAAATGTAACAGCTATGGCGTCTACGTGGTTAAGGCAATGCCAGCAAGGATTCGAATCCGAATAGCTTTAATCCACTTGCAAGTGTATTCAAAATTTGCCAAAAGCAGAAGTACCACCTTCCGTGAGAAGTCGCCAGTAAAAGAGGGACCCATCCCACTCAGATCCCAATTGAAGGCAGAGGTTGAAAAACGCTCTTGAGAATTTATCGAGTAATGAAGATTACGTAAGCGGCAGATAGTAACAGTTGTGTCCCCCGAGCTGTTAAAAAATGTACTTCAAATCCACTGGGTAATGCCTGCGCGAAACCAGTTTCAAATCCTGCTTACTGCCTTGCTGGTTCCCACTTTATATTCACAAAATTAATTCAAGAAGATTTACAGCTCAATTTGGAATTAAATATTTTCCTGACTTTTCCATACGAAATCGGAAACGTTTACAATCGATTCAATATGAACAACCATATATGTTCACTGATATATCTTTCATTTGACCTTGAATAATTCAACATTCATCCCGAAATAATATGTGACATAATGTATGTAAGCAGAATAAGAAATGTTTAGAACAAATATTGGTTGTGGTAGTGGTCGTATCGTAAGGTTGGGAGATTGTTTTACACCTATCATCGTCTTACTGATCATATTTCTCACAATGCATGATAGCAGTTGTGGTGTTCGATCAGTTAATCCAACGAACTTTGCCTGCATATTGCGTATATTTAAGTTTAGGCTTCGTACGACACACGAGAAGATTATGACAAATTGTACCCGATCATTGCTCCACTAAGTATAAACGATAATTATGTGGCTATGGTGGCCGAGTGGTTAAGGTGTTGACCACAAAGTCTAATTTGCGATTCCCTCGCAGGTTCGAATCCTGCTCGTACTAATTTGTTTTTATCTTAATTAAAAATACGAACGTCCTACCCTAGAGAAGTCACTATTAAATGTCGGGCCAAGCCTACTCAGGTCACAAGTACAGACAAGCATTTTGAAAGATGTATCTTATGATTCATCGACTCATGATGATTGCGTAGGTAGTAATCTATAACAGCTGCTGTTAAGGGCATTGAACTTGAAAGAAAAAACCTTTACAGATCAACCTGAAATAAATATTTTTCTTGACTTTATTCAGTTGTAACATCAGGAATGTTGACTATTTAGAATTAAGATAAGTGCGTAATTTTCACCAGAAAATCGACGAAATCCTTAAAATCTGACTTAATCAGCACATTATTTGATTTTATCAAAATTTTTGACACATATTTATTAAAAGACGATTTTTTAAATAAAATGATTTTCCATTCCAAATTTTGAAGAAGCAAAATTTTTTTTCTTGCGATTCCTACATCACCTATTAGAAGACCACTCCGAAACTTCTCGAACTAGGGGTCTTACTTTAAGAATTAAAAAAACAGGAAAATTAAGTAAAATATTTTCCTTCTCGGCAATTTTTTTTAGTTTTATTCAATAATCATGATTTAAGCTTGTGATCTGGAAAAAACATTTTTTCACTCAATATTTCCTTTCATTATCGATTATTCAGATAAATACAATATTTTTTTTAATATATCTTTCTTATTCTCTCTGTGCCGTGCTTCGACTAAAAATTATATCAAAAAGTATTATAACAAGGACAAATGATTAGACATAGCAAAATGAAAAAATATCGACCAAGAATATTTTTTATACATTTTTATGTTTTTTTGTTGGTTTTTTTTTTTTTTTTTTTGTTCGTGTAAATTGACCTATGGCAAATTGATGCAGACGACACAATACGCGTTATCTGTGCACAGAACAGCTGTGTTGAATTTTACGGTTTAATTCCACTGCAGGTTCCCTCAGTCTTCCGTAGTCGGAAAAAAATACCCGTACGACAGCATTGATCATAAAGTTCGATAACTTCCTTGGATCTTGGATAGGGTTGGAAGTGTTTGTTTTTTTTCTTTTCTTTTTTTAATACAAAGTATTGGACATCTCTGGTGTTTTGTTCTTTTTTTTATTTGGACAAAATTCTTGGGCTAATTCATATTTAGAAAAAACATTTAAAAAATCGAGAACAGTATTTTATAAATTTTTATCATGTTTTTAAAATCAGGTGTCGATAGCACATTAAAAGTTTTTGTTCAAAATTGGTCATGTCTATAGACTATCGATTTGATATGAACAACTATTCATGATTTCAGATATATGATGAATTACATTATCTTTGATTTGAATTGAATAATTCACCATTTATTATATACCCAGGTAAATATGTGATTATACATGTTTGTATTGTAGATGTGAAGTAAACCGATTTCAGAGATATTATTTTCAGCAGTTCACAGAGAAATTTGCTGTTTACACGTTTTGATGCTGAGTAGAGAAATGGGGATGTTTCAATGTTGTTTGGTTGTTCAGTTGGAGCGGGAGGGGAGGTGTTTGTATGTGTGTGGGTAAGAGTAAGATTTGGATTGAAATGAAATGGACGTGTGAGAGGCGGGGTCAGAGGGTTTTTGTTTCCTGTCTCTGTGGGTGTTTGGCTTGACGTAGATAAGAAGGGTTTTGAGAGGAGAGAAGAGGCTAGAATGGTCATTCAACCCACGGGAAAAAAAACTTTTTTCAAAACTCTTTTGATAAGCTGAGAAAATGTATTAATGATCCCGGTGATTTGGAATCTTTTAAATGATTTGAATGAGTTCAAAATTCATTTCATCATATTATTCAAGTGTTGTTTGATTATAGTCAAAAATACATCTTAATTGAAATTAGTGAAGCTCCAGATTCCGTTCAGTTTAGATTGTGTTCAAATGTGTGTTGACGAAAAACAATAAATAATTGGAAGGCACTCGGAGAACGCGCACCTCCACCAACGCTAGTCAGGGGTATTGATTGTACATGGATCACTTCTTCCGTTGTCTATTACACACACTTTCACTAATTTCATTGAAATTCACTCAGAACTCTTGGTAGATGTCGTGTGGACAGACAGAAAGACGGACCCGACCAAATGCATGTACTTATCCAACTTCGTTGACAGACGTTAAGTAAATGATCGGCATCACTTTATGATTTTCAAAACAAAAGTTACTGCATTGAATTTTAAGCCTAGCTTAGTACAACTCAAGGGTAGACTGAAGGTTGGGAGATCATTTTACACCCAACCATTGTCCTAATGATTATAATTCTTGAGTAGGTAGTCTGGGCCGTGTTGTTGAGGTATTAGACTCGAAATTCAGTAGGCAGGAGATATAACACACAACTAAAACTCTTTTTTTCAACGTCTTACTGCTATGTTTGAGACAATGATTTAGTAGAGATTTGTCAGTAACAGCTGTAGTTACTTATCAATAGTGACTGAGTGGTTAAGTCATTGAAATCTGATGAGCAATGCTTGCGCTGGTTCTAATTCTATCTGCAGCATTTAGTCGTAATCAACCTTAACATTACCCAAATGCAGAAGACGTTCCTTCCGTGTGAAGACACTGTTGAAAATTGGACGATACAGACAAACTTTCAAGTAGTACTTCTGATAATTTTTATAGTTATACTGATAGAGTTGTTCACCTCTCGGCCACCACGGCTGGTAAAGATGGGTAAGGTGTTGGACTCGAAATCCAGTGGTCGATACCTACTAAAGTTTGAATCCTACCCACAGTGTTTCATTTTAATCTACCTTCCAATGCAATAAAACGTACCCAAATGCAGGAGAAATGCCGTGCATGAGAAATCGTTAGTTTACAGTGGCCCAAGCCTATTTACGTAACAAGCTAACAGGCAAACAGAAAAATGCTTCGGGCGATATATTCATGTACTCGCTGAAATCCCCCAAGGAATGTAAGTGTCCAGTTTTGCCTCATAGTCAAACTATAAAAATATTCTGCCCATCTATCATCATCATCAGTCTTTTGCTGTCCGTCTTTAGACATAGACCTTCCCCAGGATCTGCCACATTTCTCTATCATGGGCGTCGCAGAGCCAGTATTTTCTGAATTTTTGTCGGCCACGGTTTCGCATGTGATTTCTGGGGATTCATGTTGTGAGTCGTAATGTCCATCGGTTGTCTGTCATTCTCGCAACATGACCAGCCCATTGCCATTACAAGTTTTCTAGTACAATCTATGATGTCTCGGACTCCCATTTTCTCCCTGATATATTGTGCTGTCTTGTGATATCTCAATGTGAGGTTGAGCATGATTCTCTCGTGTGCATGCTGCATGCTTCTCAGTTTACGGATCTGTCTCTCGGTTAGGTTACATGTTTCAGCTCCATAAGTGACTATCGGAAGGCTGCATTGATTGTATACTCTCCTTTTTAGGATTAGTGGGATCGTTTTGTTTTTAAAGGTTGAGCTTGCTCTGCCGAAGGATTGCTACCCTTCTTCATTTTGTTCATCTAGCATTAGCATTAGTTGGGGGTCGTGTAGGTTCTCTGCGAAAAGGACGATGTCGACTGCAAATCTTTGGTTGCTGAGATATTCGCCGTCTATTTTGATTCATCTATTCTCCCAGTCCAGGTTTCCAGATCCTTTTGAGGCAGGCTGTGAAGAGTTTTGGTAAGCTGGTATTACCTTGTCTTACTCCTTTTTGGAGCTGGAAGAGTTCAGAGTCTTTATGTAGCCTGATAGGAGATTGTGATTGCATACATGTTGCAGTACTTTGACGTATACAGGGTCTACACCTTGTAAGGTAATGGCCGTCATGACCATGGGAATTTCTAAAGAGTCGAATGCCAATTTTCAATTCTGCTGTTTTTTCTTTCAGCTGATCTATTGAATGGAGATGGTCCATAGTCGAGTAGCTTCTTCTAAATCCAGCCTGTTCCCGTGGTTGATTTTCATCTACTGTTTTAGTGATCCAGTTGGTGATAATTTCTGTGAAAAGTTTACAGATGCAGTTGAGTAGTCTTGTAGGCCTGCAGTTGTTGGAGTCTTTGGGTTTCCCTCTTTATGTAGAAGCATTATGATTGCCGTGTCCCAGTCTTTCGGGACTCTACTTTATTTTTGACACAAGTTGAATAGAATAGCTAGTTTTTCGTTGACAATCTTACCAGCTTCTTTTAGTAGATCAATGGAGATGTTTGCTGGTCAAGGGGCTTTTCCTTTTTTTTGTTTGTTTGATGGCTCGTTTTGCCTCCTATGGTGTAACCTCTGGGAAATCCTCGAATTGATTGTCAGCATCTTGTATATCCAGGTCGTTGTTATGTTGCCCGTGTCTTGAAGAGTAGAGTTCTTGGTAGAATTCTTGGTCTCTGTCTGCTGCTATGTCTCCATTTTCTTCGAGTATGCTTGTTATTTGATTCAGTCCTATACTGGGAGCTTTGTTTATTGCTTTAAAGCCCCAACATTTTTCAAGAGTGGTTTTGATGATTGCTGTCGTATATCTTCTTCTGTCTTCTCTTAGTTTCTTTTCTATTATTTTGTTTAATTCGGTCTTCTCTATTTTTCCCTTGTTGTTGATGGTGGTTTGAGGTCTAACACTGTGTTGGAGAATTCAGATTCAAAAGACGGAACGAGAGGGGTGAAGACCTTAAAAACTTTGCAACTGCAAGCGACTACCAAATCATTAATACATTCTTCAAAGAGAAAAAAAACAATAGAAATGGACTTGGAAGAGCCCCAACCAAAACGAAAAACGAAATAGACTACATCCTAACGGACAAAAGCGATACTATCACGGATATTCAAAATCTAAACTAAGAAAACATAGGAAGCGACCATAAAATGGTAAGATGTAAGATGCTAGTAAATACCAATAAAGGACGCAGAAAAATGTTCCACACCAAACTGCAACCATTAAACATACCAGATGAACTCACCTAATCATTCAAGTCAATCAGTAACGTTTTAAGAATCTTATCTTCTGAAATTTATTAACTTGAGTATTTCTATTATTATTCGGACCATCTTCATCTTGATTGTTTTTCATACAACGTTTCGGCTGTTATACTCTACGGCCTTCATCAGGTTGGTGTGGGGAAGTAACGAATCGAATACTTTATTTAACCCACGGGGGTATATATACCGCACTCCCCTCTTTGGATTAGTAGTATTATTGTCTCAGACCGGGATTGAACCTAGAACCATTAGATTGCTTATTCTGTCACCACTACGCTATGTGTCCATGTGGATACACTTATTAACTTGAGTATTGGGGAAAGTCTCCATCTCTTAAAACGCCCGGAAGGGTGAGTTTTTCTTTCACTTTATAACCTGTCAATAATCATACATAAACATATACAGTAAGAAGATATGTATATATAGGGAAATTGGGGTTGATTAGGACATAAAAGTTACATTGTAACTAGAACCACCATTGGGTAAGCTTGCCTAATGTGGATGGGCAGTAACCAGATTGGGGAACTTTTATAGCGTGTCGCGCAAGAACGATATCATGCAGATACTTCTTACTTATGTATTTGAGAATAATTTTGACAGGACTTAGACAGTTCTAGATATGTTGGCCGAATGGTTGAGGCGTTGGCACTCGTAAGATAATGTGAAACGCGCTGCCAGATTCGAATCCTACCAACTGCGTATCGTTTTAATCAACCTTTAAATGTTTTCTGAATGTTGCAAATAAATAAGGCCTTTAACCCGTGAAAACACACTATTTAAGATTGGACGCACTTTGACTTAGCCACAAGTGCAGGCTGGCGTTTTGAGAAATTACCTCTCATAGTTCATCGACTTATAATTATATCGTTTTACTCGACTGGAACTGCTGTGATGGCCGAGTGGTTAAGGCGTTGGACTCGAAATCCAATGGGCATTGCCCGCGCAGGTTCGAATCCTGCTCGCAGCGTTGTGCTTTGATTTGATAAATGTTTTCCTGGTGTTTTGAGCGAGAAAACATGATGAAAGATTTGGCGAAGTCTAAATTGGCCACGAGTGCAGGATAACGTTTAAAAAATGCTTCTCATAACTCATTGAGTTATGATAGTTTAGTTACCAAACTATTAGTGCTCCGATGGTGGCCAAGTGGTTAAGACGTTGGACTTGAAATTCACTGGGCAATAGCGTCCATTGACCTTCCCCTTCGACAGAAATCTCTATCATGGGCATAGCGGAGCCAGTACTTTCTGAACTTACGTAGCTCTTACTTTCTGTCGTTGACATCCCCGCGCATGATCTCTAGGGATCCACGCTGTGAGATATGATATCGTACATTCTAGCAACATATCCAGCCATTTCTGTTTGATTTTCTGACAGTATCTATGATGTCTCTGACTCCGGTCTTTTCTCTGATATGCCATGCTGTTATAAGATCTCTTCATGTGGGGTTGACCAGTATTCTCTCATATACGCATTGTATGCTTTCCCAGTTTGAGGTCTATCTTTTGATTAGGTTCCATGTTTCCGTTATAGAGATGAGTATCGGTAGAATACATTGATTGTATACACTTCTATTATACAGTGGGGTTTTCTTCTTCTTGAAACTCGAGCTTGCTCTACTGAAAACTCGCCAATCCAATGTTATTCTTTGCTTTTTTTTTCTATTTGATGACTTCATAGAGACTCGCTGTCTTAGGTAGATGTAGTGCTCTACTTTCTCCAGCTCTGTATTTTCAATTTTGACCACTGAGTCTTTTTTCCCCAACATCTTCGTTTAATATAACATTTATTTTGATGAAATTCACGCGGCCAACTCTACAAACGCTTATTATAAAATATTCCCTAGATTAAGCATTATTTTGTTGCTGAGCTCGTTGATGTTCTCTTCTTGTTCGGTGAGAAGTTCATAAGTGGTTGTGGTCTTGAGAAGGATATTTCTTTGCGCTCTTTCATGGTATTAATTGGAATTTAACACCTAATCATTTTGTGGTCACTACCTAAATCGATTTGATTGAAGACCTGAATGTCTTTCACTGTGTCAATGTTTCCCCGCT
Source organism: Thysanoteuthis rhombus (assembly GCA_963457665.1). Lineage (NCBI taxonomy): Eukaryota > Metazoa > Mollusca > Cephalopoda > Oegopsida > Thysanoteuthidae > Thysanoteuthis > Thysanoteuthis major. Next base: position 28,761,341 of record OY735227.1, read on the forward strand.
GAGGTGTGGTCAATTATGTTCCTGGTTTCATATTGGGTTTCCTCTGAAGGAAATTATTCATGATTTGAATCCCTTTGCTGTTGCATGATTACGATGGGCAATTCCAGCGCAGGTTTGAATCCTGCCTGCATCGTACTGTTTTGATTGGAACTTCTAATATATAGAAAATGCAACAAATACAGAAGGCCTTCTTTTTTACTAAGAGAATTATCAAAGATTCAACAAAATCTAGTTGGGCCAACTGACTCTCAAAATAATTCTACTTATGACCCCAGTAGTCGTCATCATATCGTATTGACCCACTTCAGACAGCTGTAATGGCCGACTGGCTGAGGCGCTGGATTCGATGGGCAATGCCCACAAAGGTTGACAAGTTCCCAACAGCCGTGGTGGCTTAATGGATAGGATGTCAATTCAAATCCAATGGGCATTGCCTGCACTGGTTCAAATCCTGCCTGCAGCGTGTAGTTTTATAGAAATCTTCGAATGTAAACATCGGACAAAGTGGAATCGGACCAGGTGTACCCAGAAAAAAGTCTCCTCATAACTCATTGAAGCGTCATGATAACATAGAGACCATCTTCCAACAGCTGTGGTGCCCGAGTGCTTAAGGTGTTCAACTTAGAGACCATTCAGCAAGGCCTGTGCAGGTTCGGATCCTGTGTGTCGTTTTTATCAGTCTTCAAATGTAAAGATTTGACAAAGTCTAGTTGGACCAGGTGTCTCCTAAAAAAAAAGAGACTCCTCATAGCCCATTGAGTCTTCATTATAACATGATGAAAAACTGCAAACAGTTGTGGTGGCGAAATGGTTAAAGAGTTGGACTGGAATTCCAATGGGCAATCTCTGCGCAGGTTCGAATCCTACCTGCAATGCATAGCTTTTTTTTATAAATCTTCAAATGTAAAACATCGGACAAAGTGTGTTTGAACCAGATGGATCACCCCACCAAGAAAAGTCCCTTCATAAGCCCTTGAATCGTCATTAAAAGATATGTACTAACACCTAACACCCACGTTGGCTAAGTGGTTGAGACATTGGACTTGAAATCCAATGGGCAATGCCTGCACATGTTCAATCGAGTCAGCAGTAAGTAATTTTTAGCAATCTGCAAAATTAAACATTGGACAAAGTGTAGTTGGACCAGGTGTACCCCAAAAAAAGTCTCCTCATTAACCATTCCATTGTCATTATAAAGTATGGACTGACAGGTATGGTGGCCTAGTGGTTAAAGCGTTAGACTTGATAGCTAACGGGCAATACCCACGTAAGTTTGAATCCTGCCTGCAGCGCATAAATTTTAGCAATCTTCAAGGGTGAACATTGGACAAAGTGTGGTTTGACCAGGTGTACCCGAAAAAAAAAGTCTTCTCATGAGCCATTGAGTAGTCATTATAGCGTATGGAAACCTTCCCGACGGTTGTGTTGGCCGAATGGTTAAGGCGTTGGACTTGAAATAAAATGGGCAATGCACGCTCAGTTTCGAAACCTGCGCGTCGTTTTTAGCAATTTTCAAAAGTAAACATTGGGCGGAGTGGGGTTAAACCAGGCGAACGCCCCCCCCACCCCACCCCACACCGAGAAAAAGTCCCTTCATTACGCATTGAATGGTCATTATAACGTATGAGATCATTTCTGACAGCTGTGGTGGCCGAGTGGTTAGGGCGTTGGACTTGAAATCCAATGTTTAATGCCCATACAGGTTCAAATCTGTGTCGATTTTAGTAATTTTAAAAGGTAAACATCGAAAAGTGTGGTTGGACAAGGTGTACATCCACCAAAAAGTCCTTTCATGGGCCATTGAATCATGATTATAACGTAGGGACTCTCTCCTGGCGGCTGTGATGGCCAAGTGGTTAAGGCATTGCCCATTGGATTTCGGGTCCAATACCTTAACTACTCAGCCATCAACAGCAAATCCATATACTATGCCCACAACTTATGAGGACACTTTGTTGGATGGGGTACGCCTGGTCTAACAGCAATTTGTCCACTGTTATAATTTGAAGATTGCTAAAAACTACACACTGCAGACACAATTCGAACCTGCACAAGCATTAGCCAGTGGATTTCAAGTCGAACGCATTACCCACTCAGCCAACAGAGGGGTCAAAGAGGGGGCCGTACGTTAAAATGTTGACTAAAAGTTTATGAAGGGTTTTTTGTGGAAAGTCCACTTCACCCAACTACACTTTGTCCAATGTTTTACATTTGGAAATTGCTAAAAGCCGCACATGCTGCGATGTTTTACCTTTGAAAATTGCTAAAAACTTCACGCTACGGGGAGGATTCGAACCTGCATGGGCATTGCCCATTGGATTTCGAGTCAAACGCCTTGTCCACTCGGCCACCACAGCCGTCAGGAGCTTTTCCATACACTATGATCACGACACAATGTCTTATGAGGAGACATTTTCGGGGTACACTTGGCCAAACCACAAATGCTGCAATGTTTTACCTTCGAAGTTTGCTAAAAACTACACGCTGCAGACAGGATTCGAACCTGTGCGGGCATTGCCCATTGGATTTCGAGTCCAACGCCTTAACCACTCGGCCACTACAGCAAACAGTAGCATGTCCATACACTATGATCACGACACAATGTCTTATGAGGAGACATTTTCGGGGTACACTTGGCCAAACCACAAATGCTGCAATGTTTCACCTTTGAAAATTGCTAAAAGCTACACGCTGCAAACAGGATGCAAACCTGTGCGGGCATTGCCCATTGGATTTCGAGTCCAACACCTTAACCACTCGGCCACTACAGCCAACAGTAGCGTGTCCATACACTATGATCACGACACAATGTCTTATGGGGAGACATTTTCGGGGTACACTTGGCCAAACCAAAAATGCTGCAATGTTTTACCTTCGAAGTTTGCTAAAAGCTACACGCTGCAGACAGGATTCGAACTTGTGCTGGCATTGCCCATTAGATTCCAAGTCCAACACCTTAACCACTCGGCCACTACAGCCAACAGTAGCGAGTCCTTACACTATGATCACGACACAATGTCTTATGAGGAGACATTTTCGGGGTACACTTGGCCCAACCACAAATGCTGCAATGTTTTACCTTTGAAGATTGCTAAAAACTACACGCTGCAGACAGGATTCGAACCTGTGCGGGCATTGCCCATTGGATTTCGAGTCCAACGCCTTAACCACTCGGCCACTACAGCCAACAGTGGCGTGTCCATACACTATGATCAAAACACAATGTCTTATGAGGAGACATTTTCGGGGTACACTTGGCCCAACCACAAATGCTGCAATGTTTTACCTTTGAAGATTGCTAAAAACTACACGCTGCAGACAGGATTCGAACCTGTGCAGGCATTGCCTATTGGATTTCGAGTCCAACGCCTTAACCACTCAGCCACTACAGCCAACAGTAGCATGTCAATACACTATGATCATGACACAATGTCTCATGAGGAGACATTTTCGATGTACACTTGGCCAAACCACAAATGCTGCAATGTTTTACCTTCGAAGTTTGCTAAAAGCTACACGCTGCAGACAGGATTCGAACCTGTGCAGGCATTGCCTATTGGATTTCGAGTCCAACGCCTTAACCACTCGGCCACTACAGCCAACAGTAGCATGTCAATACACTACGATCATGACACAATGTCTCATGAGGAGACATTTTCGAGGTACACTTGGCCAAACCACAAATGCTGCAATGTTTTACCTTCGAAGTTTGCTAAAAGCTACACGCTGCAGACAGGATTCGAACTTGTGCTGGCATTGCCCATTAGATTCCAAGTCCAACACCTTAACCACTCGGTCACTACAGCCAACAGTAGCGAGTCCTTACACTATGATCACGACACAATGTCTTATGAGGAGACATTTTCGGGGTACACTTGGCCCAACCACAAATGCAGCAATGTTTTACCTTCGAAGTTTGCAAAAAACTACACGCTGCAGACAGGATTCGAACCTGTGCGGGCATTGCCCATTGGATTTCGAGTCCAACGCCTTAACCACTCGGCCACTACAGCCAACAGTAGCGTGTCCATACACTATGATCAAAACACAATGTCTTATGAGGAGACATTTTCGGGGTACACTTGGCCCAACCACAAATGCTGCAATGTTTTACCTTTGAAGATTGCTAAAAACTACACGCTGCACACAGGATTCGAACCTGTGCAGGCATTGCCTATTGGATTTCGAGTCCAACGCCTTAACCACTCGGCCACTACAGCCAACAGTAGCATGTCAATACACTATGATCATGACACAATGTCTCATGAGGAGACATTTTCGGGGTATACTTGGCCAAACCACAAATGCTGCAATGTTTTACCTTCGAAGTTTGCTAAAAAACTACACGCTGCAGACAGGATTCGAACCTGTGCCGGCATTGCCCATTGGATTTCGAGTCCAACGCCTAAACCACTCGGCCACTACAGCCAACAGTAACATGTCAATACACTATGATCATGACACAATGTCTCATGAGGAGACATTTTCGGGGTATACTTGGCCAAACCACAAATGCTGCAATGTTTTACCTTTGAAGATTGCTAAAAACTACACGCTGCAGACAGGATTCGAACCTGTGCAGGCATTGCCCATTGGATTTCGAGTCCAACGCCTCAACCACTCGGCCACTACAGCCAACTGTGGCATGTCCATACACTATGATCACGACACAATGTCTTATGAGGAGACATTTTCGGGGTACACTTGGCCCAACCACAAATGCTGCAATGTTTTACCTTTGAAGATTGCTAAAAAATACACGCTGCAGACAGGATTCGAACCTGTGCGGGCATTGCCCATTGGATTTCGAGTCCAACGCCTTAACCACTCGGCCACTACAGCCAACAGTAGCATGTCAATACACTATGATCATGACACAATGTCTTATGAGGAGACATTTTCGGGGTATACTTGGCCAAACCACAAATGCTGCACTGTTTTACCTTTGAAGATTGCTAAAAACTACACGCTGCAGACAGGATTCGAACCTGTGCAGGCATTGCCCATTGGATTTCGAGTCCAACGCCTCAACCACTCGGCCACTACAGCCAACTGTGGCATGTCCATACACTATGATCACGACACAATGTCTTATGAGGAGATATTTTCGGGGTACACTTGGCCCAACCACAAATGCTGCAATGTTTTACCTTTGAAGATTGCTAAAAACTACACGCTGCAGACAGGATTCGAACCTGTGCGGGCATTGCCCATTGGATTTCGAGTCCAACGCCTTAACCACTCGGCCACTACAGCCAACAGTAGCGTGTCCATACACTATGATCACAACACAATGTCTTATGAGGAGACATTTTCGGGGTACACTTGGCCCAACCACAAATGCTGCAATGTTTTACCTTTGAAGATTGCTAAAAACTACACGCTGCAGACAGGATTCGAACTTGTGCAGGCATTGCCTATTGGATTTCAAGTCCAACGCCTTAACCACTCGGCCACTACAGCCAACAGTAGCATGTCCATACACTATGATCACGACAAAATGTCTTATGAGGAGACATTTTCAGGGTACACTTGGCCGAACCACAAATGCAGCAATGTTTTACCTTTGAAGATTGCTAAAAACTACACGCTGCAGACAGGATTTGAACCTATGCAGGCATTGGCCATTGGATTTCGAGTCCAACGCCTTAACCACTCGGCCACTACAGCCAACAGTAGCGTGTCCATACACTATGATCACGACACAATGTCTTATGAGGAGACATTTTCGGGGTACACTTGGCCCAACCACAAATGCTGCAATGTTTTACCTTTGAAGATTGCTAAAAACTACACGCTGCAGACAGGATTCGAACCTGTGCAGGCATTGCCCATTGGATTTTGAGTCCAACACCTTAACCACTAGGCCACTACAGCCAACAGTAGCGAGTCCATACACTATGATCAAAACACAATGTCTTATGAGGAGACATTTTCGGGGTACACTTGGCCCAACCACAAATGCTGCAATGTTTTACCTTTGAAGATTGCTAAAAACTACACGCTGCAGACAGGATTCGAACCTGTGCAGGCATTGCCTATTGGATTTCGAGTCCAACGCCTTAACCACTCGGCCACTACAGCCAACAGTAGCATGTCAATACACTATGATCATGACACAATGTCTCATGAGGAGACATTTTCGAGGTACACTTGGCCAAACCACAAATGTTGCAATGTTTTACCTTCAAAGTTTGCTAAAAGCTACACGCTGCAGACAGGATTCGAACCTGTGCAGGCATTGCCTATTGGATTTCGAGTCCAACGCCTTAACCACTCGGCCACTACAGCCAACAGTAGCATGTCAATACACTATGATCATGACACAATGTCTCATGAGGAGACATTTTCGAGGTACACTTGGCCAAACCACAAATGCTGCAATGTTTTACCTTCGAAGTTTGCTAAAAGCTACACGCTGCAGACAGGATTCGAACTTGTGCTGGCATTGCCCATTAGATTCCAAGTCCAACACCTTAACCACTCGGTCACTACAGCCAACAGTAGCGAGTCCTTACACTATGATCACGACACAATGTCTTATGAGGAGACATTTTCGGGGTACACTTGGCCCAACCACAAATGCAGCAATGTTTTACCTTCGAAGTTTGCTAAAAACTACACGCTGCAGACAGGATTCGAACCTGTGCGGGCATTGCCCATTGGATTTCGAGTCCAACGCCTTAACCACTCGGCCACTACAGCCAACAGTAGCGTGTCCATACACTATGATCAAAACACAATGTCTTATGAGGAGACATTTTCGGGGTACACTTGGCCCAACCACAAATGCTGCAATGTTTTACCTTTGAAGATTGCTAAAAACTACACGCTGCACACAGGATTCGAACCTGTGCAGGCATTGCCTATTGGATTTCGAGTCCAACGCCTTAACCACTCGGCCACTACAGCCAACAGTAGCATGTCAATACACTATGATCATGACACAATGTCTCATGAGGAGACATTTTCGGGGTATACTTGGCCAAACCACAAATGCTGCAATGTTTTACCTTCGAAGTTTGCTAAAAACTACACGCTGCAGACAGGATTCGAACCTGTGCAGGCATTGCCCATTGGATTTCGAGTCCAACGCCTTAACCACTCGGCCACTACAGCCAACAGTAGCATGTCAATACACTATGATCATGACACAATGTCTCATGAGGAGACATTTTCGGGGTATACTTGGCCAAACCACAAATGCTGCAATGTTTTACCTTTGAAGATTGCTAAAAACTACACGCTGCAGACAGGATTCGAACCTGTGCAGGCATTGCCTATTGGATTTCGAGTCCAACGCCTCAACCACTCGGCCACTACAGCCAACTGTGGCATGTCCATACACTATGATCACGACACAATGTCTTATGAGGAGACATTTTCGGGGTACACTTGGCCCAACCACAAATGCTGCAATGTTTTACCTTTGAAGATTGCTAAAAACTACACGCTGCAGACAGGATTCGAACCTGTGCAGGCATTGCCCATTGAATTTCGAGTCCAACGCCTTAACCACTCGGCCACTACAGCCAACAGTAGCGTGTCCATACACTATGATCACAACACAATGTCTTATGAGGAGACATTTTCGGGGTACACTTGGCCCAACCACAAATGCTGCAATGTTTTACCTTTGAAGATTGCTAAAAACTACACGCTGCAGACAGGATTCGAACTTGTGCAGGCATTGCCTATTGGATTTCAAGTCCAACGCCTTAACCACTCGGCCACTACAGCCAACAGTAGCATGTCCATACACTATGATCACGACAAAATGTCTTATGAGGAGACATTTTCGGGGTACACTTGGCCGAACCACAAATGCAGCAATGTTTTACCTTTGAAGATTGCTAAAAACTACACGCTGCAGACAGGATTTGAACCTATGCAGGCATTGGCCATTGGATTTCGAGTCCAACGCCTTAACCACTCGGCCACTACAGCCAACAGTAGCGTGTCCATACACTATGATCACGACACAATGTCTTATGAGGAGACATTTTCGGGGTACACTTGGCCCAACCACAAATGCTGCAATGTTTTACCTTTGAAGATTGCTAAAAACTACACGCTGCAGACAGGATTCGAACCTGTGCAGGCATTGCCCATTGGATTTCGAGTCCAACACCTCAACCACTAGGCCACTACAGCCAACAGTAGCGAGTCCATACACTATGATCACGACACAATGTCTTATGGGGAGACATTTTCGGGGTACACTTGGCCAAACCAAAAATGCTGCAATGTTTTACCTTCGAAGTTTGCTAAAAGCTACACGCTGCAGACAGGATTCGAACTTGTGCTGGCATTGCCCATTAGATTCCAAGTCCAACACCTTAACCACTCGGCCACTACAGCCAACAGTAGCGAGTCCTTACACTATGATCACGACACAATGTCTTATGAGGAGACATTTTCGGGGTACACTTGGCCCAACCACAAATGCTGCAATGTTTTACCTTTGAAGATTGCTAAAAACTACACGCTGCAGACAGGATTCGAACCTGTGCGGGCATTGCCCATTGGATTTCGAGTCCAACGCCTTAACCACTCGGCCACTACAGCCAACAGTAGCGTGTCCATACACTATGATCAAAACACAATGTCTTATGAGGAGACATTTTCGGGGTACACTTGGCCCAACCACAAATGCTGCAATGTTTTACCTTTGAAGATTGCTAAAAACTACACGCTGCAGACAGGATTCGAACCTGTGCAGGCATTGCCTATTGGATTTCGAGTCCAACGCCTTAACCACTCAGCCACTACAGCCAACAGTAGCATGTCAATACACTATGATCATGACACAATGTCTCATGAGGAGACATTTTCGATGTACACTTGGCCAAACCACAAATGCTGCAATGTTTTACCTTCGAAGTTTGCTAAAAGCTACACGCTGCAGACAGGATTCGAACCTGTGCAGGCATTGCCTATTGGATTTCGAGTCCAACGCCTTAACCACTCGGCCACTACAGCCAACAGTAGCATGTCAATACACTACGATCATGACACAATGTCTCATGAGGAGACATTTTCGAGGTACACTTGGCCAAACCACAAATGCTGCAATGTTTTACCTTCGAAGTTTGCTGAAAGCTACACGCTGCAGACAGGATTCGAACTTGTGCTGGCATTGCCCATTAGATTCCAAGTCCAACACCTTAACCACTCGGTCACTACAGCCAACAGTAGCGAGTCCTTACACTATGATCACGACACAATGTCTTATGAGGAGACATTTTCGGGGTACACTTGGCCCAACCACAAATGCAGCAATGTTTTACCTTCGAAGTTTGCAAAAAACTACACGCTGCAGACAGGATTCGAACCTGTGCGGGCATTGCCCATTGGATTTCGAGTCCAACGCCTTAACCACTCGGCCACTACAGCCAACAGTAGCGTGTCCATACACTATGATCAAAACACAATGTCTTATGAGGAGACATTTTCGGGGTACACTTGGCCCAACCACAAATGCTGCAATGTTTTACCTTTGAAGATTGCTAAAAACTACACGCTGCACACAGGATTCGAACCTGTGCAGGCATTGCCTATTGGATTTCGAGTCCAACGCCTTAACCACTCGGCCACTACAGCCAACAGTAGCATGTCAATACACTATGATCATGACACAATGTCTCATGAGGAGACATTTTCGGGGTATACTTGGCCAAACCACAAATGCTGCAATGTTTTACCTTCGAAGTTTGCTAAAAAACTACACGCTGCAGACAGGATTCGAACCTGTGCCGGCATTGCCCATTGGATTTCGAGTCCAACGCCTAAACCACTCGGCCACTACAGCCAACAGTAACATGTCAATACACTATGATCATGACACAATGTCTCATGAGGAGACATTTTCGGGGTATACTTGGCCAAACCACAAATGCTGCAATGTTTTACCTTTGAAGATTGCTAAAAACTACACGCTGCAGACAGGATTCGAACCTGTGCAGGCATTGCCCATTGGATTTCGAGTCCAACGCCTCAACCACTCGGCCACTACAGCCAACTGTGGCATGTCCATACACTATGATCACGACACAATGTCTTATGAGGAGACATTTTCGGGGTACACTTGGCCCAACCACAAATGCTGCAATGTTTTACCTTTGAAGATTGCTAAAAACTACACGCTGCAGACAGGATTCGAACCTGTGCGGGCATTGCCCATTGGATTTCGAGTCCAACGCCTTAACCACTCGGCCACTACAGCCAACAGTAGCATGTCAATACACTATGATCATGACACAATGTCTTATGAGGAGACATTTTCGGGGTATACTTGGCCAAACCACAAATGCTGCACTGTTTTACCTTTGAAGATTGCTAAAAACTACACGCTGCAGACAGGATTCGAACCTGTGCAGGCATTGCCCATTGGATTTCGAGTCCAACGCCTCAACCACTCGGCCACTACAGCCAACTGTGGCATGTCCATACACTATGATCACGACACAATGTCTTATGAGGAGACATTTTCGGGGTACACTTGGCCCAACCACAAATGCTGCAATGTTTTACCTTTGAAGATTGCTAAAAACTACACGCTGCAGACAGGATTCGAACCTGTGCGGGCATTGCCCATTGGATTTCGAGTCCAACGCCTTAACCACTCGGCCACTACAGCCAACAGTAGCGTGTCCATACACTATGATCACAACACAATGTCTTATGAGGAGACATTTTCGGGGTACACTTGGCCCAACCACAAATGCTGCAATGTTTTACCTTTGAAGATTGCTAAAAACTACACGCTGCAGACAGGATTCGAACTTGTGCAGGCATTGCCTATTGGATTTCAAGTCCAACGCCTTAACCACTCGGCCACTACAGCCAACAGTAGCATGTCCATACACTATGATCACGACAAAATGTCTTATGAGGAGACATTTTCGGGGTACACTTGGCCGAACCACAAATGCAGCAATGTTTTACCTTTGAAGATTGCTAAAAACTACACGCTGCAGACAGGATTTGAACCTATGCAGGCATTGGCCATTGGATTTCGAGTCCAACGCCTTAACCACTCGGCCACTACAGCCAACAGTAGCGTGTCCATACACTATGATCACGACACAATGTCTTATGAGGAGACATTTTCGGGGTACACTTGGCCCAACCACAAATGCTGCAATGTTTTACCTTTGAAGATTGCTAAAAACTACACGCTGCAGACAGGATTCGAACCTGTGCAGGCATTGCCCATTGGATTTTGAGTCCAACACCTTAACCACTAGGCCACTACAGCCAACAGTAGCGAGTCCATACACTATGATCAAAACACAATGTCTTATGAGGAGACATTTTCGGGGTACACTTGGCCCAACCACAAATGCTGCAATGTTTTACCTTTGAAGATTGCTAAAAACTACACGCTGCAGACAGGATTCGAACCTGTGCAGGCATTACCTATTGGATTTCGAGTCCAACGCCTCAACCACTCGGCCACTACAGCCAACAGTAGCATGTCAATACACTATGATCATGACACAATGTCTCATGAGGAGACATTTTCGAGGTACACTTGGCCAAACCACAAATGTTGCAATGTTTTACCTTCGAAGTTTGCTAAAAGCTACACGCTGCAGACAGGATTCGAACCTGTGCAGGCATTGCCTATTGGATTTCGAGTCCAACGCCTTAACCACTCGGCCACTACAGCCAACAGTAGCATGTCAATACACTATGATCATGACACAATGTCTCATGAGGAGACATTTTCGAGGTACACTTGGCCAAACCACAAATGCTGCAATGTTTTACCTTCGAAGTTTGCTAAAAGCTACACGCTGCAGACAGGATTCGAACTTGTGCTGGCATTGCCCATTAGATTCCAAGTCCAACACCTTAACCACTCGGTCACTACAGCCAACAGTAGCGAGTCCTTACACTATGATCACGACACAATGTCTTATGAGGAGACATTTTCGGGGTACACTTGGCCCAACCACAAATGCAGCAATGTTTTACCTTCGAAGTTTGCTAAAAGCTACACGCTGCAGACAGGATTCGAACCTGTGCGGGCATTGCCCATTGGATTTCGAGTCCAACGCCTTAACCACTCGGCCACTACAGCCAACAGTAGCGTGTCCATACACTATGATCAAAACACAATGTCTTATGAGGAGACATTTTCGGGGTACACTTGGCCCAACCACAAATGCTGCAATGTTTTACCTTTGAAGATTGCTAAAAACTACACGCTGCAGACAGGATTCGAACCTGTGCAGGCATTGCCTATTGGATTTCGAGTCCAACGCCTTAACCACTCGGCCACTACAGCCAACAGTAGCATGTCAATACACTATGATCATGACACAATGTCTCATGAGGAGACATTTTCGGGGTATACTTGGCCAAACCACAAATGCTGCAATGTTTTACCTTCGAAGTTTGCTAAAAACTACACGCTGCAGACAGGATTCGAACCTGTGCAGGCATTGCCCATTGGATTTCGAGTCCAACGCCTTAACCACTCGGCCACTACAGCCAACAGTAGCATGTCAATACACTATGATCATGACACAATGTCTCATGAGGAGACATTTTCGGGGTATACTTGGCCAAACCACAAATGCTGCAATGTTTTACCTTTGAAGATTGCTAAAAACTACACGCTGCAGACAGGATTCGAACCTGTGCAGGCATTGCCCATTGGATTTCGAGTCCAACGCCTCAACCACTCGGCCACTACAGCCAACTGTGGCATGTCCATACACTATGATCACGACACAATGTCTTATGAGGAGACATTTTCGGGGTACACTTGGCCCAACCACAAATGCTGCAATGTTTTACCTTTGAAGATTGCTAAAAACTACACGCTGCAGACAGGATTCGAACCTGTGCAGGCATTGCCCATTGAATTTCGAGTCCAACGCCTTAACCACTCGGCCACTACAGCCAACAGTAGCGTGTCCATACACTATGATCACAACACAATGTCTTATGAGGAGACATTTTCGGGGTACACTTGGCCCAACCACAAATGCTGCAATGTTTTACCTTTGAAGATTGCTAAAAACTACACGCTGCAGACAGGATTCGAACTTGTGCAGGCATTGCCTATTGGATTTCAAGTCCAACGCCTTAACCACTCGGCCACTACAGCCAACAGTAGCATGTCCATACACTATGATCACGACAAAATGTCTTATGAGGAGACATTTTCGGGGTACACTTGGCCGAACCACAAATGCAGCAATGTTTTACCTTTGAAGATTGCTAAAAACTACACGCTGCAGACAGGATTTGAACCTATGCAGGCATTGGCCATTGGATTTCGAGTCCAACGCCTTAACCACTCGGCCACTACAGCCAACAGTAGCGTGTCCATACACTATGATCACGACACAATGTCTTATGAGGAGACATTTTCGGGGTACACTTGGCCCAACCACAAATGCTGCAATGTTTTACCTTTGAAGATTGCTAAAAACTACACGCTGCAGACAGGATTCGAACCTGTGCAGGCATTGCCCATTGGATTTCGAGTCCAACACCTCAACCACTAGGCCACTACAGCCAACAGTAGCGAGTCCATACACTATGATCACGACACAATGTCTTATGAGGAGACATTTTCGGGGTACACTTGGCCCAACCACAAATGCAGCAATGTTTTACCTTTGAAGATTGCTAAAAACTACACGCTGCACACAGGATTCGAACCTGTGCAGGCATTGCCCATTGGATTCCGAGTCCAACGCCTTAACCACTCGGCCACTACAGCCAACAGTAGCATGTCCATACACTATGATCAAAACACAATGTCTTATGAGGAGTCATTTTCGGGGTATACTTGGCCAAACCACGAATGCTGCAATGTTTTACCTTTGAAGATTGCTAAAAACTACACGCTGCAGACAGGATTCGAACTTGTGCAGGCATTGCCCATTGGATTTCGAGTCCAACGCCTTAACCACTCGGCCACTACAGCGATCAGTAGCATGTCCATACACTATGATCACGACACAATGTCTTATGAGGAGACATTTTCGGGGTACACTTGGCCAAACCACAAATGCTGCAATGTTTTACCTTTGAAGATTGCTAAAAACTACACGCTGCAGACAGGATTCGAACCTGTGCAGGCATTGCCCATTTGATTTTGAGTCCAACGCCTTAACCACTCGGCCACTACAGCCAACAGTAGCGTGTCCATACACTATGATCACGATACAATGTCTTATGAGGAGACATTTTCGGGGTACACTTGGCCCAACCACAAATGCTGCAATGTTTTACCTTTGAAGATTGCTAAAAACTACACGCTGCAGACAGAATTCGAACCTGTGCGGGCATTGCCCATTGGATTTCGAGTCCAACGCCTTAACCACTCGGCCACTACAGCCAACTGTGGCATGTCCATACACTATGATCACGACACAATGTCTTATGAGGAGACATTTTTGGGGTACACTTGGCCCAACCACAAATGCAGCAATGTTTTACTTTTGAAGATTGCTAAAAACTACACGCTGCAGACAGGATTCGAACTTGTGTAGGCATTGCCCATTGGATTTCGAGTCCAACGCCTCAACCACTCGGCCACTACAGCCATCAGTAGCATGTCAATACACTATGATCATGACACAATGTCTCATGAGGAGACATTTTCGGGGAACACTTGGCCAAACCACGAATGCTGCAATGTTTTACCTTTGAAGATTGCTAAAAACTACACGCTGCAGACAGGATTCGAACCTGTGCGGGCATTGCCCATTGGATTTCGAGTCCAACGCCTTAACCACTCGGCCACTACAGCCAACAATAGCGTGTCCATACACTATGATCACGACACAATGTCTTATGAGGAGACATTTTCGGGGTACACTTGGCCCAACCACAAATGCTGCAATGTTTTACCTTTGAAGATTGCTAAAAACTACACGCTGCAGAGAGGATTCGAACCTGTGCGGGCATTGCCCATTGGATTTCGAGTCCAACGCCTTAACCACTCGGCCACTACAGCCAACAGTAGCATGTCCATACACTATGATCAAAACACAATGTCTTATGTGGAGTCATTTTCGGGGTACACTTGGCCAAACCACGAATGCTGCAATGTTTTACCTTTGAAGATTGCTAAAAACTACACGCTGCAGACAGGATTCGAACTTGTGCAGGCATTGCCCATTGGATTTCGAGTCCAACGCCTTAACCACTCGGCCACTACAGCCAACAGTAGCATGTCCATACACTATGATCACGACACAATGTCTCATGAGGAGACATTTTCGGGGTACACTTGGCCCAACCACGAATGCTGCAATGTTTTACCTTTGAAGATTGCTAAAAACTACACGCTGCAGGCAGGATTCGAACCTGCACGGGCATTGTCCATTGGATTTCGAGTCCAACGACATACCCAAACCGCCACTGCAGCCGTCAGCAGCGTGTCCATACACTATGATCAAGACACAATGTCTTATGAGGAGACATTTTCGGGGTACACTTGGCCCAACCACAAATGTTGCAAGGTTTTACCTTTGAAGATTGCTAAAAACTACACGTTGCAGACAGGATTCGAACCTGTGCGGGCATTGCCCATTGGATTTCAAGTCCAACGCCTTAACCACTCGGCCACTACAGCCAACAGTAGCATGTCCTTACACTATGATCAAGACACAATGTCTTATGAGGAAACATTTTCGGGGTCCACTTGGCCCAACCACAAATGCTGCAATGTTTTACCTTTGAAAATTGCTAAAAAACTTCACGCTGCTGGCAGGATTTGACCCTGTGCGGTCATTGCCCATTGGATTTCAAGTCCAACGCCTTGACCACTTGGCCACCACAGCCCTTGGTGTCTGGTCCATACACTATGATCACGAGTGAATGTCTTTTGAGGAGACATTTCGGGGGTACACTTGGTCCGGCCACACACTGTCCTATATTTTACTTTTGAAGATTGCTAAAAACAACACACTGCAGGCAGGATTCGACCCTGTGCAGGCATTGCCCATTGGATTTCAAGTCCAACGCCTTAACCACTCGGCTACCACAGCTTCAAGCAGGATGTTCATACATCATAATGTGTACTTTGTACTTTTCTTTCTATCAATGTCCAAATGTAATGATTCGACCAAGTTCACTTTGGCCAGGTATTCTGGGAAAAAGTCTCCTCATATCCAATTGAGTTGTTATGATGACATATTATCGACTTTCAAATATAAAGATTGGACAAAGTTTATTTATTCTCTTTAAAAAAATGTATTTTCCTAACTTGTTGTTGTGGTTAAGTTGTTCAGGTGTTGGACTTGAAATCCAACGGGCAATTCCCATGCAGTTTCGAATCCTGCCTGTTACGTTTAGCTCTGATCAACTTTCAAATCTAAAGATTGGACAAATTTTAGTAGTGCAAGGTGTCTTCGGAATAATGTATCGACCTTTCCCATAGCTGCGGTGCCTGAGTGGTCAAGGCTTTGGACTTGTAATCCAATGGCCAATGCATTCATTCTAATGTACCTTAAAACCATAAATAAACATCAAAGACCTGTTTTGCGTGAGAAGTCTCTATTTTAGGTTGACTTATCTATTTCGTTGACCCACTGAAAAATGCTCTCGATAATATATCGATTTACTTACTGAAATATGTCCAATGGATAGGGGTATGTATAAATATCTATACTTTGAACGGAATTATGAAATTAATATTTCCTACTTCAACCTTTTCAAATGCTTTTTTCACGCACAATTTTTCAGTTTCATCTTCATTCTAGAAAAGTCCTCTTCTTTAATCCCCAAAAGTGAAGGTTTTTCTTTCACTTTTCAACACTTCTCGAACTATACATGAACATATAAAAAAATATTTTGGGACGAAAGTAGGTTCGACTTAGGCTTTATGATTACATTTTAACCAGAATAACCATTTTTCACACTTACAAGATTGGGCTACAGAAGTTTTGTTATGTTTGTGATTTTTTTTTTCCGAAACGTACAGCCAAGTCCATTATGCAGGTGTGCCAAATCTGGATTGGCTGCATTCGGTTTCAGGCACTTATATAGCGTGACAGACAAGCACACAGACACGTATTTTTATTTTTCAATACTAGCCGTGGTGCCCGAATGGTTGATGCATCGACCTCGAAATCGAATGGGTAATAACCGCGCCGTTTCGAATTGAGATTTCCAAACCTTACGTAATTTTGTCATTTTTGAAAAAATATTTTGAAGATTTTAGACCTAGATGTTGTTTACAATGTTAATATAAACCTCATTTTGAGTGTGTCGTTGAATAATTCCCCTTTCTTTGCACAACGACAGTTTTTTGTCGTTTTTTTCCAAGAAATCTGGCATTAACCCGATGAACAGAACATGTGTTCACTTAAGCAAAGCCAACTTATCCTAACAAGAACGCAAAAATGACAGTTAAACATGTGCCACATCTAAATTCAATGTTCCACTTTATTTAGCCAACTACTGACGCCGAAAAATTAATTCAGGATTTTAAGAGACACTACAAAATCCTGCCCAAGGATCTGTGCGTATGCGGACCAAAACATCGCTTATTTCCCCCGAGTCATTTTTAAGCTACTACTATAAAGACGATGAATGTTTCTTCTTGTGTATAAGTTTCATGGCAACCCAAGCGACTACAATCTGAGCCTAAAAAGAAAATGTCGTAAAGGTAATTTGACCTTTAAGAAAAAAAAGTTTTGCCAAGCCGTTGAAAATTGAATCGCGCAGATTTCTCTGGCGGAGAAAATTCAATTGAACCACCGCAGTCATCAAAGGCGGCAAAGTATTATATCTTTTTTTTTTTTCTCAGTGCATGTTTGCATGTGTTTGAGTTTAGATTCCAGCGCTCTTGTCCATACTGTTTCCTCTACAGACTTGAAAATTGGTATCAATACTCCCTAGTCCCTTTCCTTATTTTCTTCTTTAGAGGAATTTTTTTTGTCACTTGCAGGGGCCTTATTATGACGGGTTGTGTTTATAACTCTATTTTAGTTATTTCTTCACTGGAAAATACCAGTGATGTCATGAATAGAAGTTATTCTGACTGTATTTATTCTCCGATAATTTTTTTTCTCTAACATGCCTTGCGGTTTAGACGTCAACGCTGTTAAATTACCGACTGTGATAGATAAGGTTTTTTTTTTCTTCAATTATATGTGCAACTTGCAATTAAACCTACAAAAACCTTCCGGAAATTTATCAGTTTTAGGACGGGGGTTCCATTTACAATCTAACAATAACGCTTAAATGGACCTATACTTTCCGCTCGTCATAGGAAATCTGTGGAAGTGTATTTCTCTCTCACATAATACCAAAAGCACTTTTTTTTTTCAAAGAATCTGAGACTAACCCGACAATGAAATACGGGAATTATTTGAATCCGATTATCCAGTTAGAGGTGCAAACTAATAACGCCAGAAATGAAGTTTCAGCTATGAGAAAATCTTTTAAAGGTTTTAAAAGGAGCTATGCAAGTCTGCCCCCAGGGCGGAGAGCGCATGCAAACCCTTTCCCAATTCAAATAAAATCTCTATAAAATACCATCGGCTTCACTGTCACATTTGAAGTTCTGTTTTTTCTTGCAGACAGGTGCTATTCACGATCTCTTACTAGGGAGCCTAGAGGGGGTTAACTTGACCCCACGATGAGGATAAAGATGAAGATAAGGTGGGTGGCACAGACCTCCACGGTCCCAACAGCTCAATTTAGTATCAAAACTGGTATTTGACCAAATAAATATTCCACTACGATATATATATATATATATATATGTGTGTGTTTGTTTGAATGTGAGTGCACATATGGGGAGTAACACTTTGATCCGAAGCAAAAGTGCTTGATCCTGTCATTTTTCACGGGTACGATGTTAATAACAAAATAATACGTGTCTGATAAAGTCAGTCGATAAAACGCCATTAAAAAAAACTGCTAGAAATCTTAATATTTGTTTTGTTTTTTTTTATTTCTCATTTTGAATATGTGGAAATGAAAATTTGACAACTTTTTTTTTTTTGCCGTTGTTGAAGTGACCATTTCTGGATGGGAGACGTGGACAGGGTTGCAGGTTTGGGCTTCAAGAGGAGATAATCCAAACTATCTCCGTTACTTATCCCCAATAAAGGCATTGAAATAGCATTGAATTCGCGGAATTTGCGAATGGTTGAAAACCATGTAGTGCTATCGAAGGCTTGTATTGAACCTCTACCTCCAGACTCGTTCAATTCCCAAACCTGACACTATTCCAATACCTCTGTTGACTAAGTGTCAGAGATAGATTTGGAATTATTTCCCCTTGTAGCCCGGTCGGGCTACCCTGTTCAGAGGAACCTTATCTTTAACATTTCATTTTATTTGGACATTTGACTGAGATTCAGTACTGACATAAAGGAAGATTATACAAAACACCAACATGGTGACTAAGATAATAAAAAATAAATTTAAAATCTTTTTTTTTTTTTTAAGAAATTGAAGGAAAATGAAAAATATCCCTGATTCATTTCGCTGGTATTTTTTCTTCTAATTTTTTTTTTTTTTTTTTTTTCATTTTATAAAAAGAAAAATTTTTACTTTTTTTTTCAAGCCAGCCCTGATTTGTTGAAGTGTCAAGGCAGGGTTGTCCTGATTTGACTAGAGGGGGGAGATAATCTGAGCTCTATCTCAGAAACTCACCCGACACAGTCATTGGGATAGCATTGAATTCTGAAATGGAGCACATCTCAGAGCATAGGTTCAATACCAGCCCTTTGACGCTGCGTCGCCTCAGTATTATTCCAATTTCCGTGCTGGGTAAGTCTTGCAAGATAAAGCTCAGATTATCTCCCCCTTCTGGCCAAATCTGGCAACCCTGAGACAAGGTTACAATTAAAAAGCAGCCGCCTTCTAATTGTTCCACCAAGAAGGAAAAAAAAAAAAAAAAAATCAGTTCTCTCATTGGAAAGATCGACACACTTTTCTGAAGCGTGAAAAATCTACATGGTTAACAAAACAATGAGTGTGGGTGTGTATGTTTGCACCGAGTCACATTTAGAAACTAACTTTTGAAACAAATCTAAATTTAAACCTGTTTCAACTGCACAGCAGTTACCCTTGGTGGTGGTAACGATGAAAACTAATTTTCTCCCGTCTTGATGGCAAATAAATTTTTTTCCCTATACAATTATACAATGTAGTAATAAGTACTTTAAAAATAACACTATAACATAGTTTTCGTTCCTGGCTAGAGAGTTTTATTTTTTTTATAGCTAATGAGTGAAAAAAAAAAAAAAAGTATAGATAAATGGCCATCAGCCCTTCCAAACTTTGCTTTTGCAATCAGGACAGTAATATTCATGTCTAGTTCTGTTTCCTACCTTATGCAAATTAAGTAGAGCAAATTTTCCTGTTGTCCAATCGGGAATAAGTAGAATTCAAATTATCCCTGTCCTGCTCACAAAAGTTAAGTTTAAAGGGGATAATCGCCATTTTCTATACTTTTTAGACATAATCGATAAGAAAATAACACTTATCACCCATGAACAAAAAAAAAAGTAATTATATTGCAAAGTGTAATGGTTTCCCCATTTCCTTTAGTAGCAAGATCACTTTTATGTACATACTGTTCAGAATAAAATTACAGTTGCCATGAATGTACAGTTTATTTAAAAGGCAGAAGTTGAAAGATTTCATTATAAAGCTATTTGAAACAGAAGAAAAAACCTCAATAAAAGGCAAAGGAGGCTATTTTGTGAGTTAAAGCTCCTCAGATTATGGCAAATGTGAGAGAGAGAGTAGATATGAATTGAAATGGTAAAAGATCTGATTTACTGCTTTGTTATCAAAGAAATAAAATAAAAAGGTTTGAATTAAATTCAAGATATTCAACCCGTGATATCAATGGATCAGGAAAGATACTTCCACTGTTTAGATAATAAGCAAAACAATGGAGACTTAGACTTATTCAAAGAGTCAAGGAAGAGAGGAAGAGAAGAAAAGAAGAGAGAGAGAGGAAGAGTCAAAAAGAGGGGGGAGAGAGGAACAGACAAAGAGTCAAGGAAGAGAGAGAGGGGAAGAGTCAAAGAGAGGGGGGAGAGGGGAAGAGTCAGAGAGAGGAAGAGAGAGACAGACAAAGAGAGAGGAAGAGAGAGACAGACAAAGAGAGAGGAAGAGAGAGACAGACAAAGAGAGAGGAAGAGAGAGACAGACAAAGAGAGAGGAAGAGAGAGACAGACAAAGAGAGAGGAAGAGAGAGACAGACAAAGAGAGAGGAAGAGAGAGACAGACAAAGAGAGAGGAAGAGAGAGACAGACAAAGAGAGAGGAAGAGAGAGACAGACAAAGAGAGAGGAAGAGAGAGACAGACAAAGAGAGAGGAAGAGAGAGACAGACAAAGAGAGAGGAAGAGAGAGACAGACAAAGAGAGAGGAAGAGAGAGACAGACAAAGAGAGACAGACAAATGCTAATTCCTTTTCTTCCCATCAGCAAAATAATGAGCACAAAACCAGACAAAATCTAAAGAATATTTTACTGTGATTTTATTTTTGAAAACTGTAGATTAAATCTTGCGTTTCTAAAAATGTTTTTTTTTTTTTCATTTTATACATACATACATACACACCCACTAAAGGCATGAGAGCAAGTGTATGAAGAAATGCAACAGTAAACATGTACAATTTTCTTAATACTCTTGCAGAGACAAGTGTGCATGTGTTGGGGTGAGGGACGGGGCAGGGTTGCTAAAAGTAGAGATGATCTGCTTTTTCTCAGAGCCTTACCCAACACAGTCATTGGAATAGCATCAAATTTAGAAACCTTGCAAGTCTGAAGGTAGAGGTTCAACACCAGCCTCTTGAGGCGGGCTCACCAACCGACGCTATTTCAATGCTTCTGCTAGGTGAGTCCTGACAAAGCTTGGATCATCTCCCCTTCAGGCCAAATCTGTCAACCCTGGGGTGAGGGGGGTGACTATGAGAGGGTGAGAGATGGAGAGTTGGGTCTTTTTTTTTCTTTTCCTTTTATTAGTGAAATAACAATGAACAGAACCATCCTCTGCCGACCAAAAAGAGATTCAACGTTTGAAGAGATCAATAATTATAGTCTTTTTTTTCTTCCGCTTTAAAAAAAAAAAAAAAAAAGAAAAATAGAATAAAATAAAATAAAATCCTTTTGATTCTCACCAACAGTCGCCAAAATACAGTTTTGATCGAAGAGAGAAATCAGACTTTTTTTTTTTTTTTTTCTTAAAAAAAGGGTGGGGACTGGAGCTGTCATTGTTTTTGCTATTGGCAGAACATAGCAGCTGGGTAATGGAGCACTGAGGGGTGAAGGGACGGGGGGCATGGGTGAGACTAAGGTGGGGCAAAGGTGGATCTGGGGGTGGGGGGAAGCAGGAATGGGCTAATAAGGCATGTTGTCTCAGTTGAGGTGAGACTGAGCCAACATGAGCAACTTGCAAATTGACCGTCTGTCTGGAGAAGTTGGGTGGGACTGAATGAAGTTCTGCAATTTAGGGATAAGGCCATTGAGCACGCCTCGCTTGTGTTCGTGCGTGATTGGATTGCTCGTGTCCAGGCTGACAATTGCTTCTTCCAAGTACCTGCAATCAAATAGAAGCAGCAAAGTTTAGGAAAGGAATTCACAACGGTAACGCGACAAAATTCAGAAAAATACACTTTTTTTTTTTCTTTCTGAACTTTTTAGACAAAAAAATATCATCATGTAAAATTTTTGGGCAGACTTGTCCTCGTCAGATCATTTTTTGAACACAAACGTTTCGGCCTGTATTTGATGCTGGAATGCAAACATTTCCATGTGACTGACGAGATGTCTCGATGATAATAAAAAGAAAATTTAAAAAAAAAACAAAAAAAAACACAAACATCCATTCATCACGTAAGGTCAAAGAGGAATGAACTTTAGAACATACAAGCTTAAAATATTGGGTTCATTGATGAAACTTGAATTCTTATAGAGAAATTGTCATGAGATCTCAAGGAAAAATGTCCAAAACATTGTGTTCGAAACAAGAACCCAGAAAAATGTCCAAAAAGAATTTACATAAAAATACACATTCTTTGTAAATAACAGGCACTAAACATAAATGCTATGTTATTTTTTTTCAAATTATTAAACACGAGAATAAAACATTTGGAAAAAGTATGACTATATCAATAACTCCGATTACATACCAAAGACAATTATAAGCTTTTACTAAAAACCTGTATATCTGACTAAATTACAGAGGAATTACTTGAAACACTCAGATATTACATTGCAATCACATGGACATAAAGTCTTAATCATGATCCTAATGGATATTCCTGATTTTCCCAAATGTTTCAATAGTCCAAGCTATCAAAAGAAAGATTGCTAATCCATTTATACCTAAAGCCAAATTTTGGTATAATTTTAAAATATGGAGAAAGTGAAAGTATATTAGCATGGTAATACAAATTTGTGTAAAAAAAAAAAAAAAAATTGAAAGCATGTTTCTATCACGAGAGAATGTAATTTGATCCACTTTCTTTTATAAATACATTTTTTATGGCAATACTTCAGGGTGGCCTAAATATAAACCTATAGGCAAATGTGGGTTAAGTGAGTCTAATGAAATTTCATGGTGCCAGAATCTGCTTTACACATTGGCTAATAAGCCTTTTATTCAACACTGAGAGAAGATTTCCATCTTTTTCTGTTTATAACATAGAAATCCAGATGTTTTCAAGAAACAATTGAAAAAGCTTCTTTGAGTTTTTATAATAATGAGTTCTACACAAAGGCATAACTGTTCAACAAGTCAGGGTTGCCAGATTTGGATAGGAAGGGAGATAATCCGAGCTTCATCTCAAGACTCTTAGTCAAAACAGACATTGGAATGAAGAAATCTAGCAAGTCTTGAGGTAGAGGTTCAATACCAGGATGTTTCAAAACCTCTGCCACCAGATTCACTCAATTTCCAAATTCAACACTATTCCAATGCCTGTGTTGAGTGAATCAGGGATAAAGCTCTTCCTCTTTATCTATCATACTTTGGGAATATAGTAGCTTTACACTAAACAGCTGTTTGAAAATAGCCAGATTTTGCCACAAGGGGGATCCATCTACCCTTATGGCCAAATCTGGCAACCCTACAAAAAGTAGTTTGGTGTAAAACTACATTGTTAAATAAATTCATCTGAATATCCTTCTTCCTCGTACAGATACAGAAAGAAAAAGCAACTGAAAATCTCAATGGAATCATAGGGGAAGATGCCGATTGTGATCTCTAGGGAACAACATCTATTAAATAATACGGACAAGATTTTGAAACAGTAAAAATTGGGGACTGTTTAAACCCCTATTTATAGATTTAAAAAATTGGTCGCGAAAAGTCACTTCACACAAGTGTATACTGTACATAGAGATTTTTTGAAGATTCATTTTTGTTTGTCTGAGTGAATGACTGTTTGATAACATTATCTATGATTATAATAAGCAGTTCTTATATATACAGAAGAAGCAGTTTATATATTTTGAAGAACCAAGTTGATTGGTGTGAGGATTTCAAAGCATAAAATGAACTGGTTTCTTTTTGTCAGCTGCCATTTGTCTTCAGAATGATTACAAAACAATTCATTATAAATTTAACGAAATCTTTTTACTAATTGCTGAGGAACATTGTCTAATATTTTCATCATCCAACATTGGAGACAAAATCCAAAGTGGAACGGAAAAAAAAAAAAAACAAACATGCAGTCAATTTAGAAAAGAAGGATAAACACTGGAGTGAAAAAAAAAAAATTTTTTTTTTAAAATCCAAATTTTGATTTTCCAGTAGTTTTCACCATTTCATATACCGGCATATACAGTAAATATCTCAGTTTCGCAAACTGGTTTATAAATAATAAACTCACGAAAAAAAATTCTATTTTTCAATCATCTAGAGAAACGGAAACTTTCGCGTCAGGTTTCAGCACTTGTCCGAGAGTGGATTACTTTGTTTATCGCAATTTGAAAAATTTTAAATCCCGTCTCCCCACCCCTGAATTTGATATAACAGTATAAAACAAATTTTTTTCTAGCTAGACCTCTCATGAACTTTTGTTTTCTTTTTTAATTATTCAAATCAAAACAAATCAAGTAAAAGAAAAAAGTAAAACATTTGAATCAAACTATTGAGACTATTTGAATTTCAATTTGTTTACCGTATATACTGGACTATGAGACAAATGGTTCACCAAGATAAAGCTACCACACATTGCAACTCATTCAAACTATATAACTATCAATACCAAGCTTCAGTAGATAGTCCCTTAGTTAAAATACCGGTGCATTGAATGTAGTGTAATATTCACAATCATTTTTTTAACTAAATGTCAATTTTATATACCCGCAAGTACAGTTAACATTTGTTTTGTAAACTAGTTAATGAATAATAACCACACAAATCTGGAGAATTAGGTACTTTTATGTCAGGTTTTATCATTTGTCCAAAAGTGGATTACTTTGCTTATTGCAGTTTGAAATGAATTTCAAACACAGGCTCCTTGCCGTAAATTTGATATCTAAATGTAAATCTATGAAGAAGGGGGGGAAAAAAAAAAAAAAAAAGAGATGAAATGTGAGAAATGCTGGAGAGTGTTGAACAACTATTGTGAAATAAAGAGAAGATCTAAGGGAAGATATAGAAAGCAAAGAATTCTTACTTCTGTTTGAGTAAAGTGTGAGTTTCGATGTCTGCTGATAGTTGTTGGATGAGGGAGAGGAGGACTGGTTGCTGCAAGGGACACGGGATCTGGCCAAACACTTGATCAGGATTGGCTTTCTCACATGTATGGATCACTACATCAAGATTGGCAGCAGACAAAGCCTAGAGAAAATTCAGGTACAAAATGGGACAATGTATTCATCGGGACAATAGGGGGGCAACGTATTCATCGGGACAATAGGGGGGCAACGTATTCATCGGGACAATAGGGGGGCAACGTATTCATCGGGACAATAGGGGGACAGCGTATTCATCGGGACAATAGGGGGACAGCGTATTCATCGGGACAATAGGGGGACAGCGTATTCATCGGGACAATAGGGGGACAGCGTATTCATCGGGACAATAGGGGGACAGCGTATTCATCGGGACAATAGGGGGACAGCGTATTCATCGGGACAATAGGGGGACAGCGTATTCATCGGGACAATAGGGGGACAGCGTATTCATCGGGACAATAGGGGGACAGCGTATTCATCGGGACAATAGGGGGACAGCGTATTCATCGGGACAATAGGGGGACAGCGTATTCATCGGGACAATAGGGGGACAGCGTATTCATCAAGACAATAGGGGGACAGCGTATTCATCAAGACAATAGGGGGACAGCGTATTCATCAAGACAATAGGGGGACAGCGTATTCATCGGGACAATAGGGGGACAGCGTATTCATCAAGACAATAGGGGGACAGCGTATTCATCAAGACAATAGGGGGACAGCGTATTCATCAAGACAATAGGGGGACAGCG
The DNA here is from genome assembly GCA_963457665.1 of Thysanoteuthis rhombus. Lineage (NCBI taxonomy): Eukaryota > Metazoa > Mollusca > Cephalopoda > Oegopsida > Thysanoteuthidae > Thysanoteuthis > Thysanoteuthis major. The sequence goes on from OY735227.1 coordinate 28,787,788, forward strand.
TATTCATCAAGACAATAGGGGGACAGCGTATTCATCAAGACAATAGGGGGACAGCGTATTCATCAAGACAATAGGGGGACAGCGTATTCATCAAGACAAAAGGGGGACAACGTATTCATCAAGACAATAGGGGGACAACGTATTCATCAAGACAATAGGGGGACAACATATTCATCAAGACAATAGGGGGACAACATATTCATCAAGACAATAGGGGGACAGCGTATTCATCAAGACAAAAGGGGGACAACGTATTCATCAAGACAAAAGGGGGACAACGTATTCATCAAGACAAAAGGGGACAACATATTCATCAAGACAAAAGGGGACAACATATTCATCAAGACAAAAGGGGACAACATATTCATCAAGACAAAGACAATACAAATTTCATGGGAAGCAGGGTCAGAAAATGGTTCACTCAAAAAACTGTGCCAAGTGGTGACTTGTCCACCCAAGTACAGACAAAAACAAACTATTGAATTGAAACAATTTATCGAGATATAAAGACTAAAATTATTTTTTGTGTTGAATTATTTTAGAAAAACAAATTTACTTTTGCAGTTCAATTTGATAACTTATATTTCATAGAAAATATAGTTGAAAATCATCTATTAGAAAAATTTGAATTATTTCCAGTATTCGGAAGTACATTGTAGACCAATTATAATACAGAAGTCAGGGTCTATGATCTTATATCACAGCATGTGATTAATTTTCATTTTCATAAACTTAGATCCTCCTTGTTGCTAGAGTAATGCTGGATGTTATTTCCTGACGACAAGTAAAAATATGTGTAAAATTATAAAATAATCTAATAGTATCATTTAACGTAAATATGTAATGTACACTGACGACATGCAGTGTGGCATGGGGACATAGCAGGATATGTAGCAAAACGTAAGAGAAAAAACACGTTGCGAAAAGAAAAAAAAAATTGTACTGAAAATTCCTCCCAACCCAGTAACAATAATCAAAACGATCCATCGGTTCACCAGTCAGAAGCTGTTTGCATCTTCAACAAAATTATTTATGAAATGTTAAAATCATTTGATATCACTAATATGTTTCTCTCTCTCTCTCTCTCTTATCACTTAATTTTTCTTCTTTCTTGCTAGGAGTGGTGAGGTCATTGTTATTGCACTGAAAAATAAAGTCACCTCTAGAGCATGCATTTGACAATACGTTTGTAATTTTTTTAGTGGCAGATGAAAAGGGCGATGAGATTTGTTCAACTACTGAAATGTTTCTGTTTAAATCATTTCCTCTTTACAATTGGTACGATGTTGGCCTCTAGTTTCAATACCAATGTGCTACTGACTGAGCTGAATCAAACATTTAACACTACATAACACTTCTTGGGGTTCTTTTTACTTCTGTATTAAGCGTTTCAATACCAATGTGCTACTGATAGAGCTGAATCAAACATTTAACACTACATAACACTTCTTGGGGTTCTTTTTACTTCTGTATTAAGCGTTTCAATACCAATGTGCTACTGACGGAGCTGAATCAAACATTTAACACTACATAACACTTCTTGGGGTTCTTTTTACTTCTGTATTAAGCGTTTCAATACCAATGTGCTACTGATAGAGCTGAATCAAACATTTAACACTACATAACACTTCTTGGGGTTCTTTTTACTTCTGTATTAAGCGATCATTTCGAAAGCCAAATTTAATGCTTTGGAAATTGGGGTCCATGCTCAAGCCGCCACATTATAAGTGATCCTAGTTTATTTGTTCGATATTTCCATGAAGTTGTTGAGTAAATTCTCTATTGCTGTTTGACAACAAAGTACATGGATTAAAAAGGATTCATCCATTAATTCGATAGTTTGTTTTTGCTGTTCTTTGCACATATTAGTCAGCGTAGGTTGGAAATGTCGGACTCGGAAAATACAATAACACAACGCACACAAAACAAAGGAAAAAAAAAAAAAGAGAGAGGAAGGAGGAAAATGTATGATCACCTGCTGGAAAGCGGAATTAATCTGTCCTTGGTTTAAGAGACGAAGGATCTGGTTTTGCATGAGATGCTGTACATCTTGGTTGCCAGGAACAGGCGTTACAGCCCCTGAACGCATAGCACTTAAAACATTGTCACTGATGGTGTTACCCTGGGCTTTCATGGCTTTGCTTACTTCATCTCGAACGACATCTCGAACGTGGGTCAATAAAGAGTCTTTCAGTCTTGAAGAGAAAAAAAAAAAAAAATTCAGTACCTTTTTCAATAAATACAAGGAACAAAATGACAAAGATATAACATTAACTCACCCCTCAAGTATCACATACTTCAACATACATCAATAAATAAGTAAAAAAAATCTGATTAGTCCCCCTAGCAATAACAAATGGTTGAAAGAATTATATCTCTATTAGAAATTACACATTACTTTCATAAATAATGCTCTATCTCCAGAACTTCTTTCGGTAGGGGTGGGTGAAGGAGTTGTACCGCACCAAACCACAAACTGTGGATCAACTGGTAGAGCACATTTGACTTATGGCCAACATACAGCCTGACTTCCAGCAAAGGTCTTTCAAATATTACAAAAATAGGTGCCAACACTAGAGACAAATTTCATAATTGTATGATAAAAAGTGAGGCTAGTTCGACTACAATTGACCCATAAATAAATGCATAACAGACATATTCCCCAAATTCATCAACTAATCTTGCTTATGACGAGGTTGACTAAGAGATTTTGATATTGAGCTATATATTATCCAACTGGAAGAAGGGAGATAATCACGTTTAGTTTTGTTTTTTTGCCAACCACAAGATTTACTTAAAAAAAAAGGTCATTATCTACTCTGACAAACAGAGTGATTTCCTTGGTTCTATCTGTAACTCTGGAATCTTCCACTTGAAGGTAATTTCACTGATAAAATTATCTACCAACCATTCGTAACAATGGACTCTTCCATTGTAACGAATTTGTTTTTTCAATTTTTCTTCTAAAAGAAAAAAAAAAAAAAAAAATCATCAAGTACAATTCACATACAGATAGTTCCTATTCTTTTCAAGTGTTCTTAACACCATTTTTTTGCACTTTTGAAAAAAGACAAAAAGTGAAAGCAGCGAGCCATAAGAGTCAGCACATACATTCCCCCCCTCCCCCATCTTCTACACCCCACTGGGACTCCCAGCTCCACAACCTCAAATGACATCTATTTCTCATCACTTTTGGATCACGGAACACTCAAAAAACTTTTACACATAAATCAATGGTAATCGTTTCTTCACTTTACACCCTTTCAGCTTATGAGAGGTTTTTGAACCGAGAACACAACTTTTAGATACCACGGGAAAACCTGTGTATCTGAATTTTTTCACATAGATTAACAAGTTGATACATAATTCTCTAAAATCTTATTGTTTCTTTACGCCCTACTAGCACATGATTCGCAGCCCAATACCATTGTCAGGCAGTTGGGGACCACCATTCTGAACTGGAAACTAAAATCTGACCCAAAAATTCAGAATCTATATTTTTCACAACTTTCGTGGTATGGCCTAGTTTACATTCATAGAAGTATAAAATGCAAATATCATCAGTTGAAAAGATTTTCATATTTACCTAAAAAAAAATGAAAGAAATTAATGAAATGAAACCCTAACCCTTTAACACTAATATTGAAGTAAAATAGAATTTCATTCCTGCAATAGACATGTTTGTCCTCTGATGTAGCAAAATAGAGTTCCGTGTTCTGATAACATAATAAAATGTCACTTAAGCGACATCAGATTCATAGGAGTGAAAGAGAATGCTTCATGGAGATGGTGAGGGGCATTTGCTATGTTGATTTATCAGTCAATCTAGCACATCTAAAAGGCTTAAATTTCACACAAGAAATATCTAATTTTCATCAAAACTTCCTTCCTCATTACAACACTCAATTCAGTGGTCAATATCAAGTAGATAGATTGAATATTATACAATGGAAAAATCAGATCAATATTCAGCTAATAACATGTCAGGATCCAATCTGGTACTTTCTGATTAGAGTAGAGCTTTCTAAATATTTTGCACTGGCAATATACTTTTTAAAAATCATTTTTTTTTTTGCAATATATTTCTCAAGTTTTGTATGCTAAACCAAACAAACAATTCAGAATGCAGCTTCCCATGAGGAGGTTAAATATTTGCGAAAAATTATTCAGATTTTACTTGATCTTGCGAAGCACCGATAGATTATCAGGAACATACTATATTGGAAAGCTCTGGATTACTGAGTTAAATATTTGAATAGCTTTCCAAGCATTGACTTATCTTGAGTTTTCAGAAAAAAAAAGTTTTGTTCTATTCAAAAGTCCAGCTCTTAATCGGTTTTATCCGTGTATCAAGAGCCGGACTTCCTCTAAGAGATGAGAAAGTAACCAATCAGAAAGCATTTCTGGTTTCTAATGGTAACAGAAGACAGGTAAGAGAGGACAACTTTTCACCTGTTGCCGGATCAGAAAAAACAAATTGCTGATAAAGGGCTAAACAAAGGCCATTCTTTGAATATCCCTTAGCAACAAAAGGTCCCCCAAATTAAAAGGAGTGTATTAAAAGGAAAAAAAAAATAAAATGATGATGATGATGATGATGATGATGATAATAATAATAATAATAATAATAATTATTATAATAATAAACAGCAGCTCCTTCCTCAAAAGAAATAGACAGAAAGTCACTTATTGTGATCACTTTGGGACAGGCTTTTTTTAGATAACTATAATGACTGAGGATATATAAAACAAAGTCACTTATTGTGATCACTTTGAATAAAACCTTCGGAACCAACTTACTTTGATAATAACAGGCTGATAATTTTGTCAGTGATTATGATAAATACAATCAGTATATAAAAAAAAATTCTAGAACTAGCTTCCAATCAACAAAATATAGCAAAACATTTGTCAATATGCAATCACATTTGACAATCTCTGTCTTTCCCATACTAGTTGTTACATTTGCATATAAGAAAAAAAAAAAACAAAAAAAAACAAACTACTTAATGTGAAAACTATCATAGGAGAGAGGTAGTAGATTTTATATCTGAAATATTCAAAAACCCTGAAGAGTAAAATTAAAAATTGAGCAAGATACAAGTCTCAAAACTTCAAATGAGAGTATGATCATCGAACCAATATCATAGTTTGAGATAATCAATAACTGAATGTAGGCAAACATATTGTGGCTGAAAACTACATCAAACTCTTCATTCAACAAACTTAATTGCTAATGTCCATTAGATCGAATGTTATTTGAAGAGGGACATTTTTTTACCTGTTTTTACTCTTTTCAAATTCAAAATTAATTTAATGTCACTTTCTTTTCAACTAAATGAAAAATAAAATATAACTTATCAATAATGCCTATCTTCACGTGTTTACAAAAAAGAATTAAAATGTTTTTATATCATTTTTGCCTCGTAAAAATTACATAGATATCGATAAAGAAAGTTATATAGACGTAAACATTGAATAAGAAAATTGCTAATAAACAGTTTTGTATTGAAACCCAGTGTCTGTTTTGTAGTTTTACTATAGATTTATTGTGTTTAATATATCTAAAATATTGTTTGATTATTGGGAGAGAAAATTTTGTTAGTTTAATTAAAAAAAAATTGGTTTTATGAGGGGGTAAACAAGGTGACAGTACCGGAATTTACTTGTGAAACATTTTTTTTTATTTTTGAATATTTGACTTTTTTGTAAAAAAAGTTTTGATATAGTTATCCTCGTCTTGAATCTGTTAAATAAAATTTTCAATTAAAGTATAATTTTATTCATTTTTATTCATGAATGGTCATGAGACAGACTTTTCTGGAGTGATTGAGAGCAGAGTCATAGCAAGATGAGTATCAAATGTCTTGATCCGCAATTAAAAATACAAGTCAGTCCAACCATAAAAAACAACTTGAGTTCAACATTACAAAAATTACCCAAAAATATTTGGATGTTCCAGGGAATTACACCACATATCAAATCTTTGTTCACTACATGCTATATCAAAATGTAGAAGGAAAAAAAAAAATTTCCAGGACTGTAAAGCAAAAAATATAAAAGTTGTTTTTTTTATTTATTTTGATGTTTTGAATGATTATCACCTTCATTTAATCGGGGAAATTTTTTATTTTTGAGGAATATCAAGTCTTGAAAAAAGTCTTGCGGGATAGTGAAACAAAATTTGCTAAATGAGAAATAAATAAGCCTGCCATCAAGTAATTAACAGACAGAAATAAATTTCCAGTTATTGAACCCATGTAAATACCATAGATGAGAAAAATTTTTAATTTGCCAAATCAGTATTCAGTGCTACACAATCTTACTATATCTTAACAGCCAATACATCAAATACCTGAAAATAATAAAGATTTTGCCTCCTCCCAACCCAAAAGAAATTTTTTTTTTTTTTTCCAAATATCCAAACCTCATTTTAAAAAATTATCTAAACCGATATCCAATATCTAAAAGCTACAAAAATATCTGAATTTTGATAGGAAATATCCAAGTTGGCAACAGGCATACACACCTGATCAAAGTGTCTATTAAATGTGAAAAAACATTCTATCAGGGTCTGTTAAACCGAAGGCTTATTGTATCCATATCTTTTCCAACACAGAACTCATAAATATAAAAACTTAATGGAAGAATTAACTTATCCTATTTCAATATCTACACACGTCCCAAGTATTTCCATAAATTCATGATTGTAATTTAGAATTAAAAACACTAAATAAAAATTAGTCTTTACATAATACACTGAAAAATAAATTAAAGGTGGGAGAATAAAAAGAAAACTCTCATATTTACCCTTTCATAGATTGCGACACGATTGAGTCAAGTTTGTTCTGAAGTGAAGACATGAGGTGCGTGTGGATGTGATCTGTGGTGTTTTTGAACATTTCAGCTATCGATTGGAGTTGGCCAACCACAGGGTCTCGCACTTCAAGCTGCCGACGCCGACTCACTTCTAAGTGTTGCTGTAGTTGGACAAGATCTGAACACAAGAGAATCAGAGAAAATTTCAAAAAACGCAAAAAAGAAGAAAAAAAATAAAAACTCAACGAAAACAATTTTTTTTTTAAAAGAATGATGTGAAGCTGTTCAGATTAAAAAAAAAAAAAAAGACCGAAAATAGACACTGACTGGTTTTCTCAAGTCTCCATTTTCATTTGTATTAAAGAAGTACACATCTACTTGTTTTCCCCAAAAGTTAATGGTCATAGCTTTCAGTTTACAATATGACGAGTCAAAAAATGTTCTTTTAATTCTTAAATTACGAAAACTTTTTCTTACATCACATTTTGTTTTTAATTTCAAGTATTGATTTAAAAGAAAAAAGAAAAAAAAATTATGTGAAGTAATGTAGGAAAGAGAAAAAAAATATTGTTGTCATCCTCCTCCTTTTCCTACAAATGCTACGAACTTATTCAAATTGGGTCGGAACAAAAAAGTATTGGCATTCATAGAACTGTCAACTTTCGTTCACGTTAAAAACTAAGGTGATCTTTGTTTTATATTGGTAAATTCAAGAAATAAGACAAAGCTACTCCCACTTGGTGAAATATGTACTTCAAAAACTTGGTTTTATCTATTAATTTCTGTCATCATGTTATTTCATTATGCAAGCACAGGTAAGTCATTCTGGAGCTTTTGTTACTGGAAAGTTGTTTCTAGATTACCATACATGCCAGTCTATAAGATCAATATTTGAGAAGAGTATTTGGAGGCCTCCTGTTCACTGCAATTCATCTAAGCCTCATGAGTGTCCATATCAAGCTTCAGTAAAAACAATGAATGAATAAATTAAATCTGCACACCGGATTTTTTAGACTTTAATAATAAAGTATACCTCTAAGGTCTAAGGACAAATATATTGAAACCAATTCAACCAGTTATTTGTAGTTAGTAACATGCAGTACATACAAAATTCCGCTCTGATAGTGCAATGGTTAGCACATCTGCCTCACACACAGGAAGTCCCAGGTTTGATTCCCGGTACAAGCAAAGAGCGTGGAAAACTCTTCATTAGGACAAATTTCCCAGAACACTCAGCAGCTTATTAAGTACACTCTAAGCTGTGTGATCAAGAAGGCAGTATCATTCAGCGAACTCGTATCCTGCTAAAAAGGTAAACATAAAAACTAGTAAGAATGAAGTCCTAGTCTCAACCAGACTTGAAATTTGCAAGAGTCAACACAAGCAAATAAAACTAGTTATCTGTCACCAATGGGAGTTGTCTCCGAAAATGATTACTGCCAGTTTTTGTATTGTATACATTAAAAAATTAATTTGAAGATAGATAAGATTTGTCAGTTTAACTCTGTTGGTAAGAGAGCTACCTACCAATCACTTGGTCATGATTTCAAATTACGGAAAGGAAATGCTGATTTTATATATTGGTTTGGTTTAATGTGAGGATAGACAGCAAAGAGTTTACTCCCCTAAATTAGGTGAAGATTGTTCTTGTTCATGTTCGGATGGGGGGGGGGAGATCAACTGATCCAATTGAAGTTTGACAATAGTCAGAACAAATCAGTTATATTCTTGTTGGGTACTGTAATCACTCACGCTACTACTGTGATGTCACCTACCCCTTATTCGGTAGAGAACCAAGCCACTTTTTGAGCTCAACACTTGCTTATTGTAAGAGGCGCATTTGTGTGAGAATCTTCTTCTGGGAGCAGAGATTGTAGCCATTATGAACAGGAATTAAAGACACTTGTCATCCAAGAGCAACAAAAAAGCGAACTGAGTTACAGTTCAAGTAACCAGAAGTTATTTCTTAATTTTGTGCGACAAGACACAACACCGATATAACATCTATGACCAAGGAAATGGCAGAAACAGTAATTCTTCACTGAATTGGTTCCATCTACGCAAGAATGAAAACTAAGGAGAGTGACATACATTCTTTGGTTCCCTTTTGGAATGTGTCATGCACTTGGTTATACATGTTTTGTGACGTCCTCTCAAAGTTGGGAATCACAATATTCTGGAATGCATCCCGGTATGCTGTCTGGATAGGGACTTCAATGGAAGCACCCACAGATGAACCGATTGCTTCAATTGTTTGCTGTAAAAAGAAAAAGAAGGAAAATGGTTCAGATTTCAATCAATAGAAACACATTGTCCACATGGTGAATCAGACAGAATTACTGCAAGTAATCTAATGGTTCTAGGTTCAATCCCAGTGTGAGACAATAATAATTCGAAAATACTACTACTGTTAAGAGGGGAGTTCGGTCTATATACCCCACATCGGTTAAATAAAGGGTTCGGTTTGTTACTTCCCCCACACCTACCAGATGATACCTGATGAAGGCCGTAGAGTACAACAGCCGAAACGTTGTATGAAAAACAACCAAGATGAGGATAGTCCGAATGATAATAGAAATAATAATAATAATAATAATAATAATAATAATAATACCTCATTTCAAAAATTCAGAGAAACAGAAACATTAATTGAATCAACCCACTTTCCACCTCACCCCAATACTCTAACACTTTCAATGTTACTTATTTTTAACAGCTTTACTCACTATTGTGCTAAGCCTTTCCCCTGAGACCCCTGATGAGACGGGTAAACAGAGCCATATAGTTACAAAGGGGGAAGATAAATACTGCTAGAAATAGAGAAAAGATCTTCGCATCCCGCAGTTGTGACCCAGGAACACTATCTACTGAGATTATTACTGTAAGTGTTGATTTACGAACCGCCTTTTATAATTTAATACCCTGCAGTTTGGGTGAAATGAAAACACATAAATACTGAAGATTAGAATATAACATACCCGGTTCCTGATTAATTTGGTGAGATTGTCTTTAAGAATGGCATCTGAAGCTGTTAATTTTTGTGATACTTCCCGGGTTAATTCATTCTTGACGGAATCAATTGACTGCATCATGGCTAAAAGATAAAGAGAAAAAACATCATTACACAACCGACAAGAAAACTAAAAACTACTATTTTAGAGGAAAAAACGTCAAGAAGATATTTTTTCTTAGACACACACACATATATATATATATATATATATATATATATATATATATATATATATATATATATAGTTGACTCATAGACATGAATGAAGTACAAGCATATATTTCATTTGTGTGTATGAGTCAACTTACCTCAATTCTCAAAAGTGGAAGAAAAAAAAAATAGTACTAAGTGCTTGTGAACGATTCAGTCTCACAAGCTATTGCTTCATTTTGGCCTTGAGCCAAGCAAGGTTAAGCTTAGTAAATACCTACATAGAATGGCACTTACCTGGAAGAACATGGTTCTTCATTTCACTTTTCACAGCCAGTTCCAAATTTTTCCTGATCGTTGTATCCACAGCCTGCCATAACGTATTCACTAATTCTTCATGTTTCTTCTCACGACTATGAGTTTCATTCAAAATGTCTTGATATCTTTGATCTGTACAATTCAGTTAAAGATCAATATTCATTTTTCATAATAATTGAAGGCTGTAATATTTACTGGTCTTTTACCTACTTTCTTTTCAAGAAAAAATCTTCCAGTTCACGAAAGGCCAGCCAGCTAGAATGGAAGACCTTTATATTTCCAGAAGAATATCAAACAGTTTTTTTTAAAAACAAGACAATAGGTTTTGTATCATTACACACTTTTTTTTTTTTCAGACTTGTATCATTTTGGTTGATATAGTCACATTTCAGCTGATGTGCCCACTGGCCTTCTTCAGGCACGAGGCAGTCAGAGGGTAAAACTGTCAAAGTGTGGTAACTATAACAACCAAGATTAGGAAACTAGATCAAGTGAATCAGTCTCTAATAAATAATGATAATTCCCCATCTCAGAAATTCAGACAGTTTTGTTTTTTTGCATTTTTTTCCCCGACATAGCTCATAAAGGACAGAACCTGGAGAGCTATAATTCTTTTATAATTCATGAAAAGAAAAAAAAATTTAAATAATTATATTTGTTTTTCTAGTCATCACTATTAAACAGTCATAAGAATGCAGATTCTTTTTAAACATTAACCACTGACTCTTTAAAACTACTTGTTTTTTGTATGGAATATAATGGAAAGAAAATGAAAAACTTCACAACTTATGGAAATTTTTTTTTCTAAAAAGCAACTATCAAGTTACAGACCAAGCTGACTGTTTTCCAGAAAGAAAATCCATCAAACCAATCCCTCATGAGAGGATCTTAACCAGCAAGAATTTTGTTTTTGAAATTTCAAACAATTTGTCAGTGAAACTATACAGAAAAAGAATGCTTTTTCAACTTTTGAAACTGCCTGAAATAGTTTTCCCTGGTATGAATACAGCCATATCACAACATGCTGTCAAAGTCCGTAGTACCATACAATATGACAAAAGGATACGTTCTCTCTGTGATTGTTGATGCATGACTCTTTCAAAATTGGTGGAAATTCGATTCTCCATGCTCTTCAAGTGCTGCTCCAAGATGGGCAAAGTGACATTAACTTTCGCTGCCTGTTGCATGGCTGTCTGTTGCTTCAATTGCTGTTGCAACAGTTGTTCATGCAATTGCTGCGACATTAACTCATATTGGGCCAACTGAGAACAGAGACACTTTAAGTTGCTTTGGATCTGAAAATAAATCATCAATATTAAATAGGGACTCAAAAACAAACTGATTTAATAAATACAATAGTCAGCAGATGATATGGCTGCTGTTAAACCTTTCAAGACTAAAAATGCTCAATGTCTAAATATCCCAGTAGACTTCTAAAAAATCTACAGGACCTACATATTCCAGGAGTCATAGGATCATTATATATATCCCAGGAATCTTGAATGGGTTAAAATAACAAAACTGAAAAGAAAATCTATTTGACCCACAATACATCAACTACTTCCGTCCCCTATAATTTAGATCCACACACTACATCATTTGATAGGACTTCACCTAAACCCTTTCAAGACAAACCTAATGAAGAGCTTAATGTCTGAATTTTTATGAGTATTAAAAAAATTCAAAAAGCATGTTGACTTTTATTAAATCAAAAATTTCCCATATTTTCAAGAAGCAAAATCATGATAAAATACATTTTTCCCATTAGACATTTATCCTGATACAGATGGGGGAAAAAAAAAAAAAACCAGAATCAACAGATCATTTTACCAACACATCTTTCCTATTCAGTCATGTAATGTTAACCAAATTCCGCATGGGTTCAATACTTTCATGGGGTCATTGTTTCCCATTGTAAAAGCTTGGAAATTCTCATTTACTTCATTTTTCATGACACCAACATCTTAGTAGACTTCTACAAGAGATCTTTGGGACATATATATCCCAGCAGTCATGAAAACCTCCAGATATAGGTCTATTTTAAAATGGATCAAGGTATCTCGTGCATACCATTTAATTTCTAACAGAAAAATATTTAGTGATAGTTCAGGGACAATTACAATAAAATCTGAAATTAAGAGAGAATATCATATTCATCCAATGGCACGTCACAAGTAAATGTCATTATCTGCTTTTCTTTGATATTTACGATAAAAGAACTCTTTGACATGAATTCTTATTAGAAGCTCCACAAAGAGTAATCATCTTCTCGGATAAGCAGATATGCTAACCATTACACCAACACACAATGTTCTGGGTTCGATTTCCGGTATGAGTGAAGAGAGTGGAAAACTCTTCATTAGGGTAATTGTCCCAGTGTATTCAGCAGGTAATTGAGTACACACTAAGCTGGGTGATTAGGGTGGAGGTATACCTTTTGTGGACTTGCATTCTGCGAAAGAGATGGTCATAAAACCAGTAGGTATGAAGTCCTAATCTCAACTAGAATTGAAACTTGCAAGGACCACTAAGCTGACGCTTGCAACAGAAATCATGACTTCATCACTGGTCATTCATATTCTAATGGGGGTTGTCTCTTAGGAGACTTGACGACTGAAGAGTCATTAGTATGTGTGACATTTCAGTGGCTAATTCAAAGCAGCTGAGCCCAAGTCAAAAATATGTCAAAATGTACAACATTTTATAAAATTCAGTGTTTGTTTTGGATAAAACGAAAAAAAACAAAAAAATAATAAAATAAATGAAAAGGAAACAAAAATCAGAGAGTTTCATTAATGAAGCAGCTTACATCTTTTAATGCTTGAGGTTCAACGACTTCACGAATTATCTGTACAGGACGATCTTCAAGAGTTTGCACTGGAGTTTCCCTGGAAAAATTTTCAGAGGATTTCAATGAGCTAAGAAAATTTTGAAAAAATATTTTTTTAAAAATAAGGAAATAAAAAGAAAATTTTTAAAAAGAAACAGAATTTTTTTTTACAAATGAACTGACAAAACTTCAGGAAAGTTTAACAAATGCTCTCTATAAACATATAAAAAACAGTTTGGAGAAAAGAAAATATCCTAAGACAACAATCAATCAACACAAGATTTTTACTGATGCTTGCAAACAACAAAATCTTCTGCTGGAAAGTTTATTTTATTGATTAACTTCCAGAGTAGACCTCCTTCAATCCGGCAACATTAGAACCTGAGGAGAGCCAGATTTCAGGAAATGCCAAATCACAGAAGGATTATCTCTAAATAATAGCAAACCACCTCATCATAACTCTAAAATATCAGGTAAATAGATCAGAAAATGTTAGATAATAAGGGAACAGAATTATTCAAGGAAAAGCAGGTGAAATCTTAATGAATTAATGTACTGCACAGGCTCTCATAAACCTCCTTATGTATTTCCTTTATTCACTTGTGCCATAACTGGAGTGAGAGCAAATGATATTAATAAATACAAGAAGAGCAGCAGGAATTGCTTGCCTGTATTCACACGAGTATATTAATAGGTAAATAGTTAAGTGCAGCAAAGTTCAACTGCATTCCATGCGACCTTTCAAAGGGTTGGCTATTCACAAGATACAGACTGTTCAGTTAGTAGTCGTTCATGTCTATTTTTTTTCTTAGTAACCTTCATTCTTACTTTTCCATTGAGTACGTATTTTCTATTTGGAGTTTATACACATTTGGATAATTCCATTAACAAGGCCAAAATCCACAACATTATTACTGATCTTGTTCGATGGCGATGTTCATCGCTCGATCTTAAGACAACTATGGATTTTTAAGAGCAATTATGACCAACAACTGCTTGAAGCAAAAAATCAACCACACCCAGTACTAGACACTGGAATGTGAACGTTCAGAACAATTGCAGAGACAAAGCCTCCCCATCACAACGATTGAAAATACACCCACTCATCATCTGGCAACAGCCGTAGGGTACAACAGACAAAACGTTAGTGTTAAAAAAATAAAAAAAAAAAAATGAACAAAGACGAGGACAAAAGTCTGTAAAAAACCTTACATAATGACTTCTATTTTCATCTTATTTATAGTTTCTCCTTAGGAGATAATACATTCACCATACACTTTGAGGAAGAAAAAAAAAAATTACTAACCGGAATGGAGGCTCTCCCCGTGTTTCTGAATAATGAGTCGTCTTATTTCTTGGTGTATTCACTTTTGCAGCTTCCCCTAAACTGAAATTTTAAAAAGAGAATTTCTTCAAAATCAATCACCAAAGTTCAGCTGCCATTAGAGGGAAAGAGAGACTACATTTACATTTAAATTGTTAAAAAAAAAACCTTTTACACCTCATTTTAAAATCAAAAAAGTTTTTTACAACTATTTTATCAACAACTTGTTTTTACATGGATTATGGGGGGGGGGGGGAATGTAACCTGGTGCAAAAAATCTGTCATTTCCAATATAATCTGAAAGATTGAAGAAAATAAGAGTCCTCAAATCCTAATTAACTGAGCCTTGAATTGATTTGAATCCAAGGGTGGCTAGTCAAATCTTTATCAAAACTTACTGCATACTCCAAACTAAGAAGTTAATCTATTTTATTTTCAATTAACAAATTTTCAACAAGAGATAAATTCATAAAAAACAAGTCCGAGCTGAAATCCGTCTACAATGAAATTACTTTTCAAATCTATCTTCATTGCATTATTTCTAGTGGAATCTGGAAGATAAGATAAGATGGTTGAATGAATTCCTGGCCTAAAATGTTGAGGGCAAAATGTCAGTAATTCCATTTGGTAATGAAACCAAAGGCTTGAAACATTAGAATGATTTTGTTTTTGTTTTTTCGAGTGCATGTAAGGATCACATATTAATTTTTTGGCCAAGTTTAACGGGTCAACAATCAAAAATTGATCTGATGACTGTTTTGACTGATCACCAAGATCACATTGTACTTGAGTAAATAAGTTGTACAAAAATAACAAACGCTAGCTTGTTTAGCAATCAAAACAGTCCCCATCATGGAATCATTCTAACTTTGTGAAGTAAACAAAAATTTTTCTTTAAATTCGCTTCCATAGGAAAGCAAATCTATACAATACACATATTTCCTCAAGAAAAGATAACGATCTCCCACACCCATTCATTTCTTATAGTATAGGCAATCAAAGTCAAGAAAAAATAACACAGCTTGTTATTCCTGCATTGAGAGCTCAAGTTTTTATAGCTAAATCTGACTTTAGTTCAACTCCAGATCAAAGCCATTATAAAATAACTTTTTATAAATAAATAATTTTTTAGGAACTCTTGAATATTCTACTGCCAACAAAAACAATTCTATCCATGAAGTAGAACTGACAACTCAAACAAGTTATTTCTTGCCAACATCATTTAAGCTGACATAGACTTAGAGACAGGAAATTGATGAAGTGTAGAATTTTAAATGGTGTCTGATTGAATAGGATATATCTGACATGATAAAAGAAATGTGGAAACCAAGTTCATTTTAAACAAGTTTTATTCATATTTTTGTGACAAGTTTCACCTAACGAAGTGAGTTTCCTCACTCGTCCACTTATACATATGCACTTTCCCTAGGCAATGAACAAAAGTCTCTTTCCCCTTCTCCCACATCTTTACCAGCCAAATTGAAACCCAAACCTCTTTTTCTCCCCCTTGTTCGTGTCGGATCTCTTATATTTTTATTGTCCTAGGAAGCTTTCTGAACATATCACAAAAACACTTAAAAAAACTAACATCTCCACATTGCCTCTATCATTTATAGATAAAAATCTGATTACAATTGAAGACCTCTGTCCCTGAGTTGGTGTGCATGCATCACGATTACTCAACAACTGGCCATTGTACAAAGGTGACATTCACCAGATGCAATAGTCAGAACACAAGTGCACTTTAGAGTTTGAAGTCGAGAAATCTAATAAAAATTGAATATTTTTCAAATTCAGCAATAAGATATCTAAATCAGCAACACTGAAGAGAACTAACCAAAATATTCCTCAGCTACAGATTTATATGACGGATCGAAAATTATTTTACATGACAATTATGGCAGATTGCACCACACACCTATAAGTTTGGCCACTTCCAAAGACGCACTTTTGGAACAGGCACTGCCCTTGAATATATAATTCTGAGGATTTTTTTCTGTGGAATTCCACCACATCTAGATACAAATAAATCTATAAAGATCTATAGAATATGAAACTCACCCAGCTAATTGCAAAGGCCTGGAGACTGGCTGGCTCTGTTTATCATCGTTGTCATCATCTTCATCCTCTTCAGCTTTCACAGCTAACATGTCATCATCCTCATCTTCTTCATCATCATCATCATCATCTACATCCCGACCTTCCCTTCTGAAATACAACAGATAGATGAAAGGTTTAAACCGAGTCCTCAACAATTCTTGATTTGGAAGAGTGAAAATTAGGTTTCTCTTAAAATTTTTTCTCAAAAGTGTACCGCTTAAACCTCGACAAGCAGATATTTGAGATAATCAATTTGGGACAGTCACCACCTCTTCTGTACTGGCAACTGACCTGGATGTGTCTGGCCTATGCATAATGCCAGAAACAAACAAGGACCAATTCAGGATAAACACTGTAAATTGAAACACACACTAAAAACTCATTCTACTAAATTTTCAGCCCTCTAGCTCCATTGGCGCAGCCTGTACACATTACATATATTATATACATAGCCAGACACACTAGGTTGGTTGCCAAGACAGAAGAGGTGGCAACCATCCAAAATTGATTTTTATCTTGATTTTGAGATTTGTCAGGTTTTAAGCACGACAATTTTTTTTCTTTGAAAATATTCCACTCTACCATCAATTTTCTGGCAACTTCAGTCAGTCAGGATGAAGAGAGACACACGCACACACACACATACACAAAGAGAAAAACAAACGCGGGGAGAGACGCACGGACACGCACAAACGCGGGGAGAGACGCACGGACACGCACAAACGCGGGGAGAGACGCACGGACACGCACAAACGCGGGGAGAGACGCACGGACACGCACAAACGCGGGGAGAGACGCACGGACACGCACAAACGCGGGGAGAGACGCACGGACACGCACAAACGCGGGGAGAGACGCACGGACACGCACAAACGCGGGGAGAGACGCACGGACACGCACAAACGCGGGGAGAGACGCACGGACACGCACAAACGCGGGGAGAGACGCACGGACACGCACAAACGCGGGGAGAGACGCACGGACACGCACAAACGCGGGGAGAGACGCACGGACACGCACAAACGCGGGGAGAGACGCACGGACACGCACAAACGCGGGGAGAGACGCACGGACACGCACAAACGCGGGGAGAGACGCACGGACACGCACAAACGCGGGGAGAGACGCACGGACACGCACAAACGCGGGGAGAGACGCATGGACACGCACAAACGCGGGGAGAGACGCACGGACACGCACAAACGCGGGGAGAAACACACACGCACACAAACGCGGGGAGAGACGCACGGACACGCACAAACGCGGGGAGAAACACACACGCACACAAACGCGGGGAGAAACACACACGCACACAAACGCGGGGAGAGACACACACGCACACAAACGCGGGGAGAGACACACACGCACAAACAATAAATCATTGAAAACCAAGATAATTTCACTGCACAACAGTGTATGAGCAATCTATGAAGATATATCTGTTCAACATCAGCAGAATTCTATACATCCTCAATTCCTATAGACAGGGACTTCTCTGAATCCAAGAACTATAACAGTTCTAAAATACATGACTAATACCCAGTACAAGATTTATGCATTGTTTATATCTTGGAGAAAAATCATTAATATTTCAAGCTTTGTTCAGACAATTGAACTTGGTGTTTTCATTTCTTCTGAGGTATAACCCACCCAGCCACACACATATTAAGCAAAATCTTTGTCATGTTATAGGATGCAACTCATCTACGGTGACAAAGGTCAAATTTTATATTCTGATGACATATTAAAAATGATGAATTTAAAGAAGGATAAAAAATATAGAAAGTATTGAGAACCAAAACGAAAGAAAAATTCTGTTATTGGTCAACAGAAGACTATTCTCCAAGCCCATTGCAATGTAAATCTCAATCATCCCCGTAAAATGCAATGAGTATATCCATATATGCCGTCATTTTTGACAACTTTGGGTAAACTAGTAAGAGGTCTCTTGAAAAAGAGAGATAACACAGTGTCGTATAGTGCTAAAAAGGAACTAAGAGAATGCTTTAAGTAAATGCATTTTAGGAATACCTTGGTTCGAAACATAGCTACAATGCATTGTTTTGACCAAGTTGAGGGTACAAACAGAATTTTAGTATTTTAGAGTTTTTTTCCCCCTCGACAAAACAGTAAAGGAACGTCATTCCCACGGCATTATACCACTGGATATACTTCTAAAGAAGGCTGTAGAGTGGATTGTCAGAAACATGGTAACAATACAAATGGGTTCAATTTCCCGATAAAAATTTAAGGAAGAAATACTTACGTGTTACACACTTTTTCTGAAGCTCTTCTCGGCCCATCTGTGCTGACATCAGGTGGTTTGGGCCACTCTCTTGGGGACATTTTTGGAGTGCTTACTCTGTCCGCATTTATTTTTGGGTTTTTGATTTCCAGAGGTGACACAGCCACATCCACTTCGTCTGATGTGTGACGGTCCCCCATCACCTCAGCTACTTCTTTGTCAGTTTCGTCAAAATCTTTGCGACCAGCTTTTCTAAAAACTGTTTCTGCATCGAGGCTGACGGAGCTAGAAATGGAACTACTGGCTGCGGCAGCCTGGAATGAAAAAAAATATATATATATATATATACATAACTGTTATCAAATCATTGAATAAGAGAAGTTTCCCCATTTTAGAATATACAGGTCTGGTTAGTCATTCAAGAGAGCTAGAGCGCTGAAAATTCAAACATTTACTCATGATGTCTAAAAAAATTGTTTTTGCTTTTTTTTTTTAACCCCCGCCCTAGGTGTTAGTGGGCAATTCAATTTGCAATGTACGTTTACACTAAATTGGTATTAGTTTGTGTCTGGCAGCACACTTTGTGTTTGGAAATTCAAACTTTTTTAATGATCACTGCCCAACAAAAAGGTGAACGAAGCAACTTGTTCATTACCCCTTTTCCCATTTTTTTTTTATTAATCACATCGGCATGCTACCAAAAAATACTGGTCACACAAAAGTTTTTATTAAGTGACTAACCAGATCCTTTTTTGTTTACAACTACTAAAAGTGTTGGCACAGGGTTTTTGTTTAAATCGATTCAACGACTTCTTGTCTTTCTTTCAAAAATAACTAACAGCTATTCCCAACAGTGAAAATTCTATCTATTATTAATATTTTATATTATATTATTCTTTCATTATATTTCTTTTATGCAAATTACATAATGCGAGTATAACAGACCAAGAACATTTATGAATAAAGTCAATATGCAAAAAACTAACACTGATACGTAAAACATTCACATGTCGACATTAACTGAGTTTTAAAACAATGATAAATAACAGAGAAATGAAAATCCAAATAGACAAGCCAATTTTTTGTCATTTTCATGTATGAGTGAGAAGTAGAAAAGTAGCTGTCCTTATATGAAGTTGAGAGTTAAGGTTAACTGGTCATTGTTATCCAAGAGACCCTGACAAAGTAATCACAATAGGCAGCATCCTGTATCATCACTTCAAGACTTGAAACACTTTGAATAAAACAAAGAAAAAAAAGAATCACTCACAACTGCTGCTTGTTGGCTCATCTTGAACAATTCTTCAACACTGATCTTCTTGGCTTCAGAGAACATTGTCTGTAGTGGAAGACTAGTGACAGCAGGAGGAGGTGGAGGCCCAGCTGGAGAACAAGAGTGGTCCAGGGGAACAGCCGGAGAAATAGTAGACACAGAGGAAAGTGCAGGATCTTTGATCTTGTGGGGTGATTGTGAAGTCGTAGAACCTAAGCTGGGGCTAGGAGAGTGTGTCATGACTCCGCTTGAGGTCACGGACGAGACACTGCTCACAACACCCCGGCCACTGTTACCAGTGTTTGCATTAGCCATGGCGGCCACAATCCCATGAGACTCACTGCTCTCATCCATGGCAGACACCTGAGTAAAACTACTGTTCGTAGAGTTGGTCTGTAGAGAATGTGGTTTACTGTGGAGACCAAGACAACATAAAAAGTTAGTTCAAAAGTTGATTAATGGATTTGTCATGAAACAAAGCAACTACAGTAACAGTGTCTTTGCATAAAAAATTCTCAACACTTATTTAGCTAGCCTGGTATACACAGGGAACACCAACCAAAGCTAACCCAATCACAAAATATTCAAATCTTAATAACTTTTGAAGTAAACTGTTTCATCACAAATATTTTGCCTAACATCTTAATTGAATGAGAACAAATGATTTCACTTTTCAACTGCAAGAAAATAGAAGCGAGGAAGACAAAATGTTAACATCTGTATCATATCATATATATATATATATATATATATATATATATATATACACACAACAATTGCAGTGTCTGCATCAGCCATCAATACCTCTCCCTTCCAACCTAATTTTCTTCTCTTTCCTGAACTACCCAATTTCCTTGTTGTAAACTTATGATTTCAATAGACAAACCCAAAAGGAACTCCATTCCATTCATTTCAGTTTCAGGATTTTTATCAAAATGAATAATTGAAGTGAGTACAATCTCCATAGTGAGATTTGAAAATCTACTTGGGATGGTATAACATCAAAAAATTTAAATGGCAGAAATGGTTGAAGAAAGAACTTAGCCCAGGGTTACAAGATTTGGACAGAAAGGGAGATAATCCAAGCTTTGACTCGGACTTATCCAACACAGGCATTAGAATAGCGACAAATTGGCTCTAAAATATTATTTGTTGTCATTTTTGATAGGAAATAGTGAATAATTCAACTTGAATTTCATTCCTCTACCAAGGCGAGGAGGTGTTCTTTTTATATGTAATTTCAATAAAACACCTTTCTAGTTTGTTTCTAGAAAAGAAAAGTTCCGTACCACATGGGTCTTTGATGCCATGAAATTCTCTGCCAGAAAGGGTCAAGTGAAAATTTGTGCAGAAAGCTTTTCAAAAATTACATAAATAAAAAAATTTTTTAAATCAAACCAATAATCTTGTAGAAACTGACCTTGTAAAGGCATCAGGTGTGAGGAGCACTGGGGCTGTCTCTCCTCGACTAGTATCATTTGAATCAGGGACGGATGTGTCCAGAATGTTGCTTACATCAGATAAGCCATCACGGAGGACTACACGGAAAGGAGAAAAAAAAAAAAATCTGAATTTTGCATTTTTATCAATGGTCATAATATTTTCATTTACAGCTAATTTTACAGCAAATTTATGTACACTCCTAATTTCTTACAAAGGGTTAGGATTAGTATTTTGAGAAAGATATCTATGATTTGAAGAGCATCTTATAGAGAGAACAACATCGTTATTTGAAGCATACTTAAAATTAACTATAACATTAACTAGAAATGAAAAATTCAACCATTTTTGCTATCAAGGGAGATAACTTTTATCAATCTTTATGCTAGCTTTTTTTTTTTAGGATCAATAAGCAAGGGTTACCATCAATCAAATATATAAGTAAGCCTGCTTTTGGGCTACAGGAATAAAGTTAATTAAAAGCCATTTTGGTACTTACCAACATTATCTTGGGACACAGATGAGAGTGACTGTAATTCTGATTCGGGAATTGTTGATTCTGGTTTGAAGCGGATATGCAATTCTTGCAAAATCCTTATAAAGGTGAAATATAGAAATAAAAACCATTATCAAGTAACAAAATAGATTATAAGGGCTAGACTTGACGTTTATTGTCAATATATGTGAAGTTTAAGAGTTAAATTTCAAAGCAAATTCCCTAAAACGAGATTTTCTGAGATAGTGGGGCGAGGTATTCATGTTTTAATTTAAGAAGAGTACAGTATTTCCCCACAAAGGGTACTTTTCATCAAATTATGTA
The DNA here is from genome assembly GCA_963457665.1 of Thysanoteuthis rhombus. Taxonomy (NCBI): domain Eukaryota; kingdom Metazoa; phylum Mollusca; class Cephalopoda; order Oegopsida; family Thysanoteuthidae; genus Thysanoteuthis; species Thysanoteuthis major. The sequence goes on from OY735227.1 coordinate 28,810,120, forward strand.
AAACCATTCTAAATAAATTAAAAACCTTGAAATTGAATTATTGGACAGAACACTGAAAAATGCAGTGTAAAAGAAAATTTTTCGAAGAACCATATCTATTTGTATACAAAGTAAGAAATTTGTATCAAATTCAAGAGCCAAACCAATCACTACAGGCAAATTGTAGAGTGCTTGCCTCTGGTTTAATAGGTTGTGGGTTCAATCCCTGGCTGAGTCATACCAAAGACTAGAAAAAAAAAAAATGGTACTCAATGCTTCTCAGAGCACTCAGCATAAAAAGTAGGATTGAGGTGCCTGAAAGGATGGGCTCCGTCAGGCGACCCCGACCAAGATACACTCGCGATGAGAGCCCTACAACATAGTATAGAGAACCAAAAATGCAGTACTGATTTATGGGACTAAGGACATCTTATACACAAATGTAAGATTTCAGCAGTTTTATCTATACCTGTATCAAAGAGTTGACCACTTCATACAATGCTTGCTTACTCACTAAAAATACTCTGCTCATAAATGGCCAAGTTGGATAGCTGATTGCTTTTGTTCGGTTAGAACCTGAAATTTCAATTTATGATCACTCCACAGGGATGCATTTTCATGATAAAAAACCTCATCTTTATCTTCAGTGATCAAAGATATTGTCAAAGCCCCACCCACCAAATCATTTGGGGAAAAATTTTGAACTCCTGCTCTTATCAAGACACTCCAACCCTGGCTAATTAATTTTTGAAAGTCTATATCAGCTTTCTCCGCTGATAGGGGGGGAAGGGGGCAAAATACAGATTTGTCAAAATTTTACTATTAAACGACAATCAAACAATGCAAGGGGGAGAACTTGGTTGAACTAATTTCAGCGATTTTAGAATTTTGTACCACCAAAAAAATTCTCATTCCTCACAATACTGTACGTTTTTACTTTCCATGTATGGCCCTCATCCTTTCTATAAGTCTTTCTCAATTGACTTGGTTTTGTCCAGACCCACATGGTTTATTTAATTGTGACAGATTTTCCAATCCTCCTCTTCCACTTACTGAATTGGGACCACCGCCCCAGCAAGTAAGCACTCAAAAGTTAAAATATCAAGTATCAAATATAGAGTATACATTTTAACATGCAAAAATGATATACACAAATTAAAACAAAATACAGTTCCGCTGACTACAGAAAGATCAAATTTGAAGAGTTGAAGAGAGAGAGAGAAAAAAACAAAGGGGTAATGCCTTTAAAGGTTGGAAAGGAACACGTACGAGCCATGAATAGCATACAACTTGACGAGAACCCCATCCACAATTTCTCCATCCTCATCATCAAGTAGCTTTTCAGATTCATCCTCTTCAATTTCACCTGCAAACACACAAAATAACAATAACATTTTGGGAAAACAATTCTTCAAAATTACAACATAGAAAAATCCTCTTACAGACCATTTACAGACAATGTGAATATAGATTCTACAGTGGTGATCAAAAGTATTTAAACACTTGGACTTTTCTAGTAAATACTTACAGCACAATGGTTAATAAACTTAATGTCGATATAATTAGGGCTTTGCCCATTCCGAAGCTGCCAGTTTGGAAATGGTCAGGCTTTGCAGCATGTGGAGTAAGCTGCCGTAATAGTCATATAAGGTAATCTTCAATCAGTCATACTAAACAACGGCTTCAAAGTATTTCAGTCACTATCAGTGTTCCCAATTTGGATATATTATATCTAATGGAGATGTATTTCTAGAGAAGAAGTCAAGGGAGATAATTCATACAAAAAAAAATTATGAAGGAAGATCTATACTCGATTTTTTAAATTTATTTTTAGAAGATTTCTAAAGAACGGCTGATCCTAACCAGACGTTGGACAGCCTTGTTTGCTGACTAATCATCTGGCCAATGTCAACATCATATAATGACCAGTTGTAGAGTAATCACGGTGCACACACATTTCTTCTATTGTAGTTCTTTTTTAACACTAAAAACTAAATCACATGTTGACAAAAAATTTTCTATGGCCTTGTTTAAGATTTGATGCAAAAAAAAAACTTTCATTTGTACAAAATCTAACCAAGCTCATTCAATAGTAGATGAAAATATCCATTTTGCTTTATGACATCCTGGAAATGAGTAGGCATCAAGGCCACAAGTCATGTATATACATAACATATTCCATGCTTGCCAGAGATTTTTTAGAACATAGATGGGACATATTCACAGGTTTTTATTTCCAACTTCTGCAATGATCAGAGATCATAAATTTTCAGTAGAATCTAAGTCAGGGGACTGAAATGACCAGTACATAGCTGAACGTCATATCTGAAAAAAAGAGTTAGTAAATGCCTTTGAGCTCTGGCCAGGTGCGTTATCCTGTCGGAATGAATTACTAATCAAGAGTCAAATTCGAAAAATGAATGGTTTGAATACTTTTGCTGGAGTAAACGGATGCAATATAGCTTAATGAACTCGCTCATGGAGGAAACGACGACAAAAGAGGCCCTGAGCATATGCATGCATTCATCTGAAAGGCGGAAAGCACACAAGTTTGTAAGATACAGCGGGTCGTCAACAGATATGGAAAATATATATGTGGGATGCAAGAGAGGAGTCCGGATGCAGTAAGAGCTCGGCTATACTAACAGGAAACCACGAGTCAGTGTTGGCTTATGTTAGTTCATCAAACATTACAGTTGGAGGTGTACATCTTGATATTGAGAGGAAGGAGGAAGGAAGAAGGAAGGAGACAGAACGTCAGAGCAGATTTTGAGTTACAAATTACTGCTGTCTATCCCCAATGCTCATATCTTTTGAGCTAAGTTTTCTTTACACCTCTTGTCCCGTAAAAATTTGAATGGACACAGGCAATGTATTGATTGACAATTATCAAAAAGTTTTAAAATATTCACGCCTATAGAGAAATGATACATATATTAGAGCAGAGCTTCTTAAAATGTTTCAGAGTTATTCACTCAAATCTTACAACAAAATCTCAGTCACCCGTGACTAAATCTTATGTTTTTGATCATTTTCATCTTATTCTTCAAGGTGTATAATTTTTTTTTCTATACACAATTCATTTCTGAAGAGTTCATCTTTCTTTTTTTTTTTCAGCATTCCAAAAATATAGAGAAAACCAAGTGACAAAAAAAAATTATAATTTTCCTAATTTATGTTAAGTTAGCTAACAAGTCGTAGAATTAAGGTTTTCAGAAATGTTTGCCACAAAAAAAAAAATTTTTTTTAAATACTTCAAATATACTTATTCTTTTAGAAAATATACAAATATCCAAATAAATTAAGTCACTCATTCCCTAGGTTTCATTCACACCAAAAACAATTCTATACAATCAAGGGTGAATTATTTACTTGTTTAAGAAATACTGCATTAGAGAGCAGGGGTGTTTGGTGTTTAGATACTTTTGACTGTCACTGTATCAACACTAATCAACAGTAAATTTGGTGAAATTCTGAAGTACCAAATATCTTTTACAATGGTTTGGTTGTAAAACTTAATTACATTAAATTATGTAGCATGTACATGTAACATTGTACAGAATAAGAAATACAAATTCAACAATTGAAACACGCCAGACTGCAACAATAAACAATGAAGATCAACAAAATACATTAGTAACCTGTGGGTCGGTTTCTAACACTATATGTTATACATTCTTCAAATTAATTTTAATTTTGTTAGATACATGAAATGATTTACCAAGGACAGGAATAAAAGGTTAAAATCTTAACAACAGGGTTTTAAGACATTAAATGAATCAAAAGAGCCCAGATTTCTTACCAGTGGTCATCTCTTCAAGAAAAGTATCATCTTTCAAAGACTGCCGGAATTTTTTGGCATGGGCATCCAGAATGGCAAAGCTGAGGCAAGGTTGAGCGAGTAGAAATTCGGAGACTGAAGAGATGTGAGCAGTGTCTGATTTGTGATCTTGGCTTAAGCTCAAGATATAAAGGACCTGGAGAAAAAGAGAGGAAAAAAAAAAAAAATCAGCATTGACCCCATAGAAAACAGCAACAGAGACCAGAGAGAGCAGTAAGCAGACCAAAGAGATGATAGAAAATAAGAGAAACCCCTCAACTATTTCAATCTATGTTTCTTGCTTAGAACTGATAGGCAACTGGGAATTGGAAAAAGGAATGGTTTATGGATAAGTCATTTCTCTCACCTTTGATTGGGCAGTGATCACAAACTAAGGGGTCAATTTAGCATAATGTACATTACAAATTGACCCCCCCCCCACTAAAAACCTATTTGGGAGGAGAATTCTTACAAAACAAAAGCAATAGAATTGTTTTCTTCCTAGACATAAGGAGTGAATATTGAAATTTTCAGCCCTCTAGCAACATTAGTGTACCCTTTATGCATATGGCCTACCAGCCAGACCAGCTTGAAAATTAGAGAAACCTATAACAGTTTTGGTTGAAGGTTTCTAATACTAGCACAGGGATGATAGAATGGATGGGGGAGGGGAGTCTCACCTTGCGCCTGAAGTCTGTAAGGACCAAATAACGGGCACTCAAATCAAGTACAACTTTCATACAAGGCTCGCTCGGTAACTCAAGATGTGGTGCTGGAGGTGGAAGGAATCTGTATAGATGAAAAAAAAAAAAAAGAAAATTATGAGCCATTATAACTTTCTACTTTTTTTACTGATGGAAACTTGATTTTGAATCTAGCAAGACGATTGTAAATTTGAAGAATAAGAAAATAAATAAATAAAAGTCAATTCTTCGTAGAATTAAAATTTTAAAAGTACATAAATACTGAACAGAATTTTTTTTTTTCATTAAACTATTTTTCAGTACACAAAAATAGTTTTCAACTTGTTGCGTTCTCTAATTACTGACAATTCTCGTCTGGAGCTTTGAACATCATTTTTGCCAGTCACATTTGATGAGTAAAAGCAAAAGTCAAAACCATTATAAACAAGAATGCGAGTGAAATCAGTTCAGGAGCGACACAGTGAACTGGAATTACGGTCCAAGTAACCAAAAGTTCTTTGTTACTTTATACAATCACAAAAAAAAAAAATGACACGCACACATTATATATATATATATATATATAAAATAAATAATTGGCTGGTAAGAATTATGCCAATATAATATAGATGACACAAAACCACAGATATATTTATTATACTCTCCAACAAATTCATATTTTATATATATATATATATATATATATATATATGTGTGTGTGTGTGTGTGTCTATAAGCATATCTGTAATAAGTTTAATGCAATTCATATGCTAGAGATATTCATCTAGTTGATGTAACAGCTTGTTGATAACTCAAACCTGTACTATCAATTTCTGAACAATATATGAAATGGTTTTCATCAAACATGCTGCATTCTTTACAGAGCCTTTTGACTAATAACGCGTGTCCAACAACTTTTTTCAATCAGAGCTTAGTTTCAATCAACGAAGTTTATAAGCGTGATCTGATGAATTGACACTACCATTCAATTTTCATGTACTCATACTTAAAATTGTTTAGATATTTGTAGTATTTCTATTGTTTCTAAAAGTTGTAAAATAAGAATCTTTAATTTTTTCCGTTTTTGATTGAAATTAGTTTTAGAACCTGGCAGTATTTTCAACCAGAATAAATATCTTTACAATCTCATTATCATCATCATCATATAGACCAATGTGAATTGGAAACATTCACTTCAAAAAAAGCAAATTGTTAGATATTTCCCAACATCACGAACCACTCAAAAGTTCTGAGGTAAAAACAAAGTTTGAACTTATTATGTCAGATGGAATAAAGAATTAATTTTTTCTAAAAATTCTCACCTGATTGTTTGTAGACAAGTCCAAGACACACAGCTCCATACCTTGAGTTCTTGATTATTCTTAGCGCCTGTTACTGCATATTCCCAGAAGGATACACTGGAGGTAAGAAGAAAAGAAAAAAAAAAAAAAAAAATGTAAATCCCTGGCAGCAAAATGACTAGATGAACCTTTGAATGTATCTGCCTAATTAGAAATGTTTCTTCAAGGAAGTAGAATAATCATTTATCTATATAATGAATAGTGTGACTTTTTATGTTCGTAAATATAGATCCACTCATGTTAGACAGGTCCGCCTAGTCACTCATTAGAAAGGCACACAACCAACATCTTTTGGCAGAATGCCCTGTTGGAACCGATCAATGTATAATTTATGTTTCGGCTTATGTTAGGCATTGATCAATAAAAAAGTCCAAATTTTCATAAAACAAGCATGTACATTGCCAGACACAAAATATCAATTTAGCATAAACCCACTATATAAATTGAACTATCCCCTACCCTCACTAACAATATACTTTAGGGGGGATTCAAGATAAAAATTTAAAAAAATTCTTCCATACATAAGGAGTAAATAGCTCTATTGGTGTGGAATGTTCATGCAGAACAGCCAGTCAGGTGAAAATCATTAAAAACTCAAGAAACCCATGTTAAAAATTATATAAGCTCATACAACTATACAAAAATCTACATATTGACAGCATAACTTTTTCCATTTGTTTCTGTCAATAATATATAATAAAAGTAAGATAAAATCAATTGAATTTTTACAAATATAAAAAATTTAATTTTTAAACAAAATATACATTATACGGAGAAAGAGACAAGCACAGAGAGAGTGAATTCAATTTAATTTTTTTAATTGGTATCCACTAGTATACATTAAATGTTTCAGGAATAAATACATCTCCATGAAAAAAATTTCCAATAATAGATTTACTAAATTTAAGAAGAAATAGTTTTAAAAGAATCCTTAAAAGAATGCTTTATAAATACATATTGTAATAATTATGAAATAAAAAGGTCAGGTCTGTTCTAAAAGAAATATTGAAATTCAATTGTAAATACAAAAAGTTTTTCAAAATTGGAAGATTAAACATTATTTATTTATTTAATCATTTATTTTCTATCAAATATATTTCTAAAATTGAATAAATAAAAAATAATGCATATGAATATATATAAGTAGTAACTGCTTTTAAAGCTCTAAGACTAATTTGTACCCTCCTCACCAAAACTTGTATTAATAGAAAAAAAAATTTTCAAATTTATAATTTATTGTTCAGTTGGTGAAATAAGAATTCATTCCATTCTATAAGATGATGACGTAATTCATTTCATATAATACTGATTAAATTAAAAAATTGCATCTGATGCAACTCATTTTAGATTTCTTGAAAATAATTTTTGTAGTGAAAGGAAAGTTGGGCTTACTCTGGGTGTGGATTTTGATGATCATCCAAGAAGAAGAGGCAAGATAATGGCTGCCCTCCATGAGGAGACCATTCATGAAGACGCCTGTAAAGGAAAACAAGAATTCTCAATGATTGCAGGTCACAAATCAGTTGCGCTAAAGCAAACAAAATCAAGGAAATAAACTTAACTCAACTTATTTCTGATTAAACAAATAAATAAATGAAATAAAAGAATTGCACAGAACTGTCCAAGTAAATCCCACAAATACATTACGTTCATATTTTTATCAACCTAGGACATTTTAGCCAAACAAATACAATTTGGGGGGGGGTCAGTTTCCTTAGGGAATGTACAACTGAAGAAAGCTGCAGAATGGATTGGCTGAAATGTGATAGCAACAAAAGCAACATGAAGGAGTTCATCAGTCTGGACAACCCTTGCAATGATCACTTCAACATTATATACAGAACTTCACTGTAATTTCAATCTCCACAAATATAAGCTGTATTTGTCTTCTATCGCTTTTTACATCACATGATGATGCAGTAAAAACAGAATTTCATGTTCTGACAATGTTGTAAAAATTCAATTTTCATGTTGTTATATTGAATTCAATAAATAAAGCACTATAATTATTCAATGGTGATTCAGAGGTAATTTGTAAATATTCTGGAGCTTAACATTTTTTTTTCATCTGAGAAACCGGCGTGTATGTCTGTATTCTTTTTTCTTTCCATGTACAACACTTTTCAATATTCATACAAGAATAAATTCACCTCTTCGTATTGAACTCTTCCAATTTTTTTTTCTGCATCTTCACTCAATTCTACACTAACTTTAGATTGATATTCAGGAAATGTTGGACATAAACAAGACAAGAATTCAGACGGAATTTATGAATCACTACCAACCGGAATTTAGCTGTGAAAATAAGTCTTTGCCAAAAAAATGAAGTACATATTGCTCTAATAATTTGTATGACGACAGCAGCCCCCCCCCCACTAAATTCGAAAGTACTGTCACTAAAAATGGTACTTTTCACACTAAGGAAAGAAAACAAAAAAAAAAAAAAAAAAAAAAAAGGGAACCACAAGGATGTGCTTAATTTACCACAAAAAGCACTGAATTGGCAATATCCTGCTTTTTGGAAATGCTTCCCCCTCTAGTAGTTGGGAGACCTCATGTTGGGAACCCTGTGCTGGAGTGTCCTCCTTTTTAGAAGTTTGGATTTGGCCACCTTGGCCCTCCCCCGTGCCAAATCCAGATAGACAATAGATAAATAGGCCTGAATCCTGGTGGACAAAAACTAAAGGACCAATGAACTTACATTGCAAATTGAACCCCCCCCCCTTTAAAAGAAAAAAAATAAAATAAAATATTAGCGGGGAGGGGATAAAAAAATAAATTAATATTTTCCCTCGTCCCTGAGAGGAGTGAACAAAATTTCAAGTCTCTACAATCAACAGTGTGGTTTGTGTCCAGGGCTGATACATAGTGTTTAGTGAATATAAGAATCCCCCAAACCAGACAACATTGTTGAAACTTGTTGTCTCTGTCCTGGTGGTGATTAAAAATGCTATGCAACATAATATTTTTGATAATTTAGAAGTACAACGCAACTGGGAAATTAATTGAATATCATGTTCGTTTAATCGTATAAACCACTCTATCCTTGCAGTAAAAAGAAAACGACGGCAAGGGTGAACTGGTTTATACAATAAAACAGACTCAATTAGAAAGCAAGATGCTTGCTCTGAAACAGGTATTTACCTGGGTGAAGGACCATCATTCATGTTGATTTGAAAGAACTTGACCATTCCATCCTTGCTGGCTGTGGCCAGGGCTGATCCATCAGGAGAGAAGGCAGCATCCGAGATTGGCTTTGTGTGACTGTTGATACGCAAGACTCCTTGCTGGACTTGGTTGCTTCCAACAGAACCTGATGGGTATTTCTGGCACACAATATCTACATTCCAAATTTCAGCCTGACAATAAAAATGAAAGAAGTGTGATATTGAAAATAGAAATAAACATCTGAATGTATGAAAGTGTGTATGAGGCCTGACCAGAAAGTATCCAGCCATTTTCAACATCCCAAGAGCTATTTACACGGCTTTCATGTAACTTGGCAAGCAGTTAGGACCTTACTCCTCGTGCATGAGCACTCTCCCATGGGCTTATTCAGTCAGCAGTAAGATGCCATTGAATGAGCCTGTGCACTCTCTAGCATTCACAAAGATTGAGCCAGTCCATTCTCCATGTCTCATGCCCCACTACAGTCTAGATTTGGCTCCTTGCGACTTCTGGCCTTCCACCATTCAAAGGAAGCTTTCATACCATGGATGAGAGATTAGGGGGAATGTGATGAGGTGGCCGATGGCGATCTTTAAAGAGGACTTTGTAGACTTTTTTGAGAAAGTGGAAGGGACACTGCAATAAGTGTTTGAGGTCCCACATGAAGTACTTTGAAGGTACTAACACGCCATTGCCTTAGGTAAACCATTTTTTCATTAATATTGAATGACTAGGATACTTTCAAGACAGACCACTTTATGTTTTTGCAAGAGCTGTTACAGTAAAAATTTATCAGTACCCAACATTATAGAATTTCTATCTTTAGATTAGAGAGAGAAAAAGTGGCTAAAGTTATAGACAATACAAGAAATGAAGACTTTACCTTTTCTCCGTGTGTTATTAGAAGCATTTTAGAAAAGGTGTCGTCTTGAGAAGGGCTGTCATCTTCTGACTCATCAGGTATGTAAGGGCACCAGAAGACACGATGAAATTCTGAAGACTGGCCATCATTGTAAGAGGTAACATTCAACAACAACTTAGTTCTGGAGACTCAAGTTAAAGGCAAAAAATAAACTCAAATCATGGCAATCAACAAAAACAAAAAAAATGGATAAAATAAATAAAAGTGAGAAGTAAAACATCACTGGTCATGCTAAAATAGGAGAAACAACAAGATATAATTCATCACCCTTAAGAATTTATCTGATCAATGAATAACCCTAACCCTAAATTCTTCAATCAATCACCATAAACCTCTGCATAAAACTTCCAGGCCTCTAGTTCCACGAGTGTGGCTTCTGCGCATGATACATACATAGCCAACTTAAAAACTGAAAAAACCTTTGATGACAGTTTTAATTGATGGAAAATGGACAGGTATTGATTAGGAGAAAGGTATAGAAGGAATAATCAACAGTCTATGGATAAATAAAGTTCTATTCATTTCAGAAACCTGTTAAATCTCAACATATGGAGTACAAAATATTCTTCAACTGATGACAGCATCTGCTCTAGTCTGCAAGAAAAACTTGCCTTTTAGCAGGCCGTGAAATAGTATACAGAGCAATGAGAGATGATCCAAAGATATCATTTATTACCAGTAACAATAGTTTTAATCAATGAATAACCATAACACTAAATTCCTTAATTGATTACCACAAACATCTGGATAGAAGATTTTTTTTTTAAATTGCATTCCCATTCCTTCCTATATTTCACCATCACTAAATCATCAGAGCATTCACAAGTGGTTTTAATAGGTACTTATTAGAGGAAGAAAATTTGAAAACAGTTGTTCAGACAAACACCCCCAAGTTTGATTTTCATTACAATAACTAGTTAATCCATGAGAAATTCACAGATATACACATTTCCCTACTATCTGAAAGTGAAGCATAACTGTGAAAGCCTTTCGTAATCCGAAATGGCATAAACCAAAGAAGCAATCACCATTAAGTTATAAATGAAAAACTTTGAGTGTTACCAGACCCCCGAAAAATGGTTAGGATAATACGAGTAGTCAGAAGTTGTGGTGTTAGGAGGTACAGGAGACTGGTAGTAGGAGAGAGAGAAAGAGGAAGAGGGTGTGCACTGCCTCTACAATGACTCGCTGCAGAACAAAAACTGAACACTTCAGTCACTTTTCCCCTTTTTCCATTAACGGGAAAACGTGGCATAAAAAAAACAATCAAAAAGCAGGAATCAACAGTATTTAAAGAAAACTTGTTACAGTGGAAGAGTCCATTGTTTAAAATGGTAGGTAGGGGATATTTCTGTCAGTAAAACTTACTTCTAAGTGGAAGAGTTCATGGTTACAGATAGAGAACCAGGAAAATCACACTGCTCTTCACATAAGTAGAAGATTTCAAGAGGTGTATTTCTTCCCCCTCTCTCTTACGCATTCCCTTTCACCTTCCAATGTTCAAATACAAGTTCTCACAAACTACTACCCAAGAGTCCAGGGAAAATTGAACAGTATATGTGAACCATATGTTCATATGGATTTTTGACAATACTCTTTGTATGTATATGCCGAAAGGGTCTACTTAGAAAGAATAGGTGGAAACTAAGAGTTAGGATAAATATTTTTTTCTATATTTATAATCAGATTCCCTAAACTTTTAGATAGCAATAAGACTATCATTTTCAAGTTTGATTTGAATAATTCCAGACCATCCATTTCAAAATTCGACACTTTTTTTAATTCCTGTTTTGGGGTAAGTCTCAGAGACAAAGCTCAGATTATCTCCCCTTTTGACGAAATATGGTATCCCAGTTTCAAACCCAAAATTTCAAATGCTAATTTTCCAACCAGAGATGCTCTCGCTACTCAAGAAATTGGTATAACACAATGTTCTTCACATCCTAATTTCCTCCCCACTGCCCTCATAGTCTTGTACTATAATAAATTGAGTTTATCCAATATAAATCTAGTATAAGTATCTCAACGATTTTGATAAATTTTGATGATCTACCTTCATCTAAACTTTTAGTTGCATTCATACAACTATCACCTCAGGCCATTTGTATAAATACAATTAAAAGATAAAGGTAAATAAGTAGTCTAAATTCATAAAAATTGGTAACAACATTTCATCTAATAATTAAATCTCAATTCTTGATCACATCAAAAATTGTAGATCATGTAGTCATTCTAAAATCATAATTTGGGATTAAAAGGAGCAAATCAAAATTCACATCACAGATTAGTGATTTTTTCTACAGCTGCAGGTAATTCATTGAAGTGTAATAGTTAGCAAGCTGAGCTTGCCAATTATTACTGCTGAGTAGTGAGTTCAATCCCAACTGGGTGCCTCATGCTTGCAGCCTTACACTGAAATTAAACTGACCTCAGTTAATAATTACTTTTTGACAGCTACAAAAATAATTGGACAACATTTTGCGTTATGTATAGATATACAAAATTTGATTCTAATTACATATATGTATTTGCATATCACATATCTTTCCTAAAGTTACGTTGAAATATAAGCATGCAACCTGACACTTACACTTACAATTACCAGATTTGAACAGATGGAGAAATAACCTGAGCTTCATCTTGAACTTACCCCACACAGGCCTTAGAATAGCATGAGATTTGGGAATCAAGCTCGTTTGGAGGCCGGGGTTTAATACCGATCTCTTGAGGCAGATTTGCCCCAAGCGGGTAATATTGGACTTCTACCTCCAGACTCCCTGGATTTCCAAATCCAACGCTCTTCCAATGCCTTTGTTGGTTAAGTATCCAGAATAAGCTTGCATTATTCACCTTCTGACCCAATCTGACCACCCTGTACACTCAACATTTTCAAAAGGATACTGTATTTTGCCATCAGACGCTCCGGTAACTTGATAGATGTAAAGATTACCCATTTCATCAATGGCAGCCAACAAGATTTTCTCGGTGAAAGCAAATGCCAAATCTGTAACACGGCCACAGAATTCCTTCAGCAAAGTACGGTCGGCTGTTTTCCTGTTGATGATGCGGATATTAGCACCAGATTTACCTTTGGAAAAAATTTTGTAAATCAAAATTAAAAATAAGTTTATATGTTAACGAAATTTGTTTTCATCTCATAAAAAATTCAATAATTCGAAACCTATTAAGAAAGACTGTTTTTATAAAATAACAATATTCAATCAGAAGCAACAAATGCATATGATTCCAGGATCGAATCAAATATTTTAGGCATTGAAACCCCTTGAAACAATATCACTCCAAGGAAAATGTGGGTTAGAGCTTTTCTAGAAGCCACTTGTCATAACGAGGTAAGTTCTCTCTAAAACCTGGAACTCTTCAACTGAATATCATGTCTGGGCCCCATTTTCAAGTTCTCCAAGCTTTTTAAGACTTCCTATCTTTTCTTTTTCACAACAAGTGAATAACCTGCCCATGTCTGATGTAAGAGAATGTGGCATACAATGGTAAGCATTTACCTTTCCAAAAGACACCAAACATCCTTTCCCTAGATATGTAGGGAAGAATAGAACACATACTACTAGTTTTCTACAGTTCGTTTAGTTCATACAACAAATATCTCATAAAATGATTAATTGTAAATACATGAAGTATTGTGATGATTGGAAGATGAGCAAATTATATGAATCGACTAATATTTAAAAAGAATATCTAATGAATTTAATGTTTACATAAATGTGTTAAAATAACTGAAATGATCATGAAATGCCATAAAACATGAATCTACACATAAAGGTCATCTTACATTCAGTACATTCCCATCTACTCTCACCATTTTGTTAACATATTAAATACTTTCTCACAAGGTTTTGTTTCTTAGCTATATATTCCAAAGTGAATGGCGACATGGCAGTTCTAGAGGCTATAGGTGGGATTGCTGAGGAACAATGTCTCCACCAGATGCAGGGGAATTTCTGTAGATGCGGGACAAATTTGATGGACATGATTGTCTTCAATTAACTTGCAAATTAGATGGACTCAGAAGTCATGAATGGACATATCTTTGCCATTTTTTAAATTTTTTATTGCTGTGGCTATGTACAGGTTTACATGCCACAGCAAAATCAAATAAGGCTTAACTTCCCAGGTGTTTCAGTCAAATCATAGAAGAAAAACAACAGTTTATCCACAAAGAAAACATATACAGAGATGCTAGCATCTTTTTGAAGAAAATTTTTAAAAAATAAATAAATTAAAAAAAAAAAAAAATAACTCACCTCGTAAGCAATAAGCAACAAAAATTCCATTCATATGCACAGCAACTAAATTGCCCAGGTATTTCCGAGATTCCCACTCAAACTTGACAACGGTGGTGGTTTTTACCTACAAGAAATTTTAAAAAAATAGAAATGAATATTTGACAATATCTTTTCATTCTGGATTTTATGAATAAATGACAAAATGGATTTCTACCAAATGGGAAGACTAACCAGGGTTGCCAGATTTGATCAGGAGGGGAGATAATTCAAGTTTCATCACAGATTTATTCACAGCTATAGATTAATTGGCACTGTAAACAGAGAAATCAGGTTACAGATCCTACACTGTCTAGTAACAAAAGTTTTCAATCATTATTCTTCAGAGATATATCATCAATAGTTTGAAAAATAACAATAATGTAGTTTATCATATTTATGATGATGTCGCTATGATGACATCATTACTGTGTTAAACATATGATAAGATGAACAATTCTCACAACGTTAAGAGAAATTCCTGGATTCGCCCCAAAAATTCAACTGTGCCTTGACCCATCTCCCCACAAAATATCATTACAATCCATCCAGAACTGTTGGAGATGGACAAACAAACATATGGCTGAATACATAAGCTCTGTCCAGCTTTTTTGGCAAACAATAGGAAAAAAATTGATCTGATTGGTGATCAGCTGAGCAGCTCGACATTCTGTAAAATATGGTTAGAGATTACTCACCTTGTTGCTTCCAGCTTGATTCTCAGGGTTGCTACTCTGTCGACTCATAATAACATCAACCTCTTTACTGTACACACTGAAGCTATTAGTGCGGTCACTTCCTTCCAATATACTGCAACAAATTTACATTTCACTATTAGGTATGTTTTTAAAATAATAGACAAACCCTGCAAAGAATTAAATTGAACATTTTTCCTATGTTTATATAGGACTTCCATCAAATTTCTACCTTGGGTGTACAATTTGTAACTTGAACCATGTGTATTTAGGCAAAAATCACCCATCAATAAAAGTTTGATTAAAGACTGTTGACAAGGAATTTTCAGAAGTGGAGAATTTTACCTTGTGTATAATATCATCATAATGTACCAATACTACAGTGCCAATTTATAAAATTGAAAAAAAAAACCAACATCCATATATCAGAGCAATTGTTACCTTTAGGATATTAAATTCGAAATGTACGGACAACATAAACTATTTTTTTTAATGGCAAAGCTACCATCACAATAACGACATGTTTGCTGCTATTATTTGTTCTATAATTGGCACCAACTGTAACTAATATCCTTTGTAGTTTAATCTAATAAAATACAGTTTTAAATGGTCATATTTTCTGCTTGAAAATGAAATTTTTCAAAAATAAATTCAGAGAAAGCTAAATGAAAAAAAAAAAAAAAAACAGATCAGAGAAAATTTCAAAATTTGTGAAGAAAAAATGCTGTTGAGATTACTGCATAATCTAATGTGGATGTTTTGAATTTAATGTGGTAAAAGGTAAGAATCACCAGTCCTAATCCTCTGATCTTCATATTGACTAAAAGTTTGGTTGAGAGCAATAGATCTCAAACATTTTGAATGCATTCTCTTACATGCAAACTGGAAAAGTTGGCTATATTAGAAAAAAAAAAAAAAAACATTCGTCAAGAATCTTTGATCAAACATTAATTTTATAATTTGCTAAGCAGCAATATCTTGAATAGTGTGGTTAATTTGCTCTAAAATTTGGCCGTACTGCTCGGTCTTATAATTTACGATTTTTTTTTCAGTTTATAGTTAGTAATACTGGTTTGTACAGCAATACATTAACCTTACTACATCAAAACCCGTAGTAATCAGAATCACACGATTCAAGGGGAAGCCTCAGTTTGATATGGACTTCAGAACTTTCCATCCTTTCTGGTCAGCTTTTTGTTCAAATGTAGGCAACCTGACTGGATTCACTCTGATGGAGGAACCTTAGAAAACTTCTAAAGCAACATCTATCACATACAATGAATCAAGGGTTTTCTACACATAATAAAAGTATATAGCAAACATTTTTATATAAATATATCACACAGTATTCAAAGCTTCAAATTTTACAGCAGATCACAAAATACATATCCTCTCAATTTCAGGTAGTTATTTTGTTAATTGTGAGAATTTTGCAAATACTTCAACAAAATGTCTAATTCTTTGAATGAAATATTCACCTTTTAATTTATTAATAAAAAAAATAAATAGACAAAAACTTACATTTGTTGCCTAAGGGTGGATGACCAAGGATAGCCAAAATTAACTTTGTTCTGTAAGTGACTGAAAGAAAAAAAAAGGCCTTTTAATGATAAACAGAACCCCCTGATTAATACATCCATATCAATGGATAACAGTGATAGGTCTGTAGACCAGATGCACATTTTATATTATAAACAAACATTTTTTTAAAATATGTCTGAATAAATTGGTATGAGAAAAAAAATCTTTTGCATACTTAAAATTTGTCCACTAAGTCTTATTCACAATACAACAACTCATTTCGACTTAACATGCCATTATATATAAACAGTTCTGTTGAAGTCAAAATAATGGAGTCAAGTGATTTGCATAAATTTGATTTATAGCACTCATAATAAAAATGTTAAGGAAATACATTCAGATACATTCAAATATTTTAGGGCACTTGGTGCAGTTTAGTTTATTTAGAGAGTCTGTACTTGAATAGGAAGATCAATATCTATGGGGTCAGTTTTCTATAGTTACTACTTAATACACTGAACCCTTCAATGATTCGTGAATTATTCATACCTTCCTATACATAATAAAACATTTCTTAACCTTTGTCACAAGGTATCCCCCTGACAATAGTATTTTACCCCAAAATAATGGCTGTAAGCTTTAGATATTTCACTCTACATAGTTATAGGCTTTAATTTCTAGAAAGTTCCTAGATTTTTCAAGTAGAATACACATTTTTGAGCTCAACAAAAGTCACATTTTGAATTATACAGTACAGAAGCTTATAAAGGCTACTGTTATCATCGTGTAAGTTTTTTGTTTACATAAAACTAAGCAGGTCAAAATTATTATTTATTTCAATAGCAGTTCAATTTGGTTTTCAGTGCTCAGACATTACATAGTAAGTAAATAAAAAAAATTTTTTTTTCTGGGAAAACTGCACTGAGAGTAAACAAAACCAATTCTTGACCAAAACCCATCATAATTATTTGAACAACTATTTTCCCTTTCATAAAACTAATGAACTTATTCGCTATTTAAATATTAGGATTCCTGTCATTAAAGAATTAGCTGCTCAAATGGCAGGTATATTCAGCTAGTAATAATGATGATTCCCTTTCTCAATAATTTACTTTTTTGCTTGAGCATTTTTTGCAGAAACACCTCATCAGAAAGGAGAAACAACTCGAAAAGTGAACCTTTATACAACCCTTTCTTAACCAGGGTTTTGCAGAAGATAAGAGAAAGCATATAATTTTTACTTCATTTTTTCATCTAACAAGTAGCAGTCCCTGTCTCAATGACATTGGAAGGGCCAGAATTTTAACCAACAAAGAAAAAGAAAAAACTAACAGATGTCATTTTCATATCAGAATGACTAAATTTAAGAAAGCAGAGCGAGGTCACTTGCTATGATTTTAAGCAAATAAAAGAATAAAGAAGAGACAAGCATAGTGATGAATACTTACTTTGTACCAATACCAGGACCGCCATTATGGTTGCACAATGAGGAGGCTGAAAAATTAAAGAATTCAAAGATAAAGATTGACTTGTTATTTTGAAATTTTTATGACTACTTTTTACCTTTACCTTAGTTTTTATTAGTTGCTTTTTATTGTAAGTTTTTGCTCAGACCAATTACCTTCCAGCAGTAAGCAAATAACATGGATCAAAAAATAAAGAATAAACCTTAGAAAGGAATCAAACCCACAACCCCATAGACAGGGAAATACAGTTTAGATTTACCAATTAAGCCAAGACTTCAACTGGAAACAGAAGTTCAAATAACCCCTTAAATCTATTAATTTTTTTTTCATTATTTACCTTCATCTTAATTGTTATTGCTTATTATCGCAACTTAAATCAGACTGGGTATTTTTCAGCAGAGACTAGATGAATAAAGAGCATTGATCAGAATAAAGAATAAGTTCCGGGGGAGAACTGAACTCCCAACCCTCTGTGCCACAGGGTGGCTAGCTCAGTGCACAACTGTTCTTCCCTCTAAATCTACCCTTGATTCAATAAAAACAAAAAGATTGAGTGTGTTTCTCATTTCCTGTGATGCTTAAAAAAAGCACATCATCAAGAATATAATTTTTCAAATACTTTTGAACTATACTTGAACCAGCTAAAAGCAATTTAAAACTGAATTTTGGCACCAATTTATATCAATTTATTGTGGACAAGAGTTGGCTTAAAATAAAGGTTTGAATTCTCAATTCATGCCGATCTCAAAAATATTTTGCATCAATAAAAGAATTAGTCAATAAAACAATTACGTTTATTGTTTGTATTTTATGACTTCAAAATTCAAATAGACATGTTATCAGTTTCCTCTTTTGAGCTTCATATTACATCAAAATTTATTTTTGAAAATGTTCAATAAAATTATTCAACGGAAACAAATTAGAAAATAGTATTCCATATAAATTTGACTTGCAATTTAAGTCCCATTTTCTTTTCCGTTGGTGTTCTTCTCTAAGTGAAAGTGTGTGGAGAATTTTTTAGAACTTTATAAAGATCCAGAGTTAATCACAGGTCAAGAAAATAAGGATAACTTAATTTTTTTTTTAATTATTTCAGTTGATTATTCTGTATTTTTGGTTGCTGAATTCAAAATGTACACCATTTCTCTCCATCTCTTACAATTTCATCTGGAAAGATTTTAGAAGTGAGTTTTCACATAATTTTACACTATACATAAGGATATTTGAGAAAACTTGATTTTTTCAGCTGATTTTTTTTTTCCATTTTTGGGTGCTGAATTGAAAAATCAGAACCATTCTCTCCTTCATGTCATTTTTTCACAAAATACATTTCTTACTCTTAAATCATGTTTTTGTGAAATTTCATACTATAAATATGGATAACTTGTTTCAAAGACAATGTTTAAATACTTCGTAATATTAAAAAACCCTGGTTATTTCATTAATAAACCTGATTATGGCTGAAACATAACAGTGATGAGCCAAATGAGTATAAAGTAGCAAATTTAGCAATAAGCCATGTCAGGACCGGTTTGGCTCCCTCAACTTCAGATATTATTTATCAGAGATTTAAGCATTAAATGACTAATGTTATTTCAAATTACTTTCATTGGAGCATGTTTTTTTTCATCAAAGTGGTTTTTACCATAAGAAGTGGTGTTTTATTGAAGATGCAATGATATTAATTGATGTTTTTCTGATATTGTTAACTAATTGCATGCATACAGCTGCTGGATGCTTCTGGATAAATCATCAGATGTTTTGGGTCTTTCAACATCATACACCTTCCTCTAGAAACCCAGCTTGTGTCCAGATGGCTTACAACACCATTTCCACAACCATCTTGGAGCTTTCACTTCAGTGTCAGTGATACTGCAGATGGCTTTCCTCTTTCTCTCAATCCCCAAATTACTACAAGCTCTAGCCAAAGAACATGCAACAAATCCCCTTCAGCAGGGAGGCACCTTGCTTTCCATCCTGCAGACCAGTCCCACATATTTGGTGAGCTTAATTTTAAACTCCTCTTCCAGGCGATCTTCCTATGGGATTGTCACCCCACCTCCCAGCAGTACAACTTGCTCAGTGGACTCAGAAACAAGGACAATTTCTGGTTTCAGGGTGATTAGGAAACTTTAACAGCCATCCTATGCCCAAAAAAGCTGCTAGTCCCTTATGGAAATCAGTATTCCTACAAATGTCCCTCAAGTTTTAGTTGCCCCTCTGATCTGACAAAGGCGATAGCCAGCTGGGGGGGGGGGGTCTAAACCAATTCACCACCCAACTCCTGCACTGAGGGCTACAATGATGATTTCCAAGACCTGACCATGCCTCCATTTGTACCAGCCTTCTGTAAGTGCCTAGTGCAGCAGCTGATGACGTATTCCAGGGTTCCCTGCTTGAGGCACCAATGAGCAGGTTGACATTTCTTCACTGCCAAATGGGTACAAATTTGATGGACTTTGAAGCATGTCATATACGGCCTGGAGGAGACATGGAATCTAGTGGTATTGCTGCACTCTTAATGATTAAATTATGGCGTCTACAGGTTAGATGAGCAGTTCTCATCATTTTTGCTATACCTGAGGAAAATTTGCAGTGGAAAAAAAAAAAAAAGTTATGCTTCTTGGGAATAAAACTTGGTGACAGGAACAAAAATCTTGCCCTCTACAGAGTCCACATTGCGTTGAGAAACTGGATAATAAGTACTATTGGCACAACCTATGGACATCATAAGATCATTGAGAGTACAGCAATGTTTCAAATTTTCTATGTACATGACAAAAGATAAATTAATATCTCTATGTACTCAACAAAACAACCACTTCTATACCATTGTGATTAAAATAAGAAAAAAAATCACTGCAATGAAGTAAAAAAAAACTTATGTGAAAAAACACCGCACGAAGGAGAAAATGGTTCTTATTATTCAACTCAGCACCCAAAAACAAATAAAAACCATCTAAAATTATTCAAAACGATTTTCTCAATTATCCATACGTATACCACAAAATAATGCGAAAACTTACATCTAAAATGACGCGTTTCTTAAGAAAATTGTAATTATAGAAAAACATTTTATTTTTTAATTCAGGGACCGAAGATACACAAAAATCAGGCTGAAATAATCAAAATATCAAAGCATACCCGTGTAATAAATCTACAAAAAAAAGCGACTGATGTAATAGGGGTTGACATTTAAGGTTCAAGTATTTTAGTTATTTTTAGTGTAATAAGCTAAAGCTAATTTTTTATGATAGTCGTTTTTAAACAAGTAAATTGAAATAGAGATTACAGTATGAAAGGGATCTTGATGATATAAATCAGTCTCAATCTAAATACCTAGGACATTTTAGTGTGAAAAAAGTTTACAATTTGCACATACAAGCACACATATTTACACTATGAGACTTTAATTACATCTGTTGATTAGCTCTACATCGTCAGGAAATATATTCCGTAATCATACAACTTAATATTACTAAAGAAATAATTTTCTGATAATTAATCCAGTTCTACTGTATATATACAATATAATAATGAATAATAGATGCTGAAGAAGAACCTTGTTTGCACAACTAACTGCGTAATTTAATGCAATAGCCATCTACACGCGACTTTTGAAACCTCATTTTAAAAACGTAATCAAAATTCTAGCAATTGTGTTAAGTTCTTGCTATTTTTTTGTTAGAAATAAGGTCCAGATTTATTTGAAAAAAAATAAAAACAGTTTTTTTCAAGATAAAATGGAG
Organism: Thysanoteuthis rhombus; assembly: GCA_963457665.1. Lineage (NCBI taxonomy): Eukaryota > Metazoa > Mollusca > Cephalopoda > Oegopsida > Thysanoteuthidae > Thysanoteuthis > Thysanoteuthis major. Next base: position 28,831,779 of record OY735227.1, read on the forward strand.
CTCTTATCGTCATTATTAATCTTTCAACAGGAAAATAGAAAGTATTGTTTGCTTATTTAACTTACCCGCAGATGAGAGTGTCTTAGCAGATTCTGCACTGTTGTTGAGAAGATCATTTATGTCCCCAACATTCGCAGCATGTTGAGGGGGAGATTGTTTGGCTCTAGTGCTACTACTGACCACCACAGGGCTTGGGTCAGTAGAAGATGAGGCGACCCCCGGGGGGGCTGAAGAAGTTGGAGTCACTAAATTGGCATTATTTGTAGAGGACGACGACGATGATGAAGGAGAAGAGGCCATGGGTGACGGACTCGGACGGTCCGAACCACTGACCACAGCATTTGTGATAGCATTGTTGTCATTAATATTATTATTGTTGTTAATTTGCTGTTGTTGGGTTTTCATAGTTAAGTTGTTCTGTTCTGATGCCGGCGATGAGGCTCGGGCCTCGTTCGTCTCTTCGTCTTTCTTGTCTAGGGTTGAAACCACATCATTATTGTTGTTTTGGTTGGCCTGGGTGTTGGCAGCGCCAGAAGTTGCAGCAAGGTCTGGAGAAGAAGATGAAACCACCGTAGAATTTACCAAACTGCCACTGCTGCTACAACCACTGCTACCCTTTCCAATGGCACCAGGATCCATAAAGCTGTTTTCTTTTACGGCTGGAGCAATTATTATTATTATTATTCTGTCGGCTGTTCAAAGCCAACACTTTGACATATATAAGCTAACTTCGATTGGTTGCTAATAATAACAGTGAGTGAGAAAATAATTTCTTTCAGCTTTTAGTTCCAAGTTCACAAAAAAAATTGTTTTGTTCCTGTATCACGGCAATTCTGTGTTGTTCTTCTCTTGTTTAAGAAATTGAAATTCAACGGTAAAACTAAGATATATTAAGAAATGAAAAAGAAAAAAAAAGATTTTTAAAATATATATATATAAATAGGAAAGCCCCAGTAGAATTAAAAAAGGACTTTGACAGTTCTTAAAGGTGAATTTTATGCGTGTTTGTACAATCGACCGCTGTTGTCGCTGTCAATACAGCAGCGGTTTTCCGAATATGGCGGCACTGTTAAAATCACGTGAACACGCCGAAACGAAAGCGAAACGAAAATTCATTTTGATATATATTTCAATTTTAAATTTGTTTTTGAGATTAATTTGACTATTTTTTTGATTTTTATGAACACGAAATCAAATAATATCTCTTAACTAAATTACATTTTTAATAGATAGATTCTTATTACGGAAGATAAATTATTGTTATTATTACCTCATCCAAAGATTTGTATAATCTGATATCATTTGAAAACTAGAAACTTAAAAACGAAACGATACAAAATTATATTTGGGTTTTCAGGTGTTTTGTGTTGCTTAAATTTACTTTTTTTCAATTTTTTTAGTTTCTTCTGAAAAGAATATGACTTTTGTTTGAAAAAGAAAAGTTCAAAAAGGCAATAACTACATAAATATTAAGAAAAAACATAGCAATTAAATTTGAAATTCATTTTGAATTTTCAATGATAAATTTGAATTTTAAAAGGAATTTGTTGCTAAGATGCAGCCTTCAGAAATTCATGCAATCAATTTTTTCAAAAATATCCGTTCACAAAGGAACAACTACAATTAATCGAAAAGAAGTTTCTCACAGTTTTGTTAAAAAATGAAACGCAACCGAAACGAAACAATGAATTGAGATTTGAACGTAATTTCTTTGTTTGTTTCTTCTTCTTTTTTCTCATTTACACCTTTTTTTTGTTGGTTCTTGAAATATTTCGAACGATGTTCCGAAAAATCTGCTTATTCATTCTGTTGGTTTACAGGTGATCTTTATAGCTGAGGTGTAGCAGTACAAAAATGAGTTATGTCGAACTCCTATTGGTTGAGATTATCACACACGTGTGTTTACGATGTTTTTCCTGAATTCTTTGGTAGACTGAAATGGGATTGGTTTGAAACGTGAAAGCATCCGAAATACAGCTAACATTAAAAAGAAAGGTTACGAAAGTTAATAAAAACTCACCGCAGTGTTTTCTTATGGAAAAATAAGAATATTTTGAATCGCTACACATCTTTGCATGTGGAAGTCTTTAACTAGGCTTGGACCTGAGACATTTGACAGAAGGCTGAATATGTCAAACTAGTAAGTCTTGATAATAACCTTATTGGGTTCTGTTAGGGTTTACAATAGGAATAACTGCTTTCTTTGTTACTGCCTGGGCATATGAAGTAATTATGGGAGAGTGATTTGACTCAAGTGAAGTGCTTATTCACCCACTCTGTTCTCCATATCAACATGCCAGTAACAAGTCATTTTTGACAAGATACGACAAAGTGCAGGGAGAAGTGGATCATTGTCTTTCCCAAGAACCCTAGTGTTGAGTGAGTGAACATTAGCTGATATCAGCACTTTTTTTTTCTGTACTGGTAATCATTATGCCACCCTAACACATCCACGTATAGGGCAAAACTCCTCTCGGACAAAAAAACCCTCAACACAAAAAAAAACTAGGAAAATTAATGTATGGGATTTTTTAATCATGAATTTTATTTTTCTTATTATTTGTAGTTAATGAAAAACCCAAAACATAATCATATCCCTCAGAAAAAGTTGAACTTTAAAAATGTGTGATTAGAATACAAAACCAGATGGATATTTTTCCTTAAGTAAGGATACTAAAAAATATGAAAAAAATCAATACTTTTACCAATTACTTGAATTTTTATCATGCTTTCATTTAACCAAAGGGGTTTTATCTCAATTTTGCACTTTAACTGAGGAAGTTTTGTCCTAAGAAGGTTTGTCCCAGTGACAGGTTTTATCTGTACTTCTGTACAATCCTTTAAAATCACGAGTTTAGTTCTCAGACTTTGCCAAGTGGGATTTATGGTTTTGAATCTGTCAAGATCAAACTTATAATAAATGGCTTGCAAGTGAACCATTCCTATCACGGCATAACAGTCATTAGTCTCTGGGAGGGACAAATGGGGCATTTAGCCCCACCCTCTGAATCAGAGTTTTTAAAGTTGGAATCTTATTGTCAAAAAAGGGTAATTGTGTTGTATATATGTTTTATGTAAGCCAAAGTTAATGTTCATTCCCATATAAAGAGACTGTATTACCACTAAGACATATTCTGAATATACCCTTTTGCCATATCTCCCTAGAAAAATGGTAGCAGATGCCCACACCCACAACTGTTGATCTTAGTGGGCCCACAGAGGTTGATCGTTTAATCTGTACTCAATTCAAGTTTACCAATTTATAGAAACATGTATCAACTCTTAAATTCATATAAAAAAATCAACTTATCATAAAGGTGTATAATTATTGATTAAGGTTACATCTTTGTAAATTTTTTTATCAACTTCCAGTACAAAATCTTAGTTTCCCTACCGTAATAAGAACAATCTCCACCAAAATGAGGGGTGTAAACCAATACTTGAAACCCGCATTCTCCTGCTGTACTTAGAAATCACAACCAACTGATTGCCAGGAGGCTATCATTCAGATTGAGCTTAATTGACAAGTCTTAGATATTAACAAAAATTTTTCATACAAATATGCACAAGCTCCTTTCATTTAAATAGATAAATATATCTATTCAAAAAAATACAGATCTTCATGATTTTTTAGATTTTTTAAATATACCGTATGAAATTTGCAGTAATCATGATCAGTTGTAATAGAAATTGGAGTGGAGTTTGACCCTGCAGCAACCAGTATTGTTACTATTTACAGAAGAGTTCCATTATTTTCTAATCTATTTGCAGAAGAGTTCCACTGTCAGTGAGGAGCGGTATCAAGTAATTCATGAAATTAAGAGTTCACAGGGGTCACCAGTTTATCATGATCCTGACTGGTTGATTCTATTTGTTGAAGTAGCTGACCTAACAGTATTACAACAGGTCTGGTTTGACACTCAAGAGGAACTGCAACATAATCAATATCTCTAGGCAGCATTTTTTGTTGAGCTGATGGATAAAAAAATTGGAAAAAAGGGTGATCAATGAATAAGTTACTTCTCTCCCATTTCGTTGAGTAGCGATCACCGGAAAAAGTCTGAATGCTACCGGACACAGACCAAGAGATCAATTTAACTAAAACTTACTTTGCAAATTAGACCTTCGACTAAAAACCTATTTAGGGGATGAATCTAAAAAAAAAAGTTTTTTGAAGACGCAATAAGGAACAAACGTTTGAATTTTCAGCCGTCTAGCTCTACTGGTGCTGCCTGTACTTATGATACATACATATATACCATTTGAAAACTGAAGAAATGTATGTTGACAGTTTCTCATATTTGTGCAAGAGACAAAGGTGTAACGGACATCTTCACTCCTCAAAGACCAGAAGTCAAATGAGAAGAGTAGTTTATACAAACACTTTTGATTGAAGCAGCAAGTTGTTTGTTGTAGGCAATAAAAGATTATAAATATTTTCCATCCAATCAAAACACTGCTGAAGGTCATTTACCGCTACTGTGTCTGAAGCCGAATTGAGCCTCTTTTCGCCTATAGATTATAAGGGCATACCAGGGATTGTGAATAGCAATTATTAATAGTAGTGACGATCAGCCAAGTAAGTGATGGTAGTGTCCTAGCTCTGTAATGAGTTATAGTCTTTGTCACGCATTCACATTAGTTAGGACTCTTCTAGACAAGTGCTCAGGTAACAGTCATTCAGTGTCTTTGATAAGCAGGAATATCACCACGTAATCCCCCCCATCTTTTTCTGGCCTTTTCGGCATGGAATAAAGTGTAGTATCTGTTCCCCAGCAGAGACCGAGGTGCCGCTCCTGACAATTGCCTGCCAAATGGGCCGGAGAGGGTGTGTATCAAAGACTGAGTGTACCGGAGCAATGCATCAACCAATGAGGTTTTACTGAGGCTGCGCATTGTCACGTGCATTGGAAACCTTTGGGTTCCCTTTCTATTACTCGGCCCAGCTGCGGGGAATATGGCACCCTGGGGCAGCACTGTTCCATTCCACTTTACGGAACCGGTCGGGCTCGTCCTGACGCTTTCGTGGCGGCGGTTGTTTTAGCTGCTTAGCAAACCAAAGCCACGTCAGCTGGAGCCATTTTTGGATGGGTGTCTCCTTATTTCCTCATGTAAAGCCCTGACTTTGCGTCACATTTTGCTCTGGTGGGAAAATAAATAAAATCCAGAACATTGCTTGTTTTGACAGTGCAAAAAAGTACTAAATTAGCTTCAATATTCTGGCCATCTCATAGCATGCTTTGGCTATTTTTAGCATCTTTCTGATGCCATTTTCTAGCTATTTTTATATTTAGCATTTTTTAGAAGTCAAACTAGTGCAGAAATATATATCAAGATTGCAACACTGAACATGAAATCCGTACTCTGACACCAGACAGGAACGAGAACTTTACAGTAGTGACCACAGTCAATGAGGTTACCAGGCTCACTCATGCCTCACTTTCACTAGTCACACACCCCTAATCGATTACTCAAAAAATCAAAATTCTTTCCTATTCATATGGTTAAACTTGCCACACACATGAACATAGCTACAAGCCAACTTTTGTGAGAACTCACACAACTCCTCATTCAATCATGCAATCATTTACTATTGTACTCCTCTTTTCAGCTCAATGTATTACAAGTAATAATTTATCTTTTATTATTACTACTATGTTTGCATTTTCATCCTTTATTCTCAACATAGCCTGACATTACAAAATCCTCAGAAGGTATCACGACCCCCTAACCAAGCAGTCAGTCATGAGAGTATCCCTTCTGGCCTCTTCCACCTGATGACCAAGTATACAACCTGACGACCTAAAACTGCTGAACCCCATTTGACCTTACTGCTACTACTGCTCAGTACCACTATTAAATAAATACCATTCTATCTAATACCTCTTCAGAATGGTGACCATAAGGAAGAATACATGACATGCCAACGAATCCATACAAAAAAAACACCTTATAGGTGTGTTGATTATTGTTGATCAGTAATAATCATCCGAGGAGGTAATTCACTGTAAGCAAGTCGAGGGAAAAGATTGAGAATTTAAAAAACAAAGACAGTATCGAAATTTATGAATAACATCTTTATTATTGCAACATACAACTGCTATTGATTTAAATCAGCATGAGGCAAGTGGGAGTGAGTTTGTCAGGAGTGTGTTAAGCATGAACAGAGAGTTAGGATTTATAGCAAGGACTGTGAAATGAAGATAGTGGCCATGTTCACTTGTCAAGAGTCAAGTAAGAAATGAGAATTCTACTTTTGTTGAACAATAGGAATCCAGAAAACATTTTCAAGCTACAAATAGTATTTGCCAGCCAAGTAATGAAATATATTTTCTGACTACTCAAACCATGGCACTGAAGGCTCAGGTTGATTTCCTTTGTGTGTTGGTTGCAAAATGTGTGTGCATGTGCACATGCCCAAAGCTCTTGAATACTTTCAAATCTGGACATTTTTTAATTCTGAGTGAACAAGTCTCTTATCCAATGTTAGTCTTTTGGTTTTAATTCTCGTATAGCTCTTCATTTCTAGTGTTTTTAACTCTTAGAGTCACCATTTAAACAAATCATGTTTTCATGTTCCCAACTTTCCAATTTTAACATCAGTAAACTATTTTAATATGTTTTTTCTTGTTCTTGTATTTGCTGTTTTTACTGGACTCAATTCTGTGCCATAAATAACTCCCTTTTTACTAACTCTTTCAAAAGGCTTTGCTTAGGATGATTGAAAGTAAATAACAAAAAAAAAATTATGAGTAGAAATATTTGTGGCCATGTGCCAGTCTAAGCAAAGCTTTGTAAAATCAAGAGAAAATAAGCTGTGGTCATGTGACCCAATCTTAGAACAAGAAGAGTATGAATTCTTACTACTGCACTGGGTAATCTTTGACTAGATCGCCAAAAGTGATCTCCCTTGATGGTTAAAAATGGCAAATGTTTCATTTCTTTCATTTCCAGCTTATTTTATAGCTAAAAATATTATATACACTTCCAAATTTCATTTCATTAAGATTTTAAGAATAATGTCTATGATTTGAAGAACAGTATCTCACAACGAGAAAGACAACGTTTGAAGTAAACATGAAATTTTTAGCTATAAAGTTAACTGGAAATGAAAATTCTAGCCATTTTTAGCTATTGAAAGGGATCACCTTTGGCAATCTTCATGCTATCATATTTTAGCCAAGGATTATCACTGTACTGCATTGGTAAATTCCTGAAATGGATTTGATGCTTTTAAGCTCTCCTCCCCACCAAAGATTTTTGAAATTAAACAATTTCAGATGCATTTTGAGCAGTGGCATTTCCAGTATTTTGTAACAGTCCAGGCAACACTTAGGCAGAAAACTAGATTAAGATTGAATTTTGCAGGCTCGGGCTTGCCCTGGCCTGGTGCTGCCAGTGGTTTTGAGGCTATATACGATTGATATTTGGACATACACTGGCTAATTTTTCTCATCAGTGACTTGTTCAAATGGAGAATTTTAGTAGAATATAGATAGTTAGGAGATGCTATAATCCCTATAAAAAGATAAGGAAATGCTGTCCCTTCATGTTCTCACAACATTACACCGTTGATCTCGAAAAGAATTGGGAAGTTTCTTGATTAAAGAAAAGTTTAGGGTCTTTTTCTTCAGATCCAACTACACCAAATAATTATAGCTGTCATGGTTCGCCATATTTTTGTTTGCTAAATAAAAAAACAATGGAGGATATATTAGCAACTTGGCTGCTTTTACCTTATTGAGATGACAAACTAGGCTTAGGATTGGATTTAAGGGTTAGGGTTAGCCAGTCAATCAGGGCAAGGGTTAGTTTATGTCGAGAGCTTTCAACTTTTTTTCTTGAATTCTCATTTGTCATTTATTTAGGAAACAAAAATACTATGAACTGCAATAGCTGGTGTGGTGGGGACTAAAAGGGAAGACATGAATTTTTTCTGAATGATTTTAAATTAACTGAATTGAAAAAAACAATTAGAAACATGACACTCTCTAAGTTCATTCCACTAGCGATTACATGATTTATTATTATTGCTTACGTATTATTGATACTGAGGGAATACCTGCAAGGAATTCCACATTTATCTAATTGCATTTGATTGTATACTGTTTATTGATGAGTATTATAATTTCTGATCATTTAGTATCTACTGAAACAGTAAACTCTAATTTTAACAACACGTTTTTATATTCTTACCAGAGTATTGTTTGCAGCAACAACAAATGAAGTTTGTGTGTATACACTGCGATTACTCAACAACTGGCCATTGTACCAAGTTAACATTCGACAAATATATCAGTCAGCACAAAAGGTAGTGCACTGTCGAGTTTGGAGGTGGGTATCAGTGGTTCTTGAGAAATCTAAAAATGAATAAAACATTTAGAATTATCTAAATTTAGATATAAAATATCTAAATTGGCAACACTGAGCAGAAGTAAGCAAAATATTTTAAAGCCATGGTTTCGTATGACGGACAGAAAATTATTTTATTTGGCAATTATAGCCCCTTCCAAACATACACCTTTGGAACGGGCACTTCCCTTGTTATCTAAAAAAACTAAAATTGGTAACCTTTTTTAGATAGTGAAACTAATAAGGGCATTAGACAATGAAAGAGGGTTGATAAAAAGTTATTTTAGTCCGAGCTTTTCGTTTTTTTGTTATTAACACACTTTGTCTAAAATCCACCTGTTGCATCAACTAATTGTTATAACGACACTCTAAACTGGCCAAGGGTGCCATAAAAGCAAGAAAAGTGAGTCCACTGTATTTAAATTTGGTAATTATAAAGGCGATCTTTGGAAGCGAATTACCTCCCTTGTTTAACGGAAGTAGATTTCTAGTGTTTCGAGGCGTATTCGGTGGTGTGTTGTCACAACAACATTTGTTGATACAACTATGGTGACACGGAAAGACGGTGGTGATATCGTACTTGTTATTATTATGTCGATTTTTGGCTGTGATGTTGTCATAACAATTCAGTGTTGTTTTGCAAGGGACGTCACTGCCTCAAAGCGAGGAAGCAGATGTAATTCGGCAATCGGATACGTTTTAAGAAAGATTCTGACTAATCAATCGAGTGACTTAAACAACAAGTCTCAGAAGCTGCAGTGGATAACTTGTCTTTTTTAATTGAAGGTTTTACACTAATTCTGATTCTGTTCGTGGATATCATAGGTAAAAGTTTGTTTCTGCTTCGCAAACTCAAGTATCGAAGGGACGTAACAAATAACGCTGGAGGCTGCTGCTACTACTAAAGTATTGAATAAATGAAAGCAAAAAACTTGACCATTAAAAACTATCGATTACAAAGGCTAAATTTAATTTTAGGGTTAATTTTGGGGTTTAGGATTAGTTTTAAGGTTTTCAATTAATTTTGATTTCAGTTTCTAGTGTATGTTCCTTTTAATTTTATGACCATGAAAAAAATATTAAATCGTTTTTGTTGTTACTACTAGCAAGCAACACCAACTAACCTTAAAACTAAATAATGCCCTTTATAATAAAATTTAATAAAATACAGTTTTAAATGGTCAAGTTATCTGCTTTCATTTATTCCCTAATACATTAATAACAGCAATTTAAGTCAGCATTATTTGTTACCTCCTTTGATATTTCAATCTGCAAACTAGTAACAAACTTTTACTAAGTTATGACTCAAGTTTTTATCAACATTTTAACAAACATTTGACTAGATTTATATCAACTCACTGTTATAATTATTCATTTAAAAGATGAAAAAAAACTTTTTTTTCAAAATGTAAGGTACAAATTGAGGAATGTTGTCCCTAGTTGTATAGAGCTGAAAAAAAAGTGGGGATGAGGGGACACAGTGTTGCCTGCTCTCTTTCCTTACCACCACTGGCACCCAATTTTTTTTAAAAATTCAAACAGTTTCTGAGATGTTTTGATGACATATAGCATTAGTATTTGGATGTATACTAACTGTTTTTTTCTTATTAGTTAATAGTTAAGATAGGGAATTTTAGAAGTCCATAGATAGTTACAGATTGCCATTCTCTCTCCCCAAGAAAGTAAGACAACACCGTTCCCACGCATTCCCACAACTACACCACTGGCAGTTGTTCAAATGATGTGCAGCCCATCCTACGGGGCTAGTAATAGCTGTTTATTTGAGTGCTGGCTGCTTCTTTATCAAGTTCAGTTTTGCAGTTCCTGATACAGAACATACATTTAACAGTCAACCATACAGTTGACTTTGTGGGCCCAGTCACTCATACACATACTTACTCAGTTGAATCCATGTCAACCCAAACCTAATTTATTGAAAAAAAAAATTTGAAAAAAAAAAAATTAATTACTGCTTGCAATTCAGGACCACGGTCATTGGATTATAAGATGCAAAAATAAAGCAATATTACTAGCTATGTAAGAGGAAATGCACAGGGACCACACTACCTAATTTGTACCAACTGTAATCATGAAACAATTTTAGATCTCGTTTTGTATTTTATCTTTAATATCTCAGATAATATTTGCTGATATTTTTTGTCTGAATGAAGTTGACACAAGTGAAAGAAAAAGTCTGGCTTACAGCAACAAAAATGAAAGTAAAACAACAATGTTCCGTAATTTTGAGAAAAGTGATTATCATTCCAAGAATTTTCCAAATTATTTAACTCATTCTTTTTATTGTCTTTGGTGTTACCACAGAATATTTATCATCATTTCTTTTCTGTCTGCTACCTTTAATTAGTTTATACCACCTAGAACTAGAAAAAGAACACGCCCTGTTCAGAACCTGCAACGTTGTTTACAAAATTATTGATGGAATTTAGGAACATTTATTTCTTCAATAAGACTATTTGTTTTGAATTGATTAGAAAAAAGAATAATAGAAAGCTGTTAAGGGATTCAAAAAAGACTCTCTGAAAGACAGGTTTTCTTTAGCCTTGCTATATTTTCGTTTGTATTCAAGAAGTGTTTCCCATCATTCTACGCTTACAATTAGAGATATTGAAAAAATATTTCAACTTCCTAAATTACAAACACTTTTCCGTATTTCACATTTGTTGTTTATTTAGAGAATTGTTTAAAAATAAATAATATGATGTCATCATCAGTCTCTTAACGTCCGTCATTGGACATAGACCTTCCCCCAGATTTGCCATATCTCTTTATTGTGGGCGTCGCAGAGCCAGTATTTTCTGAATTTGTCTAGTTTGTCTCTCTATCTTGTATTCTGCTGGCTTTGGTTCTGCATGTGATCCCCGGGGATCCATGTTGCAAGTTGTGATTTCCATCGGTTGTCATTCTTGCAACATGACTGGCCTGTTGCCATTTAAGTTTTCTAGTAGATTCTATGATGTCTTGGACTCCTGTTTTCTCCCTGATGTACTGTGTTGTCTGGTGATTTCTCCATGTGCATGTGACATAAAAAAAATAAATAGATATTTCTCTTTCTCAGCCTACTCTCTCTATTCTTCCTTAAGAAATCTATCAACATATTCAAATTTCACCAGAATGAAAAACATTTTGGCATTCATAGAACAATCAACTTTTGTCATAGTTAGAAGAGAGAGACCCCTGCCATTTTTTTCCATATGACTGAATACCTGAAAAAGATTTGAATGGATGGCCTGAAACATGGTAACAAAATCATTGTGGTCAATAGTCCAATAACTTGGAATATGAAATAACAATTTAACAAAAAACAAACTATATGGTCACTGGTCTTTTCAACCAATGATCTAATGAGATCCCGTGTGTTGTATACTAAATTGTAATTTGGTAGTTTCGTATTCATGAATGAATTTCATGAAACCATATTTTTATTACACACTTGATCTTTATTTCCTTTATTCTGAAAATTTTTCAACACTCCGCGGTAGCTTTATCAGTGAATTGCTATTTCAAATTCTAGGATCAACCAATAGCACTATTCAGTGTTCTATGAATTATCAGTCAATATAGTTCCTCCCTGTCTGCCTTGCTGGGCAAGATTGATGGGTGGACTGCATATGGTTTCCTGATGCTATTCAGCTGTCATTAAAACCTATTTAAAGGTATTATCCTCATCTTTGGTGTTTTTACTACAACACTCCAGTAAATGCATTGCATTCTATAATTTTTTCCAAGTATTACACCTGGTGAAAGTTGAATGCCAATCAGGATTTTTTCTCGAAATATTTCCACCAGTATAAGTTAAATAGTGTGGTCCCTAAAGAAAAGTGTGCAAAAAAAAAAGACCTATCTACTTGGCTGACAACTATGAAAGGTCTGGTAGCCAACAGAACCCAATGGAAACCATACTTTAGAAATGTGCTGACTGTTGACAGCAACGGCTGAGCTGATGACAATGACAACCCCTGGAAATATTAAACTACAACTTATCAATTCTCTCAAAGTTTCTGTATGCAATTTCATGTTTTAAGCGGCAAGGAAGAAATTACCAAATCACTATAGTCCCACAAATGGCTCACCTGACCAACCAGCTGAGTGGGCTTCAGATTCTGCTCTCTTTGCTCGTCTGTCTCTCTGTGCATCTCCATGCACTCCTGGTCACATTTTTGGAGCTTCAACCTTGAAAATTTGCATGAGTACACGACTAAGCACTATCTAAAAAGGTTTTTTTATTTTTTTTTCAAAAAAGTGCTTTTTGGGGTCTCTATGAATATTTTGGACCAAATTTTGTGCAGGTATTTTTTAGATAGAAGATACATGTATGTTTATACTATATTGGTCCCTTAGTTTGTGTCTGATAACATTATTGCTAGTTTTTTGAAAAATCTAACTTTTTAGTGATTACCACCTAACAAAAGGTGAAAGAAGTAACTTATTCATTGATCACCCCTTTTCCCAATTTTTAATGGTTGATCCTCAACATGGCATGCTGCCAACAGATGTTGGTCATGTGACAGTTTCTATCAGGTGACCTGTTTGTCATTTAAACTCCATGTGTCTAAAAATTATTTTCTCAAAACTTCTACATGCAATTTCATTTTATAAACAGCAGGAAAATATTGCTGTAATATCAATTTCAGATTGAATTCTTAGGAAAATTTGGTACAACAACGCTCTGGAGGACCCCAGATTTGAACCGTCTGAAAGATTACTTTTTCTGTCTTCAGCAGAAGTGACTCATTTCATTACAGAATCCTTGTTTTGATTAAATTTAGAGAAATCTAACTAAAAATTCACAATTTCCATTTTGAAATACATATCTGTAATATACCTTAACACCGAACAATTTTATTTATCTACTTTTCTTTAAGCTTTTTGATTTTAAAATTGAATGGACAAACCAAATTTTCATTTCCTGTCATGTTACATCTGCTGCATTTACTTTGATGGGGGTTCAATTTTGTTTTTAGTATTCAAATGATATTATATAAAAGGTAAATAAAAAAGCTTTTTCTACAAAAACTGATTTAATCTAAACTAATTTTTTACCAAAACCCATTGTATCAATTTTAACTACTATCTAACTTGATAAAGCCCATAAAATTACTTATTTGCTATTCAGATACTAGGATGCCCATCATTAAAGAATTAATAGACACAAAAAAATAAGTTTCAACTGATTCTTAATTGTTACTTTTCTAAAAACAAGCCACATTCACATTGCCAGCTTCATAGAGCTTATAGATATATAACATTAAATCATTACTTAGCTCGAGGTTTCATGATCATAGGCTCCATGTTTTATGACCATAGGCTCTATATAGCTGGGGATAACTGCCTGAAGGGCTGGTATTTCTAGCTAGTTGTTATAATCAATGATTTTCTCTGTAAATGACACTTTAATGCACATAATCAGTTACCATTTTTCTTAAAGCAGTCAATAAATTTACCCAGAGTTGTGAGTGATGTATTCTGTGGATGGTATATTCTGTACTCCCGTATATACCCATCACTAACTACATTCTTAATTTCCAGGTTTTTTGTATAGGTCTGGCAAATCTTGGGGAAGGTCTACGTCTACCGATAGATGATGGACACTAGCAGACTGATGATGATAATGATGATGATGATGATGAATGTGTACAAATGGAGATATTACTACATACCTAGTTCCCCAAACCTGGCCATTCTGTATACCTATTTCCCAAAACCCAGCTGTGATGTATACCTATTTCTTAAAACCCAGTTTTACTGTATACCTATTTCTCAAAACCCAGCCTCACTGTATACGTATCTCCCAAAACCCAGCCTTACTGTATACGTACCTCCTAAACCCCAGCCGTACTGTATACCTATTTCTTAAAATTCAGTCTTACTGTATACCTATTTCCCCCAAATCCAGCTTTACTGTATACCTATTTCTCAAAACCCAGCTTTAATGTATATCTATTTCCTAAAACCCAGTCGTACTGTATACCTATTTCCCAAACCCCAGCCTTACTGCATCCCTATTTCCAAAAATTCATTTCCATCCCTGTATGTATTTCTCTGAAATATAGCATTCTGTAAAGCCAGTACCTTATAATAAAACCATTATCTGTGTTTTCTTTTTACTTTCAGTTCATCTAAAGGAAAACATGAGCACCACAGACGTAGGTAGCTTTGGTCATTTGTTTCTCAAGCTTTGCCAAGATAAATGTTTAAAATCAGATGCAGAGTTGTTGAAACGGTTGCAAAGGTGAGTAAAATATCATATTTTTCATTACTATTAAAATAAGAACCATAAGTTAAATGATGCGTCCACCATCTGTGGTAGTAGTAGCAGCAGAAGGAGGTAGAGGAGGAGGAAGAGGAAGAAATAATCTTTCTTTGTTTTGATTAATTCTCATACTTGTAAAATATTGTGATATGAAATATTCTGCAAGTATTAATTCCAATAAAGATCGTATTGGCCATTTTTGGCTTTCTTAGAATACAAAAATGCAGACCTTGGATATTGTATTATGACATTATTATCTACAGATAAAAGAATCGATTGGAGTAGATTCTCTTTTAATGACATCACAACTTTTAATGATATCACACCTTTTCCTATTTCTGTTGTTTAACATAATTGGGACTGACCGACAGACCAACCCACCAACAGAAAAACATCTAATGTGTGAACATTCAAAAATTGTAAAAAAAAGAATCCTTTTTGATTTTTTTTACCTCTGCCAACAAAGTTAGATAGGTATATGTATTCAGTTGAGTTTTTCTGTCTTTTTTTTCCATCTGTTTGTCTATCTGTCCAGAAGATATCTACAAAAGTTCTCAATGAATTTCAATGAAATTTTGTAGAACGGTAGACAATGGGCTTTGGAGAAATTGGTCAAATTTGGGGGCAGATCCCAGGAATTTTATCTGATTGAGAGATATTCTTCCATTCTCCTTTCGTACATCTATGTATACACGCATGTCTGTCCACACAATATCTACAAAAGTTCTCAATGAATTCCAATGAAATTTTGTGGGAGTTGGGACAATAAATTGTGGAAGTGATTAAATTTTGAGGCAGATCCATGCACAATTACCCCTCCTACATCATACTTATATGTCCACTCCATATGATATCACCATATGTTCATGTCTGTCCAAACAATATCTCCAAAAGTTCTCAATTGATTTCAATTAAATTTTGTGGTACAAGTGATTCAATTACTTCCCCTGACAATGAAGTTTGCAGCGGTATGGGCTCTCTGAATACTTTCTGGTTATCAATTGTGGTTGTTTCATAAAAATAATATTTTAATAGTTAATATGTTGCATGAGAAATATTTGATCTTGTTATCTTAATCATTGCATGTGGTTCATCCAGAATAATTTCCTTATCTTTGTTGTTTAATTTTGCAATGTTTTGGCCACGTACCTTCAAGCCTTCCGCTGGTATCTATTCTGTTTTTGAATGCTGAATCTGGTTCCAGCAGAGCAGGTGCATCTTCCCACATGCAAATCACATCATGTTTTTTGTGTCTCTGTGTTTGTCTCCCACTGACCTCTCTGCTGGCTTTGTGACCTCTTTTTGAGCTTTTCTCAGGCCATACCAGCAGAATCCCAAGTTTATTGCCTGCTTTTTCCTGATTAATGCCTCCCACAAGCTATTCATGTCAATACTTGGCCTGCTGATTAAGTTATGAGCACATAGTATATATGAAGATTCCTTTATCCATCTTATGTGCTAATGCTTCTCCCTATCTATTATTTTGACCTCATCCTATAAAGGTTAGTGTGCACCCTCTTCCCTCATGCATACTCAGCCATACTAAATTTCAAAGAGTTCCCACGTGTTATTTGTGAAAAATAAAGAGCAAAGGCAAAGAAATTTGTCTAAATCAACCACATGCAATGATTAAAACACCTCCTTTAACCAAATTCAGACAAGCATTGTTATCTTGGTATGTTTGTTTCTTATTTGCAGACATGACTCCTTGGTTCTGGATTTGTCCCACTTGAACATTTCCCAAGAAATGTGCCATGTTTTAGGATTGGCTCTCTCCTTTAATGAAACAATTGTGGAGGCTCGGTTCTCAGATTCAATGATTTCTTCTGAAGTTAAGTCTTTTCTTATCTTCCAAGTTTTTTTCTAGCTTTTATTCCATTTAGACCAAAGTTAAGACATTTTTTTCATCTCTGATCTACACTGCTTACTAACAATAGTAGAATGATGGTCTTAGAGTTCCAATAAAAAGCAACTGAAATTAAGCTGTCAGAAATACTAATTGAAAAATGAATAATTGACAATGCTTCTTTATTCAAGAAATTCTTAGACTATTATGTCTTATAGAAAGAGAAATATGATAAAAGAAATACAAAATTAATGATAATTGGCAATACCTCATTAAAAATTTTTTTTAACTATTACATTTCATAGAAAGAGAAGTTAGATGGAAAATTGGTCAAAAATAGATAATGATTCACAATGCTTCATCCCTGAATTTTTTAGACTGCAGGTTGAGCACCCCTTATCTCAAACTCCAAAATCTGAAACTTTTCGAAAGTTAACATGACATCACAAGAGGAAAATTTTCCACCTGACCTCATTATAGTATGATTCAAAGATGAAAGACAAACTCTATTTCAAAAGAATTTGTTACTTGTTCTGTCTGCAGTAAAAGCTTGGTTATCCTTGTTCAACTCTGTAGAAATGTAAGATGATATTTACCTCACAAACAGTGAAAGGTGAAACAAGTCCCAATCAAAACAAATCATTGTCACTGATCTTAATGCAATGA
Source organism: Thysanoteuthis rhombus (assembly GCA_963457665.1). NCBI lineage: Eukaryota > Metazoa > Mollusca > Cephalopoda > Oegopsida > Thysanoteuthidae > Thysanoteuthis > Thysanoteuthis major. The sequence continues at coordinate 28,848,914 of OY735227.1, forward strand.
TTACTGTATTTTTTGCTTATTCTTCCATCTGTACAAAGACGTTATTGAACATGTCAAAAAGGCTGCAGATGCCTTTATGAGTGACAGTGATGAGAATTAGAGAAAATGTTCATGTTTATCTATAGTATAGAAAGTTAAGCTATTAAAGAAACTGGACCCAGGTGTAAGTATCATGACTTATCAAGTATATACAAATTTTCCAAAATCTGAAAAATTCCGAAATCTGAAACATTTCTTGTCCCAGGCATTTTGGATAAAAGTTACTTAACCTGTATTATTAGAGTGCTTAAAGAGAGATAACGTATTAGCATGTTTGGAAAGTACTATATGTTTTTGTGTTCAGAAAATTACATATTTTCAAATAGGAGATTAAAAACAAATGCCATTTAAGTCTAATAAAATACCATCATTATGAATGACAGCAATCCAATGGGAAAGCTAATTTTTGATTTCTCATTGAAAAGATTCTGCATTTATTTTTGCTCTATAAAGTCTCTATTTTCCATGGGGTTAAACCTTGCTATGCACTATAAGCGACATACTGCCGGATAGAAAAAATGATGAACTAAATCCAGGTGTGGTTTCATACCAGTTAACCCTGGTTTTGCCTTAGTAGGTTGACTTATTATTCATAGCAACGAAATACGTAATTACTTTCTAAACATCCTAATACATTTGATTGGGAGAGAAATAAGATGAAAGAAATAGTTGTTGATAATTAATAATTATTGACAATGATTCATTTACGAGGTTCAAAAAATAATATTACTTCTAATACTACTTGTGTATGTAAATATAAAAAATACTAATGGCTGTCCATAAAATGGATATGCATGACTTAATAGGGCCCATAAATCTCTTTTCCAGAATGTTACAGTATATCAGGTGATCAGGGGAAATGAGGATTAGCTATATGGTTAGATATGAATGACTGTTAGCTAGTGGCTTCTGTGACTTAATTGATAAGTCAGTTGTTATGTTATGACAAGCTTCTGTGATTGAGGGATGAAAGTTCATGTCCAGCCTTGAACCTCATTCTTCATTTCCAATCCACATTGCTTACTAACGACGTAGAATATCAGTCTGTGAGTTGAGATAAAAAGCAACTGAAATTATGCTGAAAGAAATATTAGTATAAAAAAATTAATCTACTAATATAATGAACAGTGTGATTTTTGTAGTTCTTTATGTGTAATGATGGACTCGTCCATTTGAATGTAACAATTTTGCAGGTAAAAATATCTCCTACCAACCATTTTGAAACAATGGACTCTCCAATGTTCCAGTATAATCTTTAGCTTTTGTTTTGCAGTAAGCCATTGCAGTGGCTGTGCACACTCTCTTCCTCTCTTTTCTACATCCTTGCCTCCTGTGCATCCCACCACCACAACCTCCAATAACTCAGCCTGACATACTATATACACCATTTTGGGGATTTGGGAATGCTAAGTTTTTTTTTCCTAGTGTAGATTAATGGCAATTTCTTCTTTACTTCACGCCATTTCAGCTTATAAAAGGCTTTCTCAGGAACATTCTACTTTCAGAAAGCAGGGAAACCTGTATTTCCATGAATTTTCTCCCAGGAATTACCTAGTTATAAGATGAATAAGACTTTTATGTCATAACTAGTATTAACCCATCATTCATATGTGGCGCCCCCTATGCTTTTAATTGAGAATTCAATATGAAACCTTTGCACGTGATCAAATCTAATCAAATTATCCTATAACTTAGTAGAACATTACTCTGATTCTGCTTCCAAACTTGTTTGATTACCAAATTTTAGACTATTCCAATGCCTGTGTTGGTTAAGTATCTCAGATAAAGTTTGGCATATCCCCCTTTCAAGCCAAGTTAGGCAACCCTGTTTGTAATCCACAGACAAGATTTCTGTCTGCTTTGAATTCATGTTCTGATTCTGAATTTATTAAGTGCGACAAAACTCAACAGTTATATGAATACCGAAAAGGTTTTTCATTCAGACCAAATTTGAATAAGTTCAAAGCTTTCTCAGGAAAGGAAGGACAGAGAGAGTGAATGAATAAAGAGGAATATTGTTTTTCTTTAAACGTCATACATCTTATCCTTTTTTTTTAATCAATTCTCTGAATTAAAAGATGTGACTGAAGAAAAAGCATTCGTAATTTAAGGAGCTTGAACATTTTTTGATATCTCATATTGTAAGCATAGTTTAACCATAACTTATGAGGAACGCAGATAGATACATGCTTCTTGGATACAAATCAAAATGTAGAAAGATCAAGAAAAACAGTCAGAGTCAATTTTCAGATTCTTGTTCTTAATCTCCTTACAGCTTTACATTACTCTTTTTTTCTTAACCAATTGAAAAGAAATAGTTTTATCACAGAAATAGATTTTGCCAAATGCTATCAAAAATTGTGTAAACAACGTCACAGGTTTCGAACAGAGTCTGTTCTCTTTCTGTTTTATTTATTTTGTTGAGTTATTTTTTACTTTTCTTACTCATTTAACCTCCCCAGTAATTGTCTCCCAGTATTTAGTAACAATACTAAAATGACCAATCTTTATTCTATTACAGGAATGAAAGAAATTCTTAGTGGTTTAGTCTCCAATACATCCATTCAGAAGTTGAATCTCAAGGTAAGTTAGTATCAAGTCAGACATGTGCACATCCATGGTCTATTCGCTCACTTCTATAGATTAATAATCTGAGTGCTATTGCGATAAAAAAAGCAACAAAAAAATTAAGATGAAAGAAAATACTATAATTATATACGATAATGATGGCTGTTCAATTTCATCTTGCATCAGCTTGCAGGGGTGGGGGTGTTCTTATAACAGTCAAAAAAAGTTTTTTATTTTTAACCTCACGTTGTTAGAGAATTCATCGGTCACCCCAACTACAAGCGGCAAGGATTCATCTGTAGGATGGTTGAAGATGTTCTGTCTTTTATCTAAGTTTTATGGCCGTGTCTACCCCTAGCTGGAAGTGGGGGGGGGAATGTGTCTTTCCTTTCTGTCCTTTCTATTTATTTTTTTCCTTTTTTTTTTCTTTGTTTCCAGATTTATCTGTTTTGGGGTTTAGTGGAATATTCAAATCTAATCTATGTTCATTTAGAAATATTAAAGCCTTACTCTTGCTTACAATTTTGGAAGATGTTAGATGGTATACATTGTTATGGTGAAAACAAAACAACACAAAACAAATCTGAATAAATGAACAGGGAGAAAAATGCCAACAGAACACAAGATGGAGAGATAAACTGGACAGATTCAGGAAATACTGGCTCCGAGACGCCCATGACAGAGAATTTCGGCCAATCCTGGGGAAAGTCTATGTCCAACGACGAACGTTAAAAGGCTGCTGCTGCTGCTGCTGCTGATGATGATGATGATGATGATGATGATGGTGGTGGTGGTGGTGGTGGTGGTGGTGGTGGTGGTGGTGATGGTGGTGGTGACGGTGACGGTGGTGGCGATGGCTGTAAATACAATGAATTCTACAAGTTTACTTTTACTAGGTTAGCTGAAAATCAAAATCTTTTTTAAACTTCATTCTTTTTTTATTTGATGACAGGGCAATCATATCCGAGGAGACACAGTGGAGGCTTTGGGAATTTTGCTAAGAAACAACAAAACTTTAACCAGGTGGGTTCAGATGCATTCTCTCTTTTGACTCGTCAATGTGATAGCAATATACCGTATTTGACAGTATATAAGACCTTCCACCTTTTTCTCAAAAAAATGGCTCTAAAAGTATAGATAAGCCTTATTGTCCTCATCCATTTTCACCAGAACTTAAAGAGGAATTTTTTAAAAACTGTGTGATAAATGAGAAGAACCCAGAGAAATGCATTTTTCTTCTATATTCCCTGTTGAAATAGGACGGGGGTCTTATATGCAATCAAAAATGGTAGCTAATTTAAAACTGAATGTATAATATCCTATGCAGAAAATATGATTTAACACCTCTGACTCAGTGTTGCCTATTCAGCAAAGTTATTTCAGCACAGGGTTTTTCAGCTCCAGACTAATCAGTGCCAAGACCTTTCAACACCAATATATAGTTTTGAGACTAGCAAAACAAGCCAAGATTGTCTCCATTCGCCCTTATTCTGGACCAGCACTTTGTATTGAAAAATTTAATCCGTTTCTATCACCAGAATAAGAAGAGAAAAACAAGTAATGCTCTTTCCCAGACGTTCATGCAACACCCACCTCCTTCCTGCCAGAATGTTTCCCAAGGCTTGTGAATGACATACTGCAGTGGATTTATATTATAAGCCATGAATACATAAGTAAACTTTCAAGATCCGGGATGGAAATGGCGGGGAGGTGGGGTACACAGCAATAAAGCGTATACCAAATTTCTCAATTTTCAGATTTTTTGCATGTTCAATGTTAACTACTGGAGACATTACAGTATACCTAGTTCCCCAAGTCCATCCTTACCATAGGTCTACTCCCCAAAACCTATTTCCATCTTGATTGAAGACAGATTTTCCTAAAGGCACTGGAAACTTTTGCATCAAGTTCTCATCAGAAGCCGTCAATCAAAACTGTCAGCATAGGTTTCTCCAGTTTTCAAGTTGCTCTGGCTGGCTATCTATGAATTGCCTATACAGGCTGCACCAATAGAGCTAGAGTGATAAGAAAATGTAAACAATTACTCCTTACTATGTTTAGAGAAAGTATTTTGTTTATTGAAAAATCTCCCTCTGAATAGGTTTTTTAGTGAGGCGGTTCAAATTTTTTAAAAAATTAATGCTAAAAGGTCCCTTAGTTTGTGTCCAGCAGCATTCACACTTGCTGTTTGAAAATTCAGACTTTTTTAGTGATCGCTACTCAACAAAATGCATGCCAAGTAACATATTCATTGAAAACCCCTTTTTCCAATTTTTTTCATTGATCCCCCCCCAGCATGGCATGCTTCCAAAAGATATTGGTCATGAAACGGTTTGTATTGAGTAACTGACCAGGCCTGCTATTTTTTTTTTTTTTTTTGCAGTATGTGTCTAGAATGGAATGATTTGGGGATTTTAGAATCATCATTTGCTGTTTTTTGTGATGGATTACGAGCCAACACAAGTCTGAAACGTCTCGACCTCAGGAACAATCAGATCACTCATCATGGTACCAAGGAACTTGCAGAAGCACTGTACTGTAACAAAACTCTCATGGCAATTGGTATGTCTTTTCAGAAATAAAGTTAAAGTTGATTTGTTTGACATTTAAATCAATAGAAATTTTCTTTTTGATTTTGTCTTGCTGTGGACTCTGAAAAGAACCAGTCAAAAATGCTCTTTAGTATTTGTAGAAATGAGCAAAAACAGTTTTATTTATTAACCACTTACTATCTTATTTCTGATATTAGGGCCTGACTGAGCAGTCTGACAGTGCCCCGGGGTCCAAAGCACCAAGAGGCCCAAGTAGCAAAACAAATAAATGTCTGATTAGGATTGTTGTGTACATACCTGAATGTAATGGATGGTAGAATGGGATGGTTTAAGGGGCCAATAACCCTTTTTGTTCAGGGGGGCCCATCTAACTCATAGTCTGTCCTGGTATATATATATATATACATAGTATATGTGGTACAAATCAAGCTAGCAGTATAACATAATATAGTAATATATCAATAATATAAAACCACTTTTGAAATGTAATGGATTTATTTCATAGAGTGCTCGATACATACAACTTTTAACTCTTGAAGTAAAGTTGTTTTAGAGTAGAGCTGGAAATAATTGGTAAAATGTGGATTTGCTACACAAACTAGCTCATGTTTCTACCCTCTTTGGGCCTCATCAGGCGAATCCACATTCTACTATTTATATAAATATATATATATATATATATCAGATCAGTGCTTGCAATGACTGGTAAACAAGAGAGAAAAATATTAAGAGATGATGGATACTCATTCACATCAAGAATGTTCAAAAAAATTAACAAACCATTCTAAATGATCAAGGGCTTTGCATCAGAATGATTACACAAAGGGCCTCCATCAATAAATAAATTCATGGGAATCCATAACATTCATCATCTTCGACATCTTCTCAACCTTCGCAAAATCTTTCGTGCCACTCGAAGACAGACACATGTGAAATGCAGTCTACCCCCCCCAAAAAACTTCCAAAAGATTCGGTAGCTGTCTTGTTCAGTTTCACCCAAAATTTCAAATCGATTCTTTAACTCTTCAATTTTATGATACATCAGGAAAACATGTCAATTTCAAGTGATACTTAACAGCTAACGAAAGATGCGAGTAGATTGAAACTTTCAGGGGTTGTTTATGCCCTCCAATTGGTCAATGTAGACCATGTCGTTATTTAGTAGCTACACTTTGTAGTTAGGTGGTCAGCATGAGAGCTTTGTAGACTTTTGCTTTCACGTTCTTCCTATTCTTTTCTCTCTAGATCTCAAATGGAATAAAATTGGCTTGGCTGGAGGACGTGCTCTGCTTAATCTTCTCCATCGGAATAAAACTCTGATCACTCTCGATTTGACTGGCAATGATATCCCGTGTGATATTGTTCGATCCATAGGTAATGAGAAATTTGCTTTTTTTTTTTCCATGAATTCAAGTAAAATATTTTATATCACCTTACCTTTGTATTAGAAACTGTCAACCAAAACTGTCAACATAGGTTTCTTCAGTTTTTAAGCTGGTCTGGCTGGCTGGCTGACTATGTATGTATATATGTATCACATGTGCAAGGCCACAGCATTGGAGTCAGCAAGCTGGAAATTTATACATTAACTTATCATGTTTAGAAGAAACTTTTCTTTTTTTGTTTTTAAAAATTTGTCCCCAAATGGGTATTTAATGGGGACAGGGTTTGATTTGCAATGTACGTTAATTGATCATACCCTACATGACAAGCTGCCAAAAGATGTTGGCTCCATAACAGTTTCTATTTAGGGGATAACCAAATCTTTTAGACCATTAAACCCTTGATCCATCATCAACCCCCAAGCAGAGATGCCAAGAGAAATTTATCTAATACACCAATACCACAGCCTTAAATGTACCAAATCTTTCAAAAACAAGTCAAATCTTTCAAAACATTCCAACTCTGAGTGGCACTAATTATGTGACACAATGATATGTGACTTGCTCCTTAAGAGACTCAGAAAAAAAAGTATGATTACAAATAAATCGAAATGAATCAAGTAAATATCAGCTTGTTTATTTACATCGTATCTTATTATTCAAAATCACAAAATCCAGGGAAGAGGTTCAAACGAAGACTCTTCGTTATTTAATGAAAGTTTCGACTCTTAATGTCATAAACCACTTGATACTTCTCTTAATTGACAGTGGAACTCTTCAGTTGGGCAAATAGAGTTAGTTAAAACTACTATGACAGATAGAATGAAAAATAAATTTTAAAATTCAATTCAACATGAAAGGGGGGTAACTTTGATCATTTGTTATTCCCCTTTTATATTAATATTCAAATTTTCCCATTTCAATTTAAGGGTTTATATAACATAAGATTAAAATATTGTTTGATATTTTTTCCTTTTTTTACTGTAATGATAGTAATTAAGCTAACTCCAAAACAGAACAGTCCCAATACTAAATAGTAACATTAAAACTTACACAGTTATTTTTCTTTGAAAATTATATATTAACGGTAAGGCCGTCTAATTCAATCCTGGGTTAAGGAAGAGGGTTTAACAAGGGGCTAGCAACTCCACCTTGTAAAAAGCTACTTGCTACAGGAACCGCAGCTGCATCATCTCAGCAATATTAACCACTGGCATGGTGCGGTCATGGCCCTGTACTTCAAGCAGAGTCTAAAGGAATGAATAAAATAACATTCATAAATATGTTTTGTAGTAAAATAATCATTGCTAACAACTTGATCTAGAAAGATAACAGTCTCCAAACAGCAGTGTCATATTTAGAGAGAATCAGAACAGGTTTCAAATTTAAAATAAAGTACAGTATTCACGTGTGCTTTCTGTAGAGTTGTTTTTATTGGTTTTTAATGCTTTTATGTTGACATTATTTTTCAGAATCAGTTTTGTTACGTAACCAAGAGCTTCAGTTCATGTCTGACAACAGCAAGAAAAAGACTCATCTCCTCTGCAAAAAATATAGACATTTAGAGTCAAACCATAAAAATCAGGTATTTTTTTCTTTGTTTTTGTCTGCGTAAACTTTTCAACCACACGAGTAAACGGTGTAGAATCTGAAATGAAGGAGTAGGTTCCAAAATGGTCAAGGTGGAAAAACAAACTCCAAAGGTGTGGGATGTGAGTTCAATCTTCATTAAAGGCAACTTTTTTATTTCTGATTTCGCAGTTTTTGCATCAGTACTTGAAAAGTATATCAACCCTGGACATTGGTACTATTTGGTGTAAGCATTTAGGTGTCAAACCTATTTTGGTATAAGTCCATTTGGCAACTAATGTTTTGGCATTACTCAAAAAATATTGATTGATCCATCATCATTTAAAGGTGAAACTTTAAGAAGCTTTAAAACTGTAAATTTAACTCAATTGAAAAAATACTTTTATGCTGCGAATAAAACTTGACAGTAAAAAAAATTGAAGAACAGTTTTTATTTAAATTTTCTCTCATATCTCATTCAGTTTGGAGTCAATTCAACAGTAAATTGGATTTCTAATTTTTGTAATAAATAAATTATATGGTTCATTTGTTTTCAAGCTCATTCAGTAATGAAGAAATTATAAAGCGAAGAAACTGGAGGTAATAGCTGTTGAATGAATTTTAAAATTTCATTTTTTTAATAAATTAAAAAGATTAGTAAAATTCAAAGGGAATTTAAAGTTTATTTCATTGAAATAGAATTGATTTAGATAGAATTAAAAGTCTAATAATTAATAAATGCAAGGTTTTATTCAATGTAAAATTGCTTGAAATTCATATCTGTCTCGTTTTTTAGTAAAATAAAAAGTCAATTGAATGTTAATAAAAAAAATCAAAGGTAAATTAGTTTTTTATCAAATCATAGACAATTCTTGAATGTTTAGTTTACTGTTTAATTTATTCCAAACAAACTAAAATATGCTGATACCACTCATAACTGACAGTGGAACTCTTTGATGGCAGAGATAAAGTTTGTTAAAATTTTTATGACAGTTAGAATTAAAAATGAATTTTAAAATTCACCAAAAACTTGAAGGAGCTAACTTTAATAAGTAGTTATTCCCCTGACATTAAAATTTCAATTTTCTTACATGAATTTAAGAGGTAATGTTATTTGAACAGTTACTCAAATTATCCAATTTTTTTTTTTCACCTGTTTCTTCATCTTTGTCGTTGTTTCAACTGCTATACCATCTGGCCTTTCTCACGTCTTCATCACATTTGATAGCCTTCTAGGAATGTTGAATTGAACTATTCATTTGTATATTTCTGTACTACCTGACCCTGGAATTGAACTTCACTGCTTCCTATGATGCCAGTCTTCCTTTCCACTGAGCCGGTGTATGATACTTTACTACACGACTCTGTAATTGAACTCACGACTTCAGTTATATAATGCAAACAACATGATATCACGGATCAAATAAAGAGTTCCCATTGACATTCTCAGAAGATTACCAAATGCAGCTGACATTTGATGAAAATTGGAGGGTACAGCAGCCAAAACATCATGATAAAGACAACAAATACAAGGGAACTGGACTGAAAAAATCAATGTATAATAATAGAAACACTTTGTCTATGAAATCCAGACATGAAGGTTACTCAAGTATCTTGCATTTTTATAAAACCTCACTAATATTTTCTCCTTGTTTAAACACACACACACACACACACACATATGTATATATTTGTGTGTGTGTGTGTGTGTGTGTGTGTGTGTGTGTGTGTGTGTGTGTGTGTGTATCGAATCACCATTGCCCAACGAATGGCTTACCTGACTAACTAGCCAAGTGGGCTACAAATTCTCCTCCCTTTGCTCATCAGTCTGTATGTATCTCTCGGTGCTCCTGATCACTTTTGGGGGGTTACAATCTTGAGAATTTGCATGAGTACATCACTGGGCACCATCTAAAAAAGTGCTTTTTTTAAATCTTTATGGTCATTTTGGACAAAATCTTGTGCTGGTATTTTTTTAGATAATTAGTTCTGGTACATGCATGGGCTATGGTGATTCATTTATGTAAGGTATGGATATATCTATTCTTTTTTGCAGGTGGTAGACTTATTGGATCAGCTGAATCATGCTGAAGATGATCTCAGGAAAGAAAAAAGGTAAGAAAGTCTTGAAAATATTATCAATCAATGTTTTTTTTAACAAAGTTTAATTCGAATAGTTCATATGAGATATTTTAAAGTTATCAAATATTTGAGGATAGAATCAGGGTTGCCAGGATCGACCTGAAGGGGAGATAATCCAGGCCTTATCTCAGACTTACCCAATACTGGCATTAGAATGATGTTAAATTTGGAAATCGAGCAGATATAGAGGCTGAATTTCAATACAAGCCTCTTGAAGTGAATGAACACATTTCATTTATGAAGTTGAAAAGTGGTTGTTGAGTGAGACTTCATTAACTTGTGCTTTAATGTTAAATCAAGTAATTGATAGGTTTTGAGTTATTGAAATACAATTTCCAATTTTTGTCTTTTGGTTATAGAAAGTAAGCAATAAAGTTCAATTATTGATATCAATTATTATTTTTTATTAACTAATTAATACCATTTTTTTTTACAAAAATATGTCCGGGAAGAACAAATAAAAAATTATTATCTTTTATTGTTATAAAGCAATAAAATTCAGTTAACAAAGAATATTAACATCATTAAACATCTGCTTAGCATGCACTTTATGTCGCGTCTTTCACTATTTTTTAAGTATTTTTCTTTTTAATAGCCTGTTTGGTGGCTAAAATAGTAATAAGTTAGTTTTTTGGTGTTTGAGTTCATTTTGATGATTAACTGTCGGCAGACAGGCCATCTTTCTTCAGGAAATTAGCCTTACACAATTTTTGCCTGAATTTCTGAGAAGAGGAATTATCAATATTATACACTGATTTACTCAGACTAGTGGCCTCATCTTGATTGTTTTAGTCACAATGTTCTAGTCATTGTATCCTCTAGTCTTTTTTAGGTATCTGGTAATTTCAAACTGAACCCTTCATTGTTCTCATTTTGCTGTCCATGATAGTTGATTCATCCTTGAGATGTCCCTTGTCTGCCTTTTCCACTGAACCAGAGTATACAACTTTTTTGCACAACCTGACCCAGGGATTGAATTCACAACCACCAGATTACTGAATACACTTGACTAACACTTTCAGGCGGTTGTCTCCTAGGTATAACCCAGTGATGGAAACTTGGAACCCCTAGATCTAATGTTGCTCATTTGCCTCTCCCATTGGATTGGTGAATACAACTTTTTGAAATACCTCAAGTGTAATCAGGTGGTGAAATTTTAGACTCTCATGCTTAATGTCCTTTTCTTCTTAAAGGCTTTATGGTGTTTATTTCTATGCTGGAGTTCAGTCCGAAACTCCCCGGACTCCCTCAATTACCAACCATTACAGAAGTAACACCAAGGGTTTAACAGCCAGAACATGACTATAATGACCAAAATGAGGACATTATTCCAAGTAAATCAGTGTATGATAATGACCTTACACAGTCTTCATAGTTGGCAATACCTTTGTGATATAAATAAATTTCTTAATGTGAAAAACATGGATGTATAAGAACTCTTCGTTCAAAAGGAGAAAAAAGACTTGATTTATCTGAAAGTATTAATTTCCAATGAAAGATTTCTATTTCTTTTTATCTATCAACAACACACTATACAAATCACACAACACACAACTTGAAAGAAATATTGTTTTCTGCCTTTCTTGACAGTAAAAAATCAATTGTCTCCACTGTTTTACACAAATGTGTGTATGCATGTTGGGGGGGGGTAGTACACATATGGTGAAAAATATAAACTTTGTCTTGAGCATGAAGAATGTAATCTTTGAAAGAATCATTAATATTGGTTTTATTACTTTCAGAAACACTGGCTTTCAATTTACACAACTGCAAAAATTAGTGAAAGAAAAAACTGAGGCTTTTAATGAGTTGTACAGCAAGTAAGAATATTCATTTCTTCTTTTAATTTCTACCAATTGACTTGCAGTCACATCCAGCAGGCATGAACCCAGGACTTCTCAAACTTTTTCCAATCGTCAATATTTACTTTATCAAAATATCAGAACTGTCAATCAAAACAGTCAGCATAGGTGTCTTCAGTTTTTAAGTGATTCTGCCTGGCTATCTATCTATCTCTCTGACCGACTACCACCTTTTGATACATTTTGACCACTTCTTGCAAGGAAAGATCTTCAACCAAGAGGCAGTAGCTCAAAACGCCTGCAATGAATTCATTGCTTCCAGAATTAATGAACTTGTTTTTAGTTGGAAAAAATGTATAGATTCTGATGGTTCTTATTTCAATTATTAACTTTTAGTCTAAGCTGAGATATACTGCTTCAGAATTGATGGTGAAAAAACGCGATTATTTTTGCACCAATCTAATAGATTATTGAATGAAGATTTTATGAAATAAAATTCCAAATGCAATTACAGATTTACTCAACTGGAATTGGAATTGAGTTTGGCTCAGCAGAAACTGCAAGACCAGGAAAACCTGAATCAACAACTGGAAGCAAAACACTCTGACAATGTTCTCCAACATCAGACGTATATACGTATTGAGAAAGAGGTATGTATATCTGTGCTTAACATTTTTGAGACTTCTGAGATGAATATATTCTGATGTTTCTTTGACTACTTGAATATATATGTCCCATAGAGTTCTCATAGAAGTCTACTGGGACGTATGTGTCACAAAAAATAAAGTATGTGAGATTTTTGCGGCTTTTACAACTGCAGATAATGATGTCATTATAGTATGAAATGCTTTAAATATTCAATTTACAAAATAAAAGAAAATATATAAGTTTGAATGTAAAATTAAATGGGAAATAATCCAATAATTATACATCTTTTTGTTACAGATTGAGTTGATATCTATTACCCAATGAAAAAATCATTTATACCATTCTGGTGCTGATTTGTGAGAGAAGGATAAATAGAAAAGATAGGTGTGCTCAATCTCTCAACAGAAATTGTCATGTGATCAACATCTTTTAGAAGTATACCCTGTTGGGGTTGATCAATAAAAATTGGAAAAAAGGGGTGATCAATGAATAATTTACTTCTTTCATCTTTTGTTGGATCTCTAAAAAAAACAAATGGGAACACAGTCAGACACAATCTAAGGACCAATTTAGCCTAAACTTACATTGTAAATTGAACCCCCTATTTGGGGGGGATTTAAAAAGGAACATTTTTCAAGACATAATAAAGAATAAAGGTTCAAATTTCCAGCCCTGTAGACATGATGCATAAATAGCCACCCAGTCAGACCAGCTTAAAAACAGGGGAAACCTAGTATATCTCTGAATTTTTCAGATGAGGTATTATTATTATTTCTATTATTATTCGGACTATCCTCATCTTGGTTGTTTTTCATACAATGTTTCAGCCGTTGTACTCTACGGCCTTCATCAGGTATCATCTGGTTGGTGTGGGGAAGTAACGAACCGAACCCTTTATTTAACCGACGGGGGTATATTGACCGCACTCCCCTCTTAGCATTAGTAGTATTATTATTGTCTCACACTGGGATTGAACCTAGAACCATCAGATTACTTGCAGTAATTGTGTCTGATTCTGTAACCACTACGCTATGACTCTATATATATATATATATATATATATGGTCAATAAATGATAAACCACATGAAATGCTATCAGTGTTCAAAAGATAAATGTTTAACTTATTTCGTGAATATACTTATGAAAGTTTAAAAAGAACTGAATAAAGTGTAATAAATGTCTGTTTGAATGTGACAAAACATCTTTTCTTATGATGTGTGTGTGCATATTACATGTTTGTGAGTACATAAATCATAGTAACAGCTGGAAAACTGACCTTGAGTAAAATAGACATCTGTCTAGACAACAGTTCAGTAGCCACATTTGTCTGTAGCAAGAATTGAAATAGCTGATTACGTGATCGTTGTCATCATCATCACTCTTTTATCACCTGTCGTTGGACATAGACTTTCCCCAGGATTCACCTTACCTCTCTATCGTGAGCATTACGGAGCCAATATTTTTTGAATCTGTCCAGTTCGTCCCGCCATCTCATATTCTGCCGGCTTCAATTCTGTATTTGATCTCTGGGGATCCATGTTGTGAGTCATGATGTCCAGCAGTTGTCTGCCATTCTTGCAACATGACCAGCTCATTGCCATTTGAGTTTTCTAATGGATTCTATAACGTCTCAGACTCCTGTTTTTTTCCTAGTATATTGTACTGTCTTGTGATCTTTCAATGTAAGGTTGAGCATGATTCTTTCATGTGCACATTGCATGGTTTTTCAGTTTGTGAGTCAGTCTCTTGATTGGGTTCCATGTTTCAGCTGACTATCTGGAGGATGCATTGGTTGTATTCCTTTCTTTTTAGATCTAATGGGATTTTCTTGTTCTTGAAGGTTGAGCTTACCTTCTGGAAGGCTTGTCATCCTAGAGTGATTCTTTACTTGATTTCTTCTTCTTTCGAAGATTCCATGGAGAGTCAATGTCCTAGGTAGATGTAGTGGTCTTCTTTCTCCAGCTTTGTGATTTTGATTGTGATCTTGGTTTTACTTAAGTTCATGTGAAGGTCAACTTTCTTGCTTTCTTTGTTCAGTTCATCTAGCATTAGTTGGAGGTCTTGAAAGTTATCTGTAAAAGATCAGTTGCCAGCAAATATGCCCTAAAGGACTGATGAACACTGTTCTGTTCAGTATTCATTTTAGTAGAAGTTTTAAAACTCCTTAAAGCGGAAAATACAAAAGTGACTAAATACTGGTTGGGATATATACTGTGTTTCCTCAAAAGGAAACAAACTAACAACTAAGGTTTGGAGTTGGAATCTTACTTTACATTTTCAAGTAGCTCCAGAAAAGACTTTGATGTGATGTCTGTTAATTGGATAGTCATTTTTTTCCATTTGTTAAAGATAGTATGGAGCGGGGTTCAAATTACAACGTAAGTTCATGCCTTAGTTTGTGTCTAGCTGCATTTACACTTGTTTTTTAAAAATACTTTTTTAGACTTTTTTAGTTATCCCTTCCCTAAGAAAAGAGATGTAACTTATTCATTGATCAGCCCTAGCACAGCAGGCAACTAAAAGATACTTCTTGCTGATATCTACTGAATGATTAACCACTCTCCATTGAATGACTGACTTGTTATTTTGATGATTGTTTTGATCAACTTTTTTCACTTTCAGAAAAGTTCTGAAAAAGAAAGAAAACTTTTGAAAGATTTAGCTGAAGCCAACAGCCAAATTTCACAGCAGGAATGCAAGGTAATCTTTTTTTTTCTTTCTTTTTTTTCTTTTTTCAATTAGGGAGTCAGACAAGTGACTGGGTACAAAAATTCTAAACCACATTAAAGAAAAAAAACTAACCCTCATACAGAATTTGAGAATTTCATTTCAAGTATTTTATCAAAAACAAATTTAAACACATTAAACTCTTTTTGCTATGGCACTATTCAATGACACATGCATTCTAATGGTACATTTGTTTTTTTATTCTCACAAGACTATTCACTGAGATTAGTTTACAATAACAGTATATAAAGCTTTCAATCCATCATCTAAAAAGCTAAAAACTCTTAAAATAATTCCTCCTAAAGTAATATGGAGCGTTAAACTGCAAAAAGGTATTAAAACACATTTTTATCTGTTTTTGGTTTCTCAGTATCAAAGCATTTCAAATAAAATCCACCCGTTATAATGGCAAATTCATTACAATGGAACTTCTCAAGGGTGCCGTAATGATAAGAGTCTACTGTATTTTGTTTTTTTCAAGTAAATTTTTTCCAGCATTCTGTCCTCACTTACCAGATATCTGTTGGATGAGACAACAATTAAAGGATCCAAAAATCATCCCCCAAAATGGGGTCGTCCTATAGGTCAAAGACAGTGACTAAACAGTGAGTTAAAAACATAAAATTCAGACTGAAATTGAGGTTTCCCTCTTATCTGAAGGTCGCCTTATCCACCAAAATAAGCAATAAATATTGTTATCAGGAAATTCTCTGCCGGTCATCAATCCAGTGACGAGCCATCTGTTTCCCGCGATAACACTTACTTGCCACTAATGTTTTCAATGCCAGTTTAAAAATTTGTACACCCTTAGGGTTACAGCTACTATGAGCCCTCTCCCTAATAATGTTTTTAAAAAAGAAAAATTGTTGAAGAGAAATCAAACTTATTTTTACAAGGTTAACCATAGATAAAATTTGCTTTTTGCAATTTCTTGTTTACAAATTTCTCCAAAACCTTTGTTAATTGTAAGTTCTCGAGAAAACCATTGACAGTTGCCTTGAGAGTAAATTTGTTATAGTCAATCTTAGACATCACAAACCATCATACAGTCATATACAGTACACTGTTTTTGATTGCCACGGTATGTTTAATACTAATACATTATCAATATACCAACCAAACTTTTTAAAGAATATATTAAAAAAACTGATCATCATTGACCTGCCTAAAAATTTCCCTAACTGACACTTTTCAAAAGGTAACAGAGGTCTGATTGATTGGAAGTACCAAAAATTCCTTCGAGAAAAAAACTGATTTCGTACAGTTTTCAGCTCATAATGGTAAAACAAATGTTAAGCATTTTTAATCACAACTCAACTGAGGCCATCAATCAATTTCAGTGTAGATTAGAAGTAAAGAATAAGAAATTAGTGTTGATAATTTTTATTCCATTTCTTGCATTTGAGTAAAAGAAATTTATCAAATAACATATTATCTAGTGTTATGAAATTTGAAGTTATTTTTCCTGGGCAAAACAGGTATCCCAGGGAGGTAGGTAGGTAAGTAGGTAGCTAGCTAGCTAGCTAGATATGAAGCAGCATTCAATGATTCCAGGTGCAACATACTTCAGAAGAAGGTCAAAGAAAACATTAGCCAAAAAAATTAGATAAAAACAAGAAAGATGAAGATACTAGTCCAAGCTATTCAGGGAATGATAAATGAAGAACAATTTAATAGTCTGTAATTTTCTGACCTTAATGTTAGTAATCTAACTAGCTGATTGGAGTTTGGAAGCCATCACTTTTAAGATGGACATAGAATGAAGAGAGAAAAAGAGGTTGAATAAGGGACAAGATTTCCTGGTAATCTCCAAGATCATGTGTACTCAGTTTTTCATATTGAGTATGTATGGAAATAGTTGTTTTTATATTCATTTCATTTGCATTCTGTTTTTAACATCACACGCTCAAAGTCAAAAATGGAGAACAAATAAAAAACATTTTAAAAACCCTATTTCCATTCGAACATTCAATGTTTCACACTCACTCACTTGATGTTGAAAAAGGTGCACAAATAAAAACAATTTACCAATTAAATTTATTCAAAGGTATCACAAGACATCTTCTTCCAAGGGGGGCATAATCGTTCATTTCAAAAGTAGCTTTTACTCGCATAATCTGAGAGATTATCAATATCCTTATTTCAAATTGTCTGTGTTGAATAAGGGTTTCCTTACTTCAAATCATCTGATCACATCTGGCTGGAGGAAAAGTCAGAGAAGAAGAACCTAAAGCAAATGCTTGCTGATATTCAAATATACAAATGGCCCAACCAACCAGCCACATGGGCTACAGATACTCCTCTCTTTGAGTGTCTCTGTCTATGAGCCTATCTGTGTGTAGGTCTCTGGGCGCTCCTGGTCACATTTTGGGGGCTACAACCTTGAAATTTTCATGAATACACCACACTGCATCATCAAAAAACTTGTTTTTTTTGTTTTTTTTTTCTTTTTTGAAAAAACACTTTTTTAGGTCTCTACGGTCATTTTGGACCAACAATGCCCAAATCTTGTGCTGGTATTTTTTAGACAATTTCAGATAAATGATCTATTTTTATTTTGATAATTTTTTTAGATAATCATAAAATACCAGAGATTCATTTATGCGAGGTATCAATATTTTATGCTTGTTCTCTAGCCAAATCCTCATCAGCACAATGTGTACTTAGTTTTTCAAGTGATTTAAGACATGTACATATTTGTGTCTTCTTTTAATCATATCATATTACAGAAAATGAGATGTGTGACTTTTGATCCCACTAACCGTGACCATCTTTGATCAAGTCACATTCCTGAATACGTTACAATATTATAGATTTCAGATTTGGATGCCAAGTACAAATTTTGCCAGGAACAAGTTTATGAGCTGAAGGGAGAAATTGCTCACCTGCAGTCGGAAATGAAATTGAAAGAAGGTCATCATCACGGTAAGAAAAATGAGTTGCATGGGTGTTTAGTTAATGACAGAAAAGAATACAATATACCTATGCTTAAGTCTTAACATCATGAACCCCACAGAACCACTCCTAACTGACAGCAGAGATCTTCTGTGACGGAAACAAAGTTTCTTAAATCTATTATTCCAGATGGGATGAAAATTGAAAGAGAAACTTTACCTAAAGTTGAAAGGCAGATAACTTTGATAAGTAGTTATTCCACACAAAGTTATCATCTAAATTTTCTTATATGAAAATAAGACCTAAGAGTTGTTTGAAAGTCTGATATGAAACAATATCATTATTCCATAATTTATCAGGACTAAGGCAGGGCCTATTCCAAAGGTGCATCTTTGGAAGGGTCTGGACTTTGTGGTGTGTTGAGCAGCCTTTCATAATTATGTAAAATGATTTTCTGACCATCATCAATTACTATTCTTCAGTACTGCCAATTTAGATATTTTAAATCTAAATTTAGATTTATTGCACATCTAGATATGTTATTCTGAATTCTATTTATTGTAAATTCAGATTTGTTGCCAATTTAGATATAAAACATCTAAATTTAGATCTATAATTTCAGTTAAAAGATCCATAATCTGTAATTTTTCATTTATTTTTATTAGATTTCACGAGAACTGCTGATCAAAATAATTTCTTACTCAACTCTGCAATGCCTTGCGTACTGACAAATATACCTGGCAAACAATGGCTAGCTGTGGAGTAATTGCAGTTGCATACATACTCTCAGACAGATTTCTTCAATTGTAGTTATATGAATAGAAGTTCAGCTTGTTAACACAACACCTTCACCCCAAGATCTGCAAATTGTTTCAGTTGGGGAGATTTTGAGATACAAGTAAAACTAGATCTGGATGGCTATCAGGCATTAACTTTTGTAAAACACATGTGTGAGAAGCCAAGAACTGGCTAGAATATTAGAAAAATAGAGCAGATTGTTTAAAATGATTGATAACTTAGCATGAGGATGATTGCCAGAAATGGTCTTTACTCATAAAGAGACACATGAACCAAAATTTCAAATTGGCACTTAGCTTGATTTTCGAACTGAGCACTTTTACGACATGTCAGAAAAACATGTCTACAAGTGCAACAGAGAACTAAAGATCTGAGAAAATTGAAACTTTCAGGGGTTGTTTATGCTTGACCATTGGTCAATGTATGCCACATGGTTAGTGCATATGCACCGTGTTTCTGATGTACATAGGCCCAGTCTCATTATTTGATAACCACACCTCTGTAGTCCACAGCTTCATAACTAGATTTTTCGGCCCCCTGTACAGTGTCCTAGGGGCATCCATGTTTTCACTAGCGTGTTTTATATTAGGTGAGATAGCCTGATGGAGCCCTCCGTCTCCTGGCTTCTTCAATCCTACTCTTTATGCTGAGTAGAGAGGCATTGAGTACCATTTTAAAAGTCTATGGTATGACTCAGCCATGGATTGAACCCGCTACCTACCAAACTGTAGGTGAGCAATCTATCATAGTGATCAGTAGTCACACTTCATATGTTGCTATTGATAGGCCTTGGGATAACTACAAAGAAATTTTGCTCATTTATTCACAGGTTTTACCTTATAGAAACAAGGTAAAAAAAAGAAGACTTGCAAAAATTAGGTTTCATGCCAGGAAATTTTCCAAAAATGAATCATGTTGCTAGTTTTAATTATTTCCAACTCGGTACTTTTTAGATGTATTATTGGCTGAGAAAATGCGTTACAGTGAGCAACTGAAACAAATGGAAGAGACTAACCACAAAGAAGTAAGTCAAAATAGTTTTATTATAATTCAATGTTTTTTCATCTCAGCTTTTACTTCATCCTCATCGTCAGTCTTTAAATATTCGTTGTTGGACATAGACCTTCCCCAAGATTTGCCACACTTTTCCATCATAAGCGTCACGGAGCCAGTATTTTCTGAATTCATCTAGTTCATCTCTCCATCTTGTATTTTGTCAGTCTTGGTTTCACACATGATCTCTGGGGATCCATGTTGTGTGTCGTGATGTCCATCGGTTGTCTGTCATTCTCGCAACATCACCAGCCCATTGCTATTTGAGTTTTCTAATAGATTCTATGATGTCTCGGACCCCTGTTTTCTTCCTGATATACTGTGCTGTCTTGTGATCTCTCCATGTGAGGTTGAGCATGATTCTCTCATGCACACGCTGCATGCTTCTCAGTTTGTAGGTCTGTCTCTTGGTTAGGTTCTATATCTCAGCTACATAAGTGACTATCGGGAGAATGCATTGGTTGTATACCCTACTTTTTAGGATTATTGGGATTGTCTTGTTTTACATTAATTTGCATAGCAATATTTCAACTATACTACATCAAAACCAGCACTAATGAAAACCACCCTATTGCTGTTATTACTGTACTCCTTTTTCACTCACATATTTTTTGTCTGTTCAGTATATGAGTAAATTTGTGGGGATCTAAAATCCACTCTTATTCACATGTCATTCTCAAAGAAATCTACCATAATTATGTGTCGACAGTGTAAATATTTCTGACTAGAATTAAAGATCAAAGTTCATTGGGAGAATGTATTAAATTTTAAGACTTTTATTTCAATGACCATTGATGACCTTTTTGACAAACACTAGAAAAAAAGTCCCCTATCTGTCTTGGCAGACAATGGAAAATTTAATCAAAATATGACTTGGACACTATGACACATGTTGTCCACCAGGTGAAACTGCGTCAGTTAGTGGGAGCCAGTTAGTGGAAGCCACTCATATGCTGGTAATCGTTCTTGTAAAGGCTCCAAAATGACATAGAGTAGAAATCTAATGGTAAACTTGTAAGGAACTATATATACATTCACACACATGCACACACACGCACACACACAAAATAACATATGGGGATTGTTTATTAGCAGTGACAGTGCTTGGTCTGATCACCTTCCCTGCCCCACAAGTTTTTTCAGATTATTTTTAGATTTTTTAACATTATTTTTTTTTTACATCATTTTTTTAGATTTTTCTACATTATTTTTTAGATTTTTCTACATAAATTTTTTCAGACTTTTTGTATTTTTTTTAGATCTTTTTTACGTCTTTTTCAAAATTTTTCTACATTATTTTTGAGTTTTTTTTTTACATTAATTTTAGATTTTTTAAAGTTATTTTTTAGATTTTTTTAACATTATTTTTCAGAATTTTCAGGGCATTTCAAATAAATTGTGTCCCCAAAGCACCAGTGCTGAGCTTCAACTGTGGAGTCTCTGATCTGGGCTTCCCACATGCCGCCTCTGATATCAGACAATTTTAAAATACAAAAGATGAAAATAACTTTGAAAAATATACTTTTAGTAATCAATATTTGATTCATAAAGAAAAGAATATGGTTGATTTGGTTAATATGCCTACTAATACGTAACTATTTTTCAAAACTCGATAACACATTCTCATTTGTTAATAATGATTTGTTTAAAGTGATGGAGATTGCTGTCGTTTTAACAGGAAATGCTGCGTAAATCAGGATGGGAGAGTGTAAAGAATGACTTGCAGAACCAGTTGCAGAGGATGACAGACCGGTGCCAAGAGCTGGAGAGAGAGGTTATTAATCTCAAAACAGAAAATATCTCTGCCTTCAAGAAGGCTGAAGAAGATATAAACCAAGCCAAGATGAAGATTATGTCTGAAAAGGTAAAACGATTCAGTATAAACATAAAGAATCAAAGATTAGCATTCCAAGGGAAATTATGGATCACCAACACCCATGTATGCTTCTTTTTACCATATAAATTAATTAGTGGTGGTAAAATCTAGTTACCTATTTGTTTTTTGGAAATTCCCCCTCAATAGGTTTTTAGTGGGGTGTTCAATTTGCAATGTAAGTTGATGTTAAATTGGTACTTTAGTTTGTGCTTGGCAGCATTTGCCCCTGTTTTCTTTTTTAAATTCAGATGTTTATAGTGATCTACAAAAGGCGAGAGAAGTAACTTATTCATTGATGATACCTTACCCAATTTTTTAATCCATCACCCCAAACATGTCATGCTGCGAAAAGATGTTGGTCATGTGACGGTTTCTATTGAGTGACTAACCAGACCTGACTGTATTAAATGTCAAATTTGAGTCAAAAATGGTGCCCACACATGTCATGTCATGTCATGAACAAACTTATTGGTATGAGTGGCTGCACATGATAAGTGCCCAAAGAACCATTTTTTTTTTTCAAAGTTAATATTTTTGTTATTTTCAGAGCTACAATACTTAGTTTTCATTCTATTTTGAAGCTCAAATACTTTGTAATATGATTCATAGTGTTCAACCTTCAAAATGAGAAAAAATTAGCATTTTAGCTTCAAAAATAACAAAAATGTCAACTTTTAAAAAATGGTTCATTGGATACTTATCATGTGTGCCCACTCATATATCAGTCAAGTTATACATTGTTTGATTGCTTTTATTGCAGAGTCAGTATCAGCAACAACTGGAGGAAAAAGTGTTGGATCTTGAAAGCCAAAAACAAAACTTGAGACTTGAATTGGAAGACCTGAGAAAGCATTTAGACAAGGCCCACAAAGTAAGACCCTGAGGTGTTTATTTCAAAAACTCTTCAACTATTAATGCCATAAATCACTCAATACTGTTCATTATTGATAAAGCTTGTTAGATTTATTATGTCAAGTGGAATAATGATTGAATTTTTTGAAATTACCCAAAGTTAAAAGAGAGGTAAATGTTATTATATTGTAGTTATTCCCCTTATTAACATTTAAATTCTGCAATTTTGATGTACATAACATGTACATTCCGACGTAAGAATGGTTAATAATTGCATGAATTATTTTCAAAATGGTTTATTCTTACTTTCATACTTCGTTTTCTGTTTATTTCCTTTCGATTTTTCTATCTGCGAAAAGTTGACCTCACTGCTTGTTACGGCAAAAGCCGAAATCTGCAAAATCAAATACTCCAATTTTGTTTCTGAATTATCAAGTTATCACTGTAAATTATCTCCCCTCATCTAGGTAGCGTGCATACCTCTGATTAACTTATGATTAAAAGAACTGAAAATCGATCAAAGCAGATCATAGACTACATTCACATGTAAATATATTACATGGTTGACCACAAGAAAAATTCACACAGAGTACCATAATATTCAAATTCTGTGTAAACAAGTAAATCACTGAAAAATTACATAGATTATATTGATAGATATAAGGAAATAAGTGACAGAAATGACAAGGTTTTGGATATTTTTTTTTTATATATTTCGTCTGTAGAGCTGTAAAGCTAGATTTGCATCATTGGCGGTTATTTAGCCCAATGGTAAGAGCAACGCTATTTTGGAGCAGCTACCTTATCAGTCGTAGGTTTGATTTCTGCTGCAACCCCATTTTTTTAAAATTGTAAATATATATATATATATATATATATATATATATATATATATATATATATATATACATATACATATATATATATATATATACACATATATATGTGTGTGTGTGTGTATGGTCCTATCTTGCCACTTTTCTTTCTTTTTTTTTTCTTTAATTTTGCAAGTAAAACCTGGGGTTCATCCCTCAGCCAAAGCATACTATATAATTATTTTTTCAACTAAAACAAAAAAATTATTAAAAACCATCAGAATTATGTGAGAGAAAATCTCCATATGTATTAAGGGATTTATGGGAGAGAGAATTGCTCATGGGGTAGATATCTCACTTGTATGACAAGGTATAAAAAAAATATTCAATTTCAGCCAAATGTTTTGTTTTCTGATCTCAAAAAGAAGGCTATTGTCCAATAATATATTTTCGACTTGACTAACTGGAATCTTTTCTCAAGACACATTGCCACTTTTTTTTTGAATTCTGATATTTTTCACAAAGATAAAATAAGATATAAAACATATAATCACCCTATTTTGTCAGTAATGCTTGCATCAATTCCTGACCTTTGACGATCTCTTCCTTCCTTTGAAAAGCATTTCTATTGTAAATGATTAGCTGTACACTTACATTATACATATAATAGCTCTATTCTGCAGTAATGCTAGCATTAATTCCCGGCCAGTGACAATCCTTTTTTTTCCTAACATTAAATACTTACCCTTAAAAAAACTTTTTTCTTGATATTTCCTGCTCAAATTCAGGTGAGGTCTTATATACCATCAAATACATGTATATGCACAATGATACAATATTTTTACAGCATAAGAATATATTAGGCTCTAAACTTTCTGCCAGAAACATTCTAATGTAGTTTCCAAAATAGATATCTGGGTTTACCATTCAAAAAAAGAGTTTTAAGGAGATTTAAGAAAACACTGACTACAATTTGTTTATTTTTTGCAGGAACTTTACCAGAAAGATACAGACAAAGAAGCAGAAATCGGCAAAATCAAATCTGAATTGGAGAAAAAAGAAAAACAGTTGGTTCTTGAGCAAGAGAAACTGGTCGAACTAAAGAGTCAGATTCTCTTGATGGAACAGAAAATGAATGGTATATGAGGCATAAGATTTTTGATTGTCCACTTCCAATACAACAAGTATGAATAATAATTAACATTGAAGACAGATAGAATATTTATTTTGCACACCTATCATCATTATCATCAGTCTTTTAATGTCCGTTGTTGGACATAGACCTTCCCCAGGATTTCCCACACTTCTCTGTCATGGGTGTCGTGGAGCCACTACCCTGAACTTGTCTTGCTCGTCTCTCCATCTAATATTCTGCCAGCCTTGGTTGCGCATGTGATCTTGGGGGATCCATGTCATGAGTCGTGATGTCCATCGGTTGTCTGCCATTCTTGCAACATGGCCAGTCCACTGCCATTTGAGATTTTTAATGGATTCTATGATGTCCCTAACTCTTGTCTTTTCTTGGATGTACTGTGCTGTCTTGTGGTCAGGCGCAGCATTATTCTTTCATGTGCACGTTGCATGATTCTCAATTTACGGGTCTGTCTCTTTGTTAGGTTTCATGTTTTAGCTCCATAAGTGACTATTGGGAGGATGCATTGGTTATTAACCCTTCTTTTTAAGATTAATGGGATCTTCTTATTTTTGAAGGTTGAGCTAGCTTTTCCAAATGCTTGTCTAGGATGCACACCTATAGAGATGCAAAATTAGACACAAAATATTATGTTAGAAGAGCGTAGATTAAAGAACAAACCTGTAGAAAATTTTCTTAATTATCAATGTACTTTTTGATTTGTTTGGAATACTGAACTCATTCTTTGTGTTGCTTTTTTTATTTATCCCAGTTTTTTTAGACAATTCATTCTATGGCCTTCTCCTTTTAGACCATTAGCTGAGGAGGGGAATCCCCATGTGCATAAGAGAAGCCCAGACTCTCTCTTTTTATTCATGAACTAGATCATATGGCATAACAAAAAATGAGGGTAGACTCTTGGTATCATTACGCTAATCCCCAGTAATGAGTCTTTCCCTCAATCAGTGGAAGAAGAGTACCAAGAATAGGAAAAACAGAAAATTCTATATTTTTAGGAGTATACATCACAAATAATACCTTAAAATGTTTGTATTAATGCATTCCATTGCTTATTGTGCAAATTGATATGCTAATTAGGCCACCAGAGGTCAAATGGTGGTGGAATTCAGCTATAACTCAAAATTTCAACTCAGTGAATGTATTATTTTGTGACATCCCATGCAAATAAGAGAAAGAATACAAGGGAGAGACCAAATTACCCTCTCTAGGATGAAATCCAAAAAAATAGATAAGGAATATCTCTTGAAAGTGAGAAAATTGAAGGAAGCAGCATACGTCAATTTGTCAAACAGATGCATTTGTCAGGTCAGTGCAGATTTCAGCTCAGTCTGGTTTTCTCTGCTCAACTGGGTGAAAATTGATGAGCATTTCTGTGCATAAATATGAAATTACATGTGATATACAGCTTGCTGAGAATGTTATCATCTATGTGATTTGAGTTGCTGAGGATGAGCCAAGCTGATTGGTATAAAAGCCACTATTTTATTCTCCTGCTATTCAATATTTTTCTGTAAAAAAAATGAGATCTTTCTCTTTTCTTACAGATTGTACACTTGATAAAAGTTGCAGAATGGGTCAGTTGAAACACAAAAGCAACTCAAATAATGAGTTCAGTGGTCAGAATAACTTTTGGAATGGTAATGACACTTCTTAGGAAGATTGTCATTGCTTTTTGATGTTCTAGTTTATTATTTTTTATGTTTGACATTTCTTTTCTCTTTGTATCTTCAGAGCAAACCAAGCAGCACCGTGTGTCACTAGAACAAAAAGACAAGGAACTCCTTGAATTACGAGAAAAACTTCATGCCAAAGGGAGTCAACTGAACTGTCTTTGCGAAGAAGTTTGTCAGCGAGCTCAGTCTCTACAAGCAGCCGTCAACAAAACACAGATTGGCCGTTGTTGCTAACTTCTTATTGTCCCTTAAGTGTTGACAAGAAATAGCGGCCAACCTTTAACCTCATTAATTGATAACTTAATTTGACCTTTTAACTTTCAAATTGTTCTTTACAATTTGCTGAGAACTCTTAAGACACTTGCAGAAAGATGTTTTTCTAATTACCCCGTGGTGCTATTTGATATGATATGAGCCTTTTTCTATTTGAAATCAAGTCACTTATGGAGAATATCTAACAATGTCCATAGTTTCAGCTGCAAAGCTTTCCAGTTTTAACAACAGGAATATTTTAGTTTTTTCTCATTAAATTAAAAGCTATAAACTACAGTAGGGCTTCTCAAATTCTTTCAATTAGCAAGCTCTTCTGAATAGGCAAATTTTTCCATTAACCCTTGCTTATTGTTAATGTCATAATCTAACAATAACCAAAGATAGAAACAGATAAAGACCTAAAATTGTTTAAGATTGCAAGGTATTTATAATCTATGATAAGTTTTAAAGTGTTTATTACAAAAAAATGCCTTTTGATAGTAAAGAACTAAAATGCACCATAAACAATTTTTAAAAAAATTTGAATTGATGAATAGTGTTGATCCATTTTACAATAGACACCAGAAAGAGTTCATTTTTGTATAGTGATATTTGAAAAATTCTAGTTTCATAATTATTCTATAAAAGGGATTTTCAAATATTTTTGCGACTTCAAATAATCTTCAAGTGACACCTACTTTGAGAAGCCCTGAACATCAGTACCAAACAATTTAAACTTTGGACAGGAGGTGACCTGGATTTTCCAATTTTCTTGATCAAGGCTTAATATATACTTGAAATATAAAACAAATGATGAAAAGTAAAGAACAAAATTGTACTTACAGATACAAATTGATATACTTCTAGAGCAGGGTCTGTTTGATCCTGTTTAATTTATTTGGAATTCTTAAAATATAAAACATACAATGTAAAAAACAAAGCTGTTTATAATGTATACAAATTGATCTACTTCAAAAATGGGGTCTGCTCAATCAACAGTAATTCAGTAATCTTCATCTGAAGACAAAATCAACCAAGTCATAAAAATTAAAACAAAAACCAGCTGGACTACAAACTAATATGAAATGTATCGGTTTATTAAAATTGCTAGTTTTCTGGAAGCTTAATAAATAGTTTAGCACTGAACTATTATGTATAAAAATCAAATTTGCCATTTTCAATTAGCAAACCTTGTTAATTGAGTCTATTTTTCTCAATATTGTTAACTAACTAGCATATAGCACAATTTCATTGCTGTCCAATGCCTCTTATCAAGATAGAGGACATTTCACAGTGACAATGTTATCATCATCATCATCATAATTATCATCATCATAGGAAATATATGGATACACATTGCATTTTATATATGTGTGTAATAGAGATTATTCTTTCATCATTACTTTTTATATTTTTATTATCTTTCAACTCCAGCATTTTTATAATGTCATTAGAATATGAGCGAAATTCTATTCTACCACGTCAGTTACATTTATGAAATTCTTTTTACTGTCAGTTGCACCCCTTAGCATGATAGAAGACATCTGCACATTGCGAATTATTATACATACAGATCAATTTTTTTAGTGCAGCTGTCATTCTACAGCTGTTAGTAAGCAATGCTGATATTAGAAATAAAGAATAAGTCTCTGGCAAGACTCAAACTGGAATCCTCTTTCCCCAGGAAGCCTGTCTTACTTAGATAGCTGCTTTGCCAATTAGGCTATGGAACTTTCTAGCTGGCAGTCATTAACATCTAACCATATAGACATTCCTTATCTTCCCAAGGTTTGCCATTTTTATTTAAATACAATAGTAGTATTTATAGTACAACAATACTTTCAATAGTGTAGGTTTTGATGTAGCATGGTTAAGGTATTGCCGTAAAAATTAATGTAATTAAGTATAAGCTGAAAAAACAACACATTGAATCATAAGATATAATTAAACAGTGTGGTTTTGAACTATGGAAAAATTTAGAATGAATTAACTGCACTAATCAAGGAATACTGTGGCTTCATCAAAGTTTTTTTTTAAATATTCTAAAAGAATTGATTTTGAGTTCATGGTTAAACTGTTTGTTTTCTTTTTACATGATTCAGAAAATCCCTTTTATTCTTATTGGTTCAAATTTGTTACTGCTGATTATTTAACCCAAATATGGAGGCAAACATTTTACGAATTTGTTCAATGTCAAATGTACACAAAGAATTCTTAACTAAATAGCTTGGATATTTTTTTCTTTAGGAGTCTCCAATGGATGCAGTAACAATTGAAGTTGGCTGTTTGCTTACATTTTTGACATGTAAAAGAATTTCATTGCTTTTTAATAACATTATTAATTTACATTTTAGTACATATGTACAATTTCATATACATGCTTTTTAAGTAAACCTCCATTAATGCCATTGTGATTAAAAACTGAACTATTAGGTTACAGATTCCAGACTATGCCAGTATAAAAGCTTGTAAAAATTAGAAAACGTCTATCAAAATTGCTACCTAGACTTTCAACATAGATTTCTTCAGTTTTCAAGCTGGTTTGGCTGGCTAGCAATGTATGTATCACACATACACAGGCAACAACGATGGAGTGCAAGGGCTGAAAATTCCATTATTTACCCCTTATTAAGTCTGCAAAAAAATGGTTTGTTTTTCCTTGTTTTTTTTTATAAAATTGCACCGCTAAATACGTTTTGACTTTAGGGTTCAATTTGCAATGTAAGTTTATGCTAAATTGATCCCTTAGTTTGTGTCACACATTTTTCATAAATTCAGACTTTTGTAGTGATCATTTGCCAACTAAAAGTGACACCAGTAACTTATTCATTAATCCCCCCCACTTTTTCCAATTTTTTTTATTGATCACCCTCAACATGGCATGGTACCAAAAGACGTTGGTCACGTGACAGTTTCTATTGAGTGACTAACCAGATGCATTATTATTTTTATTATATCAATTAATAACGTCATTGCTGCTATTGCACTACACTTCTACCAGGATGATGTCATCACATCTGAAAAGCTGAAAAATTGTTTTATGATAACAAAATCGCCAATGCCTTGATCCTTGAAGATTAGCTGAGACTATGAAAAGTCTTCAAAATTTACCCTGCATCCTACTGGTCAAAGGTTAATTTAATCTTAGGTAGATTCTTTTTTTTTTCAAAATTTTACCAGTCAAAATCAGGGTGCATCTTTGAGGCCAGAGCATCCTCAACACTGAGGAAATGAGGTGTAAATAAGTTTCACACATGCAAGCACAGTGAATGAATTTCAATGATTTTATGGCTATATACAGATTATATATAGACTACATTTTGAAATTTTCAAATACATAATATATATATATATAAATTCATTTTGATATTTTAATACTATATTAGAACCATTTTAATACAATGAAATTACAATCTTTTTTGTATGAGATCAATAATTATTTTAATTTGAATTTGTCTTAACATTTACTCATTCCTAACTACAACGAGAAATTCATTGATCAACAATTTTTGTCCTTTCCGATTTGATTGACGTACCAAAATACCATTTTTACGTGGTTACTCAAGTTGAGCAACATCAAGTCAAGGTCGTACTTGTATGGGGGACTTGTTTGGTTTGCACTGTTGGATACTCTAAGAAATATAAAATTTGGAACACATTCTATGCTATGAAAAGATCTTTAAATCTGAGTAACTAATCTCCAATAAAGTTTGATGTGAAACAAACAGTGAAGATTATGTCAAATTTCATACTTACTTTATATATTTATTCATCTGCATAAATACATATTTACTAACTAATTTGATTCTGACATTTGACTGAAAATAACCTATAATCATCGACTTTTTGAATTGCTCAAATTTACTCCAATATGTTGTTTTATATACATCTGTATTGATTAAAATAAATAACAAAAACAATTCTTATTTGTCAATTTTCATTTCACATTTTTCGATAATTTAACTGTTATTTTGAGCTTGAAGAATTTCCAGACATGATTATTTATAAACATGCTATTGACTTAAAAAGGAAAAAATAAACATGCAACGAAAAAAGAAAAAATTCCAAAGAAATTTTTCCTTCTAAATGCCATAGATGTGCATCTGGTGATAATTATATTAAAAAAAATGGGAAAATATGAAAATTTTCGATGAAACATTGTCAACCATTTTTATTGTTCAACTAGTATTTCTTCCATTGTAATTTTAGTTGCTTTTACAGCTGCTCGACTTATAGAAAGATTTGATCTTCCTCTAGCTGTAGGACTCTCATAGTTTTAACAGCTTGTACAGATAACCAGGCTTCAAAGACAAAATGGATGTGAGTTCAAGTCTCACAAAGAGCTTTTCTGCTTTTTCCAATCCACACTGTTCACTAATGGCTATAGCTTGACTGTGAGTAGTTGCAATGAAAAGCAACTAAAATCAAGATGAAAGAAATACTAATAAGATTAATAATTGAGAAAATATCTCTTGATTCTTTCAACTTGACAATTTGTCAAGCTAAAAGGCAAAGTAGAGCATTAAAAAAAGTAAGCAGTGCCCTTACACTGGCTATGGCTTGAGCCATCCTGCTTAGGTTTCAATATATCACATACTCGGGGCCCCTTTGCGATATGTGAATTAGACTTAGAGGTGATGAGCACCTGAAGTGGCATCACTCACTTCATCCTGCACTATTTAACCAAGATAAACAGATAAAATCTCATACGATTAAGGAATATCCCTGAAGAGACTGAAGAATAATATCAAAAAGTTCAAATTCATCTAATGTCTCTCATCTAAGTAGAAATTCTCAGTTGATGAAACCTATAGTTTCATGCTGGTCACAGTCAGGGAAAGATGGATTCATGCCTTTCCCAAGGGCATTAGTGCAAAGTGAACACAAATTGTCCCAGCCAGGGTTTGAACTCTGCTTGCCGGGTCCATTCTCCTAGCCACTACTTGATCGACCAATCTGCACCTCCTGTAGAATATAAATTCACAAATACTCGAAGTAGTTGAATAGAATAAACCCAATATATTAAAGAAATAAACCAAAACATTATAAAAATGCTTGTTGGAAGAGAGAAAAAAAATGAAGCCCAAATTTTAGATTCATTTGAAAAATATTTATTTGCATTTATTTACATATTTTGTACACTTTTAACAAAAATATTTTTCGTTGGAAGACAAGAAGTAAAATTTCCGTATAAAGTTGATCAAAACAAAATGATTTTCTCCTTCCTCTTCTTTTCCCACTAAGACTCAAAGTGTTATGGGGAGGTGGAGATGGCAGTTGTGTTATTTCATCTGTCCATTTTAATTTTCCTTTATTTCACACGGGCAATTTATTATTATTCACATCCAGCATGCTAGGCCCATCGAATCTTCACCAGTGTACTATGATCCATACATTCCAGGAACAAGATCTCTACTCTCTCAATTTCCTTGCTTCTCACGACTCTGGACAAGGGATTGGATTCTCCTAGTTTTGGAATTAAAGTTATGCATCTCCTAGACTTGTTGCCAACCAAGGCCGAAGAGCCCAGTCTTCACTGCTATTTACTCACAGCTGAAGGGAGAAGAGATGGATTCATGCATTTCCCAAGGATAATAATGCTAAGTTAACACCAACAGTCATAGCCTGAATTTGAACTCGGTTTGCCAATTCCCTGTTCCGTCATGTTAAAAGTGAGATCATCAGCATCTCCTTCCAATAAACAGCAATTTAAAAATACTTTCCCTGCTTTCAACTTTATTTTGCAACCTATAGCCATAATCTATACCTGATGAATATGCAGATATGATATCCAACAATATCATTGAGTGGACAATACAGAAAATAGTATCGCAGTGTGCTATGACATGATATTGTCTACTTGAAGGAAAAAAATTACAACTTTGACAAAGCTGGAAGACGAGACATGCAAGCCCAAGAAACTTGATTTAAATACTACTATTTTCTGAATTGTCCACTCAATAATACCTCTATCTATCTAAGGTAATTTTAGATTATCTGGGAAACAAAATAAATTGATAGGGCAATTTTTGGAGTTATCAGCTAAAATACATTGAAGAATTTAAGAAAAATAAATAAAATGTGCCCAGTAAATGTTTCTCTTTACTGGTAAGCTTGTGATTTTTTCATTAAGTTTCATACATTTTATAATTTGGATCAATGTATATTTCAATGTTAAGTATGTATTTCTAATGTGAATTGGTTATGGAGCTGCCCATAGAGGCATCTTTATTTGATAAATAAATATATCTATATAATATCACATCAATTTCATTGCTCTCTGTTATGTTATAACACACATTGAATACATATTTCGAAGTTGCGTCATTGGAGAATTTTTTGTAGACAACTAAATGAATGAGAAATAAAGATATCAACACTTATTGAAAATGGGGAGAAAGGACAGTTAGGTAGTTTAAGAAGAGGGGAGAAAGAAAATTTAGGTAGTTTTTGACGGCGGTAGGAAGATTTTTACTTATGAAGCTAATCCATGTTTGTACAACATTTAGATGAAAATATAGATGGGCAACAGACATTGGAAGGGATAAGGAAGAGAATGAGAAGACAAAGAGTGAGAGAAGAGCACAGGCATGAGATAATGGATAAGCTTAGTTTTCAACATCACTGGAATTTCAAAAGGTCCAGCTACTTATTAAAAATTTTGCTATAAGTTATAAACAGCAAAATAAGAAACCATTTTTTATGGAAAAGTTTTAGTGGTTTTAATTTCAGGATTTCCCACAAATGCAAACACATTGTTCTTCGTATAAATCATTATTTAAACCCATACACTGAAGGTTGAATTTATAAGCCCCTCTATCCTCTGAGGGCAGTACTTCTTACCCTGCCCCACGTTAATGAAATATTTCAATGCAAAATATTTTTCATTTCATCATTTTTTGATCCTATTTTCTACTTTTTCCTTTTCTCTTGAGGAAAAATATAAAAATTTACTTTTTCTTGCTTTCAGGGTGATTTTCCCACAATTGGATCAATAGTTTTGAAGTTGATGAGTTTATAGTTATGTGAATTAAAAAGTACCTTTTTGATGTCTATATAGTGAATATTTATTTCACTAATGAGGGGCAGGGAGCAGTAATGACGGTTTTAGCATCAAAATATTTCATTAATGTGTGGTAGGGATAAAAAGTACATCTGCACATTTCTTTGCCATATTGTTGCTAGTATAAGTCATTATTTAAACCCATACACTGAGGGTTGAATTTATAGGCCCCTCTATCCTCCAAGACAGCTCCAGGTCCACAGATCCAGGGATCATTAGTAATATTCTGCCATTTGTACAATAATTTTTCCAGAGAATCAAGGACTGGTTTAAATTTTGATAGAGAGGCAAGGTTAGTCAGCTCAGCAGGATCCTTGTGTAAATCATAAAGCTCCCATTGGTCTCGGTAGTAATAGCTTTGTAAAGTTTTAGACCAATGTATGTCTTGTTTATGCTTGGTACGATTCAAAAGATCCTGGAAAGTCGGAGAGATATAGAAATCTTGATCTATTGGGAAAGGCATTTTGTAATTCAGGTTGCGAATTAGTTTATACTGGTCGGTACGTACTGACCGCATCGGATAGTACATGGTGACCTCATGAAGACTGTGGCTTGCAAACACTGCCTGAGGTTTCCTTCTGGTCAATGGATTATTTAGAAGTGGCAACAATGAGTGACCAGTCAATGTAACTGGTTTCTTGAGGAGTTTATATTCTGGGTAAGGGATCTGGAACCAATCCAGAACAGTTGGTACAATGTCCAATAGGCTTACCAGAGAATCACTGGTCTGGAAAAAAAAAAAGAAAATTAACTGAGAATTGAATTTTAACTCATAAATTCATGTAAGAAAATTTGAGTATTCATGCTTAGGCGAAATAACTAGTAATCAAAGATATCCCCCTTTAAGGTTGAGGGAAACTTATTTCTTATTCCATCTGACATTATAGATTTAAAAAAATTTGTTTCCTACCCTGAAGAGTTCTGCTGTCTATTAGTAGAAGTATCAAATGGTTTATGACTTTGAAATTTGTTCAGGATTTCCAGACCCATAATAAATATAAGTTCATGGATTGATTCGATGGAATCTTACCGTAGATAAAAGGAATAGAATAATATAATGTTTTACACAAAAAATAGAATTATGCCCGTACAGCCATTGACATTTGAAATATTTGATTTACTTGAATATTTTAATCTAAAGAAAATATCTTCCTCTAGTTTAAAAAAGTTTTGAAGATAACTCGATACGACTTTCCACAAACCTTAAAGTAGAGCTTTCTAACCTTTTTGCATTGGTGACACACATTTTAAAAATAATTTTTTTCACAACATATCACTTTTGTTTTGTTAATCAAGCCAAATATACAATGTCATTGAAGCAGTTCAGCTAACTCCGGAAAAGTATCTTCTGAAAGATATACAAAATTATACTAAAATTTTGTACTACACCTAAAGATTATCCAATTGATACTGAAACAAAAACTCAAACTGTAACTTCTGTACTCCACTATGTGTCGATCACAACAACTTTGACTTGAACTCACCAAAATGAGCACTACTATCATCACTCAACTGACAACCATTTATACTACCTGGCCCTCAGCTGAACAGAGGCAGTATTACAGTAGCAATTAGAGAGGTCTTCATTCAATCATCTAACAATTATGGTAAAAGCAATCATTGATAATTGTAATTATTTATTCACCTTTCCCCATTGGTCTTTGTGATGCGGTGATGACACTAAGAAAGGCTCTGCAAGGCCAGGATCAAAAAGGTTGGTTCGGCCATTTGGAAAAGGAATCCCATTATCTGATGTAAACAAGACTAATGTGTCATTCAAGTGCCCAGCAGCTGACAATTCATGCAGCACCAGACCAATTCCTGTCAACAAGAGGAAAAAAGCAGTCTTAAAATTTGATCTCTGAAAAGAATCGGGAAATATTTTATAAAACAATTGTGACATAAATGTTAGTATCCAGATAAAAATTCATGCTCACCATACAAAATTTTACTATGCTACAGAATTTCCAAGTTGAATATCTGGAATAGATTTAGCTGAAAGAACATATTCCTTAAAAGAAGTTCTGACAAGGGGACAATGTAGTAGATACAAGAGCAAATAAGCATCCGCAACATCCTAAGACATAAGTAAATTAAGATAGAATTGGGCAGATCATAAATTAAGAGTGACAGACTATTGATAAACCTCAAGCTTAACCAACTGGAAACAGCAAGTGAAGCAACAGCCTACAATATGTCTATGCATATTTCCAAAGGAAAATTATGGATTCCCAAATTTGGAGAGGGCGGATTGAAGATTGCTTAGGCCAGCTCGATTTTAATATTTACCTGCTGAGAAGGGAAAAATCAATCATAAACCCTTCAGTCATCAACCCCACACACAAAGGGAGCTGACCATCATATAAGTCAGCTATTTTTGCGTAGCAGCAGAGAGATAAGAGAAGCCGCCAGGACACTGCAGAGAATTCCACGTTCCTTAATACCATGATTTGTCTAGACCCACGCGACAAGAACTTTGGTGAAGCTTTACAGATAGATATACCAAGAGACATCAAGTAGACAACCCAAGACAAACTGATAGTTATTCCATAGTGTCCTCACTGTCATCGGTATATATTTTGACCAGTCAACCTGTCATGATACTGACATAAATCTTGTTGCATACTATACACCTAGTATTGATTATTCTTTTTCAATTTTTGACACCTCCGGTGGTCTTTATTCCACTGTCACAGAGTC
This sequence comes from Thysanoteuthis rhombus, assembly GCA_963457665.1. NCBI lineage: Eukaryota > Metazoa > Mollusca > Cephalopoda > Oegopsida > Thysanoteuthidae > Thysanoteuthis > Thysanoteuthis major. Next base: position 28,885,474 of record OY735227.1, read on the forward strand.
TTTTAGCCAACAGCTGCACCCCTTCAGATCAGGACACAACATGGGCAAGGTGGGGGTGACTTGAGGCAGAGATACAGCAACCGGTCAAATATGGCCTGACCAGCGATGCAAATCACCAAACAGCGAATGGTTGCAGAGACTGACCTGGTGTGCTTGTTCACAATTCAAACCATGACGGCAGAGAAGAGCACAAGACTGGAGCTTATGGCAGCACTAGAGAAAGGTCATCCAATGAAGGACAAGGTTCAACATCAAAAATAGTTCAATTTAAGTATCCTGATACTGTACGTGAAAGGAAAATTCAATTGTCGTACTGGGATCTAAATGAGGAATAGCTTATACTTGGACTTGGCAAGTCCTCTCTGAGGAATATATCAAGCTTGTTGAAAGAGTGAATGTGTGTGTAGTTACAAGTAAGTAGCTGAGGAATACATTGTCCAGAGATATTATTGATTAACCAATTTGCATTTTCTTTATGTAGATTTTGGGTAGGCTCCAAAGAAGGGTTGAGAAGCAAATTCTCGGCAGCACATTTTATTGGATACAAAATAATGCTCATCAATAGTGAAGTTGTCTATTTCTGGTGTATTGTTGGATAAATATACATGCTGCAGGTTACTTGCACTGTTATGATACGTCCCTTTCCCATTAGTAGCATGCTGCGTTCGGTGTTAAATGCTAAGGCAAAGCTAATAGAGTGTATAAGTTGTGGATTAACATTTAAAAAACAATGCTATTATGCCTGAGTCAATAGAAAATGATCAAATAGATCAGTGGTTCTCAAACCAATGGTCCCACCTATGGGCTTCTGCTGGGGGGGGGGCTCAAATTGGGATGAGGCCTTCTCACAGAGGGTTTGAAAGTTGGAACCTTATAGTCAATAAAGGATAATGGTGAATCACAACCTCAATTTGATTTTCCCATATAAATGATATTCATTATTATTATTTGCTGTGTTATTATGATAACAGTATTGTCACTTGGTGGTATTCCAAATATATCCTTATATCCTGCAACACCCACCCACCCAACTGGAAAACTGGCAGCAGATGCAACCCAAATGAGGGTCACAAGGATACACCTGAGGGCTGCAGAATGGTTTGAAGAAATAAAAAACAATACAGAAAAATGAAAAAAATATTAAAAAGTATTAGGAGTAAAAGAAAGTGAAAGTATTTTTATGGAACAGCTTTAAAATATAAAGCATCATTGAAAATCAGGAATAGGAAAAACAAACGTGGATAATAAGTAGATGATAGATATATGAAAACTCCCAATATATTCCAGTCTGTTCATATCCAATACTTGTACTTAATTATCAAATTAAGGTAAATTTCTGTAAAATAATTGAATTAGTTTTATTCTATTGAATTAGTTTTATTCTATTATTTCATGGATGAAAAAATTTTTTAAAAACACTGAAATAATGTTTCTATCCTGAAGGTGTCCAGGCCACCCAAAATTCTGTGTTCAGGGTCATGCTCAGAAATGTTTGGGAGACATTGGAATAGATAGTGATAACTAACTATAAAGAAATCTCTGTTTGTGTGTGTATGTGTGTGTGTATGCACTACGATTACTCTACAACTGGCCATTGTGTAAAGTTGACATTCACTAGTTCATATCAGTTAGCATACAAAGCATTGCAGTATTGAGTACGAAGTTGTTTGGATGGTGGTTGTGGTAAAATCTAATAAAAATGAATAAAAAATTACAGATTATAGATCTTTTATCTAAAATTATAGATCTAAATTTAGATATAGAATATCTGGATTGGCGATAGATCTAAATTTAGATACTTTATATGGAGACTTTCAGGGTGAAAAGATTATTTCAGTGTTTCTTGATTTAGTTTGATTCCATAAATTTTTCAGGAATTTACCTCAATTTAATCTAGATTGGCAATAGATCTAGATTTAGATATAAAATAACTAAGTGTGCAATAGATCTAAATTTATACGTAAAATATCTAGATAGGCAATAGATCTAAATTTAGATATAAAATATCTGGATGG
>OY735227.1:28892488-28897488 GCA_963457665.1 Thysanoteuthis rhombus
AGAGCAAGCTTAATCTTCGAAAGCAAGAAAATCCCATCAGTCCTACAAAGAAGAGTGTAAAACCAATGCATCCTCCCGATAGTCACCAATGGAGCTGAAACATGCAACTTAACCAAGTGACAGACCCGTAAACTGAGAGGCATGCAATGCACGCATGAGAGAGTCATGCTCAACCTCATACTGAGAGATCACAAGACAGCACAGTATATCAGGGGGAAAACAGGAGTTTGAGACATTATAGAAACCATTAGGAAACTCAAATGACAATGGGCTGGTCATGTTGCAAGAATGACAGACATGATGGACATCGCGACTCACAACATGGGTCCCCAGAGATAAAATGCAGAAACAACGCTGGCAGAATATAAGACAGCAAAACGAAATGGACAGGTTCAGAAAGTATTGCCTATGTGATGTCCAAGATAGAGAGGTGTGATGAATCCTGGGGAAGGTCTATATCCGATGAAAGACCAATGATGATGATGATGGAGCAATTTTGTCATTTGTGATATGGGAGCGGTGGCAATCTGTTTTGGTTGCTACAAAACCATAGAAAGGTAAAAGACGTGGAGAGTAAGAGGAAAAAACAAGACATTATTTTCAAGGTCTTACTCAGCTTTGCTAACTGAATTCAAATAACTCACCTGTGTGTATTCCAGCATTACGAAGGATGAGTGGGAGGCTGCGTACCTGGTCAAACGAATTGAAATGATGAACGCTGTGATGCAAACCATACATACCATTCTGGTGTTGGGGGAGACCACTCAAAATGGTTGATCTTGAAAAGGAAAATAATGAGAGAGACACTGACGAATTATTATTATTATTATGAACAATTACTAACCATATATAACGAGCTTAAATGCTGATTTTTCTGTTTATTTATTCATTATTTCTGACAGTTATATCCTAGTCTAACCATATAAGGAGCTTCTATGCAAATTTTTCTTTTAATTTATTGATTATTTCTGACAGATATATTCTAGTCTCACCATATAAGGAGCCTCTGTGCAAATTTTTCTTTTAATTTATTGATTATTTCTGACAGTTATATTCTAGTCTAACCATATAAGGAGCTTCTATGCAAATTTTTCTTTTAATTTATTGATTATTTCTGACAGATATATTCTAGTCTCACCATATAAGGAGCTTCTATGCAAATTTTTCTGTTCATCTGTTTGTTGTTACTTTGTACTCAAATGGGATGATCTCATTGGTTGGTTCATCTTCCTATAATGACATTCCAATAAAAATTATGTCATAGAAACTCTCAAAGTTGTTTACTTGCCTCCCCACTGCAGCAAATTTGACATGAAGTCGTGTTAAGGATGGGGTCATGGCAGATCAAAAATTGGTTCATGTCCTCGCAACTAGTGTCACAAAGACATTAAAGCAAGCTCAACTCAATCTCAGGATGAGTCCTGAGCAAGCTTTTCAATGCTTGTCACTGCTTATGCAGAGCCACACCACACCTTAGTTAACCCATATTGGTAATGTTATCACAGCTACACCCAGCTGGTCGGAACCACCAGGCAACAGGAACTGCTTACTCCTGTGCTAGATAAGTCAAAGAAACTCTCAAGACTTCGAGTCTGATCATCACGCATTAAAATAGTTTCAGAGGAGTTAAGACTTTGAAAAAAAAACAACTTTAAATCAGAATACTTGAATCATTAGAAACAAATTACCTGATAAAATAGGTTTAGGCTTCTTGGTACCGATCAACACATGAATAACCCTGTAATTTCTGAGAGGTATCGAGCCATTATTATAATTGATATAAGACAATTAACTCACCTACTTGGAGAGCAGCTGCTGACTGAGGTAAAGGCTTTATTGAAAATGACACTTTGACTTGCAAGAAGATTCAGGTTTGGAGTTTTGCACACGGAATTGTTATAGACCTGACTCTCAAAACCGGCATCATCAGCTGACAGAATTCATTCACAATCATGTAAGGAAATGAAAACAATATTCATTACAAATTAATACAGAATGTACATTTTTTTGGTCAATGTCGTTGAGGATGATGGTAGTAATTCGACAAGAAAACTACTGCACATTATTTCATTCAGACTTTCTGGAATAAATAAGTTATATATGAAGTTAAATTGATTTTGCTAATGCTTTTAACCACTGGAAACAGCTGGGTGACTCAAAGAGAAAGAATGCCAGAATGACTCAAGAGTAAAGTTAAGATACTTTATTTATTTCTTATATCAAATTACATAAATTCTTCTGTATTAGTAAAAGGCACAATATTAGTTTATTTCAATTTGTACACTCAAAGCAAGTATCAAGTATGTGCTTCCATAATACAAAATAGATCACACTTGGCATATTGAGTTTAGGATGCCTAGAATGAAGTTTATAAAAATATTGTGGATCACAACTTCAAATACAAAAACCAGTAACCACAATAAAAACCCAAATATATCAACAATATTTTAGATTTTATCATATTGACATTTCCAGTAAAATAAAGTAAATTTTTTTTAGAGAAACTTTGTATTATCATCTAAGTGTCATGCATTCTGTGAGAAACATACACATTTTGATACATTCTCACTCTCATACACACGAAAAGAAAATTTTCACACATTTTATGAAAAGTGTTAGATTTATTCAGTTTATTCAAATTGGTTCAGATTTCTGATAAAAATCTCATTTTAGAAGAGACAGATAAACTTTCAGCCCACATTCAGTGTCGATTAAAATGTTGAAATAGAAATGTGAAAAGCAATTTTAGCCAATAATGGACACATAATTTTGAAAATTTCCCAAGGAAAGCATGGCCCCAGACTCCCCTTTAAACCCATTTCCATTGGACTCCCTGTGCCTAGAATTTAGGTTGAGGTTGGTGGTCATACGATTCTTACTCAATCATAAAATCAGTATTTTGATAGTTCTGTAGGGAGAAAATTTTTTTCTATACCTTGGTAACTGCCCTGGGATGAACTTCGTTTTTCAGTGCAACACAGTTCTATAAAAAAATGTTTTCTTTCTTCCAATTTTAAGCACTTTCAATCCATTAGATCCTCAAACTATCCAGATATTTGTTAGTTTTTAAAACAAACTTTCAAGGGTTTTACAATGGGGGTTCTATTCAAAACGTAACTATAATGCTAAAATGGGCACCTACCTTCAGCCATTTTTACGAAAGAACAGACATGAATTATCTTCCCATATGTCTAATATTATTTTTGCACCATTTTTAACAATGGGTGTGTGCGAGTGTGAAATTTTCACATTCTACACTGGCACACACCCAATGTTAAAAATGGCGCATAAATAGCAAGTAATGAGATACTTCATGAAGTACTAATTCCGTGTGAAAACATTAAAGAAGAGAAAAATAACAACGGCTATAAATGTTTACCAAAATTTCATTAGACCAAACAACATCAATTCGCAAGTTTTACAAGAAGTATACGTCATGATGGTACTAAACAGAGAAGTGGGGGGACGCTAAGCCGTACTTCCGTAACTATGGCGAAAAGTAGTGCCCACTTTAGCATTATAATTACATAGTCAACGAACCCCCCCGTAAAACTATTTTTTAAAATATTTTTCTAAAAACCAACAAATTTCCGGATGGTTCAAAGGTTTAATGGATTAGAAGCACCCAGAATAAAAGAATAATCCAGGGAGAATTGCACCACAAAACGAATCTAAAACCCCGCCCACACAATGTTTTGACTCCAGTTCTTATAAGCAGAAAATTTCCCAAAAGTCGTGTCGTATCATATCCAAATAATCTAAACTTTATGCAAATAGTATTGTTGTACTTCTGATATATAATATCCGGAATATTCAAGAAAAATCGTAACTTTTTCAGGATCGAAAGAAAAAAATTAGTCAGTTTCAGTTAGGAGAAAAATAAATAACGACTCCATTATTTAATATTACGAAATATTGGAATGTACTTGAATATGATTATACCAATGATGTTGGTAAATAAGTGCCTTACCTACAATGATTAACACGTTTCTAGCCGATGTTTCACACGTGAAAAGATATAAAATCACAAAAACAATGAGAAAAGTCCGGTATTTTACAGTCGAATGTTTACACTCAGCCGCCATGTTGAACGAACCACTTTTTACTTCCGGGTGAAAGGGTATCAAGAAAGAAGGAAAAAAACAAGCTTGATTACGCTAGGGTCAAACTACCTGGCTTTGTTAAAATCTAAAAAAAGCCAACCATATAGAATCAATTTCTCCGTCCATACAATATTATTCCCAAACTAATGGTCCTACATAAAATTGATACTTTCTCAGAATGGGATTTGCATACTTAAGCAAAACAAGTTGACCCGAGTTGGGCTTTGAAAGTTGGATTGAATTCACCACCAGTTTTTGTGTGTGTCACTGTTATTTGTGCATGACGTCAATGGTTTCTGGTCTGATCATTGTCATCCATCATTGGTTGTTATATAAGAAAATAAAGTCAAAACTCAATAGTAGGGGTTCAGCAATAAAATAAAAGAGTGAGTTCTGTCCTCACTGGGTGGTATTCTTTCAGTGGCCTTATGTCAACTAAGCTAAGCTAAGCTATGTAAATGTCTATATGAAAAATGCAAGAAAAGAAATCAAACCAGAGGCAAGAGAAAACCAACAAAAAAAGTTTGAAAACAATTATGGGTACAAAGTAGGGAAGGTGGTCCCGATTGTCAAGTTTCACACCCTTGCATACTCGATGTTAAAAGGCGAACAAATAAATACAATTCAACAATTTGATTCATTCAAAGCAATAACCACATGAATTGAGTAATTTCTTCTGTTTTTCTTTAATGAATCCTCTCATTCCTTTATATTAGTTTGCCGTTTTTAACATCGAGTGTGTGAGGGTGTGAAACTTTACCATCATGACCATCATCCCCATTATTCACTGCTAACCACAACAGACTGGTCTAAACATTCTTGTTAGGTTTAGTTTATTCATGTATTCTGACATTTATATATATATATATATATATATGTTCAGACTTCGAACAGCCC
>OY735227.1:28899988-29049988 GCA_963457665.1 Thysanoteuthis rhombus
TCGTCATCGTCATCATCATCATCATCATCATCATTTCAAGTTCCATCCTTGGACATAAACCTTCTCCAAGATTCGCCACACCTCTTCATCACGAGCATCATGGAGCCAGTATTTCCTGAACAACTCAAGTTTGTCACACCATTTTATTTTCTTCTGGCCTCAGTTTCGCTTATGATCCCTGGGGATCCACGTGATGGTGGAGATAATCTATCTATTCTTTAATGACAGGCATCGTAATATTTGAATAGCAAATAAGTAATTTTATATGCTCTATGAAAGAAAATATTCGTTGAAATTAATACAATGAGTTTTGATCAAAACGTTTGTTTAGTTTATGTACACAGCAGTTTTTGTTGAAAAAACTTATTTATTTATCTTTAATGTAATACTATAAGGGTACTAAGAATAAAATTGAACTCCTATCAAAATAAATACAGTGAATGTAAAAAAAAATTAAATAGTAATTTTGACTTGCTTCATCATCATCATCAGTCTTTTATCGTCTGTCATTGGACAAAGACCTTCCCCAGGATTTGCCACACCTCTCTTGGTTTTGCATGTGATCTCTGGGGATCCATGTTGTGGGTCGTAATTTCCATCAGTTGTCAGCCATTTTTACTACATGACCAGCCCATTGCCATTTGAGTTTTCTTAAGGATTCTATGAAATCTCTTACTCCTGTTTTTCTTCTAATATAGTGTGCCAAATAAATTCATACAAGCTATGAAGAATGGGAATGATCTGTTATTGTGAATGCAATGGTCACACAGTGCACAAGCTCACTCACTGAGTAATCCCACAATCATGTGCAGGAAAGTCTCTTTCTGATTGGTTCATTAAGGTTGAGTGACTGATTCTTGGGATATCTAAAATGGCTGGATAATTTCCAGAGAGACTTCACTGGTGTATGATACTTTGTATCTTGGGCATGCTGTGTGCTATGGATGCACAAATGAAAAATATTTTAGTATCTATGGACAATAATAGCCTTTTTATTACAATGGAGACAGAGGTGTTGGAAATTTCAACATTTACTCGTTATATCTAAAAATAACAGATTTTTGTTATTGGAAAAAAAACTGTAGGTTTATAAGAGGGAGTTAAGTTTGCAATGCAAGTTTTTGCAAAATTGCTGATTTAGTTTGTGTCCAGCAGCAATGGTAGTCATGCTTGTTTCTTGAAAAAAAATCAGACATTTTTAGTGATCACTGCCCAACAAAAGGTAAGCAAAGTATCTCATTAATCAATCACCCTGTTTTCTAATTTTTTGATTGATCACTCCAAGCACAGCGTGCTGTTAAAAGATGCTGATTACATGACAATTTCTCGAGAGTGACTAACCAAACCTGTTTGTCATTTTTTCTGACTTTGACTCACTGTAGGAAGTGATCTACAATAATAACATGACCCAGCTCAACTTTAGGAAATTCTTTCAGGTGTTACTCTTGCACATATTTTTCTATGACCCCACCCCCAAACCCCACCCTCCTGAGAACTGACCATTTTAGCCCCTCTCCTCTCACTGCCTTTCTGATCTGAGACAAGCCAAACGCCCTCCAAGTGGATTGTGTTATATTTCAGGAAAATCAGTGAAATTCAGGTAAATCCCGAGAAAAAATTCAGGCAAATACAGGAAGAGTTCACATATGCCTACGGTCACTCGATCAACATGTTTTAGCCACATACTGTGTTTGGGGTAATCTTATCTCTCCCACCTTTTGTAGGACTGTGATCACTAAAAAAGTCTGAAGTTTTCAAAAAACTATTGTGAATGCTGATGGACATAAACTAAGGGACCAGTTTAGCATCAACTTACATTGTAAATTGAAATCACCACTAAAAACTTATTTGGTGCCATTTGAAAAAAAAAGAAAAATAATTGTTCTTTTTAAGACATCATCATCATCAGTCTTCCAATGTCCATCGTTGGACATAGACCTTCCCCAGGATCCATTGCAATTCTCTATCGTAGGTGTCGCGGAGCCAGTATTTTCTGAATTTGTCTAGTTCATCTCTCCATCTCGTATTCTCTTGGCCTCGGTTTTGGTCTCTCTGGAGATCCATGTTGTGAGTCATGATGTCCATCAGTTGTCAGCTATTCTTGCAACATAGCCGGCCCATTGCCATTTAAGTTTTCTATTAGATTCTATGATGTTTCAGACTCCTATTTTCTTCCTGATATACCGTGCTGTCTTGTGATCTCCCCATCTAAGGTTGAGCATGATTCTCTCATGCGCGTGTTGCTTACTTCTTGGTTTGCGGGTTTGTCTCTTGGTTAGTTCCTAGACAATAAAATAGGAGTAAATGCTCAAATTTTCAGTCTTCTATCTCTATTGGTGTGACCTGTATACATAAATAGCCAGCCAGACCACCTCAAAAACTGAACAAAGCTATGTAGAGAGTTTTGGTAGACATGTTTCTAATAACAGATATATTAGTATAGCAGATTATTATAGTTAATACAGATACGTTTCATAGGTAATAAGTTACTTTAACAAAATTATATATTTTAATTGCAGAAATATATGTCGATGAAAATGACTATTGGGAGGTGAAGAGAAAAATTCAAGAGAAAGCTGGTGTTACACCTCAAAATTTTTTATCATTCCGTAGACATGTTTTGATGCATTTCGACAGGTACCAGCTATCTTTTTCAGAGAAAATACTTGCAGTGATTCACAGAAAATTTTGCAATCCCCATGTTTGAGGCCAAGGAAAGGAATGGAGATATTTCTGTGTTGTTTAGTAGAAACGGAAGGGAGGTGGTTATATATGCGTAGTTGAGAGTAAAATTTTGTTTGAAATAAGAAGGGTCTGTGAGAGGCAGGGTCAGAGGGTGTTTGTCTCCTGTCTCAGTTTTACTGAGTGATCAACTAAACCTGTTGTCATTATTAATAAGCCAACTTTTGCTATCTTTCTACATTAATTCAATAACTTCATATCTAGGCTTCAAACTTATTGCAGAGGAGTAATGAATGAATGACAGTCATACTGAAAGATGAGTCCCTTTTGCTCCTATCCAAACATAAGCACCCCTTCCATTCTTATCTTTATTCATCACATTGCAAGTGAGAGTGAGGAGGGAGAACGGAAGGGACGAGAGATATAAGAACAATGAATATTGATCAGGAAGTGAAATGATCCTATATACAAACAAACAGAATAATAATATAGATTATTTACAGTTTTATGAACATAAAACTATACATTTGATCTCATTTTTCAAGTTTTTCACTGGCTATTTTTCATGACATAATCTTTCGAAAATAGAATATGTTAGTATAAATCTACTGTTTATTTGTCAACTAGCTCAGTCTTGTAAAAAACAAAAGTTGAGGTTATTTGAAAAAAAATAATCTTGTAAAGTAAATGTAAGCATTTCATAGCTCAGTTATATAGAGGGATTTTATCATTGTCGAGATCAGTCGTATAAATGTTTTTCAAATGTTGCTGTTGTCTAAGAATGGGATGAAAAACTGAACTTCATTGTAAATGTTTGAGTAGATTTTTTCAAAGAAGGCGTGGATCTAAGGGATGGTCTCGGGGGTTTAGACTAGCGGTTTCAAAAATTTTGAAAACTCAAGAATCCCTTTTATAAAAGTAACATTCCGGGGGACCTCTACTTTCAGCATTTAGTTTTTAATCAATGAACTACAATAAAAACCAATTTTTGAAGTTCAAAATATTTTGATTTATTTAAAATGGATTACATTTATTTGAATTCTAATATATGGAACGGTTCGGTGTAAAGTATTTATGTTCTTTGATTGTTGTGGTAAAGATAATGTTTTTTCTCTGCCGCAAGATTCTTATTGTCAGGTAACTCTGCAGTGGATCTCCAAGCATTATTTGACCGATCCCCAATGGTCCGCAGACTCCACTTTCAAACCACTGGTCTAAACCACCATTGCTCGGGAAAAAGCACAATTCAAAATTTTTCTGTAAATATCTAGATGAAGAAATTTTGTAAACAAAAACCAGATAATCCTAAATGATCATAAATCAATCTAAAAAAAAAGAATTTATTATTTTGTTTTTCATCTAATATAAGTAAGATGTCTTCCATCTTATTCTTTTATCTATTGGTTTGAGGTAAATTTCTTTTATTGATTTTTTTTACTTTACTCTATTGTTGATTCTAGTGACAAAATCAAAGACTCAAATGCAAGTTAAAAATGCTTGATCGTATAATACTTTCTTGTCTTTTGATGTTTGAACTTTGTTATCTTTTCATGCATTTATCTGCAAAAATATTTTCTTCCAATTGAACACCCCTTCACTGCTCAAAATACTGGATCTGCATCTGCAAAGTATTGATGATTGCCTTGAACATACTGACTTTAGTTTTGAGAAAGGTTATTATCATTCAAAGATTTTTTCACACCCTCCAAAATTTGCTTACTAAAGTGAGTGATCCACGCAAGAAGAGTTTGACGAATAACTGTATTCATGTTATTCCTTGTAAATGTGGAAAGATCTATGATGGATAAACTGGCAGGCCTCTTAAAGTTTGACTCTGAGAGCACAAAAATGCCATTATCAAAGGTGAAATAGAAAGATTTGGGATTGCTGACCATATCTGGAGAGAGAAAGATGGCGGCTATCCTCACTGGGAGAAAGTCCGGATTATAGACAAGGAATGCAGTCAGAAATAGAGAAATATCAAGGAGGCAGTCCATATCAACATGTTGACTGAGTGTATAAGTCAGACAAATGCAGAGTTCAACTTGAGACAAGGTATAGAAATCCAGGCGTAACAAGGAGAGAAAAAGATATCACCTGAATCTAATGTTTTAGCATTGCTACCATTGGAAAAATTCTGTTTACCACCATCACATTCAGATAGTACACCTGAAGAATGGGTCGGTCAGAATGTTATGTTAACAACCCAAATAGCAAGAAGGAGTTCAATAGTTCCCAAAACTCCTTGAATGGCTTGAATGTGTTGGATTTTAATCAATGAACACATTTTGAGAGTTATTTCTAAATATTGTTCTGATTAAGATCTTTCATCTTCCTTTCAACTTTACATATGCTGTTAACTGGCCAGCTGTCTCTTGTCACTGCAATATATTGATTGAAGGAAATGAAAATATTTGCGCTTTATTGGATTAATTCCAATTTTTATCACTCTTTCTGCGTGTTCTCAGTAACCTACAGTTTACACTATGGCATAGCAAAGTTCCTAAGTGCCCGTGGGCAAAGACAGTGCCAAGGGCAAAGATAGTGCCCAGGAGTCGAGACAGTGCCTGGAGAAGACATAATCATCAATTATCAGCCGTTATAAGCCAGAGGAAATTTTCTCCCCCTTCATACCTGAGCCTGGGGGTGACTGCCACCGCTTTCTACGTCTTTGACTCTGCTCAGGGGAAAACCTGCATCCTATTTACAAATTTTTCTCAAATGTGTTTTGTATCAAATAATACTTCTCCATCAATTGCAATTTTTTTATATCATCGTATGAACAATAACTAATCAATTATAATTTTTTAAAATTTTTAATTGATACATTTGGTGAGGAAGGTACAAGTTAGGCTCAAAGACTTACAAGCAGTTCCCACCTATACATTTTCAAATGCAGTATAATTTTTTATTTATTCAACTTTAGAAATATCTTATTGATAAAAAAAATGAATAAATAAAAAAATATGTAAATGAATAAAAATAGAAAATGGATAAATGAAAATTAATATTCTTCCAATTTTTTGTTTTTTGTATTTAGGATCAAATTACAATATTTCATAGAATATGCCTTAAGTAGTGTGATTGTTTTTTCTTAAAATCTGATAATTTATTTATTAAAATATGTATTTATAAATTGTTATAACCATTTATATTTTATATTGGCCAACCTATCCTTTAGAAATTTGAAGAGGAGCATAATTTTCTTAGTTTAACAAGCATATATTAATATTTTAACCAGATTTCATGGTGGTTTTACATAAGACTATTACATTTTATTGTACCTAGTCACTACAAAGCAAAATACCTTCAGTAGAAAAAATTTGCGGTACCCAAACCAATTAGAAACCATCCAATAAAACTGTCAACATAGGTTCCTTTCAGTTTTCAAGTTGGTTCGGCTGGTTATGTATGTACGTTGTATATCCCCCCCTCAAAATGATTTTTGGGGAGATGGTTCAATTTGCAATTTAAGTTCAACTCAATCCCTTAGATTGGAGAGGGTTAATTAAGACTTTTGCATGGAAATTCATTTATCAAAATTAATTTCCAAAAATAAATTTTTTTTTACACCTAGGCAAGGCTGGATTAGCCATAAAGCAAAACAGGTCTGGTTAGTCACAAAATAGAGACTGTCTTTTTGCAGCATGCCATGCTGGGAGTGGCCGTTTTTTTTTTTTTTAAAGTCAGGAGGAAAGAGACGTATCTCATTCATTAATTGTCCCGCTTTCTAATTTTTTTAATTGATCACTCCCAGCACGCGATGCTGCAAAAAGACAGCCTCTATTTTATGACTAGCCAGACGTGTTTTGCTTAATGGTTAATCCAGCCCTGCCTGGGAGTAACATTTACTTTTAGAAATTAATTTTGATGAAAAATTTCCTAGCAAAAATCGTTATCAACCATTTTCACTCTTCAAAGACTGGAAGCCAAATTATAAAAAAAAATGTTTTTAGATTGGATTGTTACCTATGAAATGTTGTTTTTGAATAGTTAGATGAAAGATGATATAAACAAGAACAATGGTAAATATTTAATCAAAAATTTGACCCATTTGAAACAATAACCTTTTCCTAACAATCCTCTAATGATAATATTCCATACCTATATAGTTCTTCAGGTTTAATGGTCACCAATTCAGTAAGCATGAAGCATCTTAATTATTGAACCTTTAATTATAGTTACAAAATTCCAAATGTTTAATAAGATGATAATCTATGGGAGAAACATCAGATAAATATGGAGGATGCTGCAATACTTTATATCCCAATACTGTAAGCTTACATACAGTCAGTTGGGAAGTGTAGGATGTGTCACTGTCATGGAGCATTTCATTTGGAACTGCTTTTTCAACTTTTCAACTACCTTGAGATGTTATTTCTATTATTATTCGGACCATCCTCATCTTGGTTGTTTTTTATACAATGTTTCGGCCATTGTACTCTACGACCTTCATCAAGTATCATCTGGAAGGTGTGGGGAAGTAACAAACCAAACCCTTTATTTAACCAACGGGGGTATATTTCGTTACTTCCCCACACCTACCAGATGATACCTGATGAAAGCCGTAGAGTACAACGGCCGAAATGTTATATGAAAAACAACCAAGATGAGGATGGTCCGAATAATAATAGAAATAATAATAATAATACCTCATCTCAAAAATTCAGAGATATTCTACCTTGAGATGATTTGATATTGTCACTGTTGAAGTCCTAAAATCTCCAGGGAGTGTTTAAACTGTTGACTGTGGGTTGTTGACTCCCTCTGTTGATAATTCTTCATCATTAAGAACAGGTTCGAGCCTCAAGGTTTATAACTGGTATCCATATTTCCATACCTAAACCTATTAACCAATGCTGAACAGTTCGCACTACAGTGGTGTCCCCCTCCAAATGCTTTGTTGATGTTATCAACGGCTTGAGTTGCATTATGTTCCAATTTGAAATCATACTTGAAATTTTTGGGGTAGACGTCATCACAGTTGAGAACTTCAAAAAAGTAAATCTTCTAACATTGTTCACAATGATGAGAAAAAAAATGGCTTAGTAGACACCATTGCTATTAAGGGCTCAAAAACTTTCAATAATAACAAATCATATCTCTATTCACATTGAATCGACAAAAAAATGCAATCGCATTTGTAAATACTTCACTTCTAGCATTATTCTTCACCAAGACATGCCTGTTGAAAAGGTACATCAGGCTTCATGGAAATCTTCAAGAGATTTAAACTTGAAGTAATAAGATGCTATTCTTTATTTATGATCTTGTCTGTAACAACAACCAAAACAGAAATATCCTTATTAATAATAGCAGTAACAATCAAAATAGAAATTTTTGAAAAATGCCATTATGTCATCTAACTATAATTTAATTTAACTTTGTTCTATAGCAAAATTTGTCAGAAAACCCACCCTGATTCTCTCTCTCTCTCTCTCTCTCTCTCTTTCCATACTTACCAAAGATTCTAAATCTATAAACTCACACTCATGAACCCTGGTGACGTGGTATATACTTTGGCAAGAAAACTATATCCATTTTAGGGTGAATTTTTATTGTAAATCGAGCACCCCCCCCCTATATCAAGAACTGTAAATCCAAATGGACCAACATATCTGGTGAATATCAACTCCACACAATAGCCAGTTAATGAGCCATACACACAGAGATTTCTCAAATCATAGTGAGATGATGTGAAAGAAACATTTCATGTGTAACAACCTTATACTCATATTGCCTTTTAAATCTGATCATTTATTCAGTAGTGTGTGAAATCCTCAGAGATGGCTGCATTTTCAAGTTCAGTTGGCAGTTTGTTTCAAAAAGAAGATGACTAAACTGCATAGATTTATGTTGTTTTTGTTTATATGAGAAACCATCAGTTTATTTGCGTGTCATCTGTGTCTATCATGAGAGAGGGATATAGGGGCACCAGGGACTTGGTTCCTTGAGCCCCCCCCCAATCCAATATTTGTCAGTGGAAATGCCATAGGTGAACTATTATTTATACAGCTTTTGGACGCCCTCTCCATTGGGAGCCTTTGGACATTTTCAAAGAGCTCCTTCCTCTCAGTGAAGCCTCTGAAAACAGGTATCATTCTTTCAATATTTGCCTCTTCAGCTTATGTGACCCCCACACATAAGCACTATTTCTGAAGTTGATGTGCAAATCAGCTAGTAAGTATATAACCACAGAAAACAACAAATTTTGTCGTCTGGTAATCCAAGACAAAAACACCTGATGGAAAGTAGGGCCTGTAAATTATTTGGTCTGAGCAAAAAATTTACTTCCTAAACTTCATTTCTTTATTCAGATTGGTGGATACAAATATCCTTTACTTATCACACAGTTCCTATGTGCATGTGGGAGACATTATATTCTGACTGAGACAGTTGCTGGTAACTTTGTACCGATGTCCTTGAGAAAGGCACAAATCCAGACTTTCTTATAGCTATGTGCATAATAGTAGGGGTCATGGGAGTCTGGTGGTGGCAGAAAATGTGGTATTTGTTCCTGCTCTCTAATGGTATTATTCTTCTGGGTAACTAGGTTGCTGCTAAGATATATTCTGAATATATCTTTTTCCCCTCCCTAAAAATATATCCTATTGCACTCCCTCATTGAAAAGTTGGATGTTCATGAGCTGGGGTAGACTTCGTAGCCTCACCCCCCCCACAACATGTATCAGTAAATTGTAGGGTAGACTGACAGCTCCAAACCAGGAGTGGAGCTAGTTCCACTTCTTCCAATAGGTCAGGTCAGAGATTACACCTTGCTACAGGCACCATGTAACCTAGTACAACCTATTGCATGTTACTTGCAAGAGAGATGACATGGGCACCACCGAGTAATTTTCATTACCCTGAGAAATGCTACAAGCAGGTGATAATAACTCAGTATGGCAGGTTGACAATATACTAAGTCATGGATTTAAGAGGAACTGTATTTTCCTGACAGCCTTTGGAAAGCCAACTGAGAATATGAAAAGAATATAAGGAGTATCGTTCACCTCATTTAATGTGTATGTAATACCAGATCAGCGAAATTGCCTATTAGGCAAAATTTACTCCTTTTTTGTAGAAAAAATGGTTGATTTCACAAAATTTTGATCATAAAACAAAGGTTGTTTTTATCCTTATTTTGATTAAATAAACTTTCAATCAATTTAAAACCACACATCTATTTATTTCTTCACAAAAAGTTAAAACCCCACCAATTAGACAATTTTGCTGATTCATGTAACTTATACAACAACATGAGATCATGAGTATGTATTCAGTTACTGTTTTCACTGTGATATAGTTGCCTGTATCAGTCCCTTCACCTGAGACAAAGATCTAACATGAAAAATTAACATGTTATGTACTTTTATGAAGCTATTTTCCTGCTAAACATCTGAAGTGAGCAAAAAACTTGTACAAATGAAGTTTATCTCTTTTCCTTACATAGTAAATACATATTATCTATATCAGTGACGTTGCTAGAGATTAGAGTGGCTCTCTGGGGGTTAGTGGGGGCTGGCTCCTCTAGGGGCCTCTCTGGCATATAATGGGACTTGTTGGAAAAGGAAAATTTGCAACTAGCAGGCATGTACTATCACTTAATTGGTGAAAAACCAATCCCAAAGATGGAATTATTACTTATGCGATTCATGTATGTACAAATATGTCTTTGCTATTGTATGTTAGTAGAAATGCTGTAGGTGAATTACTATTTATAAAGCTTTTGGGAGCCTGAAGGTGCGTTTTTAAATTGCCCCTCCCACTCAGCTAAACTTCTGATCTGTATGACATTTAACTACAATTGAAGAAAACTTTCTGTGCATGTATGTATGCACTGCTATTATTCGATAATTGACCAATGTTCAAAGGCAGTGCAGTGTAGAGTTTAAAGTCTTTTGAATCAGTGGTTCTCAAGAAATCCAATAAAAATAAATAAAGAATTAATGAAAATACACACTTGTCTTATTTAAATATCTAAAATGGCCATAGGTTCAAGTTTAGATGTAAAATATCTAAATTAGCAACACCGAAGAGAAGTAACCGAAATACAACGAAGCCATAGTTTCGTAGGACACATGATTATTATGGCAGGCTTCTCTGCACACCATAAAGTCCAGCCATTTCCAAACATGCAATTTTGGAATAGACACCGCCCTAGTTAGATAAATGTAAACAGCTTATTCATAAGGTGATCGTAAAAGTTGAACTACATAGAAGTCAAATTACTCTCCCCTTTTTTTTTCCTATCACCTACAGCAAAGCGGAAAGTCGCGTGCGTCGGCCGCTTTGCATTGTGGGAGTTAGGTGGTGATCGGAAGTAGTGCCACGTCGTCTGCATGGCGCATGTGCAGCAGTGTCCAGTTCCGGCGTGCCACCCCCTATCTCCTGTCATCAAAGACCACGTAAGCCAAGGACTAAGTCTAAAAAAAAAAATCACAGGAGGAGATATCAACAACACTTGTGAAATTCCTGGTACCCAGGATTGACCATTTCTCACACCCCTGTGGTAGACCACACTCTATTGAACTATATTAACACCAGGGAAGACATCGCCGTTCCATAGGTAGGCTTTGTATTGAATTATACTACTACAAATCAGTTACTTTTTCCTCTGTCGCAGGACGACTGTACCACTTAGTACAAGAATACCTTAAATAGTACGGTTTTGATTGGTGTGGGTTATGATGTTGTACAGTTGAGGTATTGTTGTACAAATTAATATAAGTAAGTATAAGCTGAAAGAAAAACATTAAATTATGATAAGACCTTGAACGGTACGGTTTCGAACAGTACGGACGAATTCGGGAACGAATTAACCGCACTAATCAAGGTATAAACTACCGCTGAAAAGACCCAAAACAGCCTTATGGCTCCCTGACACTGTCACACTCCAAATTGTTTTAGTTTTTATTATTGGACTTAGTTACCTTTATCTAATTTTTAGTTATTATAACTGTTCTTTCTTATCTATCTAACCTTCTTTCTTCTCGTAAACCATCTTTTTAATCCTTTTTTTACACCCTTTTTATATATAAGGATGTTGAACACCAACTCTGTTACGAACTAGTACCGTATTATTTACTCGAGTACAATGCGATCTCGAACATAATGCGACCCCTCCACTTTTTTGTAGATAAAAAACACTCTAATCTATTTATATATATTAGCATTTTTTACACTCATGTATAATACTAAGTTCCCAATTTTGACCCTGATTTTTAAAAAAATATTAGATTTCTCACATAGTACACGAATAAATACAGTACTAAGTACACTACAAGGCGAAGAATTATGATTGTATATTAAACCAGTCAATAACAAAGAACAACATGGGTATGACCACGTCGCCCCAAAACTGACCTTAGTTACCCATTAGCCAATGATGTCCACATACAAATAGATGTTTATAAAATATATTAGAGATCGAAGCGTCACTTTTCAGTACGATGGACGGAGAGAGTATAGGTTCATTTCTACATTAGATTAACATTGTAAATAGAATCCACCTCGTAAATCGTAGAAATAGTTTTTAGAAAAAAAATAACGAATTCCGAGAAGGTTGTTGAAGTCTTCATGGATTTAAAGCAAGAAAAATTACTGGCTAAAAAAAATGTTTTTTAGACTTCATAGTCCTTAACCAAGGTTTGTATCCATTCATCTAAAAACGGTTCTCTGGAGAAGGATAACCTTTTTTTACTGCTAAGTTCATCCTTTACTGCTTCTTGATACCTAATTTCCCATCTTTAGGCAACAACATAGGAACTGTATAAAAATATCTATTATACATTTGTTCTGTTCAAGTAGGGCTTCCTAAAAATACCATTTTTGTTGATTAAAGAAATTTTGATACAAAAAAGAAAGATATCAACTTTAAACCTTTTTCTTGTAAATTCCGGCAAAGGAAGAGTCTCAGATTCTAGGATCTGGGAGAAGCAGTTTTTTTTTCCTTGTAGACCAAGACTCCAGTTATTGAGTTACAAACATATCTGTAATAAAGTATATAAGATTGAATTATATACCGATGTTTGGAATAGAGAGAAGTTGATGAAAAAAATGTTTTCCGAAGTCGGAATTTGAAAAAGGAAAAAAGTTGCTCCATAAAATCAAAAATAAATCTGCAACTCAGCTGAGAAATGTATCGATCTCTGATGGCATAAAAAAGGAAATATCTATTTATTTATTGACAAGAACATGAGACCAAAATACCTTCTTTAGTAACTGCAAACAGAGTCTTATGTAATTAAAGTGTTAAGGCAGCAAAACTTGATGTGTGTAGTGTGTGGATTATACTTACCAGTACTATTTTACTACTATTTAGTACTAAAGTGTCGCCTGAAAAGTTGCGAGGAAGAAGGAGAGGAACATGGCTGAATAAATGTCGGTCTCCTTGTTCGTTTCATTTTGAGACTTTTTTTTTCTCTCTCTACATAACACTACCTTTTTATCCTCATCATCAAATATACACACTACCTTGACAAGGCTATTATAGCCGGTATCAGCTATTACTGCTACTTAGTAATCAATGATTATTCCTGACAACAGGTACTTTTCGACCATTGGAAATAAGGACGGTGGGAAAAA
This sequence comes from Thysanoteuthis rhombus, assembly GCA_963457665.1. Taxonomy (NCBI): domain Eukaryota; kingdom Metazoa; phylum Mollusca; class Cephalopoda; order Oegopsida; family Thysanoteuthidae; genus Thysanoteuthis; species Thysanoteuthis major. Next base: position 28,913,258 of record OY735227.1, read on the forward strand.
CCCTTGGGAAATCTCCCAGTTTGATTTGGATCTAACATTTGAGAAAAAAAAAGGGTCTTTCAAAATCTCTGAAATAAATTGAAGATATAGAGGTTTATTTTTTTTTTTTATCTAATATATAAAAATGTTAGCCTGCTAATAATTTTGTGTTGTTTTTTTTATGAATGATCTAGGTAGAAGAATGTTTTGTTTAATTTTTTTTCCAATTTTTTTATTCATCAAGATTCAAGTTGAATAATTAGAAACATTTTTTCTTCTTACCTTAATTGACTGACTAACCAGTTAGCTAGATCTATAAAAAAACACCTTAATTTCGCCGTTTATGAGACTCTCCTTAGATTAAGAAAATAGTTTTGAATTGATTTAAACAACGAATAATGTAATTATTGCTGCATTTTTTTTTCTTCCCATGACAAGTGAACTTTTTTTTACTTATTTTTCTTCGAATAGATTTATGTAGTCTCTTAAAACGGTTAAATCATAAGAAACAACACCTGGTTTATTGAAATACATGATAAAATGAATGCCATGATGAACATTGTTTTTTTTGTTATCTTTTTTTTGTTGAAAATCCTTATTTTACTCATATTCTGTGGATGTACCCCTGCTTAACAACACAGCAATAACAAATGTCGGTTGTTTTTCTAGTATTATTAGTAACAGTAAAAACAATCAAGTAAGGCAGTGGCTGACTAAAGGAGAGTTGAAACATGAATAGATAGAAAAATGCCACTTCTTCAGTTGTGCATTCAGATTATTCGCTGTTTTCTGTCTTCAAATCAGCTGACCATTTTTTTGAATCAACCAAAACTTAGCATTAAAAAATGCCCATCCTCCAATCCCTGATCATATTTATATAATAAAAATTAAATTTACTATAATTATTTCTGCTTCAAATTTCGATCGTAGAGCTATAAAATTTGTAGGTGTTTTGTCAAAGAAGGCGTCTTTTGTTGGAATTTCGTTTTTCGTTTCGATACCGATTTTTAGGGCCATTTCATTGTTCTATGGATTTCGGTTATTAAATGTATAATCATGATTTTAAAATATAATTGTGATCTCTATTTTATGAAACTTGAATTAATTAATATTAAATTGTTACTTATTAATTTGGAGCAACTTCATTCATTTCATGGAGCAACTATTCCTGGAATTCATGTCCAAACTTATTTAAAAAAAAATAAATAAAAGAAGCGCTGATTAACCTAAAGAATTAATAATAGTAAGATTGAAATAGAAGAGTTCAAGATACTAAACTTTGTTTTACTGTGTGCGTGTTCTGAACCATGTAACTATTTATGTTTGTGTCTCTCATCAGTAAGCAGATTTGCTCTTAAAAGGCTTTAATCTTCGTTTTTACATCAATTATTGTTTTATTGTTAATTTAATTGATTCATTATATTTTTTCATTTTAAGGTCTACTTGAAACTCGCTGGTTAAAACGTTTATTTCAGTCCGATATTCACAATGTTATTAAACTCTTTTGACTGGATGTAAATATTTTCTTTTATAGGACAAATCAAAGATAATCTTTATTTCCTGTGATTGAATTATGACATTCATATGATTTGGTTACCTCATCCTATTTGTCATCAGGTGTTGATATTTTTGTCACACTAGTAAGAATGTCTAATAATTGAATTGAATTTCTTCCACGAAACTTGAACATGTGACGTGTGTGTGACTGTAACATCTAGTCAAATTCTCTAATGATTGTATATCCACCTACACTTGTTGTTAGTGATGATAGTAGATGAGAGCAGTGGGACGGTCAATTTCTCATGTACTTTCAAACATGGGTATTAAATTTGCTTTTTTGGATATCTGATATTACGTGGACACGTGGTCGTCGGTGAGTATAAAAAGTGGGAAATACCTATAGATGTGATTTTTACTTCATCAGGGTCAAACCTTTGTTATGAATTGTTCTATTGATCAATTACTGTTTATATATTTCATGCTATAAAAATGGAAATTCATGAAAAATAATTTTTGGTACTATCTTTCTCTTTCTTCCCTCCTCTTTCTGTCTTCCTCGTTTACACTTCTTGCTCCCTCTTTTTTCTCCCTTTTTCTCTGTATCCCCTTTCCCTGCGTGTCCCTTTTCTCCCCCATTCCCCTGCGTGTCCCTTTTCTCCCCCATTCCCCTGCGTGTCCCTTTTCTCCCCCATTCCCCTGCGTGTCCCTTTTCTCCCCCATTCCCCTGCGTGTCCCTTTTCTCCCCCATTCCCCTGCGTGTCCCTTTTCTCCCCCATTCCCCTGCGTGTCCCTTTTCTCCCCCATTCCCCTGCGTGTCCCTTTTCTCCCCCATTCCCCTGCGTGTCCCTTTTCTCCCCCATTCCCCTGCGTGTCCCTTTTCTCCCCCATTCCCCTGCGTGTCCCTTTTCTCCCCCATTCCCCTGCGTGTCCCTTTTCTCCCCCATTCCCCTGCGTGTCCCTTTTCTCCCCCATTCCCCTGCGTGTCCCTTTTCTCCCCCATTCCCCTGCGTGTCCCTTTTCTCCCCCATTCCCCTGCGTGTCCCTTTTCTCCCCCATTCCCCTGCGTGTCCCTTTTCTCCCCCATTCCCCTGCGTGTCCCTTTTCTCCCCCATTCCCCTGCGTGTCCCTTTTCTCCCCCTATTCCCCTCCGTGTCCTTTTTCTCCCCCTTTCCTCTCCGTGTCCTTTTTCTATCTCTTTCCCCCAGTCTCTCCCCTTTCCCCCAGTCTCTCCCCTTTCCCCCAGTCTCTCCCCTTTCCCCCAGTCTCTCCCCTTTCCCCCAGTCTCTCCCCTTTCCCCCAGTCTCTCCCCCTTCCCCCAGTCTCTCCCCCTTTCCCCCCAGTCTCTCCCCCTTTCCCCCCAGTCTCTCCCCCTTTCCCCCCAGTCTCTCCCCCTTTCCCCCCAGTCTCTCCCCCTTTCCCCCCAGTCTCTCCCCCTTTCCCCCCAGTCTCTCCCCCTTTCCCCCCAGTCTCTCCCCCTTTCCCCCCAGTCTCTCCCCCTTCCCCCCAGTCTCTCCCCCTTCCCCCCAGTCTCTCCCCCTTTCCCCCCAGTCTCTCCCGTTTCCCCCCCAGTCTCTCCCGTTTCCCCCCCAGTCTCTCCCGTTTCCCCCCAGTTTCCCCCCTTTCTCAAAATGTTCTTAGTTAAGAATTTGCTTTGGTTTATGAAATGTTTTTCAAGTTTCAAAGATTTGAACCCAGCTTAATCCAAGTTGATAAATTATTGTATTATATGAGACTTAGATTAATCTTGTGTTACCAAGTTGGACCTCTTGAAGATTTACAGTTTTATACGCAATCAGGATAAGAACAGGTTGTAGATTAAGATTAAGGACTATATACTGTGGAGATTGAAAATCATTTTGTTTTTTGCCTGCATTCCTATTAAACCTTGGTGCTTTGGCTCTAAGCGTTAAATTCTGAGATATGAATTATTGTTGATTGTTATCACTGCTTTTGAACTTTGCCTTGATATTCATTTCTTTTCTGATTCTATTATTAAAAAAGACAACATATATACACTTGTAATATGGCTGTTGTTGGTGTTGGTATCACATCCACAAACAATTACAACCTGAACAACTCAGTACATGGTGTTATAGTGTATTGATGACCTATAAATTCAATCATATCAAATTGAAAAGGACAGTAGATGTATTTATTTCTTTATTTGTCTCAATTCGTCCCAAATTGACAAGTCATTATATATTGCATTATTCATCTTTAGTTGGAATAGTAGTAGCAGTGCACTTTGACTCTGCAGCAGCTAGGCTTGTGTAATTTTGTTTTCTTTATTTTTAGGAAATTTGAATTGCTTTCTTAGTTAATTTATTTAGAGAGGAGTAACATCTAGTCTTAAATTGAATTCAAATTCATGTTTTGATGGAGAGTATTCTAGTCTGTATAAATTTCTGATGATCCCATGAATTGGTTTTGAACTAACAAAAACTGGAAGTCAGCTAGAAATTGATAAACAGGTTCTTTATTTTTGGTATTTATAGAACTTGTAGCCTTCATTTCAATTTTTTAAGTCTGTGACCTTTCGGATGATTTTTCAAGACCAGAGTTTTTTTTTTTCAATTTGACACAGTTATTCAGTCCTCTCCTGTTCAGTAATGAAATGAGTATTTTGAATTTAGGATTATTTACTTGTATTTCATAATTCTCTAAATATTTTGTCAGATATTTGTGTGTGTGTGTGTGTGTGTTTTTTCTTTTTTTTATTTTTTAATCGTATAAATTTTGCATTGTCATTTTTTTTTTTTTTTTTGATGGGGCTGAGTTTTATGCTGATTGTCTTTTGAAACTATCAATTTTTTTATGTATCATAGTTTGTTTGGATTTGAGTTTGCATATTAAAAGTTGTTCACTTGACAAAATTCGTAAGATCACTATTTGTATTCCCAACTGAAATGTATATTGTCTTCGACAAAAAGCTAGATTTAAAAAAAGTTGAATTTAATAGAATTCAAAATCTAACTTTTAAATTCATTAAAGATTTTTTAAACATTTCAATCTTCAATAGATATTTGACCTTAATCTATAGAGTTAATTATGCCTTTTAATCAAGAAAATCTATATAGCCTCGGGGTTTAATGACTACATTTGAAAATATGTTAACATGTTAATGCCTACAGATACTTTTTCAGTAATACATGAATAGTAAATGGACTTTGCTCTATGTAGAGGAGTCAGAAGACATTATATTTGGTATTCTCTTGTATGAGATATGTTTATCCATCTTTATGTTTTGATGCAAAATTGTTGATATATTTTAATGGGCTACCTGAATAATGAAGATTTATGTACATTATATCAGTCATTGCTTTCAGTAAAATGTTTGATTTTTAGATTGTGTTATATTATATTGAAACTCTATCTGAAATGATCTCCCATTATTACACGATGAATGCATCATTTAGCCTAGACAACGTAAATAGAATAAACAAACAAAATGGGGCTGCTTTAACGTAGCGTTGCATTTACAATTGAGCTAAACAGTCATTGGTAATGCAAGGGCCAAAATAACTATTCAACTCCAAGTTCTCATTTTTGTTTGTTCACGGTCTGCTCTATTTGTTTCTTTCAAAGCAAACAATTATATTATTAAGAAATGGATACATGATCCAGCATATTCTCCTTTCTTATTGATAGTAAAATAGAAATTATTTTATTAATTACTAATGTTTTTATGTTGAAGTCATGGAATATTATTCATAGTAGGTATGCTAGCAGTAATAATTTTTTCTCTCAATAATCACTTCTAAAATTACTTGAAAGCCAAACTGCAAATACTATCGTTAAATATGTTTGACATCTTGTTTTTTGTTAATCAATTAACATTTAATCTAGTTCGTAAGGATTAGAAAAATAAGCTTGTAGCCTTTGGGTACAACTTAACTAAGGTGGTCCTGATTACAATTAAGCTGTCATCATGTAAATGTGCAATCTGTCAAAAGTTCATGACATTTATTCGAAGCAAAAACATGATTTACATATTTACTCCTATTTTTCTTTCTATTTATGTGCCATTTTTAACAATGAGTGTGCACGGGTGTGAAATTTTCACATTGGGATACCAATTGGGACCACTTTCGCTAAGTTGTGCCTAAATTTTTTAATCATATTTAGATTTACTTCTGTCTTTGCAAAAATCATGAGGTATCTCTTGGAAACGGTCTACTCACTTAAGTGACATAACCAACAGTACCTTTATTCCTTGCTCTTGATAATTAAATGTTTCGATGCCAAAACTATCCCTGCCACTTCTTAATAATACTAGTTCTGAAACGTTGATAAAACGTGTGGCAGGGAGTTTGTTTTGAGAACTACTTATATTAAGAAATGGCAGAGATGAAGAGTATTGCCTTGAAATAACATCAGTGCTAGAAATCTCGGTTTTTCCTTTTTTTTACTATTTGGAATTAAGTGGGGATAGAACTCTCTTTGCGCTGGGAATAGAATTTTTTTTCCACAAAATATTTCTTATACTTGACTTTTTTTTCCTTTGAATTAAAATTGGGATTTTGAAAATTTCCTTTTGAGATTCATTTTAAAAAAAAAAATTCATCTCGACAATCAGCTTCTTTTAAAAAAAATTATTTATTTATTTATTTTTTTAAATTAAAATTGGCCATCCCCATCTCTGGCATGAGTTAGTGCTTAGGACTTAATGTTGGGAAGGTGGTCCCGATTGTAAAGTTTCGCACACTCTGTTCGAAACGGCGCACAAAAAAAAAAAAAATAGAAAGAAATGAGAGAATTCATGAAAAAAAACCCAGGAGTAAATACATGAATTATATTATTATTTCTCCAAATGAATTAAATGGATGAATTGTATTTGTTTTTATCATCTAGTGTGAAGGGAATGGAACTATACAATCGGGACCTCCTTCCCTACATTACCGACCGAGTTTATTTATTTTATTTTATTCTTTAGTGTGTGACAGTGTGTCCTCCCTACACATTTAACCCCACGATTCACAACAAATCTTTTTAACCAAGTTGAGCCTCATCCTTGCTTGTTGGTCTCTTGTCCATTTTTCTGTCTACGTCACATAACCCAGATATTGATTTCAGGGTGATAAGTCTCTGAGTTGACGTAACTACCCCCCCCCCCATTTACGTAGGAACACCCGTTTTTTTTTTTTTTTTCGTACCAACGTCGATTCCTGGAAAAAAAAACTACCTATTTTCTCTGTACGGACCTTTTTTTCTCCCCCTTTCCCCCGATGACGAAAAGAATAAGTAAATACGTATATCCTGGGGGGGGGATGGGTGGCGTGTGAGGTTTATTTATTTATTCAGTAGCATAGACTTTTTTTTACTCTCATTTGCTCGCTACGTGGCCGCTGTCACTTGTTGACGTCCTGAAATTAATTTGAAATATTTCCCCGACTTCGAAAAGGAGTTCCATTCTGTAGTTCTACTGAGGTAATGTTTTGTGCCCTTGCCATGTGATTAGTATCGTTTCTTCCTCGGTTGATGGAGAAATAAAGACTTGGTAACTACGATGTCACCAGCACTTGACTTGGCTACTAAAAACAACCAACATTTCTCAAGGCTGTCATCTCCACCGTCCACGTGTCACGACCTCCTCCCCGATTAAGAGGAGACCTGGACTGAATTGACTCTCAACTCTGAAGGTCTACAGTCATAAGATTTTTTTTTCTTTTATAATGCTAAGTAATAAAAATTTTGATTTATTTTTCAGGTTTTTTTCGACACTCATTTCGTTGTGCACCCCCAGAAGATTTTTTTTTTGTTAACTAACATTTTTTTTGGGATATTTTAAGTTTGTTTGCAAATGTCTCTAGTTCAAAAAATATATATTTTTTATTATTATAGCATTCTTCAAAATTTATGTGCATTATATATATGGTTTTTACTCTTACCAATCCTGGGCAGAGGAGAGAGGGCAGGTGTGCCACTTGACATGGGGTAGGCTTACGATTTTGAGGAGAGTGAGGCTTCTCCAGAGTTTATAGATCGCTAGTTATTCTGTTACGATGTACTTCAGACACGCACACACACATAATATAATATATATATATATATATATATATATATATATATATATATATATATATATATATATATATATATATATATATATATATCAATGGCGTGTTGTATCTTTAGTATCCTTACGGATGCACAAAAACGTAAAAATATCTTGGTTTCTGTAAAAAGGAATGGTGAGTTAAACCTTTTCTGGCACAGTGGGGGAAGGCGGTCCCGATTGAAGAAATTAAAGAAATAATGGAAAACAGTGTCCTATCCAAATTTTTTTCTTTCAATAATTCACTTATTTGTTCGCTCTGAAATAACTACAGTAGTGTTCAAATGAACGAAGGTGTGAAACTTCACAATCAGAATCTCTCTCCCTACATTGCACTCGAAAGGTTTTTACTATCCGTTGTTTTTTTTTTTGCAGACAATTTTTTTCCTTCGATTTTGTGCATCCGTAGCTCCCACCACCTCCAAGATACAAAACGCCATGAGCCATTGGTATATACCCATACACAAATCATGTGTATTTAGCGCTGATTACAAAAATACTTTATGGTCAGTTTGAAATGAAGCCTACATTTAAAATCTGGCCCAGTTTTATTACCAGCTCTCCTGGACCTGATGTTGCTGGTAATTAAATTTTATGATAATCACTCAATAAATTTCAAGCTCTGTCAAGGAGCTTAGTGACAAATTTATCCTTGATATCCAGTTCTTCAGCTTGCGCACTGATCATCTTTAGCCAGTGGGTTTTATGGGGTGGGATTGCAAGCCCCACCTTCAGGGTGAGGGAGTGCATGGAGAGAGATTTTAAATCCAGTGGAGGTTTACCCCTAACAGATTAATAAATAGTAATTCACCTACTGCCACCATTCATAGTTCTACTGTGAAAAACCCTCTCAAGAATCTTCGTTTGCGAAACCATTCATCCAGTTACAAATCTCAGTATGTTGGAGAAGCCCCCCTCATTAAGGAGTCCCCCCCTCCGGTGCCTCAGATAATTAGCCATGTCACTGCTTTTAAGAGGACTGTCTACTCAACAAGTTCATGACCCCCAGGCTTATGAAATGTCTGACCCTCAGTGATATCTTTGTGGACCTTAGGTTATGAACCATTGCTCTAAATATTGGAGGAGGGGGTCTCAAGGAGCCAAGCACCCTGGATCCCCAAATCTGCAGCTATGCCCTTGCTTTTTTCACTATTTTTCGATCCATACCAGGGGGAGGACTTGTTTTGAATTCAATTGTCTTTCTGTGTAGTGCTTTCAGCAGATGAAACCCACCAACTTATTATAGGCTTATTTACAAGCAGAACTGGCTAGCTTATCTATTTTTATGAAACAACCAGCCCTGTCTGTTTATCACCTTACCCTCCCCCATGAACATAAGTCAAATATTGCTACTTCTTTACCAGATTTGACGTTCATATTTTGTTGGCCTATAGGAAGAACTACTTGATTTTTCAAAAAAGAAAAAAATTTCAAGGATTTTAGGGGGTGGATATGTTTACATATAACTATAATGCAGAACTGGATCATCACTGTATGTTGAATATACATTCTAATATCTAATATAAAACAACTGGCTTTGTTTGTCACTGCCCCTCTCACAGCTCAACGGGTGTGGGAAATGTTTTTGAAGTAAAGTTTTGAGCAAAAATATTTCAAGTGTTTTAGAGGAGGGTTCTATTTACAACGTAACTATGATGCTAAACTGAATCCTTGCTTTCTGTTCAATATACACATATATATATATATGTGTGAGTATATATACTATGCAACGGATACCTTAAGTGGTGCTAATTTTAGACTTTGTCAACAAGAACAATCTCCCTTATATAAACACAAATGCTATTCATAAAATATCCCATTCCTTCCTACTTATGAAAAATTACGATTGTATAAATGCAAATATTTGAGAAAAAAAGAAAGGCTTGTTAAACTAGTTATACAAGTTGAGAGTAATAGAAAAGTTCCAACGTAGAAGTATTCGTCTTAAGCGTGTGGTAATAAAAAAAGTCAAAATTAGTATATGATGTGTAGTCAATCGCCGAGAGCATGTCTATAGTCTTCAGGAATAGAATTTCAAAATTTATTCCCAGCTATAACGTTCTGGAGATTTTGAAACACAAGCAGATCTTTTGAGTTCTGCTGGAGTACGTGATTCAAGATTATAGCTTGTTAATTCAGTACAAGTAGTGTTAGATTTATTAGTTTGATCTGGTAACTCTACATTACCCTCATGGACTGTTTCAAGCTGGGTAATCGGCCTATTAAGATCTAATGTATCACTATTTTCATGAAGCACTGGGCCTCAGGGCTAAATTCCATACTGATACCATAGACGGATATTTGATACAACCATGTGTTGGATAAGCTTCAATAGGATCTACTTGCACTTGTAGATTTTCATTCTTATGTCTAATTATCTGACATAGAAGCTCAGGTCCTGATGGTAGAGAGCTTCCATTTAATGTCTCTTGAAGCCGAAGAATCTTTCATGTGACTTAGTATTTGTTGACATTGTATTGAATAAAGTGTATCAGGAAGAACCAGTAAGCAGTTTAGTTCCAACAAATTGTTCATCTTTATCATAAGACAGATAGCTTTCCATATAGGTGCATTATATCTTTTGACTTGAGCATTACCTGTAGGATGGTAAGTTGTTGTTCTATTTGATGCAATTCCTTTCTTTGAAAGGCACTCCTTGAGGCCTTGGTGTATAAAAGGTGCACTTCTGATTGAATGAATAAAGCTAGTCATACCACAGAAAATAAAGATTGTTTCGAGGCACTTGATTAGTCTTTGTATACATATTTGGGTACGGAAAAGCAAATGAGAACTGTGAGTATTCATGAATAACTTTAAACATTCTATACTGAAGTGTTGATATATATATATATATATATATATATATACATATATATATATATATATATATATATATATATATATATATATATATTATACTGGAGCGTTGAACCTTAACTAGCATTCCTTCAATGGGTTGATGGAACCAAGGCTTCAATCCTGCAGAAATTTTGCAAGAGGCACAAATGCGTTCTCTGTCATCTGTTGAGCATGGAAGATTCTTAGACCTGATGAAGAGAAGGAGGTAGACTACACCAGGATGACTGTCCATCATGCAGTTCTTTGAGATTAGATGCAAGAAATGTTGAATAACAATACTCTGATTAGAGCATCTGGGACAGTATTTGGCTTACCCGAGTGGTATAACTGAATAATGCTAGATCCAACCTCCAATCTTGTATCTTGGTGTTTTCAATCTTAGTTTGCCTTTTATAAATATAGGCTACAGAGCCTTGGTCAGTAATAAACACAAAATGTGTCTAGCTAGGAAATGACTCCACTTGTGAACTGCTTCTATGATAGCTGTGGCTTCCTTTTTGACAGCCAGATAGTGCAATTCATTACCTTGCAAAGTTGTCATAAAGGAAATTGGTTGGCCTCCTTGATTCAATACTGTGGAAATTGTCCCATCTGATGCATTGCACTCTGTGACAAATAGCATATTTTATTAATTGATCATAGTTACAACCAAGAGTTTGTCTTCCAACAATGCAAATGCTTTCCATAGAATCTTCATTAAGTGGGAATGTCTTGCATTGTATTAAGTCTGAGAAGTTTGGTATCCATGTAGCATAATATGCTAACATTCCTTGGGCCCTTCTCTGAGATATAATGTTGATGGGAGGAGGTAATTCTTGTAGAGGACGCATCTCATCTGAGTCTGGTTCGATCGTCCCGATTTCCCATGCAGTAGCCAAGAATATTAATTGAAGTGCTGATTTTACCGACTTAGCATCATTAAGTGTCAAATATCTTTTGACACAGACTTCCAAAAACCTTTGCCCATATTCATCATTTTCAGCTTGAGTATGACCAGTAACTGTGATGTTATAGTGGAAAGTGTTTTCAGCTTCTCATCATTGACAAGCAGTTACTCCTTTTGTGACACCAAGTGGTATTATGCAGAATTGATGGTTTCCCCTTTGCTTTGAAAGCTGTAGGTTTCTTATTGGACCACAATTGGTACCTGGTGAAGTCAAAAGTGGAGAAGACTCTATAACCAGCAAAGTTATTGACCATATCATCTATCTGTCACAGTAGGTACACGTCCAGTTCACTATACTGATCAACAGTCTGGAAGTAATTGATACAGAGCCTTTTCCTATGTTCAAGATGTTGTTTTATGTTGTTTCTGTAAGTTCTGACCTAAGAGTATATCACAACACAAATCCTTTAATAGTTATCACTGGATAAGCTTGACCATTTACTCCCAATATAACGTATGATTATCCAGTGCTTTTAGTAATAAGAGACTTTGATGTGAGGGAGATCTTTACAGTTGAATACACATTCAGATTCAAACTTGTTAGTTAAATAGCTTTGATCTAGACCAGGGCTTGGTCAATTATAGTCCATGGGTGAAATCCGGCTCACCACTTCATTTCAACCTGCCCACCAACTATATTCAATATGTGATGTTGTATACAAAGATTCTTTGCTTCCTTTTCTTTACTGTCTTTGGTTAATGAACATTAAAATTGAGTATCAAAAAATAGAGCAAGTCTCATTTTTATCATGGCCTCAAATGAATGTTTTATAGCTGAATGTTTAGCAGATTCCGTAGCCTCATATGAGCATTGCTTTCATTTTTCATACTTGCTTCTTCCTGCAAGACCTAGAAACATTTCTGATTAGGCTTGCTTGTCAAAGAGTTTAGTGACCTTTGCTCTCGACCAATACCCATTTTGGAAAGAATGCAATGATAGTCAAAAAACATCGTTTATGCTTGTTCTAATACTTATGTCCATACGCATTAAATTTTCTGTATGTATGTTATATTAGTTATTTGTTTTTTTTAATATATATATATATATATATATATATATATATATATATAAGTCAGCCCTGTTTCAAAAAATGAATGATATGTAGTATAGAATAATACCCCGTATAAAATGACAAACTACACGTATGATACAGGCTATATGATAAGAAAGGGAGGTGGTGTTTGATCAACACCGCTAGGGTGCCATGTTGATATAACTGTTTGTTTTTTAAAATCCCTGAAACGGTTACATGGTAAACAACTGATGAGCCCAACAAGAGAAAACATTGTACCGTAATATCAAAGTATATGTAAAACAGGAGTAAAAACACTGTAGAAAATTACTCAAATTACATTGACTGATATTTGGGAATAAGTGACTGGAAAGACATAAAAAGATTTTTGATTTTTGAAAAAATTTTAAATGCTTAGTGTTTAAAGCTGTAAAATTTTCTAGACATATATATATATATATATATATATATATATATATATACTCATGAGCAGTACTTTTTATATAAGCAAACCATTGTCTATATAAAAAGTACTGCTATGCATTTACTCAACCACTATCATGGCTTGGACCCTGTTGTGCACTCCATACCTGTTGTAGGAATGCTGATGGCCAATCGGGCCCACGTTGGGTGGACAGATTTTTCCACATTGAGTGCAGGGCAAAGACTGGTGCTTGGACGAACACCAAGCTCTTGTCCCTGCCTCATTTCCACTACCCTGATTCTGTGGTTGGATTCGGCTGTAGAGGTAGCGTGGGAGATCTTGTGTCAGGTCTGTCTGCAGTCTTTTTTGTCCAATTGCGGTTGTCAATTCCACAGAAGACGGGTCTTTTCTAAGAGAGTCCCTGTTTCTTTTCCTTGATGCCCCTCTGTTACATTGTCTCGATGACAGCTCACTGTACAGTAGGGACTAACAGAATCTATTGTCTTCCATCCTCAAAACACGGTCTGCCTATTGCAACTGTGTTTTTTGGATAACCTTAATCTTTGAAGACTTTAATTTGAAAAAATTTTTTTTATTGCTGAAAAGGAAATATTTTAATAATCAATTTTTCTATAGTCCTAAAGTATCCACAGCTATGTGCCTCGTAAGTCATTCTCAATCCGATCACTGTTATTTCAACAAGTTATGTCATGACGATTTTTCAATTTGATTTTAGGATCTTGGTGCGTGTGATTTAGTTATATTTCTTTTGAATCTATATTTGTAATTTTATTCCTGTTCATGGGCTTCATCAGCTGTTTTACCATAGCCCTGTTTCAGGAAAGTATTGAGACAATCAGGAAAATTAATTTTTTTATGTTTTGCCAGTGTGATATCCTCAAAAGTGATGTTGAAAAACAAAAGTTGGAAAAAATTATTTCTGATGAAGCTGCATAGGTAAAACATGTAAAATCAATTTTCTTAAATGTCATAATACTTGAATATTGTTGGATTCTGTATCCAAATAATACACACACGCGCACATGACTTGTTGAATATGATAGGACAAAGAACGTTTTATTAAATTTTTCTTGTTTTTGCACGAGAGAATGTATATTTGAATTCATAGAGTGTAAAAGTTGTCCAAAAGTATTATCATGTCCATCACTTGAGCTAAACAACTAGAATTAACTAAAAAATCAATTTGTGTGGAAACAAGAAATATTCAATAAAAAAACAACAAAATGTTCCTTGTCTGTCATCTTTAACCCGACATGTATAGTTGAAGGATTGATGCCCATATATTCTTGAGAAATGGATTTATAATCTGATTGAATACTGGCAATTTAACTTATTTCAAGGATGCAATACAAACCAGAAGGATATGAAATAAAAGCCAAGAAGTAAAGTTAACATGAGGATTATTTAAAAGTGTTTCAAACTGTGTTTTGGATAAAATATTCAGCTCAGCAGGAATCAGAATTCAAAAAATAATGCTCTGTAAATGACAGAAACCCAACATGCACTTTTCCTCTAGACTGAATACGGAGTGGCTATTAGGGTCAAGTGCAAGTCATCTTTTCCCCTCCTTTTCTGATAACTAGTCCTACTGAACTGAACAGATATGTCCAACTGTTGGTTGAATAGTATCTGATCAGATTTCTATAAGTGGACAACAATAGAACACTTTCTCTCTCTTCTCTGGTTGAGAGAAGAAAAAGTGCTGATCATTTTTGCTACCGTACTTACTACCGGGTAACGTGTTCATACATGGTACAAAGTAAATAATGGGATGCATGTTACTAAATATGGAAATGTTTTTTTTTTTTTTTTTCTTTGATTTTCTTGAAATCATTCACAGAAACTGTCAACGTAGGCCTTTTCCGTTTCAAGTGGTTCTGCCCTGCTCTGTGTGTGTGTGTGTGTGTGTGTGTAAGAGAGATATGTGTACAGGCATCATCAATGGAACTAGAAGGCTGAAAATTTAAAGATTTACTCCCGGCCTGGGCAACCTTTTTGATCTAGCTGGCCACATGAGTCATTCTTCATCGTCATTCATGCCAGATATTAATTTAAAAAATGTCGATCGTATTACAAAAACATACTCGAAGTCTATTTTAGACAAACAGATGAATTACTATTATTTCATTTTTGAATCGTAGAGTCAAAACTGGTGATTTTACAATATAAATTATAAAACGACCTTCTCAAAAAAATAATGAGTTTTGAAATAAATGCCTTATCTATGAAAAGACCCTTGTTTTTAGGGGAAAGTTCAATTTAGAATGTAAGTTTATTCTAAATTGGTCCCTTAATTTCTGCGAAAGGCAAGAGAACTAACTTATTTATTCATCATTCCTTTTTCCCAATTTTTTAATTGATCGCCCCAACATGCTGCTGAAAGACATTGGTCATGTGAGTTTCTATTGAATGATTAACCTGATTAATTTTTTTTTTGTGAGGAAGGACGAACTATAAATGGGATGTTTAAATCTTATTTAACTGATTTTAAAATCCACGTAATTTTTTAATATCAGTTGAATTGAATATGAAGTTCTCTACAAATTATCAGCCCTTCATTACAATGGTGACTGAAACCATTCAATTTCCAAGAAATATTCATCAGAGAATTAATCTTCCAAAGTCAAACAAATATTCATTTGAATCATAAAAAGAAACATGCTCTAAAACTAGAGGCCTGATGATTCAATTGAATCAGTTGATTCAAGACTTCGACATTTGATGTAAAAATATGCCCTGAATCAGAAAATAAAAACTTCCTGTGAAAAGTTTTTAGTAGGTTTTCTTTTTTTTTTTTTTTTTTTTGTATTTTTTAATTAAAATGTATTGCAGATTTTGGGGTTGTTTGAAGAAATATCCAGCTTAGAATTAATTATTTTCTAAAAGAATTAGCTTTAAAAGTTTAATCAGAGTAATAATGTTTTTTAATGTTTCAAAATTCTTCATTTACCATTCTACTTGGACTTGTCAAATGTCCTTGCAGCTGTGTAATAGTTCGATTCCTTGGTTATTTCAATGACTTATATCTTGCTTTATGCTTATTGTTTTGCCGGTGGCTCATTGATAGAAATTTAAAATAAATTTTTGAACTGGTTAAGACAAGCTAGCAGCAGACTGAATCGGGAATTGCTTTGTCATGGTGGTACCGGCCACACCCACCTATTCATTCAGCATGACAGGTATGTATGTAAACAAATCTGCCATTGACCTTGGTTGAACTACTACCATCACATATGATAGTCGTCATATGGTATTTGTCGAGAATATGTATTGTTCTTAAACCTTTTGTTTGGCTTTTGAAGATTAATTCTCTGATGAATATTTCTTAAAAATTGAATGGTTTCAGTCACCATTGTAATGAAGGGCTGATAATTTGTAGAGAACTTCATATTCAATTTGAAATGTTCATCTGACTAGAAATACTAATTTAATGTTTGTAGCATACTTCATATTCAATTTGAAATGTTCATCTGACCAGAAATACTAATTTAATGTTTGTAGCATTCTTCGAAACGTATGTTAATACTTTTAGTCAAATTTAAGAGAATGCAAGAGAAATGCAAGCAAGATAGATATTTTTAGATGAAAATATTGGCATTTAATTAAAAACAAAACTGTAATGAATATCAGAAATGACATGCATGTTGAGTAAGTTACAGAACACTTGGATTTAAAGCATAATTGGTAGTATATACAGAAATGAATGAATTAGTGTTATAAAGCATGCTTCAAGTTACAGATAAAAAAGTAGGCTTAATAGAAAATTGTTCTAAAGCATATTTAAAAGGATATTTCAATTCTGCAAAATACAGATGGGCACCCTTCATAATAGACAAAAGTGGGTGCCACCGTTCGTGCTTTTGAATTCATAAACAAAATGCAGACCGAGCAGTAGACAAGGCAGGCTTTGCATAAAAATGGCCGATTAACTTGTAAATTTGTTTCTTTTTAATTTTAGTTAGCTTTGAGTGAGCTTATTCTAGAAGCTATCCAGATCTAACTTTTTGAAAAGGTGTCTCTGTTTGTTTTAAAAATAATGTAAATTTCATATTTTAATGTGTATTGGATGTTATATAAAATCTTATTTTTATTCAATTTAGACATAGTAGAAAAGTTGCACACCAGTGAAAACAATAGTTATATATTCACCTTATTAAATGCTTCACTGAAAACATACTGACAATTCTAATGATTTACGGGTAATACATTCAAAGTATTTAGATCATTGTATTTGTATATCACTATATAGGTTGCTTGGTATGGTTTGGTAGTTTAGGAATTGTCTTATGCCATTAATAGGAGCTAGAATAATGAAATTGATTACTGAGATTTGGACCTCGTCTTGTCTGGAAGTTCCGTTATCCGCCTAGATATATAGTATTCTTCTTTGGAAATTTTTTTCTTCCTATAAATATGAAAGCTATATATGTTAATGCAGTCATTTGTGGATATAGTGGCACCTAAAAATAAAAGGGAACAATTTAAATCTTAGTTGATTTTTCTGCTCTCTTGACAAAGCATTTTTATTGTTTCATGCAAATATCAGGCTACTAAAAACTATATTTAATCATCTCAGACTGCTAACATGCTAGGAACTCTGGTCCTTAAATGCTAGGAAATTCAAAAGCCCCTAGCTGTGTTTGGTTTGGTTGCCCCTGACTAGTTAACAAAGAAAATTGTTAATTATTAGCATGTGATAAATATGAAAAGTATATGTTAATGCAGTCATTTGTTTAAAAAAAAATAGAATGTTGTCTTTTTTCATTTAATCAATTGTTTTTTTTTTTACTTATGCTTGAACAGTGTTTTCCAAAATGGATTCTGCAAAGAAAATTCTAGGGATCTGAGAGATAAGATGTCTTTCAATAAAACTGAAATGAAAATTTATTTTATAGAGGAGAAAAATATTCACCATATTCGAAATTTCAAGTCGAGTTGTTTTTTTTATTTTAATGTTTTGATTATTATGCTTGTTATATGAATAAATTCTCTCTCTGAAACAATTATTGCTTTATTTAAAGTCTTATTAAAATTATGGTGGTATGGGTTGTCCATAAAATATAAGCGTGGGTTCCAGGAGTTCTGGAAAATTGTATAGAGCTTCCTTGACAAAATAAGTTCGGAAACCACAGTTCTAGAATGTTGTATAGCTAAAAAAAAAAAATTACTGATTTCTACTGGTAAAGAGTCTTCCGTGTAGAAATGAATTTACTGTACTTGTCTGCATATAAGAAAAAAAAAAGAATTGTGAATATTATACTATATCTAATGTGCTGGTATTACAAACTAGGGAGCTATCTAATAGAGCTCAAAATGAACAGCTAAGGGGCTTGTTATGCTTTGTTGTCTACTTTCTGGCTAAAAAACACCAAAAGTTTTCAATTCTTTTTTTTTTTATCAAGTATAAGCTAGGTATCCTGTGCTGACAAAATTGTGGTCGAAATTAGCCCCAAAATGACAAAAAATAAAAGAAATGAGCAAGATTCTCCTCATCAGATTCAGTATGAGATGGAAGTTCATCATGAAGTCTGACTGTGGGACCCAATTAGGGACTCTGCCAATTCTGTTGTCTCCATAACTATTTCCTGTATCTTTCAAATGGGTAAATGGCCATGATAAAGTGAAATTCTCTTATAAGGGAATGTACAGAACTGAAAAAGCAGAGTTATCTTAAAATTGAATTTTCTTCATGCTAACTGAAAACCCAGTGTACTGGCAGGATTTTCAGTTAGTTCCTATGGAAGGTCGAAATGGGGCCTTTGGCCTCAATAAAAGATCAACACTTATTCTTCCTTTATCTATCTTTCTTTCTTTTTTAAAAAATTTTTTTTTAGGTTTACTTGAATAATTTTGGCTACTTAGAGGTTACATACGGATGAACTGAATCAGACTTTTACTATAATATAGATAAATAGATGGAAATCATTATTGGGGTGATCATAAATGCAGATCAAACTCTTATTTAGGTAAGAATTTTCAAAAAGAAAATTAAGAACATGCCTGGGGGTCCCATTGGTACACACTGATAATTTCCTGGGGATATGTTGTGTAGTTCTTGAGTTATGCTGCCTTATATAGATGGACAGACAATTGGTGAATTAAAGTATGTTGATGAAAATTGACATGTGTTATGCTTTAATGCCCCTGTATCTGATCATTTTGCAGTTCAGCCTTCCTTAGTTTCAGTTTTGAATCTGGATAGACTGAAGGAAAACTTCTGTTTTTGACAATATTTGTTTTGATATAATAAATGACCTATATCTCTCCCTAGCTTAGATAAGTATAGCACAATGAAGTAAACAAAATTTCGAGGTTAGGTGCTTAAGATTTAATCGTTAACCTCCACCTCTGCCCTTTAAACGAAATATTACCATTGAGAATCAAATCACTCACTTTTTATAGGACTTTGCTATTTATGAAGTCTTATTGTAAGTACTGGCTTACAAAGTGCAAAAATGAATATTCAGTGAATTTTTTTTCTGTGACAAACGTGACTGCTGGAGGGTCAAATTCCATTCAGACTTCTACTCTGATTGAAGATTATTGCCGCTACTATCGTATTGTGTAGATATAAATGAAAAAAAAATTATAGAGACATCAATCTATCTGGATATTTGAATGAAAATAAGCCTTTGTGTATTCGTAACATAAATTTCTGTGATTATGGAAGACTTATCAGATTGGCTCAGTTGGTAAAAGAGCCGTCTACAATCAGTCGGTTGTTATTTCAAATCCTGGTTGGGGAATGTTAATTTCATGTAACTTCATAGGGGAGACAAACGGTGAAGTGTTTACTCCTCTAAATTTGGTGAGGGTTGTTCTTGTTCTTATTGTTACGGCAGAAAAACAAAATCTAAGTCCAGGCTTAGAAAATTGGGTTATGATTATTCTTGTTCATTCTTTTTCTTACTATTATGATAGAAAATCCAAGTCAACTCCAGACTTGGATTGAAGTCTGATAATATCTTAGTAACTTATTTCCTGTTGAATATTTATCAACTTAAGAAACATTGTTTTTCGATCTTGCACTCTCCATAACCTTGAAAAAACATCTGTTTTTATTAGTGTTACTTTGAATCGTAGCGTGAGAATTAGATGTGCACTAAAAATAACTTCATTAGTAAGAAGACTTTGCTATTGTTTTTGTCAAATTATTAAATCTTAATGAAATAAACTTGTTTAGATAAGTGAATTTATTTCTGTTTTTCACATAACTTTACTTGATTGATTTTGTTTATATTTTGGTATCTCAAATTCAGTTTGTATCGCTTATACCTTATTTATAAACAAAGTACGAATCAGACTGTTGCTGTTGTTAATAAATTCATTGCTTTTCCTCTATTGATGCCATCCACTCAGACAAATTGTCCTTGGATTGTTGTTCAGAAAATTCTTAGCTGGCACTCCTTTTTATTATTTGCTCTCTGTCTCTCAAATACGTTATCTTTAGTTTCCCTAAGTATATTGCTTAAATCAATGATGTAAAGAATCAGGAGTTTAGTGTGGAACTAACAAGCTTAGAATATATTTATATACATATTTTTCCACTTGCATTCAATCCATTTTGTGGCTGAACTATTATCAATGTAGGCAATCATATGCCTGCTATGATACTTGGAATAATTATTTTATATTTAAATCAGATGAAAGGAAGTATGGATATTTTTGTATGCTATTTAAATTTTTATTTTTAAAATCTTCCCACGTACTTGTTGTGGTCAAGTGGAGATGGCATTATTTTGTCTATCATTTTTGTTCTCCTTTATTCCTTATAATCCACTTCCGATTCACTAGACCCATTGAAGCTTCACCAGAGTTCTGATAACACTGCATTTTGGAAATACGTCCCTTACTGTGGCCTTGGGGTTGGACTTTCCCAGTTTGGAATCAGTTGCCAGTTTCTTACACAGGTTGCTGACTAAGAAGAACCCAGTCAGTTCTGTTATTTATTCATAGCTGGCGGAATAAGAGATGGATTCATGCCTTTCCCCTGGAGCATTGGTGTAAAGTGAATGCCGAATGTCACTGGCAGAGTTGGTTCACTGATTATATTTTCTACACTGTTGACCATCAGGTCACTCACACCTTGGATTTTTATAAGCAAGCAGAAAAAATGAATAAATTAAAAGCATTAGTAAACTGATACATTTTTGAAAATCAGGGAATTTAGCCTTTTCTTAATCTTAGCAGAGCTAAGTACATTTGACCTTTGATGATTATCTAGAGATGAAATGACAGGTATTAAAGCAGGGCAGGGGGCAACTAGTAAAAGAATGGACTCTGTTCAAAAACTGTAATGTGTATGTACATTTCTTTTGGTAGCATTTGTCTACTTTTCAGTCTCTACTAAAACTATTTGTATCCAATTGATTATTCAAACTAATCCCCGTTAGGATGTCCGAAACAAAAATTATGGCACCAAAAATAAAATGGATAATAATATCTAAATTGCAATACTTATATATATATGTATGAAAATTTGAACATAGTTTAGATTGGATGAGTTCAATTTACTATGTAAGTTTATGCTGAATTGGTCCCTGAGTTTATATGTCTGCCATGTTCACACCCGTTTATTGAAAATTCACTTTTTTACTGATCACTGTCCTACAAAAAGCTAGAGAAGTAACATCTTCATCGATCACCCTTTTTCTCAATTTTTTTTATTGATCATCCCCAACATGGCATGCTGCCAAAAGATGGTGGTCCGTGACGATTTTTATTCAGTCATTAACTGGACCTGTTTCTGTATTGTTAAAAAATCCATTCTTCTGTTTATTCCCTTTCTTTCTTATTTCTTGTTTCAGCCCAAGTTTTTTGAAAATTTTGTTGGCTATTAACTCTAAATTCATATTATTCTTGATGAAAGAGAAACAATTAGTGTGAATCTTGTAGTGTCATAACAAATTGCTAGTTATATGTATAATTATTTCTTGTACATTTTCTAAATGTTATCAGCTGTGAATGTCAATGGAAAAAAAATGGTATTATTATTATATTAATGACCATAATTTTTTCTTCTCTGCTCAACAGAGTCACTAGATGGAATTTTTTGTTTAACAAAGAAACAATATGAGAACTTTTCCATGTTGAAATTATGGAACAAGCTGATCTGCACACCATTGCTGGATTACAAGCGTTGCAGTCAATGTTTAAATTTCTGATACGGTTTTTTGCTTTGCACCAACAGAGAAAGAGACTGATAAAAGAGACTCTTTCCTCACGGATATTACATTTTGCACCTGAAGAAGGCCATAGAATGAATTGTCTGAAATGTTGTGTCAGCATCAAAGATGTGAAGGAGAGGTTAAATTCTCTGAACAAAAGTTGGTATATATGATCAGTTATTGCTAGTTTCAATGTCATGTGAACATGGAAAGTTTTGAATGTTGGAAGTAATGGGAAGTGTCCTGTTGAAGATGAGAGATAAGATCATACTTCCTGAAATGTCTTTTCAAGTGATGTATTTTTTTTGTTTTTTTTGTACGATACTAGTGTAGTATCTGTAAAATGATGACTGGATTATTTATGTATGATTTGGTGTTTAAGCCTAGGATCAGAGTATTTGTGCATTCTACCTAGGATCAAAGTGTTGCTCCCAGCTGCTCCATTTTTATTATAGACAGAGTATCTGTGTACTCTGGCACAAATCATTATTCATAAACTTATCTCAGTTTTGCTATGTGGCCTCAAGTACGGGGCATTTATTTGGAAAAATTCACACATAGTACCATATCTGATTCTGTGTAAGACATAAAACGCTGAAGAAAATTACATTAACGTATATATATATATATAAAATCTGAGAATATGGAAAGAACCGTACAATATAAAAAGAAAAAAAAAATTAAGTATTAAGAATTAAGTGAGGGATTCAACTTACAATGGTAGTTTATGCTTAATTGGTCCCTTAGTTTGTGTTCAGCTGCAATCTTACTTTTAAAAAAAAAAATTGGACTTTTTAGTGATCCAACAAATGGTGAGAGAAGTAATTTCATTGATTGCCCTCAACACTTTGCTGATGGACGCTGGTTACTTGGTGGCTTCTTTTTTATTATTTATTTCAAATAAATCTATGCTCTCTCTCAGATTTTATCAACAATTTAGTTTATCTACTTGGCTTAAATTAAATATCTCGGACTATTACACATTACTCTTGGTTTGACCTATAAAACTGAAAATCAGTTATCTCTATAAGTTACTGATTCTGGTCTTAATCTGGATGTCATACCTTCTAGTTTTTTTATTATTACATTTGATAGAATTGATAAATGACCCAAATGCAGAAAATTGCCTGGAGCAAAGTTTCTTTTTTGTTGGTAGGTATCTGTGAACATGATGGATTTAAAAAAACAAAAAAAGAAATACTTGTGGTCAGGAATTGAACTGTACAAACAATAGTAGTTAGGTAGTTGTTGCTCTAGTTGTTAAATATTGTCACCTTTTATGTGTGTTTGTTTCTTTTAGCATGACAGAAACTGAATGAGAAGGGGTAAAGCAAAGCTTGAGTCTGTTTACGCATAAGCACATACCTATGTATTTGTATCAACATCATCATCACTACTACTACAGATATCTTTAGATTTCATGTCAATATTTTGAATGGGACTTGTTGCTAATGGTCGTTGCTTATTTTTAATTTGAATAGTGTTTTAGTTTATGCAGAACATATGTCCTCACTTATTTTTCTTTATGGAGACATAATTTGTATTACTTGTTATAAATGATTGTATATATCAATGATGATTATATCTGAAAGAATTTCTCAACAGAAGTATAAATCTATCTTGAGTTGTTGACCTATATATCAACTGTAAATTATTTTAAGAGTTTTTTCTTGACCAATTTAAGTTTTCAAAAATTTGAAAAAATATGTGAAGACAAATGTTATTTTTCAGTTTTGAGAAGGGACATTAACACTTGAAGATTTTCTGGGATGGTTGAACTTCTTGTTTATGTTGTTGATGCAATGCGTTGGCCGATTCATTCTACAGCCTTCTTCAGGTGTACTATCTGACAGTAACTGTGGTGAACAAAATTTTGAGAGAAAATCTTTTTCTAATGTATTTGGGGGTTATGAACAAACTTTCTACGACCACAGTTATAATTTATTAATCCTGTGAATATTGAATATTTTGTTTTCTTGCCAAGTTCTAACTTTTTACATTGATACCTTGAGGATTTATTTCTTTCCATTTTTTAGAAATTTAGGATTTTGAAATTCCCTGGTCAGAATATATTTATCTTGTTGAGATAATATTAGTTATTGCTAAATTTGCATTTTTCCACCATCATCTAAAAAAAAAAAAATTGCACTTAGTCAATATATGTTGTCTTTCTGCATCAGAAAATGCTCAACAAATCCTCTTAAAATATTTAAACTGATGTATTATCTCTGAAAACTATCAATGATGATAAAACAAAGGACGTCTTTAAAAATCTTTTAATCCTTATATGCTCTGTTAATATGTGGTTTGTGGAGGGGACAACTATATGTATTGGAATGTTTGGGCTTGTATGTTATTATGAATTTAATGCTTTGTATAGAATCTGAAATGCATAGATTCTATTCCTACTTTATTATCTATCTTGGTATATTTATTTAAACCGATACTTTAATGTACCTCAAGTAGGACAGTAAGGCTTGTAAAGTCAACCTATAGAGTCCTTCTGGCTTGGGTTTTTGTTCTGTGTTGATTGCTTTTTATTTTGACCGTTGAACTGTCTGCTATTATTTTTAATAGGGTAATGCTCAATCGTATGTTTGGTGGCTAAAATCTTTATTTACGATTGGATAGTGTATTCTAGATAGGAGTGGATGTACATCAGAAGTGATTTCTTATGATGGCTTTTTATATTCATGTTTTCTGGCTAAATGAAGAATGTTAGTCCAGAACTTGAATTACTCCCCAGTCCCTATGGATTAAACGATGAAAATAAGCTTTTATGGCTGGTATGTAGAGATTTACATCTAATAATACTTTAATGAATGTTGTTGATTAAAAAAAAAAAAAAACCTGAGTACAGGTATCCCTTGCATTTCAGAAGTTGGCTTTATACAATTTTTGGGGGCTTTCCCGAGAAAAAAAAAATGAAAATAGTGTTCAGGATTTATTTTGCAGTATGTAAGCTCTTCCTCAATCTTTTATATCCCCCCCCCCCCACTGCATCCACTATTGACTCAGACTGACGTACCATCATCACTATTTTTTGGGTCAGGGAACGCTCAAAAATTTCTCCCTGTATAAATTTTATATGGTAATGCTCTACTTTCAGAAACCTGAATTCTTTTCCTAAATTCTTGATCGATATACTAGACTTGGTTTATTTTTTTAAAAGCATAAAAAATTAGTGTTCAAGTAAGCAAAATAAAAGATCAAAATTTTTTTTTTTCTAAACTGGGATTTTAATACACTTTCCACAAATTGATCTGATTAGTCACTGAATATAAATCATATGACCAATGTCTTTTGACAGCATACTGTGTTAGAGTTGATCGAATAAAAAAAATGGTAAAAAGTGGTAATCAATGAAAAAATTATTTCTCTTGCCTTTTTGTTGTGTGATGGTCATTTAAAACAAGAAAAAAAAAAAAGAAAAAACTAGTGTGGATGCTGCCTGACACAAACTAAGGGACCAATTCAACATGAACAAACATTGCAAATTGAACCTACTACTAAAAGCCTATTTAGAGTTGGAATTTTCAAATAACAAAAAAGCATTCTTTTAAGACATGATATGGAGTAGATGTTTGAATTTTCAGCCCTCTAACTCCATTGGTGTGGATTGTACATTCTATGCAACCAGCCAACCAGCCAGCAAGCAAGCCTGACTCAATTAAAAACTGAAGAAACCTATGTTGACAGTTTTGGTTTACTGTATCTAATATTTTGTTCTTATTGAAATTTGCATGTTTAGTCTGTACATTTTTTTTTTTTCACATCCGTGACAGAAGTCTTTCCAGTTCTATTGGGTATTTTTACTTATATATATATATATATATATATATATATAATGTATGGTTAGATCTCTCCCCACCACTTTGACAGCATAATAGAAATTGGTCTTCATTATCTATCTCTCTCCTTTTGTATGGCTGATAATTGTCCAACATGGCGAGAATGAGGGCATGTTGCACTTGGAATTTTCTTTCATTAGTCAAAGCTATGGTTTTAAAATGTCCTGTGAGAACTGAACCCATTACAGTTTGTCAACTAGCACACTAAACAGGGCACTGTTTGCATGTGCTGAACTGCAATAAGTGTAACCTGTCAGTATAGTGGAATCTGTCTTCAATATCTATATTTCTCTCCTTGTAATCCTGTCTGCCTGTACTTTTTGTATGTACTCGCAGATAGATATGTGTCTACTGACTTGTTATTGTAAATAAGGTATTATCATTATTGTGCTTTTGGAACCCCATCTGTTCTATATACTGCTGCTAGAGTTGCCTTTTTACAAAAAAAAAAAAAAAAATAATCTAGATAATCTCTATCTACGTATAACAATCATTTTTTTTTTGTTTGTAATCATTTGTTGATAATCCTTACTCTTCTTATTCTTGCCTCTTCCTTCTACTTTTTGATAAACCTATCTAACTACATGATATTTGTCATCTTTCTAATAGGATTGCAGTTATAAATTTGCATCTAGGTACACTAGGTGCAGTGCCCGTTCCAAAGGTGCATGTTTGGAAGGTGTTCAGGCTTTATGGTAAGCGGAGCAGCCTGCCATAATCGTCATGTAAATCGTATGAAACTACGACTTCCAAGTTTTTCGGTTATTTCTCTTCAGTGTTGCCAATTTAGATATGGAATATCTAAATTGAGATAATTCTAAATGTTTCATTTATTTTTATTAGATTTTCTCGAATCTATCTCGTGAGGAGAAAAAAAAAATTGAAACTTGACACTGCTCTGCCTTGTATGTATATCTACATGGGCGTTAAATTTCTGTCTTCAGATTTTTCCTAGGTAAATGGATAAGTAGAAAGAAAACATTTATGCTGCTCTGTAATGGTAAAAATAAACTGTTTATTATTTGCATAAATAACTTGGGAGGTGTGTGGGTTGGGTTTATTAGTATTGAGAATACTTGGCAAGCTAAGTTCGAACACCAGCTAGCTGAGCAGTTTGAGTTCACTCCATACTACTTCCTTTGGTGAAGGCATAAATCCACCTTTCTAACTATAGGTAAAATAATGCTGAGTGTCACTGCTAAGTCTAATTCATATAATGAAACTGGCCAAGTAAGTATTAATGTGATATGTGGAGCCCATGCAAAGAAGGATGGAGCTGTAGCGAGCATAAGGGCATTACTTATTGAATGACTTTTTTAAAAAAAAGGGTCATGCACAACTTTAAGCAATTAATTTCCTTTCTTGATAATAATAATTTTTTTGAGATTATTTAGCTTCAGTTTTTGCATCTTCCTTGTACTTCATGTTAGAACTTCTCATTTTGTCATCAAAGGAAAGGAAATATTGAATTTTTTCTTCCCTGTAAACTTCTTATTGAGCAAAGGGCCGCATTGCGGTTTCAGTTGCGAGTTAGTTTTATGGAATAGAGTTGCTAGCCTAACAACCAGGATGGACTGGCTTACAGGGTTATTATGGGGCTCCAGCTACCCTGCTTTTCCCCATCGCTGGTGGTAGAAGTGGATTCTTGCCTATCTTAAAGGCATTAGTGTGAAGTGAAAGCTGTTTCAGCTGAAACTTGAACTTGGTTTGTAGATTATATTTTCTGTGCTGGTATCTGCAAAAATTTTGAATTATGACTCGAATATTTTTCCTATTTGTCCAAGATTTCAATCCTGTTATAACTCTACTTAGTCACAGTGTTAGCATAAAAAAAAAAAAAATACAAGGGCGTGCCTGTTCAATAGGTGTGTTTGGTTTCAAGAAAATTTCTGGTGGTTTAAACTTGAAATAATGAAATACTGTTTTTTATTCAAAATGTCGGTAATAGCAACAATGTAACAGAATTTCTAAAAAAAAATGCCTCATCATCTATCTAAAATTTAATTCAATCTCATTCTATAAGAAAAATCTACAGACCCCCCCCCCAATTCTCGCTCAATTCTATTCTGAAACCACTTCATTCATATGGTCAGAGAAATAGATTTTCATTGTGAATTGAGAACTGCTGGCCCAAACGACTTCAAACTTGATACAGCTATCTCTGGTGTATGGACCAATGTATCTGGCAAATATCAATTGCGTACAATGGCCATTTGTCAAGTTATCTTGGTGCTTACACAGACATGCACAAACACACGGATTCCTCTAATTTTAGTAAGGATTTGGATGTTAAATTTAGATGTAAGCTTCTTCCGGAAGTTACTGAAAAGTTAGGATTTTATAACTCATTTTCTGTCTATCGTGTACTGTTCAGACCAATGAGAGGCACTTTACTTTCAGGGCAGGCGCTTGACTTCCAGTGGAGGAATTTCCTCAGGGGTGGGTGGTGGTGGATTGAAGCAAAATTTCAGTCAGGGAGGGAATATGTAATGGAAATTTCTAGATTATGATTTGAAATGGGAGAGGAATCAAGGAAACCTGGGATCTTGAAGGTAGGAATGTGACCCGGTACTCTTTAGAACCTCTGCTTTTTTGACTATCATCTAGGAATTTTATTAAAAATAAATATTTCTTGGACTCAATAAAATTGTTACTTTTCATTTCTTAGTTAAAATCCATCTTAATTTCTGGTTTAAATTTTTCATATTTCATTTCAGATTCTCCTGTTATGATGTCAGTTCCTCCAATGGCTATGAAGGGTGCTCCACCCCCGGGATCATTTGGTCAACCTCCTAATGCACCTCCCCCACATTTCCAATCAAGGGTACCAGCACCTGGTGGTTCTCAACCTCCTCCACCCATGCAGTCACGACAGCAATGGGGATCTTCACAGGTTCCACCTCAACAGATGTCAAATAACTTTAATGGATTTAATGCACCGCCCACAGGGCCAACTCCAATGGGAGGTGGACCTCCTAGAAACTCAATGGGGCAACTAAATAACACTCCTGCTTTAACGCAATCCATTCAGTCTCCATTACAGCAGGGGTCACCTGGCCCACGGATGTTTGCTCCTCCCCCTTCTTCGGTAGGCCCTCCACCCCCTTCTTCGATAGGCCCTCCTCCCTCCTCTTCGATAGGCCCTCCGCCCCCCTCTTCTGTTGGCCCTCCTCCCCTTTCTTCGATAGGGCCTCCTCCCCCCTCTTCTGTAGGCCCTCCTCCCCCTTCTTCGATTGGTCCTCCCCCTTCTTCTATCGGTCCTCCCCCTATGTCAGTGTCATCACAACCGCTTCTCAATGGGCCGAGCAGTATGCCTCCACAGTCTGTACCACCTTATGGTAATACTTCTGTTATGGGAACTCCTCAGGCTCCTCGCATGATGGGTGTGAGGCAGCAGCAGCCATCTTCACTCCCACAGATGCAGCAACAACAGTCGCCTCCACAGGTTCAGCAACAGCTACCCCCGCCCCAGCAACAATCATCCCCACATATGCTGCAGCAGCAACAACAACAACCACCACCACCACCTCCTACACAACAGCAACAAATGTACAATGTAAGAGCTCCACCCCCTGGGGGTACAATTGGTGTAGGGCCCCCTCCTATGAACAAAAGTCCTCGACCTCCAATGCCAGGTGCAGGCATGGGAGGTATAGGCCCTCCGCCTAGAGGACCGGATCCTCAGTTCAGAAATAGCCCTGGACCAACTCCTCCTGGCATGGAACAAACGTCACCTGCAGGAAACTATATGCAAGGTAAGTTGTTAAATAGAAATTGTTAATTAAATTTTTTTTACCTGTTTGTGTTTTTTTCCTTTTTTTTTAATTTTTTTTTTTTTTTTTTTCAATTCTATTTGTCTTGTTCCTGGTTTTTGTGTTGTCTTTTAATCCTAATCCAAGGCAATCCATTTCTAACAAAATTGGTTGTGTTTCCTTGTGTGTGTGTGTTTTTTTTCTTTTTTCTTTTCAGAAAAAATGAAACTTAGCCTGGGGCAAATTTCTTTGCTTTTTCTTTTGAAATTGTAATCTGATTGTGCATTGAGAACATGTTCTGTAAAACTGGAAAAAAGAGACAGTTTCTAAACTTGGATTTTTTTTTTTCACTATCATTAGTAATACTCATCAGTTTATATTTTATTTTTCTGGCAATCTCATTATACAATAATATTCTACCTTTTTTGTTTAAACTAGCAGATATGCTCCCTGATAGCTCTGATGAATTTAACATAATGAATTCCATATTAGTATATCTCTGAATTTTTGAGATGAGGTATTATTATTATTTCTATTAATATTCGGACCATCCTCATCTTGGTTGTTTTTCATACAACGTTTTGGCCGTTGCACTCTACGTCAGGTATCATCTGGTAGGTGTGGGAAAGTAACGAACCAAACCCTTTATTTATCCGATGGGGGTATATTGACCGTACTCCCCTCTTAGCATTAGTAGTATTGTTATATTGTCTCACACTAGGATTGAACCTAGAACCATCGGATTACTTTACAGTAATTTGTCTGATGCTGTAACCACTGCGCTATGTCCACATGGACACATATCAATAGAATTCCATATTGTTGTACATTTGCTTTTCCTACCAGGTCCTCCGTTGTACAACTTTTTTATTTGAAATCAAGCATTCTTGGCAAAATTGCTGAATTTCCTTGTGTCAAGAATGCACCCCAATTTTGACTTGGACGATTTGAATGAAAAAAAAGCGAGTGAGAGTCTTGTTATTATAAGATTTACCAGTAAACTCTTTGAACATATTGCCGTTTTACTTATTTTGCCACTTAATAATGTTCCCTTGAAATCAGGGTAGCTTGAGAAGAGTAAAAATACTGATATACAACATCCAAATTACTTGTAGTTTTGGGGCTTGTCTAATGTATACAGATGCATATTTTAAAAATTATTTATGAGACTTGTTTATTCACTACTTTATACTGTATACTCTTCATTCATATAAGAGTTCAGATTATTGTCTAGCTTGCATTACCTACCTCTGGGGTTAGGATAGATGTATAAAAAAAAAGTATCTTCCAGCCTGTAAGATGCAGGGTGAATTTTCAAGACTTATTTTGGGTGGCGGGGAAGAATCATCTTCGACACTTGGAAATACAGTATTTAACTTTTTTTTACTAAAATAACTTGAGCAAAAGTTAGCTAGTTGGAAATTCTGTTTAATCAGTTTCTGTGTAAATAAAATGTTTTTGAGATAAAATATCCAGTATGTAGAAATATATGATTAAACTTGAAATATGTTCAGTCCAGGAACATCACTATCAAGAGATAATTCAATACCAGGGTTACTAGGAGGGAAATAATCTGAGCTTTGTCTCGGACTTACCCTATACCAACGTTGGAATAGTGTCTAATTTGGAAATCGGGTGCGTCTGGAGGCAAGAAGTTCAACCTCTTGAGGCGGTTCTGCCTCAAGAGGCTGGTATTGAACTTCTGCCTATTATTTCAATGCCTGTGTTGGGTTAGTCTGAGATGAAGCTTGGATTATATCCCTTTAATTTCAAATCTGGCAATAATGTTTAATATTAATTTGTTTTTAATGTATTTATTTTACTTGAAAGCAGTAACTAAAGAAAATTGTCAATGGCTTTCGTACCATTTTACATTTAATCAAAATTCAATGTATGCTTAAGTGAATTCAAATGTTGGTAACAATTTGGTGTTGATTTCTTTGAAAATCTAATTGACTTGGTTAGAATATCAAACTTTGCCTTAATCATTTTAAAAATCAAGCCACTTGTTGTAAACAAAACTCCTTATTGCATGAATTGAGTGAATTTATGTCCGTTGAATAGCTGACAATCTGTATATTTAACCATATTTTATTGTATTTTCCCCATACGAATTATACTATCTTAGAAATGAATGCAATAAAAGCTGATTTAAAAAGACAATTGATTCTGTTAACTGAATAAGTACCAAAACCTTAATTTAACTGTAACTGTTGTTTTGAAACTGGTTTTTATGATAATTATCAGCAGTAACAAGTAATGGTTCTCACTGTACAATCGTTGTTGCTTTGCATGGTTCAATAGGATGTTCTCTGTTTCTTGGCCATGCAGTCGTCATGCACATCTATTTTTTAAAGTATCAGTGGATTTAAATATTCCTTTCTTGATTCATGAGAATTTATATAAAATTTCATTCTATTCACAAGGATTGGTTTGACCTAAAAAGATATCTGGAAAAACCCAGAGACACAGTTTTCAGTCTAAATTTTAATCAAAGAGGATATTTAAATATATAAGTCTAAATATTTAAAGAAAAATTTGAATTCATATTTTTATTTTTTTTATTTTTGAGGCTTACATTTTTTTAATATTTGGAGTGTGTCTAAAATGACTGGATTTCTTTGGACTGTTTCTTTGTTCCTTGGAATTGAACTTAAAATGCTATTTATAAATTTATGTAATAATCCTTTTTTTTTTTGTCCTTGGTGCGTGCATGTTATTTCAGTTTACATCTGTATTCTTTCCCTTGATGTATCATTCCCCTTATATCTTCTGAAATGTACGCACTGACCTAGCATAGGAACTGAAATTGTAAATCCAGAGACTGAATGGAATAGTTAAGAGAAACGAACCATGTCATTTTAGGTGCTCAACTGGACATTTTGATGCATGATTTTCATAAAATACAAGAAGCCGCAGCTCTTTTGTGTAGAGGAAGATCTAGACTTGCATCCATAAAAGTGACATTCTGAGTTCAGTCTTGAGTGTTGTAAAAACATTTTGGTTGTATTAAAACTAGATCAGAACATCCTGTTGCCATCAGTAAAGTAAAGAATTTGAAATCTTGAAGGTGATGTAAAGGCTGCAAAGTACATTGACAAAAACAATAAAGAAGACCATTTCTGATCAGACGGACTCTGATGTGATGCCTGTGGTATCTCTCTGAACAGTTTGGACCAGTTGGATCAGGGTTCACCTTATAACCAAGTCAGGTGCTCTTATATCCTCACTAAATTAGTTCAAGGACATGCTAAAAAGATTTTTTAGGGTTGTACCTGACCCACATGTTCGCGTGTGAGATTCTCCACGTTAAACTGACATAGTGTCACATCCAGTTCTTGAGGGGGAGGGTTCGGGAAAATAGGGCCAAAATCTACAAAAGTGAATAAATCAGGACGTGTCCCTATCCTAGAATTTCATTAACTTTTCTAAGTATTAAGAGAACCCAAAATATTAATCTTTAGAAGGTTTTGTCTCCCTGCAATAACCAATAACATAATAAAATAAAAAAAAGCTTGAAATGTGGTCTATTTTATGTAGAATGTTTACTTTTTCTCAAATGAATTGATTAAGGTATTTTGCAGAGCAAGCATGACAAATGCAATCATCTCTTTTGCAATCTCCTTGCACTAAAACATTTTGGGGGAGATTTAGCTTTAGATATAGATGTTAATAAGAAATTCAGGTGAATTACTTTTCGGGATATTCAATTCGATATACAACAGTGTCATTAATCTCAAATTTTAACCCCAAGTTTATTGAGATTTATGAGAAAAATAAAATCAATTTAGAAAAAAATTATTGCTGCTGAAATATCAGAAAAAAAATATGATATTATCATCATCTTTGTCATTTTTGAAACAAAATTGGATTTGAGAAAATCAGTAGACAAGAGACCTAAATCCCTCATGTTAATATTTAGCATGTTTTGTTTCTGATATTAAAAATGAAAACATTAACCTGTTTAAACAGTTTCATCTGGGCTTGGTTGATCTATTCAGAGCTTTGAACTGCAAAAAACTTAACAGTATTCCAATGCGGCTGCAGTACAAATCGCATGCAGCTCCTGTGGCTTACATACCTGCTTGCTACTATGTGTATCAAATCTGTGACTTCCACTGCTGGTAAGAATTTCTATTCCGTTGACCATGGGGCTTGGAAAACTGTTGCTACTGTCTGTGAATCAGAGAAGGACAGACGGACATGGATGTGGCTGCTACCTAGTCATCTATTCTGTGTGCAACCCTTCGAGTGAGTTCTTGCATGTTGCTTTCCAGTGTTGGCCTCACACACACCATAGCATGCTACTGTTTTATTTCCATGTCAGGGGGTGCTACCACACCCAGGCTCCACATCCCTACCATCAAGACCAGTAACACAAGTGGAGATATGGATGAGTTGCCTGCTCCTTACCATGGACAAGCCCAGTATTCACATCAAATCAAAGCGTCCAACTTTCTGTTGACTACCGGCAACTCAGGTTGGCAAAAACAGTGTTTGTCTCCTTCTGTTATTATTTACTAACTACCACTTCATTTGTTGCTCTTGTTATACTGACCAAATCACTTGTCTTATTTCTATCCATAGCTATATTTCATGCCACTGCTATTTTCCTACTTTTGTTACTCTTGCTCTTGCTTTGGGAAACATGGCCACTTTTAGCCATTTTTTTTTTTCTTTTTTTCTTTTTTTCTCCTTTGCTTGCTTGCTTCGTAAGTTGGGTAGAAATTGAAGGAGACTTTGGTTTTTCTCTTGTATTTCATTACCTCATAACATTTTTTCTTTTTTTTTTTTCTAACCTTTCATTCTATTTTTCCATTTCTTTTCATTTTCAGTCAAGTGGAAACAAACTCTTTTTTTTCTTTTTTTTTGCTTCAAATAAAAAAACATTTCACACTTTATTCAACCGATGATGCTACTAGCATTTCCTTTTCCCACAATGGAGCCAATCCAAGCTTCACTTTACCATTTTTTTTTCTGTTATGCTTGAAGTTTGATTTTATCATCTTTCTTTCCCATTTAGGAATGCAGTTGATGAAAACATTGCAAAGTTATTTCCACGTTTGGCCACTGAATGATATTCACTGTGAATAGTAAATAAAACCCTTTGAATAGTCAGTCTTTGATTATTGACTTAAGCTAAGAGCATTTCTCTTCTTTTGGTCTCGATTAAACCTTTTATAACTAGAATATAAAGTTTGATATAGCTCAGTTTTATTCCTTGCATTGTCTGTCAGTACAGACTGATTCAATATTATATGAAATAATTTAATCAAACTAGTCAATTGGATTACTCTTGTTTTCTTTATTATTCAAATCAAGTGTCTGAAAACAGCTTTCATATCCCCAAATATAAAACAATATACACAGCTTCCATGCCTGTATGATTTTACTTCTAAATAGCTAATATACAATCTCATTCTTGCCAAGATCATTATAAAATGTGAACAAAAGTTTTCTGATAATTTTAGTGTCACGAAAAGATTTTGATTTATTTAGATGTTATTTTCTTCAATAAAATGAATAATGCTAGATATAAGATTAGGACTTGATGCTGGCATCTTTCTTCAAATAGTGAACAAAATGGTTTATCTTATCTTTTATAGATCTTCTAATAATGATATATACACGTGTTTGAAAGGATAAAACACCATTTTTTTCTTTCTGATGGGATTAAACTAGTAAACGTAAGAAATAGCAATTTTCTTATGAGATTTTTTTATCAGAATTAAATAGACTTCAAAGTTATGTTTATTTTTCCCTTTTTATAAGCATTTCTATTCTTTGAGACTTTTTCCTTACATTACCCAGATGGGTGACTGGCTGGGAATATTAGTGTTGTAGGCAGCCTCTAGGATGTCTGCGGCTGTTTTAGCCTATGCTCTGTCACCGATTAACTGAACATCTTGTCAAGTTAGAACCATGTTCACAATCCAGTCCTTTCTCAAGCACACACTGGTTCATGGAAAACACGTGACAGTGTGCTCTTCTAGGAGCTGCCATACTTGGATCAATCGGCAGAAATCAAGTTTGTATGCATGTATATAGAAGATTACATAAGATTTTGAAAAGATCTTCTCTGATTCTAATTCTGGGTATTTCATTACCTTTGATTGTATTTTGAGCTTGAATCCTTCCAGTTTATTTTTCCTAGAAGTTCCAGCTTAAAGATTCTATGATGGACATACACTGATTACTTTGACTGGTTTCTCTTTGTATTTTTTTTTTCCTTTGTTCAACTAATATGGCTTAATCCTTCATATTGGTCATCTGAAAATGATTAGACATTAGTGGACAAAATGTTG
The DNA here is from genome assembly GCA_963457665.1 of Thysanoteuthis rhombus. Taxonomy (NCBI): domain Eukaryota; kingdom Metazoa; phylum Mollusca; class Cephalopoda; order Oegopsida; family Thysanoteuthidae; genus Thysanoteuthis; species Thysanoteuthis major. The sequence continues at coordinate 28,949,130 of OY735227.1, forward strand.
AGGAAGGGAATTTTACCTTATTGACTACTGAATCATTTTAGTTGTTTTGGTTGCAAATAGATAAAACAAACTTTTTTTTTTTTTTTTCCTTTTGACGATTTTGACTCATTTTTGACTCATTTTTTTTCTCTGATGAATCAGCTGAAATGTGATTACACTTGAAAAAAGTTCAAATTGTCCGAAAAGTTGGTATGTTAACAGCTCTTCTCAGTTATAGACAATAGATAAAAAAACTGGTTGCTCAAGTTTATTTTGCTTTATTCTGCCACAGTTGTCAATTCAATGTTGCTATTTTTTTAGTACCTTTCTGTTTTTATGATTGCTTTTGTCACTGGAATACGTTTGCCGTGTGAGTGTTTATTGAACACTGCTTTTTTTATTAGGCTTTATTAAGAAAAAAAGCTGTGGCTCTAAATGCACTGTAAAAATACCTATATGAAATTATAAAGAACATTTCTGAATAAAAAAGAAAATAAAGGTCTCTATTCTCTTTGAGGTTTTATTATATTTGATTTATTTGAATAATTGAATTAAGCTGTTCCGTATGCTTAGAAACTGCAGTAAACCTCTGATTCAAGGAAAGCAAGAGATTGAGAACAAATAGATAACTATACATAGATTTTTTTCTGACTGTTTTCCTCACCTTGGTTCATCTTTTGAATGCAATGTTTTGGCCGTTGTACCCTAGTCTGAAAAAATTTTTCACATTTTAATGGTCCCTCATCTAAAAAAAGATTCTGACAGAAATTAACTGATAAATGTTTTATCTGAAAAACCCCTAAAAAACAAAAAAACCCCAAAAAGAACCAGTCATGATTGATATTGTATCTCATCTCACAGGACCAGCAAATAGTCTTGATTTTGAACTGTTCTTTTCCTATTAACTCTTCCACCCATTCCAATATGCAAAATGGTTGTTAATTCCTTGTCTGACTAATTGACTTGAATTTTTCTCAAGGGAACACAGTCGATTTATCTTTTTCAAGTGCTGATCCTAGACAGTAATGATATTACTCATTGCAAAATTACAAATCTCATAAGCTACTCATTTTAACCCCTGAAATTGTTTTTGGCAAGATTTTATCTATGGAAGAATTTTTTTTTAATTTTCTGGTGAAAAAAAACCCAAACCAAAATCCAATTTTTCTCAAAAAAATATTTTAAAATATTGTCGAAAACTAAACTAAGAGATGAGATAGATTTTATTGGAAACTTGAATATACCTGGGCTTTTAAGGAAGCAATAAATGAAGAAAATGTCAACTTACCTGGTATTTACAGTGGCTTGTTAGTGATCTTAGTTATGGCTAAGCTCTTAGATTACACTCACCACTCAATCTGGAATCTTTTATTCAAGCAACTTTAAATGATTGATTCCTGAAATCAGCATGTTGAAACTCCGGTGAAAATGACTTCTTATAATTATTAATTTTTGACTAGTATATTCTCTCATTTTAATCTTTTTAGTTGTTTTTTTTTATCAAAACTTTGATCTGGGCTTCACTCTATGGCAATGAGTAAATAGTGTGGATTGGAAATAAAGGAAAAGCTCTGAGATTCAAACTCGCATCCAGAGGAGCCTGGTTAAATGTATCAACTGCTCTTACTGACTGAGCTACAAGAAGTCTACAGCTTGACTGAAAAGAACTTCCACTTAATTTCTGATCCACTGGGTTTACCTGCTTGTACATGGACAGCCTGAGTAAAGTTGCAATAAAAGAAATGAAGATGAAAGAAAACGGTTCTGGTTCGTCACACAATAGAAACCGTCAAGTAATCATCATTTGGCAGCATACCTTATTAGTGGTGATCAATAAAAAAAAATTGAAATAGGGGTGATCAATGAATAAGTTACTTCTTTCACCTTTTGTTTGTCCAGTGTTCGCTAAAAAGTCTGAATTTCCCAAAAAAACAAGTGGGCACAAACTAAGGAATCAATTTAGCATAAACTTACATTGTACATTGCAACTTCCCCTCCCCTAAAAACCTGTTTTCGGGGGAGGGGGGGACAGAATTTCTAAAAACCAAAATCTTCTTGTTAGACATAATAAGGAGCAAATGTCTAAATTTTCAGCCTTCTAGCTCTACTGGTGCAGCCTGTATGCATGATACAGATATAATCAGCCGTACCAACTTGAAAACTGAAGGAAACCTATGTTAACAATTTTGGTGGACGGTTTCTGATACTAATAAAAAATTAATAATGGTTGACAATGCTTCTCCATCTGATAAAAGTAAAGATAAATTGCTATGACTTCTTTCATTCTCCTTCCATTTCAACTATCACTCGAATCTTTTTTCTTTCCTCTCTTGCCTTCACTCCTGAAGGCTGATATCAGAATTTGAATTAATAAATAACACAAGGTTAAAATGAATTATCTTTATCATCAAACATTTTTGCAAGAGGAAAACTCGCATATTTCAGTTGGTCACTGGATGAAATTCTCCCTACTTTGATTGATTTTAATTGCAACAAGTTGAAGTTCTACCTTATTGAATGACTGCACACGAGTAACCAAGGAACCATTTTAATAAAATTGATATTTTTGATTAGGCTCAAATGATCTTTTCTCAAAGTTTGGACTAGATGGATGCATTATAATTCTGGGAAGTGATCAAGCTTCAAAATGAAAAAAAAAACAAACAAAAACAACCCTGAACGTTGTAGCTCCAGAAATGAGGAAAATATCCCCTTTCTTTAAAATGGTTTGTTTGGTACTTATGTGTGGCCACTCAATTATTTCAAGCAAGAAGCATAAATGCTGAATAAAACATATCTAAACCTTTGTTAAAGCTAAAATGATCATTTAAAAGAAAAAAAAATATTTTGATCGTGTAATGGAATGTGTGAGGTTGAAACTACAAGAGCCATTAGCTGTGCCTATATATAAATCATCATGGCACAGTTCAGATGTTCTCCACAAAATAACTCGAGTAAAATTTGTTAAAGGATGTCGTAGGGTAGCTACCTATTGCTGGAGTCTTTTTCTGAATATAAAGACGAGAGGGAAAATAGAATTATATTTGAAGTTTATTTTTTTTGTTTTTTTTTTGTTCCTTGCAGGACCCCCATCACAGAAATCATCCAGGGCGCCATCTCCCATTGCCAATCAATCGTATGATGCACTTGAGGGTCAGTTCACATGTGGAGGGCCACCACCAAGTAAATACAATTTTTGAGTTTTTATATTCTACATTTTTCTTTATTTGTTTAGTACTAAGATGTTAGATTAGTTCAGCGTAACATTTTTCCTGATTTTATTTGCAAAAAAGCATGCGTTAGCTGAAGGTTTTTTAAAATTTTTATTTAATCTTTTTTTCAATCTATCAAAAAAAATCATTATTGATATTTAATTGGCTTGGGATTTGCAAACTTTGCAGTTTTTGTATCAAATATTTTTGGGTCTGGTTTTCTGGTATTTTTTTTTTCTCTCTTCTCTCACCTCTGAAGCTAACATTCATATTATTTTAACATATCAATAATTTTTATTGTTAAGAGGTTCAGAACGTCTTCAATGTCCAACCTTAAAGGCATATTCTTTAACACACAATGCATGGAAATTTCCCTGTGATGTCTAGGAAGATCTGAGTTGAACTGCAGAAACACTTTGGAGCCATTCACATATATTCGATTATCCTAGAAAGATGGTTGCAAAACCCATAATCCTTGCGTACTTGGCACTTCTATAATCTGATCCCATGGCATAGGAACCTAACATGATGAGGAATCCAGAAGTTTAACATAACATTGACATAAAACCTCAAAGTTTATTGTTACAGAAACATCAAATCTGCACTGTATATATATATTTTTTTTTCTAAGGATTTATTTGAAATGTGTCATGAAAATCAGTTATCAAAGATTCGAGTGCATTCCTTTTTTTTCTCCTCTCAGTATGTGTATTTCTTTATTTGCTCCTTATTTGTAGTGTTTGTGCATTTCATTAAAAAGTATCATTTTTAGAATATGATTCCATTTGTATATGAAACTTCTTTTTTTTTTTTTTTTTTTTTTTTGTGATTACCATGTATGCTGAAATTTTTAAGCATCAAGTATTCTCCCTGATGGATCACATCAGTCTGTTTAGACCCTATAAACATGACATTCTGATGGACAAAATACTTCCTTATGTTGTAGAATCATTCTATCCATTGAATATTTGATTAAACTTGAATCAGTACTTAAGTTTTAGGGTTGACTTATATACAGTACGTTATCGTATTTAACACCTTGTCAAGAAATGAGCCCAAGCATCTTGGCAAGACTGTTCGCTTTAATTAGGTAGGTCTAGTTGACCTTTTTTTTTTCTGGATGGTCTTGCTCCATCAATTAATCTACTATATATTGCTGTGGCACTCATCAGCATAATTAGTCAAATGACTATTTGTACACTTGGTGCTTTTGTAGCATAGTTGTTTTTAAAATAGGCACTATCATTTCGTTAAATATAGACTATAAAACTTAGTGTACAATTTTTGATTTTTTTTTTGTGTAAAGTAGAATTATTATGACCTGGAGTAAGAACATTTGTGAAATTTTTTGTGTGTCTATTTTCTTCTTGTATTTTATAGTTTGAGTTGCTTCATGTTCCTTCCTTACTGTCTTTTAATATATAGTAACATGAATCTGCTTTGTTAATATTGCAGTGGTGCCACAAGGTCCACCTACAGGACCCCCTCAGGGCATGCCTGGACCTCCGCCCAAGCAGGGAGGAATTACTGGAAAACGCCAATACCCTCAGATGGTAAACTGGTTTTCAATCCTTGCCTATAAATGTATTTAAAAAAAAAAAAAGTGCATTTTTTTTTTCCTGTTTTTTCATAAGTAAATATTCTTAGCATCTTCTGCAAGATGATCGTATGGTTTGTATTCGAAATAAGAATGATAAAAATCAACCATGAAAAAACATTTTTTTTTTCTTGTTGCAGTACATAAATATTATTGAATAACAGTTGAGGTACATGAATTTAAGCTTTTGAAGTTAATTAAAATCATAATTTATGCTTATATTCTAAAGTTGGTAATTAAATGTATGAAATTTTTATTAGGAAAAAAAGAAGAAATTAACAGTTTTTATTGGAGCCGAAGAATTTGTTACATCAGAGTTTTCATAGGAATGAAGTGTTCCAAATCAAATCCTTGCACAAGTACAATTATCCCTTTTTAAAATTCTGAATGTGCTTAAGAAATATAGCTTGTGTTCTTAGAAATGTTGGTACAATACATCATATATAATTTGAGATGGTAATAGAAAAGACGAAGTTGACCAAGGAATATTATAAAATACTATAAACTCTCTTATTGATGGACTATTAGGGGTGAACAGGTGTTGATGGAAATTGTCTGGTTTTATATATCTAGAAAACAAAACTTTCATTTTTCTCTGAAAACTTGGATTGCACCAATAATTTCATCTATTCATTATTTTCTTTAGTGCATCCATAGTTGATTTTGTTAATGGTTGTAATTTGCACGCACCCAAATCCGAAGATTGCTGTATTAGTTAATATATGTTCTTATAAGGTAAGCGTTTGGTCGCTTGCCATTGCTAATCATAAGATCCTAACAGACTTGACTGTTAATTTCAAATATTCCCCTGGTGGACGAAATATTTACAATGAACAGATTTTATCCAGTATTTCTGGAACCCGATGAGAGGATTTCCAGTATAAGGAAAAATGTTGGAAGCTAGGTGAAGGTATAAAAATGTTTTCCAGACATCGTTTTGTTATAGGTTGTATTTCTGTCAGAATCTGTAGGTTTTTGAAAATTGCAATAGTTATGAATTAATAAGATATTGGTCATTATTTTGATTCGGGTCCCAGTCTTAGAGACTGATTGCCATGGTTATAGATCCATGGGGATTGGATTAGCTCTTGGTTGGATTATCAATTTCGAGTCAAGTAGTGAAATGTTGCAGTAACAAAATTGCAACGATTATCTACTTATATAACAAACAGTGTGAGATTTTTTTTTTTTTCTTTTTTTCCATCTGTCCCTAACAATGGACTCTTCCCACTCAAAGGTGATAATTTTGCTGATACAAATATCTCTTATCCATCATTTGAAACGAGTTCAGTATTTTCGTTTTTAAACAAAAAAACAAAAAAAAATCTAAACATCTCTTTGAAATTTGAATACATCTCGGACATTTTCTTGGGGATTAACTAGATAATTGATAAAAACATTATTTTGATCGAGGTCCACATCCATTAGCTTGACTAACATGGTCTCAGAACCAAGGAATTTATTCTCGCTGTTGGTTGGATTATCACATGCTATAAATCTAAATGTCAGATTATGAAGTTGACATTCAAGTTTTAAATTCATCCTAAATTATTCCATTATCACTAAATTATACTCAGTACTCATCTTTCTTCAGCTTTTCTATTTACTCATTTATTTTTCAGAGTCACTATTGGTATAGAATTTCAATATTTGTCCCTTTGCTTATTCATGTAAGCAGTTGTTGTCTTTCTGAAACTCTGTCACATAATTGAGGCTCAGGCATCTCCAGTTTTTTTCTAAACACTTCAGCCTTTTTTTCATCCTGTTTTGTTCATACTCAGTACCACTAACAAGATCAGGCCTCTCTCCGAGAGGCCATAACTATGAGTAAAAGCCAACATAAATTATGTATAAAATCTTATAATTCAAGATAGATCTAGCCCTTCTCTGCTTTCAATCTACAAAAGAGCTAAATCTGTAAAATTTGTTTGGTATGTCAGCCAGTCATTCAGTGATGGTTATAGGTAAAAGAGATATTAATGCATCTAAAAATTCAAAATGTCGACCTTGTATGCAGATCACCATCTGTTGTTACCCCAAGTCATGATTTGGCAATGGAAGTTTCTGGAATTTCTTGTCTCCCAAGTGTCCTCTAATAATGTTCATGGGATTTAAAGAAAGTCGGACTACAGGACTTGTATCTGTGCTGTTTCAAGTATTGGAAAATATTTGCTTATTCAAATTTTTTTTTTTTTTTCTTCTAATCTTTACGTTTCAATGTTAACCATTTCTCCTATTTGGCTTGTTAGTTATTTCAATCTTTTAGGCTGGTACATTCCATTGCAAATGATTGGACGTTTAACATTTCAAGTGTCAAATATGTCAAGTATACAGTTGAGTTTTGCTGAAAAAATCCAAAATATCCATTAAACCATGATAGATTTCAAGATTTGATCAAAATATTTTGATTACAAAACAGTGTAAACTACTGGCTGGTGAAATTACTCAATTTTATTACTTGCTGTTTTTCGATTTACTTTAAAAGAATTTTCCACTGAAGAATAAATTCTTCTTAATCTAAAAATATTTTATCATACGCCATACTACTTAGAATGATATTGGAATTTTTCGTGCTATTTTAAAAATACCAAGGAAGACGCTTATTGTAATCACTGGTTTTTTCAGATGACAATAATTAGCTGATAACATGAAGTAACAGTTAAAAAAGATTGGAGCAGTTAGCATTCATTGTTATAAATTTGTTGTTAATTACAACTTTCCATTACATCACATTACGACTTTTACATTCTAATTATTAGTATAAACTTAATTTCTAATTCATTTTTAATAAAGTGTTCGGGGACCGACTGATTTTGATATCAATAACTGTCTAATAACATTTTCTGTAATAGCAATAAATGGCCTTTTCTGTATTTTCTGTTTAAAAGTTTGTTGACTTGCATATTTATGACATTGCTTTGATTTGTTTATTGACGGTTATCAATTATCAGAAAATAATATTTTTACAGCCTTCTATGACGTCTCCACCAGCCCCCTCACCTCAGACGTATTCTTCAGTAACAGCTGGTGTGCCGCCTCAACCTCCAGCTGGAATGAATCAGTCATACCCTACTGACCCTATGGTCACACAGTCCCCACCACCACCACAACAACAACAGCAACCACCCATGCCATACTCCAGTCCAGGAAACATGGCAAATTTGAATGCAAATTTCAGTAACCTTAGCACACAGGTAAACACTACTTGTCTCCCTTTGTTTTACGTCTCAGCCCTTGGTTCAGCCTTCCTATTTGCTCAAGGCTTTTTCTTCTCTCTTTTTCAGGACTACAATGATGTCCTTGATCTGATGCAGCAGCGCCAGTTGATTGGAGCTGAAGGAGTGGAGACACCAGCCAACTGTTTACCTAATGAATTTAGTAAATCCAATGTTAGTCCCGAGTAAGTAACAATGTTTGCTTCGAATAATCTTTAATTGGTCAATCATCAGTAATGCCTTTCGAAGGAGATGTAACATTCCATAAATGTACATGTCAAGTTAATAACACATCTTATGCACTGTCAAGTCATTTTGAAAGTGACAGTTGTATGAATTGATGAGATATTTGTAAAGAAAACATATTTCCAAACTAATTTCACTTGGTGAATGCAAACTAAAAACTCAAGCTGACAGATTTTGATTTTGAATTTATTGTAAAATCAAGTGCAGTGGTTTTATCCCTGCCACTTCTTAATACTGTTAGTTTTCAATTGTGAACTAACTCCCTGCCATTCTCTGACACTTAACACTTCAAGTTTTCGAACATAAACGAACTCCATGCATTTTTTTGCATGAAAATATTTCATTAACATGTGGCAGGGAATAAAAGCACCGCCATAAAATAAATCCAAGTGAATAAAATAGCATCCTGATTATAAGTATTGGATTTTCCCTTTTTCTATATTTCATATTACTATCCTTGAATGTTTCAGTTTGAATAGAAATAGTTGTTCTATTTCCTGCTATTCATAGGATTTTTTCATCCTTCCTCATAAAGATTGCTTTTTTTATCTGAATACATTATTCATGACTTCAATATTTCTAATGAAGACTCTGAAAAAATGCTACTTGTTAAGTCTAGACCAGTGGTTCTAACAACCCTGTTGCATTTAACCCTACATATCCTCCTTCATTTTGAAATCTCATCTAGTAATTTTTTCACCATTATACTGACTGAAATTACTCCCTAATTCCATCCCAGACTAAAATTTCTCCCCTAAGGAAATTCCTCCCCTGGGAGCCGAGAGCTTCTGTTTGGGAATCACTGTTCTAGACAATATCTCGGATTTCATTTTAACAAAAATTTGGATTATGTCATTGATCTTATTTAAAACCTGGGATACTTAGGAGCTCGAAACATTTAAATTGTGTATTATGATTTGGTTTGATTTAAAAAAAATCAAATGTTTTCTCTCCAGAATATTTCGCTGTACATTGATGGCTATACCTCAAACTTCTGCATTATTAAACAAATCACGCCTGCCATTGGGAGTCATCATCCATCCATTCAAGGATCTTACAGTATGTATCAGTTTTTCGGAATTCTTTATATCTACATTCCCTACTTTTGAAGGGAATTTTCTTCACATCTTAGACGACAGATAGATTAATAAATTGGAACTTTTTTTCTTTTCATTTTTGTAGTAAAATTGAAATCAAATTACTTACAAGTTTGAGTTTTGAGAAATCTTCAAAAGACTTAATATGATTGAAGAATGCATTTTAAAGAAATGACTACAGATTAATTTATCATAATCTTCAATTACTACTTTAGGAAACAATTATAACTTTGATTACTATTTTCCTTCGTCTTAATTTTAGTTGCTTTTCATCACTACTCCTGGCAGTGAGTAAAGAGTTCTTATTAGAAATGAAGAATCTAAGTTTTCAGTAAGATTTGAATTAGCCCCTTTTACCTTGTGAGATGAAGGGAAATAGTGGTCAAAATCATTAGCAATGGTTTATAACACTTTATCTAATAAGAAAAAAATAGTGAAAGATAATTACTATTATTGTCTTTATTTTTATTTAATGATATTTTACTGAATGTATACTCTATTCATTATTAGGAAACCTTTCTATTGGTCAACTGAGAAAAAACAAAGATCAAAAGTAAAATTATTCAAACTTAAACAAAAAAAATCTTTAAAATGATTACCAATTTCAACTTGGAGAATTTATTTAATTATATCCCCGTATATATTTTCCTGGTGAAATCAAATTCCAATTCTTTTTACGTACATCATATAGTTTATGTAAAAGGGTTTTATAGATTTGTTTTTGTTGTCCAACTTAGTTTTGACTGATTGGTAGATGCTTGGACATAAAGTATCAGCTGGATCAGACCGAAAGATATGGCCTTCGAAATTTTAATGATTTAGAATACTGAAACTAACCAAAATAGCCAAATTAAGTTAAAATAATTCTTGAACTTTTTATAATGATGCATGATTATTTTTGATACTCGATAGTTGAAAAAAGATTACTTTCAAAGACGTTATTTTCTTTATCCGGAATAAGTCTCAAAAATTTATCCTGCGTTCTACAGGCTGAAGGTTACTTTCTTGAAAGGTAGTTACTCTATTTTTATTCTTTTTTTTTTCAAAATTGGAGTGTGTCCTTGAAGACGGAGCGTCCTTGACGCCAGGAAATAAGGTATTTTAAATCAGATTCATTGGTATTTATAAAGTTCTTGTTCTATCTTGATAAATCCTGATAGAAAAAACGTTTGCTACTTCTCAGATTGGTTAAAATTTTGCTGTTGACGTATTTAAATAATGCAAAATCTTGTTACTAAGGCCCCTGACTCAACTTTAATTCAGTTTGCAGAGATAACAGATTAAGCAATTATTTGTAAACTTAGGTATTAGATAATAAAACATTAAAAGATCCCCCAAAAACATAGGACTTGGTCAGCTGATTTTCTGCCTTAGGGGCAAACATCCAAAAAGACAAACTGTCTGCCAACAGAGGATGTTAAAAAAGGAGAAATAGCAAAACAAGAACCATAAGTTCAATGATGCACCCACCGTCCTTGGTGGTAGCAGGAACAGTAATATGAGGATGATTTACCCGAAGGTCTGGACAGAGTTTCATGTCAATCCAACTTGATATGGCTGAGCAAATTGACATTTAAAATATTAGAAACTGACTGACTGACTGACTGAAAAGTGTTTTATAGAGATGTGTGAACACTTCTAAAAAAACATCATTTGGCATATCTTCTTCTTTTGTATATCAAAAGAAAAGTTGATCATTTCTTCCAGTCAACTAGGCTTATTGATTCATGACAGATCTCGCATATTCAATGGTCTCTATATCCAAAGAAAACCTAAATCACTTTGGTTTCACCTTCGTTGTTTATTAATTCCTTTAAACTCCTTGTGGAGTATAGGGCCACGATCGCTCTGCTGCAGTTTCAGTCGCAAGTACTTTTTTTTTTTGTGGTGGATCTGCTTGCCTCACGCCTAAACCTCCTTTTTAACTTCGGCTTGTAGATTTTTTCTGTTTAATAGACCGTCTTACAGAGCTAAAGAGCTCCAACTGCCATGGTCTTCCCCCATACTTTTGGGGAAAACTAGATTCATGCCTTTCCCAAGGATATATTAGTTCAAAAATCTTAAACTCAGTCTGCCAATTCCATTTACTGTGCTGGTAACCATCACGGCACTTTGCACCTCCTCAGTTTTATCCTTCTATGCACTGGATAACCCTTCTTCTTCCCCCCAGGGATTTTTTCGGATTATTTAACATCTTGTTGTTAACATGTTTTGATTGATCATTCAACAGCCTTCTTCAAGTATAATGGTAGTAAACAGAAAATCTTTTCCTTCAATAGCAGCCAATGGATTCATGTGTTTCTTTTTTTTTTTTTTCTTCATTTCTTTCCTCGTTAGAGTAAGATTTTCCAGGAAAAGAAAGAAATCACTGGAATCCTAAACTATAAATATTGTGACCAATCGGTTTCAAATAATACACCTGAAGAAGGCCGTAGAATGAATCAACCAAAATAGCTTACAACATGAACAAAGAGCTTAAATGACCTTTCTCAAAACTATGCACAGTATCTTTTTTTGTTTTTTCTTCCAAATAGTTTTTTTATAGAAGTTTTAATCAAATCCATTCTAAGAAACTATAACTGCTTCAACACCTTCTGAAAGAATAGCATGGAGAATAAGCATTACTGTTTGCTTCTATCAAGATTTATTAAGCATAGATTATTTTAAAATGTTTACAGATTTTTAAAATTATTCTAACCTTTATACTAATTTTCAAATTGACAAGTCTAAACTCTTAATAACTCTTTTGTAAACATTTTGTTCTGCGCAGAGTAAAAAAAAAGATTTGCTTGTAATACATTTATGCCAGGCATTTATTCATTTGGTTTGCTCGGATAGTGTAATGGTTTGCTGAAGGTCCTGGGTTCAATCCCTGGTATAAGCAAAGAATGAAGAAAACTATTCATTAGGATATGTTTTCTTTGCAGCAAATTAAGTATACTCTAAACTGTGTAATTAGAGGTGGAGGTATCCTTTTTTTGTTGAGTTGCTTCTTGCCAAGGGGGTGGTCATAAAAACCTGTAAGAATAAAGTCCTGGTCCAGACCAGACTTGCTAGAATGAGTTAGCTGATGTAGCAGAAACTTGAACTTGGTTTATACTCCATTGGGAGTAAGAGTCGGACACCATTTATACTCCATTGGGAGTAAGAGTCGGACACTTCACTTATTTATACAACCATTTAGTGTTGCCTGATCTCTGGAATTTATTGGCAAAACTGGCTACAATGATCATGATTTTTTACCATTCTATCTTCTTTGATATTTGCTAAGATTATAATGGTGGATCAATAAGTCTGTGGCCTGACTTATAGTGGAATTTCGATATGAAATTTTCACTGAATAATATTTGATCTACGTGATTAATATCCACCACTGAATTAATTGCATTGGTAAGGAAGGGGATTGTTGAAAAATGAATATTTGTTGAGCAAAATAAAAGCTTTTTTCATTGCTTTATCTATTGGTATAGGTACTACTTAGCTTAGATTGCTGGGGTATAAGGATTAGGGCACTTGTCTTTAAAGCGGGAAGGGGCTGCTTGTATGCTTTCTATGAAAATCGGCATTCAAAATCCTGGCTTTGATCTGAGCTTGAACATCAATTTCTGACACCTGTAAGAAATACAAAAAATTAAATACAAACAATTTCAGACATAAGGCAGGCCTGTATTTTTTAGATGAGGGAATATCATTATGTAAAGTTTTTTGTGGACAGGGAGGGGCCCGGCTTTTTGACACCAAATACAATCAACAGCTGTAGGAACAAAAATCTACCACACCCGATAATAGATAATGGAATGCAAACAGTTGTAGAGCCAGTCTCTCCCCTGTCTCAATGGTCAGAAATACACCCATTCATCACCTGGAGATGGTCGGAGGGTACGATGGCCGAAAGTTTGTGTTAAAAAAATCAACCAAGATGAGGATAAAAGTCTGCAAAAGACTTTACATAAAATGGCAGGCCTGTTCTCATAGATGATTATAAATTGTGGTCGTACATATTATTTATTTGTTTTGAAGCTTCATGAGAGTGAAGCTTCAGTATGTGTCATGCTGAGTATTGATTGATATGAGAAAATATTGTATTCTTCAGTAATTCTTAAAACAAATGATACTTGTGTTATTATTCATTTATAAATGTGTTTTGGTGGACAGCTGCTCACCACTCATGAATCTCTAATTTCAAATATTTGCCATTAAATTAAGTTATCAATTCTACATTCCACCTACCTTTGTCCCTGCACATTTCAACTTGGAATTCTTTGAGGTCATTATACTCAAATTAGTAGGACTGCTTTTTTTTAATGTAACTATTGCTTCGTCAAATATAAATGCATGTCTGGTTGAAAATGATGGATGAGGAACGTCTTAATTTTTGTTGATTTTTTCTTGTTTCCTCACAAAAGTAAGTAAGCTTGGATACTGTTACACTCTATGGATCCTAGCATACATTTTCTTGTGCAGAAATGAGAAAAATTAAAAATCAACGTTGTTCCTTGTCCATCATTCTTAATCAGATAAGCGTTAATGAAGGGTTACTGCATAAATATATATTATATATATATATATATATATATATATATATAATGATGTAAATGAAAATGAGGATTGTCAAGATTTAGACTATTTACAGACAAATGAACTATTAATGGCAAAAAGTAAGTTTAAAAATGACTCAATGTATTTGCCAGCTTATAAGGCCCCAGGTTTTCAAGAGTTACTCATGAGACTACAGCTCACAGCATTTCATTCAAGCCCCATGGCTGTTCATTTATAACTTTCAGACGACTTCCTAATAATAGTATTATATTGAATGCAGTGTAAATTTGCATAGTATTGAGTCACCGTAGTCACAATCACTAACCTGACCAAGCAACAAAGGTTAAAGGTATTCTTCCCTTTTCACTTGTCTGTCCAACCATCAGTGTGTCAATTTCAGTGTTCTTGGTCACATTTTTTGGCTTAAAGCCTTGAAAATTTACATTTGTACTTTAGTAGCTACTTTCTAGTAACTGATCTTTTCATTTTTTTGAAATAAGTTTTTTTTCACTTGTTTTTAGGAGGTGCTAATTTACAGTAATAATTCTTTGTGAAATGGAACTAGTTTAACCACTGCCATAATGTAACTTGATGACATTGTAGACAAGCATTGTTGGAATGAGATATATATATATATGTATATATATATATATATATAGAGAGAGAGAGAGAGAGTACGAGCAAGTAATATTAATTTAAAAAAAAAACAAAAAAAAATGTTCTTCATCTTTGTTCAACTGGTTTCCTTGGAATTAACAACTCCAGTCAGTCAGTGCCTTTGATCTGGGCAAGTCATATATTGCTATTTGTAACCTTGTATCACTATCTGAAGAGTCAGGATGGGGTAGGTAGGTTGGTAAAGTCTTGAATGATAGAAAGATTAGAACATGTAGTGTGGAGGTCCCGTGAGAAAAATGAAGCAACTTGGCTATGGTGATTCATTTTTAGGCAGAGGTAGCAATAAATTGTCAATTATGTAAATGTGCATCTTATATGCCAGCAAATATAGTAATTTTCAATGGTTCAGTTTTGTTCGTATACAAGTCACCTTAAATGGGATTAATGATTAAATTAGAAATTACAAAAATCATTTTTAGTTGATTAGTTATTTGAATTAAGTCTAGTAAGTTTTGAACAGAAATGTAAGGGATTATTAATTTGTAATATTTGTGATGCCATTGTTTTCATTGGGAATATGATCGTGACAGGAAAATAATGGTACTTTAAATGTTTGCCTGGTAGAATGGGTGGAAAATTATTTTGCAATAAATGGTGCTGGGACAAGAAAGGGCTGATGAATTAGTCACCAGTCAATTGATTGGGAAGTATATTAGTCGATAGAACAATTTGCCTCCGTTATCAGCTATAATTTGTTAGTTTCTTGGTTTGAAAAATACTGTCAGGATAAATATTCTCATACAAATTTATCATCTTTTAATTTAGTAATACTTGGATTGTGATAGAGAAATAACGTCCGGAACAAAAAGTTAATTTCCTATAAGCAGTTACACACATCTTGGATTTTCATTTTCAGATATCTAATCTATTAAATAGTTTTATGATTTCTAACAATCCTTTGAGTTGATGAATTGTTCTATCTACAAATTGACCAGTAACCAATGACCAATTAACTGGAGATGAATGGATTGGATACCCAATAAATTTAGTCATATTAGTATTTTGAACGTCTTATTTTTATTTATTTATCTATTTATTTTTTTCATCATGTTTCCCTGTAACTAATATCTTACTGAGGTGAATGTTCCAGTACAAAATCAATCTAGATTGATACTATATGACTTTCCAGCTATCTGCCTTATGTAAATAGCAGCTTGTGCTCGCATGTTTCTCAATTTTCCTTTTTCCAGCAGCTGCCTGTGATAACGTCCACTGTGATTGTCAGGTGCCGTACATGCCGCACCTACATAAACCCCTTTATCAGCTTTGTGGACCGCACACGATGGAAGTGTAACCTTTGTTATAGGGTCAATGATTGTAAGTTTCATTCTTCTACCCCCATTTTGATTGATTTATTTTCTATATTCATGGATTATAAACCATATTAACACTTTCAGTGCATTCTATGGAGATTTTCGTTGATAGCATTTCCTGGGTCACAGTGCCGGATTAAGGGGTGTACTGAAGGGCTGAAGATAGGGGCGTCCAATATTTAAGAAGCACTTGAATTAGTCAAGAGAAAAA
This sequence comes from Thysanoteuthis rhombus, assembly GCA_963457665.1. Classification (NCBI taxonomy): domain Eukaryota; kingdom Metazoa; phylum Mollusca; class Cephalopoda; order Oegopsida; family Thysanoteuthidae; genus Thysanoteuthis; species Thysanoteuthis major. The sequence continues at coordinate 28,965,217 of OY735227.1, forward strand.
AATTGTGAGAAAAGTTGGTAAATGTATGATGTAATGATAATAATTATGTGGATGAAATTCAATATTATTTCAATTCAATAGAATTTTGTTTACTTATACTAATCAACATTTTGATGGGAGGACCCCTGTTTGATTTATAGCCAAGGGAACTCCTGCAACCTTAATCTGGCCCAGCTGGATCACAACTGCTAAATACTAAGATTTTTTTTTTTTTTTTATTTTTTTTTTAGCAGTACTTACTTTACTTCCAAATTTCCTTGATGCTACCATATGACTCAGTTTTCTGTCTCGTCGGTGGTCTCAAGGAAACGGGTAGTTCGACAGAGAGTATAACTGTAAAGAACAAGTTGCATTGAAAGTGTTAAACATGATCTTTTACTCGAATTGTCATTAAATGTCATTTTTTTCTCCTGTATCTTGCTTTTAGCTAATGAGATTTCAAGTTCAATTTTCACTTTTATGTTTTCAAAACTTCAGTATTTTTGAATGACTTGGTGAATCACTTGATAGCTTTTGGATCGATTTTAAGTTTTAGCTTTTACTTATGTCTGTGAAAATTTGTTGAAGAAAAAACATTTTGCATAGTTTTTAGTTTCCCATCATTACAAATCATTTTACTACCATGAACCATTTGATAAGGCTTGAGTTATTGAGATCAAAGTCTTCTATGTTCCTTTATATGTGTATGTATATACAGGTTTCCCCCACTATCCGAAAGTAAATTGTTGTTATAAAAACCTTCTCTAAGCCAAAATGATGAACAGTGAAAAAACAATTACCACTAATATGTGGAAAAAAACTTTCGATCTTTCCTAGGCCCAAAATATGGTGATAATGGTATATTAGGCTGAGTCATCAGAGGTTTAGGTGGGTGGGAGGTACAGAAGACTGGGTCATAGGAGAGACAAGAGGTTGTGTGCTGCCTCTATCGTGGCAAATTGAACACTGAACACTATTTTTGCTCCTTTGCCTTTTTAAAAAATTTTTTTTTATCTGTTCGAAGCAAGAAAGTGACATAAATTAAACTGTCGAAAAGCGGGAGATACCTGTATATACTTATTGAGTTTTGATGATTACCAACTGGTCTGATTAGTCTCTCTCCCCCTGTGGTATCTTAGGTATTGACAGTGATGATGATGATAGATCAGGTGAGTGCATGCTACAGTCTCCATATATTGCACTCTAACCTCCAACCCACACTCCTTTCTGTGACTGTTATGCACCTCTAGTTTGTGCTCTTTCCATCCAGATACTCCCCCTAAGACAACATTCTGGATGAAACTAGAAGGGTTCTATTTGCTAAGTCCTCTTGTTAGTTAGTTGTAATTAAGTCCTGATGTCATGAATTTCCTCTGTTCCCTCTCTCTCTTGCTGATGTAGTCCTGAGGTAAGCAGAGAGTGATACATCTGGCATCAGCTTGGCTTTAGGAGCTGTCAGAAGGATGTCAAATAGGTGTCAAACAGCCTTGAGGGGGGCTCCACTCCCTGGTTTGGATTCTGTTGTCCATCTAGACTAGTTGTCATCCCAAGGCTAGTGAGCCCTGCAATTTTACCCATAGTTGGAGGTAGAAGAGATGGATTCATGCCTTTCCCAAGTGCAAAAATGAACAGAACCAGCCCCAACAGGAGTTTGAATTCTAGTCAATGATACCATTGTCTGTGCTGTTACTATCTATGCCAGTTGCACCTCTCTTAATTTTATAAACTGCTTGATACTGCTATTAATTGGCAGTGGAACTCTTCTGTGAATATAATAAAGAATGATGGAACTCTTCTGTGGAAAGAATAATGGAAAGAAATGAAAAAGTGGAAGGGAGATAACTTCGATTGTAGTTATTCCCCATGATATCATCTATATTTTCTTGTATAAATTTAAGAGTTAAAAAGGAAAAACCTGTTTCCATTTTTGAACAAAATCTTCTATCTGCTTAAGAGAGGGTATATCTAATAGAATTACCACTGTCTATTCAGTTTTTTGTCACTGTCGAATTGAATCTTGTCACTCCTTGATTTGAGGTATGAAATGTATATGAAATGCAACTTATTACTACAGTAATCTACTTAATAAAGAAAAAATCTATGGTAATTAAGATTTTTATAATCATTGATATTTTACCTCTATCAATGAAGTTGGAGGTGTATATGTATTTGGTTGTGTATTTCTGTCTGTCCACATGATGTGTCAAAAAGTACTGAATGGATTTCAATGAAATTTTGTGGAAGTGTGAGCAGTGGAATAAGGAAGAGGTGGTTAAATTCAAATATTGAGAAATTTTCCTTTTGATTGAGAGATATTTCCCCAATTTTTGAAAATATGATGATGTATATGCTCATGTCTGTACACACAATATCTCCAAAAGTTCTTTGAAAGTTTGTGGATTGTAAGCTATGAAAATAGTTATCCAGTATGGGGACAGATTCATGCATAACTCACTGAAATTTCATGTCTGTCCACATGATATCACCAAAAGTTATCAATGAAATTCTATGAAAGGGGGAAAAATAGGCTGAGGAAGAACTGATTGAATTTAGGGACGAATCAATGCATAATTACTATCCCTATCAATGACGTTGGAAGAGTTATGCACTCTCCGGGTGCTTTCTAGTTTTATTTCACTAAATTTAATTCTTTAAGAAGATTAAAAATCTAAGGAATACTCCTTTCTCTACTGATTATCTTTTCATAAGTGTGTCTCTATTTTTTGTTGAGATATTTTAGATTGTAATGAATTGAAGCTTGAGAGAAATTTAGATTCCATTTTTCATACCCTCATTGTCTCTTTCATACCTTTTGTCTTCTTTGTTCCTAATTTTTGTGTTTTTAATGACTTTCATATAAAATCTAATGGAAGTTTTATAGTCTATGTAATTAGTATGTGTCTGAATTTTGTTAGACGGTGGTGTATTAATCCTTATGTATGATGTAATCGGACCCTTTTCCTCAACGTTCCTGATGTGTACCCTCCAGTCTTTATAGTGTGAAGGGAAGTAACTCTTACTTCTCACACCTTTTGTTGGGTCGAGATCATTAACAAATTTTAAATAAAAAAAAATAGTGTGGACACTGCTGGACACAAACCAAATACCTAATGTAGCACAAACTTACATGAGAAATTGAAACCTCCACTAAAAATCTTTTGGGTGCGGAGAGAAAGAACAACTTTTGTTAGGACAATTCAATTTCTTCTTCCCATCTTTGATGTTAAAGCAATATTCCAGCCGATTCATTCTATTTGGGTATAATTTGTGAGAAACCTGGAAGTTGACCCTGAAAACATAACTTGTATATATATAATAAAAAAAAAAAAACACTAACGTGATGTGTCCAGTTCAATAGAACATGTGCTCTGAGAAGTGATTCTACATTCTAGAACCAACAACACCTGATGAAAGCCCTAGGGTGCATGGTCCGAAACGTTATGAACAAATCAACACATAGATGAAGATAATCCAATCATATAAATGATCTGTGATAGATAGTTTTACCAAATTCATTTTCACAGGTATAATAAAGTTTTCTGTATTAGCTGTTTTTTTTTCTTTCCTTTCATTGCATCTGTTTTTTTTTTTTAATCTCTCCATAGACTTATTATCCAATATATTTGTATCAGTAGAAATAATTTAGTTACTGAGTGGTTAGTGTCTGGTGTACATTTTGTTACTTGACAGTTTTTATTTAAGATTTACTTCTCATTTATTCAATTTCTTATTTAAGGTAAGAAATGGTTTTATTTGAAGTATCATTTAATTCTATTTGTTACAGTGATGCTCAGTTTCATTATATGTATCATCATTCTCTGTTTATACCTTACTAAGGGTTTCACAGGGCTAAGTCACACATGGGCAGTTGTTAGTAAGAACCACTTTTGGCTTGCCAGTCCTGTTGAAGCTTTGTTCTGCTTATGACACCTGGTATTCCCCAATAGTCACCCATCTAGGTATTGACCAGATTTGACATTGTGGTGATATTACTAGAAGCGGCTTATCCAATGTGATTTGGCTGTACTCAAACCTTGTAATTTTCTCCTTTGTGGGCTGAACTGCATCTTTGGTCTTAACACCATAGATACAGAAACCTCATTTTAGTTCATCTTTTTATTGTTTTTTTTTTCTTTTTCATTTCTGTCTTTTTTCAGTGCCAGAAGAGTTTTCATTTGACCCGGTGTCTCGGACTTACGGAGATCCTCAACGCAGACCAGAAGTCCGTTCATCAACAATTGAATTTATTGCTCCTTCGGAATATATGGTAACTTGTTTTCTTATTAATGGCATCGTTGGTTGGGAAGATTGGGCTCTCTAGCCTTGGGAAAGCAACCAGTCTAGGAGAAGGACCACTGATTTGTAAACCAGCTTTCTTTAGCAGGTTTGACGCTCACTTTGACGTCCTTCTAGCAGCTTCTGCAGTCAAACTGGTGCTAGATGTATCACTCTCTGCTTTTCTCTGGACCGCATCAGCAAGGCTAGAGAGGGGGATCCTATCAATTGGTCATCCCAGGATCTCCATACACTCTGGAGAGGATATTCCTTGGTCTATTCTATGGAATAGACAGAACAGAAACCATTCATGTTGCTTGCCTCTCTATATTATATTGATTTATCTCCTCATAATATACAATTTAGACTTCTTTTTAGCAAACTGAATTTCCATCTGATAAATTTCCGTCTGATAAATCTCCGTCTTATAAATCTCTATACATTATTTGGATAAAAGTAGCTTTGAAGTTTTGATTATATCATGTTTGTTCATCGTCATTTGATGCTATCATTCTCCTTTTTGCTAAAATAAAGTTTATTAGATTTAAAAGCACTTGGGTCCATCTCTGTAATCTGTATTCCACTCATCTTGACTTGTTCTCCAGTTGTACATATGTGTGTTAATTCCTGTTCTGAGGGTTGACAAAATTATATCGATGGATCAACTCCTCGGTGGAGTAACTGTGCCAACCTTCTAAATAGATAATGAATCTTTCGGTGATGTACTACTTGACACTATTGAGCGTTTCTGCAGTTCAATAGTAACGAATAGTAGCCTGAGGAGTTGACACTCGAAAATTGGAATGGATGTGGGGATCAGTGAAATGGATGGACAAGTTGTAATGAGTTGCATACAGATAGTCGAGTAGTTTTTTTTTTTTTTTCATTATAATTTATATAATAATTTTTTCATGCTCAATTGAAGGACTATATTTGTTAACTAAGAATTCTGCTGATTTTTTTTCTTTTTTGTTTTTTGTAATTATGGCCTCTGGGTGTATGTTTTATTTTTAATTTTTTTAAATTTAGAAATTTTTTTTCAGTTCCACTTGCTTTTCTTTTCATTTACTGATCATTGTTTTATTTTATAGCTACGACCACCACAGCCAGCCGTGTATCTGTTTGTGTTGGATGTTACATTCAATGCAATCGGCACAGGTAACTCCTCTTACATACTGTTTATCTAACCGACTTTTTCATCTATATTATCAATGTGTCTCTACTACCATCTTTATTTCTCATATCATGCTGAAGGCCACACTGTAGAGAGATCGACTAGTCACTGCTGAACACTCCACCAGCATGGTATCCCTTGAACCTACCCAAAATGAAAAGTGTGCTAGGAAGGGGTCATTTTGTTCAAAAGCGCTAAATTAGAAGTATTTTAAGATTGAAGTGAATGAAGGAGAGGTTGGGAGAAAGAGTGGGAAGGATGAGGAAATGATTTACTCAAAGAAAAAAGTGAAAAGAAAACATGGAAGAGGAATGATTAAAAAAAAAAATATTGTAGTGAAGGAAAATTGAAAGAAAAAAGAGAAGAAGGTAATGTCAAAGAGAATATTGCAAGAAAAAACTAACAGAAGATAAAGAAAGAAAATTACAAGTTGGAATAGAATTTTACGGATGAACTTAACATCTGTTAAAACATTTCTTTTCTACAATATTGATACTACTACTCTATTGCAGTAATAACCAGAGGGCAAAGTAACCAGCATAACATAGGTCAGGGCTTCTTGAACTAGGTTTCCCAATTCCCAGTGGCTTCGCAAAGATCATTGGGATATCACAGAAATATTTGAAACTACTTTTTAAAAGAATAATTATGCAACTAAAAAATTGATGTTTATGCCACTAGATTTTTTCAAAGAATATTTATGCAACTTTTCAAAATCTTTATACAAAAATATTCATCTGGTGCTTATAGTAAATTATATTAATGCTATTCCCTAATTTGAAAAAAATACATTTTACTTTTGTCTTAGCGATTCATTTTTAAAAAGTAATTAAAAAAAAAAAAATAAATACTGGAAAATTTGGAAGATTATGAATACACAGAAATTTTTAACAATTTTTTGGTCATCATGTGTTTCTATGTTTAGTTATAGCAAAATTATGACTATGATAATGAGCAAGGTGTCACGTAAAAATTTGCTTTATCAAAAAGGGGTTGTGAAAGAAAAAAGTTAGATGCCCTGGTGTAGGTTACTAAAACCCTGTTGTGGGAAAAGAAAAAAAAATATACAAGTTGTGGATGTAGTAACATAGAATAAATATTTTTTTCATAGAGTTGGATATATTTTTTTTAAACTTCAGAATTTCCGCAGGTACTACTAGTATAGATAAAGTTTGGCTGTTGTTCTTTTGGTTTCCACATGATTTTTTAAAATGATTTTTTTTTCCTTAAGGTTAACGCCTAAATATTTGAGATTGCCAATTCTGAAAAATTGTCAAGATTTTTTCCTTCTTCCTTTTTCCAGGTTATCTATCAATTGTGTGTAAAACACTGCTGTCTGAGTTAGACAAATTACCTGGAGATTCTCGTACCCAAATTGGTTTTATTGCATTTGACCAGGCACTTCATTTTTTCAACTTGGCCGAAGGTCTTTCTCAGCCTCAAATGCTTACAGTATCAGATATTGATGGTAAGTAATTTTTTCTTTTTCCTTTTAAATCAGATAAAATAAGCAGTTGATTCCTGATGGTAAGATAGAGATGACACTTGTTAGCCTCTTGCCAATATAATCATTCCATAATGGTCGGTTTCAAACAGTAGATTATTTTTAGCCACTTGTTTTCCTAGCCATTTTTTGACTCCTAAATTGGCTAAGGTTTTTCAAATATCAGATAATATTATTAAAGAAGGCATGAATATATTATTGTTCTAGGGATTAATTTTAAGCAAGAATTGTTAGTAAATAAATAAAAAGTCATTTCAAATTTCGAAAAGTCTTATCTCTTTTTTTCCCTTGATTTGTTGCAGAAATCTTTTTGCCACTCCCTGACAGTTTGCTGGTGAACTTGCATGAGAGCAGGGACCTTGTACAGGATTTATTGCGTCAGCTACCTGAGCTGTTTGCCAATAATATGGAAACTGGAAATGCTCTTGGAGCTGCCCTGCAGGCTTCGTTCAAGCTCCTCAGCCCAACTGGAGGAAGGGTCACTGTATTCCAAACTTGTCTACCAACTGCTGGGCCAGGGGCCCTTCAAATGAGGGAAGATAACAGTGGTAGCAAGGCAGGGAATAAGGTAAGTGCTTAGTCTTACATTTTTTATCTCTTGTTCTCTTTGTGTTGTTGTTGCTATTCTGGATTTATTCTCTTCATTTTAGTCACTGTTTTCATGGTTAAGCATGTTTTTGAGTGGATGACTGAAAACTGCATATATAACATCCCATACAATACCTGCTCTGGAAAAAGTCTAAGTGATAGATAGGGAGCATTGCTGGAGGGTGGGAAAATTGAAGGAATCAGCATACATTAACTGAACAGACAATAAAAGCTGGGCCAGTGTAGATTTTCATTGCTTAACATGGAAAAGTTTAGATAAAATATGGAATTGCCTGTGTCACATGGGACACTGTAAGAATTGGCATATTAGGTTGGTCCACTTAGTATATTTGCTACCATTTATTTTACAGTGTTGTTGAATACTATCAGAAAAAGGAGACATCCTCTTTCCATATGGATTGTACAACTGAGGAAGGCTTGAGAATTGAGTGCCCAAAACGTGGTAACAACAAAAAGACCGACATCAATTGTGTGAACAACTTGTAATTTGAATTCCACATATGAAACATACTGGAGTCTCATTGTCATTAGGCTTCAAACCAATAAATTAGTGCATACAACCACATTTTATTATCATCTATGAGAATGGGTTAAAGAAGGAAACAATTTTTAGCCACTGTTGCTGATCTCTTACATGTCAATCGGCATTAAATTGTTGAACAAATGACTGACTTTTGTTAGAGTTACAATGTGCTGAATAAAAATATTGATGGCATTTGTTTTTCTGAAACAAAGAAAGAGGTGAAAAATTAAACAAGGAAAGTGTAAAAATTGAAAAAAAAATAAAAGAAAACTATCTTAGCAATCAAATGTCATGTGCACAGGTTAAATATCAATAGTTGTCCATTCTTGCAATGTAACCAATTTGAAATCATTGGTAGTACTGAATGTGAATACACTTTATTTCTTTAACACTTCCACTCTTCTTGAAGAGATATCTAACAATATTTTAGTTTGACTACTATGGTGTAAAGAGGGGTTAGGAAAAATCTCTCACCTTTTCCCCATAAACAACTGCTGATTCCTTCTATGCTCGCCTATTCAACTCACAAGATACCTTAAATAATAGACAGACAACTAGAATGACTTACAACAAAGGACAAAATAGACAAGAACACAGCTTACAGTAGCAACAAACGAGAGTGACTTTTTTTCTTCCATCCCTAACTGCCGTTTTTACAATGCTCTATCAGAGCATACTCTAATTCAAATTCAGTCCAAGTCACAACTTCTCATCAAAATCAATGAGATTTCTTAGTAAAGACCATGCAAATGACACTAGGGTTCTAAGATGGCAATTATCAGTCAGGAAAAAATGTTTAATTTGAGATTCTTTTGAAAATATTTCATCTTATTTCCTTTTATATTTGTCAGAATATACCTCACCTTGGTCCTGCGACAGATTTTTACAAGAAATTGGCACTTGATTGTTCTGCTCAGCAAATAGCTATGGATGTTTTTATGTTGAATGGTCAATATGCTGACCTAGCCACTGTTGGTAAGTAATCATCTTTTTCATCAATGCTTCCCCCCTACCCCAATCACTCCACCTAGTAATATCTCACCCCAAGGGTTGTTCAATTTGGACATAATTCGAGAATTATCTCTGAGACTTATCTAACACTGGCATTCCCAATTAAGAAGCAGATGTTCAATATCAGCCTCTTGATGCAGGCCGAAGCTGGTATTAAACCTCACTTGATTTCCAAAATTCAGTGTTATTCCTATATCTAGGTCTCAGAGATAAAGCTAGAATTATCTCCCATTGTGGCCAGATTTTGCCACCCCATCTCACCCACCTAATTTACTAGGATCCATTCCGTATTTGATGTGACAGTTTTTAAAAATTTTTGGATAACATTGTATAATGTTTTATTGTTTCTTTTGTAGCTTGTGTCTCTAAGTATTCAGGAGGCTGTTTGTACCATTACCCATCATTCCACACTGTAAAGAACCCTAGTATAATTGATAAATTCGAGACTGATTTGGCTCGTTATGTGACACGCAAGATTGGCTTTGAGGCTGTGATGAGAATTCGTTGCACAAGAGGTAAGACTGTATAGAACAATTATTTTTGTTTATTAGTCTTTTCAAATTGAATTAAAAATTGAGAAAAGAATTTTTTTTTTTCCAACTGGCGTTTTCTTTCATATAGAACCATATCTTATGTTTTCTACTGACAGCTCAAATGTTACCAAAAGGCATTATTTTCTATCATTTATATTACTCAAATGAAATTTTCTTTGTGATCTGGAATATTGCATGCATGAAGGATTTGTATTAGACTGAATTATTTTGCTGATACTATAGTCCAGTCAGGAGAAAAATCTTTCTAAGAAATGTTTACTCTAATTTTTAGTCGTCAGTGGTGCAAAAATCTTGTGTGTGCTTACTGAATGCTTGGCATGTTTTGACAGAGTACAAATGTAATTGCAGTAGTTTAGACTTTATTCTAAACTTTGAGCTCCTTATTCCCAGTATGTTGTTCCATGAAATAAAACATTGATCTATTTTCGTATGATCCAATATTGAAATAAATTGATAACCATAACACCTATCAATTATCAGATTATTATTGTTGAAGTTGCTGGAAATAGTTAAATCAAAACTCATTCATTACCACATAATTTCAGGTTACCGATTTTTTGTGCCCACATCAGTAACTTTTGTGCATTGGTTACAAATGTTGTGTATGCACAGCTTAGTGGGAACTATGCTTCCAAGCACTTGTTAGAGACTTTGAACTTCCAGGGAATTATCTTTAAAGAATAATTGCATGTTCAACTTGGAAATTCTTATGAGTTCTTAACCTGGGAAAATTTTGAAGATTATAAGTCCTGGATGTAATGTTCAGAACATCTAGACTTCTAAGAGATTTGACCCGGTTCCATGAAACTGCCCCCCATCAGTATCACTCCGACCAATATGATGTTTCTTCCCAGTTTGAGTCAAATTTGTCAAAATTTTATATGCTGATTCATTGAAACTGTTGGTACTTATATTCACAATGTTTCAGTTGCTGCAACCGTCAGCTTCAAGGCCGGAGGATACAGTGTTCAAATCAACCAAGTTGAGGATAAGTTTAAATCTTGGAAATTCAGACTGAAATCAATCCAAATTTGAGGCATGATATTTTGACAATGTGATTAACAAATACATTTACTGATGTAGACGTATCAATAGACGTTGATACATTTGAAACTGTCTCTCCTATTTTTTGCTTGCTTTACTACTTTCTCAGGTTGGAATTTTGAGTTTTAAAATTCCAAGTCTGTGGTAAGCACAGAATGATATGGCTCTCATGAAAGAAACATTAAATATTCAATGTATGGGTAACATTTATCAATTAAGACTTTTTAGGCATTGCATTTACCTTTTCATACCATACATGTTGATTGTGAGGAACTGGCAACTAAAACTGTCAACATAAGTTTCTTCAGTTTTTAAGTTGGTCTGGCTGGCAAGCTCTGTATGTATGTATTCATGTATTATGCATACAGGTTGTGCCAATAAAACTAAAGGACTGAATATCTAAAAATTTACTCCTTATGTCTATAAGAAATTTTTAATTAATTTTTTTTTCTCACCCCCCCAATACATTTCCAGTGGGGGGGGGTTCAATTCACAATGCAAGTTTTTACTAAATTGATCCCTTAGTTTGTGGCCACTTGTTTTTTTGAAAATTCAGACTTTTAGCCATCGCTGTCCAATAAAAGTCATGAGAAGTAACTTACTCATTAATCACACCTTTTTCAGTTTTTTAATTGATCACCCACAATACTGCATACTGCTGGAATGTGACTGTTTCTATTGATTGATCTGCCTGACCTGTCCCTTTTTTTTTTCTTTTACTTCCATATGTTATGACTTCAACACATAAACAGCACACATTCTTTTCTTTTCTCTCCAGGTTTAAGTATCCATACATTTCATGGAAACTTTTTTGTTCGGTCAACTGATTTGTTATCTTTGCCAAACATCAACCCTGATGCTGGCTTTGGAATGCAAGTATCAATTGAAGATTCATTGACCGAAAGCAATACAGCTTGCTTCCAGGCTGCACTACTCTATACTTCAAGTAAAGGTCAGTTATTATTTTGTTTTACTCTGCACAGATTTTAGTCTGATTTGACATTATACTTATGAGTGGCCGCGCATAAATGCCCAGTGAACCATTTTTAAAATGTTGATGTCTTCATTTCTAGACCTAAAATACTCATCTTTATTTTTTCATCTTGGAGTTTGAACACTCTTTGAATCATAATACAGTGTTGAAGCTTCAAAATAAAAAAAAAACAAAACATGGCATTGTAGCTGTAAAAAAAACGAAAATATCTACTTCTTAAAACTGGTTCATTGAGCACTTATCTCACGTACACACACACACACACACACACACACACTCCTACACACACACACACACTCCTACACACACACACACACACTCCTACACACACACACACACACTCCTACACACACACACACACACACTCCTACACACACACACACACACACTCCTACACACACACACACACACTCCTACACACACACACACACACACTCCTACACACACACACACACACACTCCTACACACACACACACACACTCCTACACACACACACACACACTCCTACACACACACAAACACACTCCTACACACACACACACACACACACTCCTACACACACACACACACACACACTCCTACACACACACACACACACTCCTACACACACACACACTCCTACACACACACACACTCCTACTCACACACACTCCTACTCACACACACACTCCTACTCACACACACACTCCTACTCACACACACACTCCTACTCACACACACACTCCTACTCACACCCTCCTACTCACACCTACTCACACACTCCTACTCACACCCTCCTACTCACACCTACTCACACACTCCCACACTCCTACTCTCACACACTCCCACACTCCTACTCTCACACACTCCCACACTCCTACTCTCACACACTCCCACACTCCTACTCTCACACACACACACACTCCTACTCTCACACACACACACTCCTACTCTCACACACACACACTCCTACTCTCACACACACACACTCCTACTCTCACACACACACACTCCTACTCTCACACACACACACTCCTACTCTCACACACACACACTCCTACTCTCACACACACACACTCCTACTCTCACACACACACACTCCTACTCTCACACACACACACTCACTCCTACTCACACACACACACACTCCTACTCACACACACTCCTTCACACACACACTCCTACTCACACTCCTTCACACACACTCCTACACACACACACTCCTACACACACACACTCCTACACACACACACTCCTTCACACACACACTCCTACTCACACTCCTTCACACACACACACACACACACACACTCCTACACACACACACACTCCTTCACACACACACACACACATTCCTACACACACACACACATTCCTACACACACACACACACATTCCTACACACACACACACACACACTCCTGCACACACACACACACACACACTCCTACTCACACACACACACACACTCCTACTCTAACACACACACACACACACTCCTACTCACACACACTCCTACTCACACACACACACACACACACACTCCTACTCTAACACACACACACACACACTCCTACTCACACACACTCCTACTCACACACACACACACACACACACTCCTACTCTAACACACACACACACACACTCCTACTCACACACACTCCTACACACACACACTCCTACACACACACACTCCTTCACACACACACTCCTTCACACACACACACTCCTACTCACACTCCTTCACACACACACACACACTCCTACACACACACATTCCTACACACACACTCCTACACACACACACACACATTCCTACACACACACACACACACACACATTCCTGCACACACACACACACACACACACTCCTACTCACACACACACACACACACACGATATGTAACTATCTCAAGCATGACGTTGAAATAATTACATATCCCTTTTGAGATTTTTTTCAAATTTTGGTTATAAGCAAATATTTACAGACAGATTACATATTTCTAAACTATGACTTAAACCAATATATACATCTAGGCCTATATTTAGTTCACCCTATGATATTGCCATAGAAAAATTGATGAGAAAAAGCAGATCAAATTACATATCAACCCTTTCAAGATGGTAAGAAACATGCTTTCAGTTTTTATTTAAATAAATTTACACTTCCATGCTAATGTGCTTTCATTTACTCCATATTTCTAATTAAACCAAAATCAGATGAAAAATCTGACTTGAGGCATAAATGTGTTGATTAGGTCTGATTATTCAAGAATCATTTCTTCTTAATTATAAATTAGATAAGTAAAACTGCAAAATTATAATCATTTAATTTTTGTGTTACAGGTGAGCGTAGAATTCGAGTGCACACTTTGTGTCTGCCTGTGACGACTGAGCTTAGTGCAGTTCATGCAGCTGCTGATCAGCAAGCCATTGCTGCCCTCCTTGCAAAAATGGGTTCGTATATCTTTTTCTTTTCTCCAGTTGCTTTAATGTTCACTCTAATAATTAATGATATAATAATATTTATGTAGTATTTTGTTGTCAGAATTTTTAGCTAAAAGGAACCTTATCTTGATTATAAAATCCTTCTTGTTGTTTTAGATATGTATATTTCATTATGTAAATTAGTTAATAAGGAAACTGCCTCCAGGCAACATTTTCTTATTACACTTTGTTTCATTTTGAAGTTCATTACATACTATGAGGCATTTTTAATATTGGAAGGCATTGCTTGTGATTCTCTCACGTTATGATACGTACTGTTTCAAAATGTGTTAAGTTTTTGTAAATTTTTCTATTTAAAAATTCATTTGGATTCTAGATTGAGATTGTCTCAGTCTCTTTATTTCTGTGATGAAGATTAAGTTTGTTAAATGCCAAAATGCTTTTTGTTCAGAATGAATTTGAATATGTTGATAGGGTTCAGAAGAAAGGAAGGATAGAGATAGTGGGCAAAGAAAGAGGAATATTTTAATTTTCATGTCAGACAACGTCCTCTAATTCTTTGAAAAAAAAAAAAAAAAAAAATCCATTCTCAAAATGAAAAAAAAAAAAAAATCCATTCTCAAAATGAAAAAAAAAAATGAATCTAAAACATTTTTCAACATCTCATTGTAAGCGTAGAGATATTACCTATAACTTATAGGGAACACAAATCTATTCACACTTTTTGGATACAAATGAAAATGTAGCAAGGCCCAAGAAAGTCTCTCAGTGCCCATTATGAGAGTCTTTTTTTTAATCTCTCAGCAACTTATATTTTTTTTTAATCAACTGGAAACAAATAGTCTCATTATAGAAACAAATGTTGCCAAATACTATCAAAAATTGTGTAAACAATGTTGCAAATTTTGAACTATCTTTTTTTTTTTTATCCAAGAAGATAAATCTTGAATGTTTGTCATGCATTTTTTGTACACTGTTGATTATTATTATTATGATGATAATTTCTTCTTTTCCAGCTGTGGATCGCACTCTGTCTAGCTCTCTAGGAGATGCCCGTGATGCTCTGATCAATGCTGGAGTGGATGCTCTTTCTTCGTTCATTTCCTCCCAGCCTTCTGCTGGCAGAATGGGCAGTTTGCCATGTCCATTTGCTTTGCGTCTGATACCTTTGTATGTCTTGGGGATGTTGAAGAGTGTAAGTATTTCTTCATTTTTTTTTTTGGTTTTTCCTCATTCTTTATACAGCGGCCTTTCTCAATTGGAGTTCCGCTGAACAATGGGCATCCAAGGAAATTTTATATGCATGAAAAAAAAAAAAAAAAAAAAAAAAGCGTCCGACTTTTGGCTTCATTTGAAGTTTTTTTTTATTAAACCGGAAGTGGCTCGTTTCTTTGATATTTCATACCAGTAGCAGAATTTTTTACAAACTGAAAAAAATCAGCAGCTATCATTATGTACAATTGTTATAATTTCAGTTTTTTGAAGGAAAAATCCTGAGTTCTTTATAATTTTTCATATTGGTATATAACGTTTAGGAAAAACATAAATTTTGAGTAAGCTAAGCTTATCAGTTTTTTGTTAGGTTTTGGAATTACAGGTTTGCAAAAAAATCTGGGTTGAGATCCAGTTAGCAAACCAGTGTAATTTTTTGATGAAAATGTATGTGGTTTTTGTATTATATATTAATTTTTACACAACAGTGTTTTAGTTTTATTTGTTAAAATATACTATACATTTTACAGGAAAAAAGTGAATCTATAGTAGAGCTAGTATTAAGAATAAAATGAATTTATCATATAAAAACACTTCGTCTAACATAGATATGAAAAAAAGGATTTTGAAAATATTTAAAAAACGCAATTTGATTCTTTGATGATCTTTGAAAATATTAATGTGAATTGCACTTGAATATTTTAATGTGATAAATTCGTCATGAACACTAAATCTGCAATACATTCAATTTTTTTCGTGAACTGTAAAAGTGCTATATATCTTTACAAATAAAACAAAAAAGTCATTAAATGATATAGTACTTGATTTTATATTGTTTTTAAATAAATTTTTTCCTCATCAAACTAATTCAGTGCTCCAAGTTGTCTCCTTTTGTTATTTGGGATTTTGACTCTTCAACAGTTTTTGAATCTGATCATTCAGTATTTCAATATTCGGTTTTATGGCTTTAGGCATTACTTGTCTATGGATTATAATCAGCACTGAGAGGGGGAAGAAATTAGGTAGTTTACTAAGGGGGGGTAGGAGAACCTAAGTATATGAAACTCCTCCACGTTTATGTAATATTTGGATACTAATTATGGACAGGCAACAAAGATTGGTTAGGCTTAGGGAGAGAATAAGAAGATACTGGAATTGGTGAGAGGAGAGCTGAATCATGAGATGATGGGAAGTTTTAGTTGCCAACACCCATGGAATTTCCATGGGTCCAGCTACTATGGATAATATGTAAACATTTTGAGCACAATAATGTGCCATTAGCTGTACATGTATATTCATGTAAGGGTTCCTTGAGATATAAAAGTTATCTCAAGGTTTTCTCCTGTTGAAAAAGGTTAAGAAAGGCTGATTAAATTGCTGAAAAATTGCAGAATAAAAGCACTTTTGTTGCTATCTTACATTTTCAATTTCTTTCAGTAATAAATTAATCGGTTTTACCAGAATCTAAATGAGGATGGAAAGTTTTATGGACAAGTTTAAAATAATTTAGAAATCAAATCTAAGCATCCTCAGGGGCTAAGAATATTCGACCTTTTGAATTAATTTGGTTTATATGTTCTCAGGCTTGAATGTATGATTGATTTTAGCATCTACTTTCATTCTCTATATACTTATAGTATTTGCCACTCAAGTGATTAAAGGGAGGTAATGAATTTGTAATCTGTCGGTGCCTAAATAAATGAGTTTGAATTCTTTTCAAAGCTAGTGCCATATTTCGGAGTTTTACAAATTTATCATTTTTATTTGTAACTTGTAATAATTTGGATCCTTGTTTCTTCTATTTGATTAATTGATTATTTCTTATTCTTTATAATTTACAGAAGGCATTCCGGGGATCACATGTCAGCTTGGATGAACGAGTATTTGCAATGGAGCAATGCAAAACATTACCAATGTGCTACCTGCTACAGAAAATCTATCCCAGTCTCTATCCTCTGCACAATTTAGATGATGAGGTAAGATCCTTTTTTTTTCAGGTATGTAAGATCATGCTTGGCACAAGGCCATACTTTTGGAGCATTTATGAAAAAGTGATGTGTTAATAGCAATTGTAGAATAAACTGCTGTTTTCACTTTGGATTATGTATTTTAATCCCAAATACCTCCCATATTTTTAATTGCTTTTTCTCTAGAAATAAAGGAAGAAGTGCAAAAAAAATTGATCACTTATGATAAGAGAAATTATTGGCTAAATTTATTCTTTATTTAAGTTCAAAATGATATTTGTTTTACAATTGGTAACATCATATCTTCCTTTGATTAAAAAACCTTTTTTTTTTTTTTTATTTAAAATTTTTTTTTCTTATTTTGTCAATTTGTTTTTTTTCTTCAAAAGCATAAACCCAGTTATTTCAGTGCTGGTCCCTTTAAAAGGGTCTACTTGGCCTGATGATTAAATCTTTCTTTCTATCTTTCTCAACCGTGACTTTTGTTTCTTTCTTTATAGCATATGACAGAACGGAGTGGTATCAATGTTCCGTGGGCACCCATCTTTCAATTAACAGCAGCCAACCTTGACAGACATGGTGCCTACTTGATAGATGCTCTTGATTCTATGGTCTTGCTTGTTGGGGGTGCCATCAGCGATCAATTCTGTCAAGATGTATTTGATGTCCCTAACTTCTCCTCTCTTTGTGATGGAATGGTAAGAACCTTTTTAATTCTTTCTCTTGTGTTACAAATAAGGGACACTGATTTCCCCTGTTATCTGAAAGGAGAGCGTTTCTACAGAAACCTTTCGCAAGCTGAGATGGTGTAAAGTGAAGAAGCTATCATCATTAATTTAAATGGGAAAATTTTTGAGCATTTTCAGCCCCCCAAAATGGTGGTGTGCATTTGGCTGAGTTGTTGGGAGATACAGGAGATAGGTGTAGGAGAGAGGAAGAGAGTGTGCACTCCCTCTATAACGGCTCTCTGTAAAACGAATACTGAACATTATTTTCACTTTTTGAATTTTTCCGTAAAATAAAAGTGATGTTAAGTGGACTTTCAACAAGAGGAGATACTTGTATTGAATTCATAACAGATAAATTGCTCCATTTTTAAATTTTCACATGAAATTTAGGTCAAACACCTCACCTACTTTGAGTCCAATTAGATTTTATATATATACATATATATGAATATAAATATTTGTCAGTTTGGCTCAGTTGGTAAGAGCTGCCTATCAATCTCTTGGTCATGATTTCAAATAATGGTAGGGGAATGTAAATTTTATATATCAGTCTGGTTTAATAGGATGGGACAGACAGATTGAAGTGCTTACTCTTGTAAATCAGGTGAGGATTGTTTTTGTTATGGGGGGGGGACAGTCCACTCTAATTTGGATTGGTGTTTGACCAGATATAAAGAAAAAATTGAGCAGAAGTAACAATAAGGATTCTGGTATATTTATAATAACCACTTCAATGTTGGTCAACTCCTAAAACAATGACAATTCCACCTGATGTTTTTGGAAGACCAGATTGGCCAAACCAGACGTTTTTATGTGCAGAAGACTGATCCAAATGGTACTTGGATTCAAAGTGCTGCTGCAGAGAATCAAAATTGGAATTAGTTTGTTATTCTCCCATCAACCCCTTTCTGGTGTTATCTGTAAATTGATAACTTGTTTCACTAAACTCCAGACAACTAGCCTATTTATGACAGTTCCCAACATCGATAGTCCTGTCTTAATGCCAGGATATCTGTAGGATAAAAGAAGCCCTAAATATGGTGAATTTCCTTGAAAACCTGTGTAGTGAATATTTGAGATTTACAAGTAAATTCTTGATTTTATACAAGCGACTAAAAAAGGTTTAAAGAAATACAAAACTGGAAAAGGTGTTTTTTTTTTTGTTTTTTTTTTCTCTAACATTGAATTCATTTGAAACTAAGAAAACTAATTTTTGAATTTCCATTATAACTTTAACAATTCAGCCGTCAGTTTTAGATTTCTTTAACACAGCTACAGCATTTTGATTTTTAAGTTGTATTTCTCTAGCTTAGTTGGTTTGCTATTGGACAACCAACCCAGTAGTCACGAGTTCAATCTCTGCTAAGGTCAACAATTATATATATTGGTTTGGCTTAACATGACTGGGCAGACAAACCAAGAGAGTGATTTTTGATTTTATATGGTAAAACGATTCATAATATTTTCCTCATACTGTATAATTTCTTTTAATATCTTCTAAACTAGAGCAATGTCTGTTCCAAAAAATTCATATTTAGAAGCAGACTGCCATTGAAGTCATGCTAAATAATTTTCTGTCCGTCATAGGAAACTACAGCTTTGTAATATTTTGGTTGGTTCTCTTCCGTGTTGCCAATTTAGATGTTTGATATCTAAATTTAGATCTATAATGTTAGATGAAAGATCTATAATCTGTAATTTTGCACTTATTTTTATTAGATTTCTCAAACTGCTGAATTAAGAAAACGATAAAATCAACACTGCACTGTGTGTGCTAACTAATATATCTATCGAATGCCAAATTGGAATAATTGTTACTTGTGGAGTAATCTCAGTGCATGCACCTGTTCACTTGGATTTTTTTTCAAATATATTTAAAAGATTCATGTATGAATTTTTATTCAAAACCATTCTATTATGTTTGCAGACAACTTTGCCTGAGAAAGATACCCCTATGTCAGAAAGAGTGCGTACATTTATCTACAGTTTAATGGATGCTCGACCTTATGGCACAACATTTATCATTTTGAGGTAAGTAAACTTTGTGCTATTTCAGTTTTCATCACCAATGACAAAGCTTGTGAGGAAGAGCAAAACTTTTGTCTCTGTTTCCTCATATTTTGACTCTTAATGTCATAAACTGCTTGATACCACTCCTAATTGACAGCAGAGCTCCTCTGTGGAAGAAGCCAAGTTTGTTAACCTTACAATGTCAGGTGGAATAGAAAAATAATATATACATTTATATGAAGTAGCCTTTTTTAGGAACCATGATGCTCAAGATCCCACTGGACAAAAGCACTTGAAAACCTATGTATTTGTTGCAATAAGATATAAGGCCCTATAAAGAAGAATATCGATGTAGGGTCTATCTATAAGGAAACTGCAACTGGTTAATAGAGCTATTTACATGACAGTGGGAAGGAGTACCTTTTTATCTTCACAAAACAAAGTTTTTATTTTTTATTTAAAACTTGTTAATATCTTGATGTTACAGATGTGTAATTGTTTCCAAAGTCTGGGTGTTGATAGCTGGAACTTCCGTACCCATATGTCTTTAAAAGTCAAACTCTCTCCAAATAAATAGAAAAATAATTTTTAAAAATTGCCCAAATGTTAAAAAGGAGGTAACTTTGATCCATAGTTACTCCTTTTGTTCTTAGCATCAAAATATTCTTGCATGAAAGTAACATTATTATTAATTCTGACTTTTTTTCTTTTTTTTTTATGTTCATCCTAATTTTCAGTTGTTTTGAAGCATTTCAAAGAGGATGACGGTAAAATCTTGTCAAAATTGATAATAATGTTGCTATGCTTCATCCAAGAACAAAATTTGAAAAAAAACTAACAATATCATTGTATTGAAAGACTGCTAGGTCTTGTATTGTGAACATCTTCAGCATTGAATATAGGTTGTTACGTTCAAGATATAAAAACAGCTTCTGTTTAACTATAAAGTCACTTGTGGCTGAATGGTTAAAAGTGGCCAGGTGTATACTTGACACCCTCTGGCTAGAGGATGTGTGTCAGATTCTCATCGTAGGCCTGCTTTTTATTTTCAGATAACTGTTTAATTGTTGATGAGGATTATGGTCCGATTCAGAGTTGTGATAAAAAGCTACAGAAAATTAGGATGAAGGTGAAAAGTAGTGAAAATTAATAATGATGTTACTATACTTCATCCAAGAATAAGACTTGAAAAATTGACATTGTTGTGTGAAATTAAGAGTTGATATTTTCTTTGATAATTTGTTTCTCTGTTTTTCTTTCCAGGGAAGACAGCAAACGGAAACACTTATTTTTCCAGCATTTTGTGGAAGATCGGACAGAATCGACAATGTCCTATTATGAATTCATCCAACATATTCAGAAGCAGGCAAAGGGATGAGTCTCGGGCTCCTTCCTTAATCCTGCTCCTTGAATCAATGTTACTACTAATGACTGTTGTAATGAGAAAATACCATCTGCCTTCGCCCGCGTACAACCAGTCAAGCTGCACACCACACTCCAACCAAAACTCTTTCAAGTAAACCTTCAAGAATATCTCGAGTGCACCCTGCACACATCACTTGGGACAACATTGGTCTTGAGACACTCATCTCTTCTTTCTCTCTGTCTCTTTTTCTTTTTTTTTTTCCTCTTCTAAATTTTCCTTCTTTTTTTTTTTTTTTTAAATTGAGAGTCTGATGTCTGAAAAGTGCAAAGAATTTCTAACTTCTGCCCTGGACTTTGAATTTGTTTTTGAATCTTTGTTCCCTTGCCCCGTCTCTTTTCCCAACCGATTGTGTGAGGCCAAATCGAGCGTCTCTAGTAGAGAGCCATCTTCAACTCTGCCTCGACACGTAATCGTTTGTCAAACACAGAAACAAGTTAGACATGTCGTCCATGTGGGTTAGAGTGAGCATGTTAGTCTCTTGCCTTTTTTTTCTTTCTTTTTTTTTTTTTTTTTCTCACTAGGAAGTCATCGAAGCAGAAGGATTTGCTTTCAAAAGTGTAAATATGAAATCATTGTTATGCTTCACAGATTTTAATTTTAAAGTGAAGGAAAAAGTAAATATCTGTTTTAAATGAGCACTTTTTTTTTTTTCCTTGATTTTTAATTTTATTTTCAGTATGTTCAGATTTTTTTCTAGGTATTATTTTCTACAAATCTCAGGATTTTTCTGTCTTGACTCTTTTCATTGTTATTGTTGTTTCGGCCCCAGTTTAATCTTCACCTAATGTATAGCTGTTCCCCTTTTACCTTCATTATCTAGGAGGAAAGAAAACAAAACGCAAAGTCGTTACATCTAAAACCATAGTATACATGTATATCTATGCAGGTGTATTTGCTTGTCTCTACATGTATATCTGGTAAAGTATTTATTTTTTATTTTTTTTTTTATTTTTAAATAAATATTGGCCCTCCCCACAACTATACATGCCAGCCACATTCTTCTTGATTTGATGATGTTCTGATAGATTTTTGTTGTTGTCGTCAGGTAAACCAATTCCAAAATCCAACTTGTTGGCCCTTCACATTTGGCCATTACCCATCCTCAGGGACTGTGCTGCATTTACATCTTTCATGTGATATGTAGACAGGACACGCATACGTACACAGTGTGTGCGTTGTTTTGTTTCATTTCTCAAAGCCTCATTTGAGATGAGACCAAATAAAAAGGAAATTATTTGACTTTTCATTTTCTCCTGTTATGTTGGTTTACTGGCTTCCTTGTATATTCTGTGAGGCCAGACACTTTTCTAGGAGATAATAAACCCCATGATTTTTTTTTTCTAAGACCAAAGTGGTAAAATTCAATCAACAAATACACGCATGACATTGTGATGATCAAATTAGTTGGATTGTGTCAGTTTGTTTACCCTCACAAGAAAAAAAGCTGGAATCTGTTGACAGTTACTCTAAATGGACCACATTCGGCTGTCTCTGATTTCTGTTCAAATGTTTCTCAATAGTGACTGACACGTTCCTTGCATTCACACAAAAAATAGAGTAATCAAAACGATTAAACAATTGTGTGAAAAGAAAATCGCTTGGGAAGAGACTGAAGCAAAATTGTTGACTATATATATCCTGTGACAGGGATGCACGATTTGTCCAGGAGGGGAGGTAATCATAGTTTGTGATGAAGCTGGGATTACCTCCCCTTTTGGTCATGTCCGGCAACCCAGACGCTGTGGGTTAATTTAATCAAATCTTATCGGAATCCTTTCATTCAAGGAGTCTTTCAGATAATTGAACTCTTTCTTATTTTTGTTGTTCCTGCAACGTTTCAGATGATCCATTCTATGGCTTCTGAAAGAAATTGTTTGGCCCTTCTGGAAAGCCAGTTCCCCTTCCACATGGATAGCACTACTGAAGAAGGTTGTAGAATGGATTTGTCAAAGTGTTACGGGAACAATAAAAATAATAAGAATGAGTTCATTTTTCTGGAAGATTCTTTAAATGTTGATGACTCTTCTCAATATTCTCGACACTATCTTTGTGAGAATGCCTTTTCTAAGTAGAACGGTTGAACAAATAAATGGCTTGTATGATCATTTGTTTATGACTGGAATCAAACCAAACCCTTTATTTCTGTAAAATGCTTATAATTTCATATTTTGTTTTGTCAGGACCATTAAACACTGACAGGTGAACATATTGAGGGGGAATCTTTTTGGTAACATTTCTTCAAGCCCAAAGTTTTGATATGGGTTTTTTTCTGTCTTCATTACCTTTTTTGTCTCTTAATTTTGAGAAGACTCATTAACATTAAACACTTTTTTCTCCATGGACAATCTAATCTCTTTTTATTGTCTTTGATGTTGACACAACATTTCAGACGATTGATTGATTTGCTTTGAGCCATCAAAGAAAGGGGCTGATAAAATGAAAACTCTCTTTCCTTACGGATATCATGTTGAGCATTTGGAAGAGACTGTAGAATGAATCGTCAGAACAACTGATGGAGGCGGTAGAATGAATCGTCTGGAACATTTTGCCAACATCAAAGATGGGAAGAAGAGATTTGATTGTCCGAGCTAAAAATGGTATATTACCTTTTTATTTGCATCTGAAAACTCTTAGAGCTGCTCTGATTGTGATAAGGCCTCTTGCTATTCAATTGTTCAGAACTTATCTTGAGTGGATTAAGAAATTATCTTGTTACTAGAACTCTACATATGCAACTGCTTCATAAGGATTTCCTAACTGAGCATGTTCTCTCTGAATTTTAGTGTATCAGGACAACTGCCCCTGGGATAAATCACTTTTGACTCTTACCCTTGGACCATTTCGTCATGGGTGTGATAATTTACATGACCAACTACATCAGTCCCACAAACTTTGGTTGAACAGTTGCCATGTTAGGTCAGAGGACAATTATCTGGGGTGCAACTGTCCTAGAACCAATTTTTAGTAGTCTGTGCATGCTAAAATTTTATGTAGTGCAATTTTTTTCTCCATGACTAAATAGTGAGTACTGAATGCTTGTGTAAGTATAAACTTGTTTCAAGAAATGAAAAAATGTGGCGTTTGAAAAGCTGACTAACTAGTTCACAGAAGCTGTAAGCTAAGAGATAACTTTCAATAAGTATAAATGATATATAAATATTATACTTATAAATGTATGTATACTTATTAATTACTACATTACATTAGGTAACTAACCTTTGTGTGCTGATTGCAAAATATTTTTGCACTTGTACAAATGCACAGCTTAGAGGACATTATGCTTATGAGTAAACATGGTGAAAGTAAATTCTATGAATCAAACAATGACTTTTTTGAATTTTTTTCTATTTGATAAGAACCTTGGTTTATGTCAACACCCGCATGCATGCAATGAGAAACAGTATTGCAAGATTTGGTCTGAAAGGGACATGATCCGAGCTTTTTCACGGATTATGTCCCTCAACATGGGCATTAGAATAATTTTGAATTTTGAATTCGGTTGAGTTGGAGGCAGAGGTGCAACACCAGCACCTTAAAGCTGGCCCACCCCAAGAAGCTGGTATTGAACCTCTATCTCCAGACTTTCTCGATTTCCTGGTTCAATGCTGTACCAATACCAGTTTGGGGTAGGTGTCTGGCTAGAAGCTTGGATTATCTCCCCTTCTGGCCAAATTTTGCAGTTCTGGTCAGAAATTATGACCTGTGATCATATTGATCACGAGAGAAGTGATAAGTATTTGGTTTGGAATTTCAAGTTCACTAAGCCAGAGAAACAAATAGTTCATACAAAGAAATAGTGTCATGCAACTTGGTTATTAACAATATTGTGTGTGTTTTGTGATATTTAGCTTTTTAACTCTTAAATTCATAAACGGCTCGATACCACTCCCAATCGACCGGTGGAACTCTTCTGTGACCGAGGCAAAATTTGCTAAAGTTATTATGACTGGTAGATACCAAAAATTGATGAGAATCGCCTAAAGGTGCAAGGGAGGTTACGTTAGTTATTCCCCCTGGGTATTAGCACTGAAATTTTCTTTTATGAATTTAAGAGTTAACATTTTCAGAACTATTGTCCCTCTATTCTGTTCACATTTATGATATTAAATCTTTTTCAACTCCTCCTTTTCTGACTGAAGTGTCAGATTTGAGGTCAGCAGACTGAATCCAAGTATTTTTTTTTTTTTTTTTTGCTTAGGGAAATTAACGATCTTCTTACTGAGATAACAGAAGGAAAATTGTCAGTTCATGTCTCAGTTTTTTTTGTTTTTTTTTTGTCTTTGAAGATGAATGAATCAAATGTGGTTGAAATTCTTTGCTGCTTACCAAATTCTGCCAAAGATTGTTTGTTTCTGCAAAGGAATGTTTGTTTTGTGAGAAATAGTAATTCAACTATTCAAATTTTTTTTTTCTCTTTTTGGTCAATGTTGAGTACCAGTTTCTCTTCCTGTTCTCAGCTCTTATTCTATGTTTGTAAAGTTTCACTGTGGTGCTGGCTACACTTGAGGTTGATTCTTGGATTGCCACAGGAAATCAGGAACAACTCCTAAAAGTGCTTAATATACTACTTTATATATATACATACATACATACATACACTGACACATTCACTTCAAATCTCGGACCCCCCCCCCCAAAAAACCCAAAACAAACCGCAACCCAACCTGAAATTTACAAGAGAACATTTTCCACATGTTGGTGCATTTCCTACTTGTGTGTTCGTGTTGCTCGATATTTGACAAGCAGGCGGCATTTGGTGTGGAAAGAAAGGAAAAAAAAAAAAAAAGTATCCATTAGAAAAATTTTTTTCATCTTATGAATTTTTTTTTTCTTTTTTTTTTTTTTTTTTCTAATAAAATGAAATTTTACCTGTTATGATGTTCAGCATCAGTGATATATCGAAAATTGAATAATAAATATTTTAAAAAAGTTTTTTCTGGACTTCCTGTTTTTTTTCTTTTTAAAAAAAAAAAAAAAATAAGAATTTTATTAATGATTATTAGGATGGCAAGCCTTTGGCAGAGCTTGCGCAACCTTAAAAAATAAGAAGATCCCATTAATTCTAAAGAGAAGGGTGTATAACCAATGCATCCTCCCAATAGTCACTTATGGAGCTGAAACATGGAACTTAACCAAGAGACAGATCCGCAAATTGAGAACCATGCAACGTGCACATGAAAGAATAATGCTGGGCCTTACATGGAGAGACCACAAGACAGCACAATACATTCGAGAAAAGACAAGAGTTAGGGACATCATAGAATCCATTAAAAATCTCAAATGGCGGTGGGCTGGCCATGTCGCAAGAATGGCTGACAACCGATGGACATCACGACTCACAACATGGATCACCCGAGACCACATGCGCAACTGAGGCCGGCAGAATATTAGATGGAGAGACAAGCTAGACAAGTTCAGGAAGTACTGGCTCCGCGATGCCCATGATAGGGAGGTGTGGCAAATCCTGGGGAAGGTCTATGTCCAACGACGGACGCTAAAAGACTGATGATGATGATGAAAAAGTATGAAATAAATCACTTTGAAATAGAAATCATATTGTGGATGTTTGCTACTTTTCAAAAAAAATTTCTAGTGATAACAAGTATGTCAAGGCGTATAAGTCATGACCTGAAGTCAAAAAAAACAATCTCTGCAAAACGGGTTTTACTTATGCATCAAGAATAAAATGTAAACCTTTATCACTGTGTACTGAACAAGGGGAATCGTCAGCCTGGCATTAGCTGTGCACTACTTACTGTAATCTCGTGGCCTGCCACAAATATTTCCAGCGAACACGTTTGGTGAAATACAGTTATCATGAAACAATATTAGAATAGGAACAAATTACCATTCAGTTGGTAATAAAGTTGAAACTTCACCTCCACACCATTTTGAACAGCCAACGGATTGTAAATTTGAAATACTGAACTTGGAGGAAGTCATCATTATCATCATCAGTCTGATGTTGGACAAAGACCTTCCCCAAGATTCGCCAGACCTCTCTATCATGGGCATTGTGGAGCCAGTACTTTCTGAACCTATCTGGCTCGTCATGCCGTCTTACTTTCAGTCGGCCACAGCCTTGCACCTGATCTCTGAGGATTGTGATGTCCATTCTTGCAATGTGTCCAGCCCATTGCCATTTGAGTTTTCCAAGTCATGCTGCCTTACTCTGCTATCCACATTTCTGTTCCGAGGTCACCAGAGGGAGCAAGTTTTAATTAGGAAATTTCTTGAGATAATTTTACTCCAATCTTGGGGCGGGGGTGTCCACTTATGGCAAATATAGGTCTAAATATGTGTTAACTCTTGAACTGCATCTAATATGGAGTTATTATGGATGGAAGGTAGTGCACTGAAGCCTAGAGCTGTACTGGGAGGAGTTGCATTAATCTGAATCTTATATATATTTGCTGAAAATTATTTTTTTGAATACTGAGTTAGTAACTTAGCTTGTATAATATAAAAATGTGTGATATAGATTGTATATATTCATGTAATCAAATAGATAACATTGTCACATGACTGCTTTACAATTGAAATTGTGAACCTCTAGTCCGAACATGGAGTTGACTTTTTTTTCTGCTGTAACAAGGACAAAAATATGTAAGAAAAAAAAAAAAAAAAACTGATTTCAAATCACGACTGACTGCTGGTCAGGTCTCTTCATTTCTTACTTATCTAGCAAAATTTATGCTAGAAATATGCAAGGGATCCTTTCACTGTAATAGATAAATACATCTATAAAATCATCATTTCCCAGTGATTTGAAATTATCACCAAGTGGTTGGTAGCTGGCTCTCTTACTGACTGAGCCAAACTGACAAATCTTGCATATCAATGAAGATTCATTTTGCAGATATGCAAAGGCTTATTTCAGTCTAATAAAAAAAACAAAACATTTTTCTAGTATAAATGTATCTCATAATTTCTCTGTGTGTGTGTGTGTGTGTGTGTGTATTGAATATACATATATATATATATGCCCCCCCCCCAATACTTATGAAAAATTAGGAAGGAACACATCGGGGTTAATTTTGCTATTTTCAAGGGAGATAATCTTTTGACGCTAAAATTGGAGTTATGCCCCTTGACAGTTCGAAATAAATTCAAAATGCTGCGTCAAAGTCAAAGAATTTTTTTAATTAAAATTACGCTATCGATGAAACATTTCATGAATAACGTCCATGAGTTTTGATATTTATTATCAGGCTCTCTATTGCTATTGCTTGTAATTTTCCATTTTGTTTGAATTTTGTTGATAGGATGTTGTAATCATTCTTCAAGTACTCCAAAGGTAATGATATTAAATTGAGCCTGAGTGACTTATTTGAAAAAATACCCCCCAAAACAAACTAATATTGATTTAAAAAAAATTAGTTTAGATTAAAATTTTTAAGGCAACTTTCAAATCCCCTTGATCTAGATCGTCTTGGGAAAAACATGTTTTCAAAAGTTCTAGAGGTTAATAGTTATTTCTAATCATTTACAACTTTCTGCGTAATAATGGAAGCCTGAAAAAATATTCTAAGGAGCTTAGGTAGTTCGTAATTTGCATATGTTTTTGCTTTTACTATGGACTTAAAAGTAGAAACAGATGGACTCAGTAATTATCTTTTTTTAATTATTTCTAGTCACTTTTTGAAGTAATAATTGAAAAACACTCATAAAGGGAAGTAACCTTTAACTTGAGTATCAAGAGATCATCTCCCTTGAAAGTCGAAGACGCTGAGGTCCAAATCATCCCTATTATGATTTTAGTAATAATTGACATTCATTCAGCGTTGGTTAGTATAACAAGGCTAAACTAAGGCAAGTAAAGGTGGGGATGTTACGCCAATTTTCCAATTGGGAGGCCTGCCTTGAAAATCAGCACTGGAAAATCCTGGGCTGAAACGCTGACTCTTGAAACCCGTGGAAGATAGTAACTTATTGGGCGGGGGAGGGGCAACTATTTATGTAATTAAAAAAGGGTGTTTAGGTATAAAGCGGTGTTTACGACTTACCACAAAGCCAAATACTAAATAGTTCTACTTGGCCAACTCGACTGTTTCATTCAGATCCGTCATTCGGTAATTGAGAGAAATGAACCAGGTAGAGACGTCAAAATGCGCTGATTGTGGGGGCGAAGCCGCGCGTTGAAGGTTTGACTGCTCAGGGCAGTTCCAGCATTTGGCTTAGCCCCAAACGTTAAAAATCTGCGCATTTTGACGCCTCTACCTGGTTACTAATGTTCGTTCCTCATTTTGTATCAGGTGAACAACATAAAATGACGGAAGCTTTAAATAGAAGACAATTAAAAATTATCCTTGTACCATGCTAAGCTAATCTAAGCTAAGCTTAGTCACTACAAGAGAGAATCGAAATTTGCCCCCGTATTATTCAGTCAATTTCTCAGTACCGAGGTCCCTGTTAACTACTTTCCTCAGTTTTACAAACTCACGGTCAACCCAAGAAATTAACAATCCACGAGTTTTACTTATTTTTGCGCATTGGGATCATAAATATTCATGCTGGCAATTCATATATGACAGAAGCTGTTTAAATGAAAAGGAGGAAGTTGAAGATTTGAAAAGGGAAGAAAAACAAAACAAAAAACAAAACAACATATGCTCAGATTGCTAAAATCTATGGTAAACACGAATCTTCTATCCATCATATAACTTCTATGAAAGTATATTTTATTTTATTATTAGTTGTTATTTGTAATATTTGATGGTGTCTGATTTATAAAGTAAACTTCTTCAGAGGTATGTGTTGCTTAAACATAGTATACATAAGGTTCGGCATTATCCTTGGTTATGGTATCAGTTGGGAGTCTCGGAACATATTACCCGTGGATAAGGTGGATTGGAATATTCATCTCGGGAGGTAAGTAATTTAAGACTTTTACTAGAAAATGAAAATACACATTTACAAAAATAGATGGGGAATGGGAAAGTGTTGATCCGACTCCAGATTTGAGTTATGTGGCTCAATTGATGTAAACACCGTCCATGAAAGACGGACATCAGGTATAAGAAATTAAAGTTTATTGGATGTTGCTTCTTCATTTTTACTCTGCGCAGCTCAATTCATAGGCCGAAGAGTATTTGACCTAGAAACTTGTGATAGGGAAGAAAAGGCTGGGTAGCAATCAATATTCGTAAAATATCATCCCAGAATTCAAATAACTTATATGCTATGACCATATACAAATTTACAGTCATCTTGTTATTTCTCCTACTTTAGCCCGACTTTATGTTCTTTACTCAAGCGGTCGGAGAGTAGCCAACCTAGACTTGTGCTAAACAGAACCAATGAGACAGTGATGGCAAACCTTTTGCAACCCTGTGTTTTGAAATTTTGATTTAAAAAGAATAATCCTGCTAACGGAGTGTCACTTACATGTATACATATATTTTGGATTTGAGTGAATCCTTATAGATAAGCAGTCTATTTTCCGAATATGTCTATACAATATGGAGATTAATATATCTTGAAACTGTGTGAGGATCAAATCAAATAATTATAATTCTTTCTAAGTCCAAGTTTACCTTTATAACTGAGTCTACTCCATTTACATGGAATTTTAACTAATTATCTAGTTTTTATCGAAAACGAAACGATACGGAAATACTATGACCGTCTTTATCATATTAACCATTTACCGAATGTAGTAGTCCTTTCAATACTATTAAGCGAGGTAATATCATAACTGCTGCTGCCAAGAGATATAAAGTGAGTAAGAGTTTATAAGCAGGCGATGCATATTCGTTGTTTGTTTGTTTGTTTCTCTCAAGTCGTCGGCAAAGAAGATCATAACGAATACATAAAACAGTGAATGCAAGTTGTATGTGCATTGGAAAAATGCAGATAAAATATACATGCTGAGGTAAGATCAAAACAAAGTTTTAAATAACGAGGAATGTATTTATTGATATATGCTTAAAAAAAATTACAATTCTCATTAGTGGAGAAGAGATGTTTTTAAAGCAGGTTTACAACTTGTAATAATGTTGCTAATAGTTTAATGTAGATATAAATGCATAAGATTGAAATGTAAAATGTATAAGTTCATATGTATAGGCAGGTAAATGAATACGTGTATATGATGTGTACGTACGTACATTCATAAGTGGAATGGTTTTTGCGCAAAATTGTTGGAACAGCCCACATTTGTGCATACCGCCTGGTAGCAGAAAAAAGGAACTGGACAAAGTGCGTTTCTCTTATAGACGAAGGTAAAGGTGGAGGTGCAAGATGCAGGATTCGTTGTTTCCTTGGATGATCTGTATTGGAACCTTAACACTAATCGGATGCAAAATGGAATTTGAATTCGTATTTTCACTGTCTCCAATGATGCTATTTTTAGAACAAATGTTGGTATTATATCTAAATGTACTTCTTAGTGTAGATAACACTTTGACTTCGTATAGTCAGATAAAATGCGTTATTGTTCCTACTTCATAACCGGAGGTTATAAATCGGCTACAAATCCTTACAGATAAGCAGTATATTTTCCTCATATATCTATAAAACTATGTGTTTATTAACATATAACGTGAAATTACGGAAAATACTTTAAAAAAGAAAGATAATAAAATTAAATAATAAAGTTACATTAACTTTAATGACTTTCTTTCAAGTCCATCGCGTGTCGCTTGAAAATCAGTGACTTGTCTCTGGATCGCCATCGCTGCCATAAGATGACGAAAATACAATTGAAAAATAATACAAATGCTTTGTTTTGTTAGACTAAATAAAAACTACTATAGAATTATTCTTCAAAGGCTTTTTTTCAGTTTATTGAACTTCTCGTTGATTGTGCAGTTGATATAATGCTTCGGCCAATCCATTTTACGGCTTTCTTCAGGTGTACCATTTGAATGTGATGGTGGTAGATAGGCCAAACAAGGGAAGAAAAAGAAACACGCATCCTACGCTATAAGCGTTGATACAATTGGAAATAAACATTTCTGTTTACTGCCATCATGATTGGAGAAGGACGCAGAATGGATCGGCTGAAAAGTCGTCTCGACTACACGAGCAATAAAAGGAGTTCAATCGACCGAAAAAAGTTTTGAATGTTAATGATTCTTCTCAAAACTATGGACAGTATCAAATCACTGTAGCCCCTCCAAATGGCCTGCTCGACCAAGCAGCCAAGTTGGCTACAGATTTTTCTCTCTTTGCTCGACTGCGTGTCTCCCGGGCGCCCCTGGTCTCATTTTTGGGACTGCAACCTTGGAAAATTTGATATGGGTACACCACTCGTCATCATATAAAAACATGGGTTTTTTTTTCATTAAAAAAAATGCCCTTTCATGTCTCAATGGTCATTTTGGACTAACAATGCCCAAATCTAGTGTTGATTATTTTAGATAGTTTAAAAAAAATATAAAACACCAAATTTTTCAAAGATAATTTTAGATGTTTTTAAATAATTAATTCTAGTACAAGCGCAGGGTACGATGATTCATTTATTCGAGGTACGGATATCTCTATCCATTCGCCAAAGCATTGGCACCTCGTATATCATCGAAGTCCTAGTTCCCAGCAACTAGATCCATTTCATAATGATCGTTAACTTGAAACTCTTCCCAGTTAAGATCAGATTAGTTTGGCACTGTGCCACGGCCATAAGATTCCGATTAGCTCGAATTCAGCAAACTGTGAAGCTAGCTTGTTTATTTTTTTACCATCAAGTGATAGTAAACAAGAATCACTCTAGGATGACAAGCCTTTGACAGAGGAGGTTCAACATCCAAAGTCAAGAAGATGCCATTAATCCTTAAGAGAAAAGTATGCAACCAATGCATTCTCCCGATAGTCAATGGAGCTGAAACATGGGACAACCGAGAGACTGATCCTCAAACGGAGAAGCATACAACGTGCGCATGAGAGAATCATGGAGAGGTCACAAGATAGTACAATATATCAGGGAGAAAATGGGAGCCCGAGACATCATAGAATGTACAAGAAAACTCGAATGGCAATGGGCTGGTCATGTTGCGAGAATGAAAGACAACGGATGGACATCACGACTCACAACATGGATCCCCAGAGATCACATGCGCATCCGAGGCCGGCAGAGTACAAGATGGAGAGACGAACTAGACAAATTCAGAAAGTACTGGCACCGTGACGCCCACGATAGTGAAATGTAGCGAATCCTGGGGAAGATCTATG
This sequence comes from Thysanoteuthis rhombus, assembly GCA_963457665.1. Classification (NCBI taxonomy): domain Eukaryota; kingdom Metazoa; phylum Mollusca; class Cephalopoda; order Oegopsida; family Thysanoteuthidae; genus Thysanoteuthis; species Thysanoteuthis major. The sequence continues at coordinate 28,998,826 of OY735227.1, forward strand.
TCCAACGACGGACGATTAAGGACTTATGATGATGATGATGATGACGATGATGATGGTAAACGATCCTTGTAACTATTCCCGAACATTATTGTTACCGCTCACACATACACATGTTCTTAAACACACACACACTCACACACACACACACACACACACACACACACACACACACACACACACACACACACACACACACACACACATTCGCTTATTTCAGTTCCAGGCAAGAATAGAAGGGAGGTAACTCTTATGAGACTATTGACTCATAATCCGATTCGAATTGTCTCCCTTGCATCCACCGTACGTTTTGGAATTTTCAATCATTTAGTTTTGACGTGTTTTCAGATGCGTCCAAATGCATCTCAACAAGACACTTTTCGGTTGGTCAGTTAAAATTACGTTGAACAAGGGAAAGAGGAAGGTAAGAGGTATTTGATTTTATTTACCATTTACCAGCAGCTACTCTGTCGGAAGAAATGTGATATCATTAAAAGAACATCTATTTTGATCAATTTTTTTTACCAGCGTTTATGATGTCATGATAGAATATCCGAGGACTGCATTTTTGCACAGAACATTTATTGTGGGTCATCTCAATTTTTGTTTTCAGTAAATATTTTCAATCGAATCAAAACGAAAATCAAATATTCATAAAACCACGATGTTTAATTTAACGCGAAGTCCATCATAAATCAATAACCTATCTCCATGTAAGATAATGAATCTGCGAACAAATTCTAATGTTCGGAAGATTTTCAATATAATTATTTCATTTTTTGAATTAAACACAGATGTTATGCTCGTAAAATGTATGGAGGCCCGGGATGCAATTAATGGATTAGCCCCCTTGTGGGCCTTTAGTCTTCAGTTGCACATAAAAGTTAGAAGACGTAGACTTGTCTTTTTCAACTAAGAACACAAAAAATTTCTCAAATCTTTTTTTGCTAGTTAATTTTAGTGATAGGTGGTAAGGACTAAGAGAACATAACTCCCACGGAGTTTTGTCATTTTTGGTTGTCCTTACTATCTGTCAAAGGCGAAACTTAATAAAATAATTGTGTGGGTCAGAATTCGCGCTCATCCCGATGACAGTGATCTGATTTCCATCTATCTATCTATCTACCTATCTATCTATCTATCTATCTATCTCGGGTCTGTCCATACCTATCTATCTATCTCGGGTCTGTTCATATCTATCTATCTATCTATCTATGTGTAATTTCCAAGTAGCCAAAATGGTGCTTTGTGACCAGAGGTATTGAATTAGCCCCCCCTCCCAATCAAACAAACAAACAAACAAACAAACAAACAAAACAAAAACAAAACAAAAACAAAAACAAACAAAACTAGTATTGATTCCTTATCAAGACTAAATGTTCTATTTAGACCCTTCGTAATAACCTATTTGAATACCCAGCCTCTAGGACAGGTCCTCAGCTGGAAATAATAGGTCATTACTGAGTGAAAGCAGATGATGAATGACTAGCTGAACTCGTAGAAATTCCATGGATGTTGACAACTAAGATCACCCATTATCCCATGCCCCTGTTTATCTCTCATTTTTTGCCTACATCTTCACATTCTCTCCCTTATCCTTTCCAATCTTTGTTACCAATCCATGTTTTTTTTAATCAAATTGTAATACTAACACAGAATCAGTTTCAGATGCGAAAATCTTCCTAATTTCTCAGTAAACCATTCAATTTTCTTCTCTTTCTCCCCTTATCTTCTCAATAAACTACCAAATTTTCTTTCCCATCCTCTCTCTTCTTACCCTCCTTTTCAACTACCTAACCTACTCAATGTTATTACTGAAAGTGTAATACTCGGACTCACAATATGGATCCCCAGAGATCACATACGAAACCGAGGCCGACAGAATACAAGAGATGAACAAGACAAATTCAGAAAAATACTGGCTCCACGACGCCCATTACAGAGAATTGTGGCGGATCCAGGAGAAGGTCCATATCCAACGACGGACGATAAAAGACTGTTAATGATATGATTAATTAGGCGTGGCTATCTGTACCCGGATACCCAGCCTCTAATCTTCACCCTGCCCCGGCAAAGCCTTCTCCGTTGGCTTGACCACGTACACAGCACTTTGAACATGGAGTATCACGAAAGACCCCCTATACGAGGAATAGCCTCTGGCAAGAGAACACAAAGATGACCCCATGTATGTTTCAAAGATATTTACAAGAGAGACATGAAGCTACTGAACGTGAATGTCGTGAGGTAGGAATATTGAACTTTTCCGGTAATCCCTACTTTAACGTGGCCAAATTCCAGTTGGCCATGAAATGGCTATCACGATTGTAAATTGTACAGTTTCACACACTTGCTCACTCAATGTCGAAAATGACTCACAAAAGTCGCGCATCGTTTCAACATTTACCAACGGAATAGCCATTTTATAGCCAATCGAAATTTGAGCGGGGATTATTCCCATTTCATTCAGTCTTAAAATGTTCTTGTAATTATTCAGATTTCAACATTTCTCGGGGGCCTTACTACGCCCTGAACCCTCAGTTGCATGGTCTCATTACGCTTGCTAGAGTTATTGTCTACATTGGCCAATTTTAGGTGTTGGACTGGGCCGTTTTGAGCGCTCAATCCACCCTTGCTTGTGCCAAACTAAGCTAAGCTCAATATTGCTATAAAGTTACTAAACAATCTCAACACCAATTATGATAAAATCGATTTGTCAATACAATTTACTCATCAAGGGAGATAACTATCAAATGGTACTCGACGAGTTATTGAATAACCGTAGCGACCAGAAGTAGCGAAGGGTCATATCCTGCTGTAAATGTGAGGTGTATTCCAGCACTCCTGGACATACCATTTTGTCTACAGGCTTGAAAATTGGCATCTTTAGTCCACTAGAACATTAAAAATGTTTTCTTTTTTTAATCTTTGGAAAGAAAGATTTTCGACCTTTTTGGAGCCTTATTTTGAATTTTTTACTCAATTCTCCTGAATCTAGATATTTTTTTAAAGATGTTTTTAGACCCTATTTTAGATATTTTCCAGTGGAAAAGGCACCTAGATTCGCCTGAATCTCGATGTTTCTTTACTTTATTTTAGATGTTTTCCGAGGGAAAACGCCAGTGATGTCATAAATAGAATTCATTCTGACTATATCTACTATTCAATGGGATTTTTTTTACTTGACTTTAAATTTTGATGCTATGGTCGTTTAATTATTGACTATAATAGCGAATTTCTTTTGTTCATTTATTTACCGGTTAAATCCCGAGAAAAAAATTACAGATATATAATATTCGAATTTCTACTACAACTGAACTCGATTTATTAATTACTGACAATCGTTTTCCCCTTCATCTTAATCTTCAGTTTTTAAAAATCAGAACTCAACTCAGGCCATTGATCATGTATGAACAGTACGGATGGAAATTAAGGATAACCTCTCGTTAAGAATCGAACTCAGGTCCTTTTGGACTCTAGGAAGCCTGGTTAAATGAATGAAAAAAAAAAACAACAAACAAACAAAAAAACTACCGAAGTCTCCTCAGTAGAAGATCCATTATTTCAAACGATTGAAAGAAGTTGTTTTTATTTGAGACATGATTACCTTTTAGTACAAGAGTCGATGGTTACGGTCGGCGAACTAAGAAAATCACACAGTCAATTATTAGAGTTGATTCATTTATTATTTTTGAAAATGCATGAAAAATCCTGGTCCATTCTCTTCGAACATTAACAAGGAAATATAGAACAATATAATATTTTCGATATTTTTAAAGTATATGAAACTGCAAGATTATTTGAATATATAATTTTTGACGGCATATCCAGGTAGGTATACTAGGATAAAACTATACTTTTATCTTCATGAGCCACTGATATTTATCATCTAGTGCAGTGGTTCCCAAACGGAAGGTAATTGGTTCCCAGGGAAATCTCCTCGGGGGGGATTTTAGACAGGGACATGTAAATAAAGGTGGAAATATTCATCATCATCATCATTATCATCATCATCATCATCAGTCTTTTAAAGTCCGTCGTTGGACATAGACCTTCCCCAGGATTTGCCACACTTCCCTATCATGGGCGTCACGGAGCCAGTACTTCCTGAACTTGTCTAGCTCGTCTCTCCATCAAACATTTTGCCGGCCTCGGTTGCACATGTAGTCTCGGGGGATCCATGTTATGAGTCGCGATGTCCATCGATTGTCTGCCATTCTTGCAACATGGCCAGCCCACCGCCATTTGAGATTTTTAATAGATTCTATGATGTCCCTAACTCTTGTCTTTTCTCGAATGTATTGTGCTGTCTTGTGGTCTCTCCATGTGAGGCCCAGCATTATTCTTTCATGTACACGTTGCATGGTTCTCAATTTACGGGTCTGTCTGACAATTTGAAATAGAGGACGAATTGAAAAAAAGAAGTAAAGATTGCAAGGAGATGAATATGACCTGGGATTTTGAGAACCTCTAGTCGCGTAGAGGGATTGTTGAAATGTCACCCAGACGTCTTTGGTTTTTGTTGCCAAGTTCTTTTTTTCTTGAAAATGTTGGTTGTTAAGAGAATGAGAGGTTGAACTAGTGATGAGGTTTCTTCTTCAGTCAAAAAAGAAAAGAAAAAGGACCAATTTCGTCTGACCACAGGAAAATCCGATCAGAATCTGACCCTCACGTTTCTGCTGATTCTTACCTTGACTTTGTTAGGTCAGTGATCACCTTTATCTTGAGTTTGGCTCACTTGATTCGGAATGTTGGTCATATATATATATATATATATATATAGAGAGAGAGAGAGAGAGAGAGAGGTTGAACGAGAGACGAACTTTCTTCTTCAGTCAAACAAGAAACCCATTTTATGTTACTACTCCAACATAGCACAACGTTTTAACATTACTTCTCTGCTGTTCCCACTACCGTTTCTACCGTTTCTATCTATCTGATCTGTTGCCCCCTTACGTGCTTTGCTTTCATTCCACTACGTTTAAAACTAGCGTGTACTACTACGATCTTCTGAGGTCAAGATATCTAATTGAAGACATTACAACAGTTATCTACATGAGTAGATGCGAATATATGCAGTCGGCATCATAAGATTCGAACAAAGAATAATCTGTTATTGAAGTAATTAATTATTCCATTGCTAAACCCATTTATCAAAAAAAAAAGTTCATAAATATTTCTTGGACACTATAGTAGAGTACTTTATGGAGATCGAACCGACTGGAAATCGTTTGAGTGCATAACTGGACTTGGGGCGTTGAACCTTGAGGTATAAGAAACAATCAGCTGTTGTAAATGGACGGTGATTCGAAGGTTTCCGACAAAAATGGCTACTCTTGTTCTGGGCTATGTTTTTTAGTGAATGCGAGCTTCACGTGACAATTTTTTTCAAAAAGTGTTTAACATAGGTTTTAGAACATAGATTTATTCGAGTTTTTGATTTTCAGATGATATTTTTCTACATTCTTTCTTCCTTTTAATTACAGAAAGATTATTACACTAAAAGCGACTGGTAACTCCTTTCGGTCGTTCTCATCGACACGTATTGCTCAACTTTTTGACAAAAAGGAGTAGCTAACTATGGCCTTTTCAAAGTATAAATCGTTTTGTATTTGCAATTTTAGCAAAACATTATCACATTTAATTATTGATATCATCTTAATACAGTAATTAATTAAGTGTATTATCTGTGTGCAAACCATGGGGAGTGATGGGCCATGCCTTGCTACGCTGGCCCATGACATGTTGGCAAAGGGTCTGGTGGATTGTCCACTGCTGATGTGGGTCAGTGGCTCCACCGGCTCTTGACACCCATCTAATCTGTAAGTTAGGAATGGATGTTCGCAGCATTGATACAAAAAAAAAAAAAAAATTAAAAAAAAATTCCAACATAATTCTCTTATGATAGAGAATTGTGGCGAATCCTGGGGATGGACTATGTCCAAAGACGGACGTTAAAAGACTGATGATGATGATAATGATGATGATGATTATCTGTGTGATACTATTCATTGTATCATCACGCTTTATAAAAAATCAATTTACTATACAAGTACAAAAATGTTCCAATATGTTCAAAATGTGTAGTTTATCTTCTAAATTAGGACCCCTTTATAACAACATACGCTAAACACAGGCTCTGCAGTAGCTTAATGATATACAATCAACTTGGGTTGGTTGTTAGTCTCTGACATGAAGAAACGTTTAGCCTAAAAATATTTCTCCAAAGTTATAAGGATGTACTATTGTAGTGCCCTCTATTCTTTTAGTTAGGAATTAAATACGAAACTCTTCTTTTAGCTAGATATAAAAAACGGTAACCCATATAAAAGCCCTAGGTGCACGTGGTCCAATACTCATTGGCGCCAGCATCCCCAGCTGGTCATGCCTCTGGCCCCAGCCTTCGTGGCTAACAACTAATTCTCCCTCTATCTTTCTCCCAAAGATCGTTATGATTTCGCCGACCCACTGGCCGATCTGATCTTCACTATTCTTCCTCCTACTCTATATTTACTCCATCAGTATTTTCCAACGCTGGAAACGTCTCTTATCTTTAGGGAATGTGTAATAGATGCAATCGTGACTCACTGATTGATGATTGTAATCAGGAACAAAACATTGAATTGTAGCTGCTTTGCTTACGGATGTCGTCTGCTCGAAGTTTCCAAGGGAAAAAAAACGAGTGACAAATCGACAAAATGAGTAAAACTTGAAAAAAATATCATTAAGTATAAGCTGGCGGCCCTTTTCTGGTAAAATGTGCGAAATTGCAATCGAAATAACGTAAAAAACAAAAACAAGGAAGCAAAAACAACGACGAAAAAAGAAATTAGCAAGATTTCCTAAGTGCAAATTAAGTATTACGAGTGGAACCGGAAGTCGGGTGATGGCGTCAGCACTTTGCCACTCTAATAATAATTATACCCTCCCCTAGGATATAGAACCATCGCTACGCCTCTATCTTTCGTTCACCGTTCATTCACCCCACCAGTTTTATTCACCCACAACCGAATAATTTAATTTATCTTTGGGCGAATCATTTACCATTTCAAGAAGCACTGAACTAACGAATCGACTCCACAAGAGAAACCACAAGAGTTACTACAGCCAGGAACGCATGACTGTTCCATACCACCGAAAGCGTCAACAGTAGGCAATCTGGCTAATATGATAACGTGGCGTGGCAAAATCTACTTATTCAATAAGTAATGTAATGGACTATATTTTCTGTACGTGACAATTGACAAGGGAGATAACTATTAAATGATAATTGTAAAATAGCCCCCCTTATTCATATGCTCCCCCTTTTTTTGTCAATGAGTAAAACAAATCCAATCTGGTTGAAGATAAACAAGAGCTACATAATGTTTTGGATATTTTTCAAGTACAATGCAATGATAAAATTATATAAACGCAGCTGTCATTTTTTGACGGCATTGGTAAACGAGTTTAGAGGATAAGTTTTGGCGACTCGCTGCGGAGTAATAGTCAGTCAGTTAGTCTCGTGAACAAATATTACTACAGTGTGCTCAAATTTGTGCTCAAACTCAAAATTGAGGCCTTGCGTCATTCTAAGTAAGTATTCGTATATAATGATATCATATCAGATATGCACCTCGCCATGGAGCAGTAGTTAGCGAGCTGATCTTGTAGACCATTTCTACTAAAGGGAGTTTGGTTCTCACTTGGTGCTATAGCCTTGGGTCATACTAAACCAAGCTTAATAAATATCAATAATTAGAGTTACCGTAGAATGATGGAAAACGATTTTATTCGAAAAAGTGATGATTAAACAAACATTGGTCTTCTCGGAGTTATAGACAACAGACCATACTTTCTTTCTGTCTTTCTTTCATTCCCCATCTTCCTCCTTTTTCTTCTCTAATTCCTTTCTTTCTTTCTTTTCTCCTTTCCAATCAGACGACACAGCGTCTATGTCGTAAGTATCATAGCTTCTCTCTTTCTCTTTGTTTTGAAATTGGACGAAACCAGGGCCTAGTTTTACATTATAGTTACATCTTAAATGGACTCCCCCGCCTCGCAAAACCTGAGAAAAATGTTTTTTCGTAAAATGGAAAAATAAGTACTTCAAGATATATTAGAAATACGCACCGTACCTTAATTTGGTGAGAATCTGTCGTAAATTACACGCTGGAGGCCGGCGTACACACAGAGCTTTTGGTGCCTCAAACAGTGAAAGAAAAATTAGTGGCGTAACTTGGGAATATTCACCACGCGCTTGATAAAAAGAACACAAAAAAACAAAAAAAAAACAAAAAAAAAAACGAACTGATGCTTCCAACGAGACATGATCTCGCATCCTATACTTCTTTATTTCAACTTCAAGCTACTTTATCATCCGGAGGTGGGAATCGGTCAATAAATAAGCAGGGCATAGCAAGAGGTGCAAGAGGGGTGAGTCTTTGCTCCGGGGGGGGGGGGGCATATGAAATGTAGGAAACCAGACAAACAGCTTTAGATATAACAGATACAAGAAATAGATTGATAGATAGACAGATAGATAGATTGATAGATACATTGATAGATAGATAGATAGATAGATAGATAGATGGATACATAGATAGATAGATAGATAGATATGAGCAGATTGACAAAAATACATATGTACATTAATACATATATATAATGAATATAAATAGAGAGAAATGAATAGACTGAGATAGATAACTAGATAGATATCTGGACAGAAAGATAAATATGAACAGACTGACATGAATACATGCGTGTATTAATACATAGATAGATATGAACAGGCTGGGAAAGAAAAGAAGAAAAAGATAATGATAATAGTTTTAAACCTTAAGAAAATTCCCAGATGACTTCAATCTTCTAACTTAAACAGTCAGAAGGTGTTCAACCTACACGGTTGTGATTAAAAAAAAAAAAAAAGAAGAAATCCACAATAAAAGAGAAAAGACTAGACAGAATAGAATTAAAAATGCATATTAAATAGTTCCCATGGATAACTTTAAGTCCCTTGAGTCTTTTTCGTGTCCCTTCTGTATTGCCCTATATTTCTGGTAGTAAACCGCCGCCCTTCAGCAGACTAATGCGAAAAATATTCATGCAAACAAGCAGATGCATATAATTAGGAATGGAAGTCATAATGTTATCTTTATCTAATCTGTTTAGTCTGACACAAGGCCACAAGATGCTCACCATTTTACATTAGTCACCCATCTAGGTACTGATCAGATTTGACACGGATTAACGGGGGCCACACCAAGTGACTTTGTCCTGGCCTCTAATTTGCCGACAAAGTGGGTGTGCAGGCCAATAATTTGCCGACAAAATGGGCATGCAGGTTTATAATTTGCCCACAAAACTGGTTTGCAGGTCTATAATTTGCAGACCAAGTGGGTGTCCAGTCTAAATAAAGGAAGACACTTGCCAAAAGAAAGTGCTTCAGGGTGCGGCACCATCAAACCCACCTTCGGTACGCCGCTGATGCCCACCCCCGGCCTTAAACGTAGGTTTACCGTAATTATTTTCTGCATGTCCCTTCATTTATCATGCTTTACTGGCACATAAGATACTTACACTTAACTAAAAAGTTACCCATCTCAGTCCTGATCAGGTTGGGCACTGCTTAACTAAGTTAGTCAGTCGAAAACCGGTGCATTTAGTGTGACCAAACGGTAAGCAATAAGAATTTACTAAGCTTTGCTTAGTTTGGGCACAGGGTTTAAGACGCTTAGACTGTATAAGGATAAAAGATTGAAAGTCTGCAAATTGACTTTGCTTTCGACCCTCACGGGTTATCTCACATACCATCAGCCAACATATGCATTTTGTTATTTGCTTTGATTGCTGTTGTTTAGACGGCATGTGCTTTCGGTAAAATGACGAACCACGCCCTTTTGAATTCGTACAAGGGGCATCCAGTGAGGATCGAACTTGCTACCGAGTAGTAATGATCTGTGAGAATAATTTGTGAACTATTATGACCTCAGGACGAGGTACTTTTTGACCCCGAAGTTATCTTTCAAATGACTTTCTTTGCCTTCAAAATTTGATAAAGTTTCAGCAAATTAGAAACCGTCAACTAAAACTGTCACCAAAATGTCATCATAGATTTGATTCAGTTTTCAAGTTGGTCTGGCTGGCTATGTATGAATGTATCACGCGTATAGGCTGCATCAATGGAACTAGGGGAGTGAAAATTTCAACATTTACTCTTTATTATGTCTAGGAAAAACGTCTTTCTTTTTCAAAATCCTTAGCCTTGAATATTTTTTCAAAGGGAAGTTCAGTTTGTAAAGTGAATTTGAGTTACATTGATCCTTCAGTTTGATATTTGAATTCACTGAATCTGCATAAAACCAGACATGGACTCTATATAACAGACAACTTCTTGTACATCACTCTTCTTAATTGTCTTTTCACTCTAATATTGTCGAATGAATTATAATCAACCTCGATACACTGGTTATACATACATTTTAGTCCCGAACCCTCCTCTCACTGTCCTTTCTTATCCAAGACAAACCAAACACTCACAGAGACAGGAAACAAACACCCTCTAACCCCATCCTCGTACGGACTCGTCTTATTTTAGATCAACTTGACTTTCACCAACGCGGATACTAACACCTCCTCTTCTGTTCATACTAAACAATCAAACAACAAAGATATTTCCCCATTCCTTTCCTCAACATAAAAATATAAATAGAAAAGTTTTCTCTCTACTGCTGCTATTTTTTCACTGTAAAAGATGGATGGCACCCGTCGAAATGCACCGAAACAAGCCCACATGGTGAATTTTATTTTTTTGTTGAGATGTAACATCTACTTTCTCACAAATTTTTCTCTTCACTTTCCAATTATCACTTTCATCAACACACACAAACACTCTCACACACACACACACACACATATATATAATTAAAGATTATGCATGTTGAGTAATTGTACTTGTAGTGTAAAACTAACGAAGGAGCCCAGCGTTTTAATTGCGCTCGCAAAATGAATTACAGATTGGACTGTGGAAGATTAGAGCCATGTTCTGCGGTTTGTTGAATCAAAATTAAACATGATTGCGTCGAATTACGTCCTACAAATATACCAGACATCATTAGACGGAACTATGTCTAATTTCGACTTTGAAATTATCCCCGAAGACGCGTGCACGTCATCTTGAAAATAATTGCTCTCTGCGAAAACTGGACCGAATTCAAAAGGGCGTGGTTCGTCATTTTACCGAAAGCACATGCCGACTAAACAACAGCAATCAAAGCAAATAACAAAATGCATATGTTGGCTGATGGTATGTGAGATAACCCGTGAGGGTCGAAAGCAAAGTCGATTTGCAGACTTTCCATCTTTTATCCTTATACAGTCTGAGCGTCTTAAACTCGGACGTCTGATACTCGGTAATATCAAAAACCTGACTATTCTTTTTTGCATTATATACAGGAGGAATAAAAGACAAATACATTATTGCTGAAAAACTGTAGCCTTCGAAAACGACGAAAGACTCTATCCTTTTTTTTTCATATGCGTGTGTTTATTTATTCTAGCGATTCTGACAATACCATTTAGTCTACAGACTTGAAAATTGGCATATTTTCTCCACTAGATCTCTTTCAAAACGTTTTTTTTGTTATTTGGGTAAAAACGCCATCTTGACCTTTTTGGGGTCTTATTCTGGTAGGCTTATTTGTTTGCGTGTTCCAGCTCTCCAGGCCATACCATTTTGTCAACAGATTTGAAAACAGGTATCAAAAAACGACTAGAAAACTTCTGAAAATTTTTGATATTTCGAATTTGGGGACCCTATTCTGATGGGGTTCATTATAACATCTAGACTCTCCAGAATCTAGCTGTTTTTTTTTCACTCTATCTTAGATGTTTTCCAGTGGAAAACCCTAGTGATATCATAAATAGAATTAATTCTGACCATATTTATTCTTTGATGGAATTTCGAATACAAATTTTGACGCTACGGTTGCCCAGTTATTGACTATGATTACAATTTATTTCTTCTTCACAGGTGTATTATTTGAATTTTGTCAATATCAGTACACTCTTAAATTCTAAGCTAAATAAATAAATATATGTCTGTGATATATAAGTATCTATATATATCATTTGAATATATTATATCCATACACGTATATCCATAAACACACGCCCATGCACACATGAATATGTCGGTGATATATATATATATATATATATATATATATATATATATATATATATATATATATATCACTGACATATTCAAGTTTGTGTGTATGTATGTGTGTGTGTGTTAATGGATACATGCGTATGAATATATATATATATATGCAAATGATATACGTATACATGTATATGCATACACAAACTGCACCTTTATGTACATATTTTTTATAATGCGTGTGTATATACATATATATATATATATATATATATATATATATATATATATATATATATATATATATATTCGAAGAAAAATCAATAAGTTCGGAGTTGGAAATGTAGAAATAGTTGAATTTTGATCTGAAATTTTTACTGTATAATGTTCAATGAATATGAATAATATTCACAAATGAATTAAGTGCATTCACAAGTTATTAAGTGGGATTAAGTTGAGTAATAATTATTTGTTGTGTAAAAAAATGCTTTACATCAACATTAGTCTACGAACTTGATGCAAAAGTTTTCGTCATTCCTTAATAAGTTGTTTCATTCATATAAATTCATAGCATCATTATTCAGCCATCAAAGTTTTATTTCTAAGCTTTCTATGACGTCACTCAACTTTTCAGTTAAATTGTGTATTCCATCATTGATTAACGATTCCGATTTTCATTAATTTTTCTGGACTGTTGTCCCGATCTTGTTCCATTTCTTGAACACAACGGTTCGACTGTTGTACTGTGCGGTCGTCTTCAGGTGATAAATGGGTATTTTTCTGACCGCTGACGCGAGGACGGGCATCTTGGCATTCACCCGGAAAAGTGCTCATTTCATTTTGTTATTCGAGTGGGATTAATTCCCAGGTCCCAAATCATGTTGTTGATCGTAATTTGAATAAAAAATCTTTAGTTGTCTGGAGCTGGTGTCTATCGTGTTCAAGAACTGAACCAAGATGAGGAAAACTGCCCGAAAGATACAATCTCACATAATTATTCATTCATGTAAATCCATTGCATCATGTAAAACATAATACAGAAATTTCAATTTTGATCCAATGAATTCTTCGGCTTGTTGAAACCGCTAACCACACGAGAAGTATTGCACAGAGCGAGAATAAAAGGTGAAACTTCCGAGAGGAGTGCTCCGAAGGAACTAAGGTGCTATTGCCTTACGTAAGCTATTTTCTCTTCAATATCAAATGGCTGGAAACTTTCCGGACAGATTTCGGTCTATGAATGCAAAAAAAAAAAAATCTCCCGTATTGTGTGTTATGCAGGTTCGGAGAATACGCCCAAGGTGGGAGAACTTCCCATCCCAGCTCCATGATCTTTTTCTGCGTCGCATTTGTAACATGAGGATTAGCGTCGTCATGCAACAAAAGCAGCAGTTGACTTCTTTGCCAGGAAAAAAAAAAAGAAAGACATTTTCTGTGCCAATTGCTCACCGTAGCATTGCACAGTAACATTTTGTCCAGGTTCCAGGAATTCGTAATAAAGAATTCGTTTAGAATCTCACCCGGCACAGAGAACATTTTCTCGTGTTTATTCCACTTGAGGTGAGATGTTGAATGATGTTGACATATTTTTTTGTCGATCAACGAGAAAAAAAACCAAAACAGTTTGGGCTGCTGCAGGGTCAAACTTCACTCACACTTTTATTCCGACTGAAGATAATAACAGCAACTTTTGTATTATATATAGAATAACGAGATGTGTTAGACTTCTCAGTTTAGCTCAGTCGGTAAGAGAGAGCCTGTTACCTATTGGATGGCCTTGGTTTCAAATTATGGTAGGGAAATTTTAATTTTGCCAGTCAGTTTGGTTTAACGTGATGGCATAGACAAACAGTGAAGAGTGAACTCCCCTAAATTTTGGTGAGGATTATCGTTGTTGTTACGGTAGAAAAACAAAGCCAACTTGGATTGGAGTTTATCAAAAGCGCTTCTCTAACATAATACAAATAAAGATGCAGTGAGCTCTTACTTCAACTTGATATTCTGGGCATAGCTGATTATTCTTTATTCAAATAAATAACAATAAATTTTATTTGTACTGGCATCAGTTTTAAAATAAATTCCATTGCTGTTTTAACAGTGCCTCTCATCTTTTGACTAATAGATTATTTTTCAAATCCTCAGTCTAAAATTGAGCCTTAATTCACACAACCCAACGCTCAACCCAGAGTTTGATTCGAAGACTTTCATTGTCTCTTGTTATGTGTTTCCGCACAAAAGTAAATGGCGTAGCCAGAGATAGCTAGAGATTTGGGGACCCGAGGAGCTTGGCTCTTTGATGGAGGCCCAGCAATATTCAGTGAGATTTGATGAAAAGGGAAAGTTTTCGATTAATAGACACGTCGTGCCTTTAAATTTGTTGAAACAACCCCAAAGACTGAATTATTATTTTGCCATTCATGTATACGTACAAATATATCCTTGTACAAATATATCCTTGTAAAATAATGTCTATAGAAATGCAGTAGGTGATCTATTATTTATAAAACGTTTGGGTCCCTTTCCATTGTGGGTTCCAGGGGTATTTTCAAATACCTTTCCCCCTCAGCTGCGCCTATAGTAAAAGAAAAAATTATCGTTTTTCAATACCCTATTCCTACATAGGAATAAACTAATCATTTGTTTCAATTAATGACTTCCAATTTAATGGTCTTAATCCAAACAATTTAATTTAATATGATTTAATGATGTTAATCTAATTATCATTATTGAAGATAATTAAAGATTATTCCCAGTCAGGCTCCTGATGGATCCTCTTCACTGGACTCCCAGAATTCCTGGGTTTGTGACTTCCGGGAGTTATTTTAATTTAATTTAGATAATTTATATAACAACTTTAATCAAATTTCCGTAAGTTCGTGTGGGAACTATTTTTCTAGCTTCTAAGATTTCCCCTAAGGCAGTTAAACAACGAGCTACAATTGATTGATGAAATAAATTATAAAGAACAGAGTACATTTCAGGGAAACTTTTAACATTGTACAAAAGTTGACATTGTAGACATTTGTATCAACACACACACACACACACATATATATATATAGTTCATAATGTTTTTAGTAAGTTGTAAGAATACAGAAGCACAAAAGAGAAACAGATTTCCGTTGTTAATAATATTTATCATTTTATCAAAGCAAACAGAGCTATTAATACAGGGTTGTCGAAAAGTGCGCTAAACATGAATATTCTTGCAAATTCTATTATATATATATATATGTAAATGGCAATGGGCAGGCCATGTTGCAAGAATGACAGACAACCGATGGACATCGCGACTCACAACATGGATCCCCAGAGATCACATGCGAACCCGAGGCCGACAAAATACAAGATGGAGAGATAAACTGGATAAATTTAGAAAATACTGGCTCCGCGACACCAATGATAGAGAATTGTGGTGAATCCTGGGAAGGTCTATGTCCAACGACGGACGTTAAAAGTCTGATGATGATGATGACGAACTAAGGATGCAGTCAAAAGACGCTGGTAACGTGACAGTTTCTATTGAGAGACTAACGAGACCCATGTATATATATATATATATATATATATATATATATATATATATATATATACATATATATATGTGTGTGTGTGTGTGTGTGTGTGTGTGTGTGTGTGTGTGTGTGTGTGTTGGATACACAGTAAACGCTCGTTGTAACGGTACTCGCTCAAACGGCATAATTTTTAATGCCATACGTGTTCTAAAGATATGCTTGTTTTCATATTTTTGCAAAACTATTGACGAGGATCATACTTTTTCCCGTGCAAATTAGAAAGTAAATAATTTGCATGTCGTATTCTTAATTTGCATGCCGCATTTTCTAATCCATCCGGCATACTGGGAAAGTTTGTTATTGCGGCATTTCCTGAGGGCGCTGTGATCAGGGGAGTCTACAGTACATTATATTTTTGAGCGACAGTATTGTTATTTATTTTTATTCTTATTTTTTCCATAACTTGTGGTACTTTCCACACTGTATGGAGTTCATTTTGTGATATCATTGACGTAAAAATAAAAAAAATGGACTAAGATATAACGAATGAGATAAATCTAATAAATCTATATCATACTCCTTGGATATTGTAGGTTTTATAATTATACTAGAGACGGTTGCGAGGAACTTACTATATTCTGTTTGATTTCTCTGGAATTGTGTTAGCAGCGTTACCGACTATTGAAAGCCCAAATCTTGCAAAATTTGGCCCTATGTGGCCACCATTGAGCTATACCACAAAATGACATTCATATATTTGAGTTTTAAACCGTTCTCCACTTTTTTTCTCGAAGTTAACGAGCTTTAACCTCTCATAAAACAATGCCATGCCTTGGCAATAGCATATCTATGGATTGTCATGACAGATGGAAACCAATGACTTCTTTTTTTTTCATGGTAAAGCACCTTGAGTAACACTGATATAAAAGATGAAAAATGTTTTACAGCTGTACAAAATAAAGGTCACTCAGTGGTATAGCTTAATGGTCATATAGTTTGCAAGGACTTTGGCTTGAATGGTTGAAAATACAATTTAAAGGAAACGAACTGACAATAGGCAACATTTTCCTTACAGTGCTCTTGCAAAATCACCAATATCCAATGAGTAAAATACCTTAGATTAATCTTATTACTTCTACCGACGAAGTTGGAGAGATCCTGTCAGTCCACTTGATATCTCCAAAAGTACTGATTTTTTGTAGAATGAGCTTCGTAAGACATGATTTATTTTTTAGATGGACCTATGCACAGTTACTTCCCCTACATCATAGTCATATGTCCACACTTAATAATATCGTCCCAAGTTCCTGACTGTCCACAGGATATCTCCAGAAATTCTCTTCGAAATTTGGTGGAAGGCTGGGTTGTGGGTTACGGAAGAAATTTTTTGGATTTTAAGGCGGATCCATTGCACAATTACTATCCCTGGCAATGACTGTTTGCAGAGGTATGTGCTCTCCGAGTGCTCTCTAGTTTTTTTGTGGGTTTAGAAGAATATTTCTGTGTCAAGTGCGCCAAGAAATGAACTCCTGTAAGATTGGAATGTACAACAAATTATTGCAAAAAACGAGAAAGAGAGAGAGAGAGAGAGAGAGAGAGAGACAGAGACAGAGACAGAGACAGAGACAGAGAGACAGAGAAAGAGAGAGAGACACGCAAATGAAAGAAAAAGAAAAAGGAAAAGTAGAAAAGAAAGAAAAAAATGATCTTACTCATTCAATCAAGAAAAAAAAAAGAGAAAAGGAAGAAGAGGAAATCAAAGAAAATTCTGATGCACAGAGAATTAAGAAAAAATGAATATACATACATTCATATATACATATATATATACATATATATATACATCTATCTATCTATCTATCAATCTATATATATATATATATATATAGATAGATAGATGGATAGATGTATGTATATATATATATATATATATATATATATATATGTATGTATATATATATATATATATATATATATATATATATGTATATATATATATATCAATGACGAATTGTGCTTTTTATCTTCGGTGTGCTTTGTGCTACGGATGCGAAAAAACGTAGACATATCTTAGTGTCCGTAAAAAGTAATGGATGTGTGTGTGCCTCTGTGAATACGTCTGCTCATGTTTATTCGCGTATATGTATGTCCAGCTGTGTCTATGCGTGTGTTCTGTTGTATGAGCACGTGTATGCATACTTATACGTCTGTATGTGTGCGTTCGTGTATGTAGAGGCACGTGTGTGTGCATGTGTACATGTAGGTGAATAACAATAAAAAAATACAACTACTACTACTACTACTACTACTACCACTACTACTACTATCGTGTATGATTAAGAATTGGGGTGAGGGAAAGGGCTGAGCAGTAATATAAGTATTTCTAAACTGGTATCTTCGAAGATACGCAAGTGTCTCTCCCATCCTCTTGAGGTCAACGCCACTGAAATAATCGTTTTTACCTGAGAACTGTAAGAGGAAGGTAATTAACCGTAAATATTTACTCACATACGTTCTCAGTGCGGGGAGAGATTCTGGGGAGTCGGGAAAAGTGAAGTGCGTATTATCTAAACACAGACGCAACCCTGTATGATTTTTTTTTCATGTCATGATGTATGGTAATTATAAGAACATACACTTATCTATAGGTAAGCATTTTTACACTGACCCAGAACACACCCACACTCGCGCACAAACTCATTTATATACGTCCATGCATGCCTCCATGAAATTTGACGTGTACATGCCAATATATATATATATATATATATATATATATATATATATATATTGTGCTATCCACAGACTGCTGTTTCGTTGTATTACAACTTTTCAGTGTGGCTATAGACTATCCATTATCCTATCCAGTACCACGAGGCAGGATCGAAACCTTAGCTTCAGACCCAGAGGCTGGTATCCTCCCTCTGGACAGTCAGTGAGGTTGAATTTAAGCGATATATTTATTTATTGTATACATTCCTCAACCACCAGAGTGCTCCGTTCCATGTTGGAAGAGCATTGCATAAGCTTACAATGAACGAGTTACTTCACTTAGAAAGTGCTCAACCCTGGATGTATGCATGTTAACAAGTTAAAACGAAATAATATTCGGGATATGCAGTTATTTTAAGTGATAATATCTTTCCTTATTGCCCACTAAATTTGTACAATGGGATATATCATATCCACAAACTGATCATTTTTATATATATAAATATATATTTACATATATAATGTGGGTGGTGCAATCGCCGAAACTGTTACAAGGTAAACAACTGATGATCCCAACAAGAGAAAATCCACACATATTATCATAGCATTTAATTATGTCTGAAACAAAAAAAAAAAACACACTTAAAAAAATCACATGTTATATTAACAGATATTGGAGAATTAGTGACTGAAGCGATTTAAAAAAATGAAATAGTTTGTTAATGTATTTAGTGTGTAAAGCCGTAAAGCTTTCTAGACTACATATATATATAAAGAAGTGCCAAATAGAGACAGTACAAAACTGGTGATAGCCACGGTACACAGAGAGGGTGTAACATAGTGTGACCACAGAATGATTGTTGGGGCTAGAGAGATGGGACATCTGCTCCAGTTATTTTTTTCTCGTGCAATGGTTTATTAAGGATTATGTGAAATCCCGTCAGGTTTCATTCAGCACGTGAAAACTGCGGGTACCCACTGAACCGCTGGTGATTGACAAGGTAGCCACCCAAGAAAGAGGAACATTGCATCAAATCCCATTCCAATTAAACGCTGGTGCCACCCAAACCATCTGTCAGAGTCACTATACCGCGTACCCTGTATCCCATGGGGTTTTGTAGTCGTTGAACAGCAAGGGTACTATTCTTGGCACAATGACATGACTGGTTACTGCACCCCACCTGGGTTAGAGAAAATCGCTATTGGATCGTGGGAGACTGGCGTCGTAGCTCCTGCTCAGACGAGTCAGGTTTACGACTCTTACAGGCAGACGGGCACGTTCGTGTGTAGGGAAGGCCGCACGAGTCTATTGGACCGTGCATGACTGATGTCAAATCGTCTGGACAAACGAGTCAAGTTTCCAACACTTTCAGGCAGACAGCCACGTTCATGTAACGAGGAGACCGCATAAGGCCATTGGATCCAGTCAGTCAGCAAGGTGTTAGTGGTCCTGTGATGGTGCGTTCACTCTGAGTTAGATAAGATCACCAATCACACTATCTTGCGGCAGACCATTTGCACTCCTCTATGTTTCTCGGTGGTAATGGTTTGTCCCGTCAAGACAAGCAATCCCAATCGTGCGTAGGTAACACAGAAACGGTTCTAGGACACTCATCTAAATTCCAGATACTCCATTAGCCCCAGTGCTCGCCGAATTTTAACCGCAGTGAGTATGTGTGGGTTATGATGCAGATATCAATAAATTGCTTACAGCCACACCCGACAAGCACAACTCAGTTAAGTGCCTAGATAGGTACACGCACGTAACGACACCAGCACCTCGTAGACCGCATAGCAGTCGTTATTCAGAGGAAGCGAGAAGCTACTCGTAATTAGATCATCATCATCATCATCATCATCGGTCTTTTATCATCCGTCGTTGGACTTGGACCTTCCCTAGGATTCGCCACACCTCTCTATCATTGGCGTTGCAGAGCCAACACTCTCTGAATTTGTCCGGTTCGTCTCTCTATCTTGTATTCTTCCGGCTTCGGGATCCATATTGTGAGTCGTAATGTCTGTTGGTTGTCTGCTATTTTTGCAAGATGACCAGCCTATTGCCATTTGAGTTTTCTAATAGATTTTAGGATATCTCGGACTCCTGTATTCTCCTTGATAAACTGCGCTGTCTTGTGATCTCTCCATGTAAGGTTGAGCATGATTCTCTCATGTGCACGTTGCATGCTTCTCAGTCTGCGGGTCAGTCTCTTGGCAAGGTTCCATATTTCAGCTCCACAAGTGACTACCGGGAGAATGCATTGGTTATATACCTTTCTTTTCAAGATTAATGGGATCTTTTTGTTTTGGGGGGTTGAGCTTGCTCTGCCGAAGGCTTGCCATTTTAGAGTTATTTTTTGCTTGATTTCTTCGTCTTTTGAGGGTCTCATGGAGATTTGATGTCCTAGGTAGATGTAGTGATCTACTTCCTCCAGTTTTGCATCTTCAGTTTTGATCGTTGTGTTCTTATTTCCGACGCGATTGTTGCACATGGCTTTTGCTTTGCGGAAGCTCATGAGTAGGGCTACTTTCTTACTTTCTTCATTTAGTTCATTTAGCATTAGTTGGAGGTCGTGTAGGTTTTCTGCGAAAAGGTTGATGTCGACTGCAAATATGAGGTTGCTTAGATATTTGCTGTCTATTTTTATTCCTTTATTTTCCCAGTCTAGGTTTTTGAAGACCATCTCGAGGTTGGCTGTGTAGAGTTTGAGTGAACTGGTATCACCTCGTCTTTACCCTTTTTGGAGCTTGAAGGGCTTTGAGTCTTTATGTAGCCTGATAGAGGAGCTATTGTGTCTATATTTGTTTCAGTACTCTGACAATCTTTGTTGAGTGATGGCCTTCAGGACCATGGGTTTTCCCACAGAGTCGAAGGCTTTCTTGATATATATAAATACTACAGCGAGTGGCATTTTGTAATATGCTGCTCTTTCCTTCAGTTGATTTATTGAATGGAGATGATCCACGGTTGAGCAGTTTCTTCTAAAACTAGCTCATTCCCATTGTTGGTTTCCATCTTATTTTTTTGTGATTTGGTTGGTGATGTGTTTTATGAAAAGTTTGTAGATGCAGTTAAGTAGGGTTATTGGTCTGTAGTTGTTGAGGTTTTTCGGGCTTCTTTCTTGTATGTATAAGCATTATGATTGCCGAGTCTTCCAGTCTTCCAGGACTTTACTTTGTCTCAAGCATGAGCTGAAAAGAATAGCTAATTTCCTACTGACGATCTTACCAGCTTTTTTTGAGTAGATGGTGATGTTATCTGGTCCAGGGGGTTTTCATTTTTCTGTTTGTTCGATGACTTGCTTTACCTCTAACGGGGTAACTCATGGGATACCCTCCAACTGATTGCTTGCGTCTTGCGTATCCTGCTCGATGTGTTGTTGTCCATGTCTTGAGGAGTAGAGATTTTCGTAGAATTGTTGGGCACGTTCGACAATCCTGTCTCTGTCTGTTGTAATGTCTCCGTTTTCTTCGAGTATGCAAATAATTTGTTTCTGTCCTATACTGAGAGCATTGTTTATAGTTTTGAAGCCCGGCCTTTGTCGAGAGTTGTTTCGATGATTGCTGTCTTGTAACTTTTTTTAAATCTTCCCTTTGTTTCTTTTTGATTGTTCTGTTAAGTTCAGTCTCTTCAATTTTATCTCTCGTTGTTATCAATGTCTTGATGTTTCTGTGTTTTTCAACGAATTTCCTAGTTTCAACTGATATTTTTCTAATGGTTTGTCTCTTCCTTGGTTTAAATATAGTGGCAGCTTCTATTAGAGAGATTGGTATTTTGTTGTGGAAACAGTTGATGTTGGTTTTGGTGTCGTTCTCTTCGGTAAGAATTTTATATCTGTTTTTCAATTCAAGCTTGAAGAATCAGGTGAGCTCTTTTAGTACGTTTAGCAGTTGCGGTTGGGTGTGGAACATATTTCTGCGTTTTTTATTGGTGTTTATTTGCATCTTACATCTTATCATTCTATGGTCGCTTCTTATATTTCTTTGGTTTAGAACTTGAATGTTTTTGATGGTGTCGCCTTTGTGTGTAAGAATGTAGTCTATTTCGTTCTTGGTTTCGCGGTTGGGACTCTTCCAAGTCCATTTTCTATTGGGTTTCTTGAAAAAAGTATTTATGATTTTGAAGTCGTTTGCATTTGCAAAGTTTACAAGATCTTCACCACTCTCATGCCGTATTTTGTATCCGAACTTGCCAACGCAACGCTCATCTCCTTGTCCTATCTGTACGTTGAAGTCTCCCATGATGACATTGAAGTACTTTTTAGTATCTTGCAGAAAGGTGCTCAAGTCATCGGAGAAGTGGTTTATTTCTTCTTTGGCTGATTGTGAAGTGGAAGCATAGACTCGAATGATATTCAGTTTGTACCTCTTTGAGAGATGTATAGTGATGCTGGCTGTGTGGTCTGAGACAGCTTTGAAACCTACCACGTTATCTTTGAGGTTTTACTCTCTCTATTCTGTTCTGATAAAAAAGATGTTTGCTCTTCAATTCTTTTAGGTTTTTTCCTTGCCTTCTCATTTTGCTAATGCCGTTAATGTCTTCTCTTATGTTTTTGATTTCATTTTCTAGATCGGTTAGGTGCAAGTCTATTGAGAGTGTTCTGACATTGGAGGTGCCAATGTATAATGTTGTTCTTTTGGTGAGGGTTTTGGGTTTTGTTTGGTGGTCGTTGTTGGAGCACATCACTCCCACCCAAAACAAATGATGTGACTGGTCCTTTTGGGACCGATGACCCAGCAGGAACGGGTGTTTTCCTGATGTAGCAACTACCCAAGCACTACATTAGGAAAATACTGCTTGAGCAGTCGCTTTTGAAGTCAGAAAATAAGAAAATCCTTTTTTTTTACAATTTGTAATACTAACGAAGAGCATCGTCTTTATTTGAGTAGAGGATAAAATTTAATCACGTATCTCCTGTAATGTAATGATGTGGTTGTTGTTGACTGCTTCTCGTATTAGAAGCCATCAAGCAAAACTTTGACCTAAACTGTAAACATAGCTTTCTTCAGTTTTCAAGTTGGTCCGGCTGGCTATGCATGATTTTCATAAAATTTCTATCAAAAGAAAGAAACATTGCTGAAAAAATCTTACATGAAACTAATCTTCGATTATGTATACATAAAAAAGGACTCAATTACTCGATTAGATTAGAGACGTCCAAACTATGTGTCGTGATACGTTAGTGTGTCTCGATAATCTCTAGATGTGTTGTGAAATTAATTGATTTCTGATTAATCTTTACAATTTCATCATCTTTTTATTTGAAGCGGCATTCGGAATTGTATATTTGGATTGGCTGACAAAACTAAAGAGACGAGTCGTTAGAAAAATGTGTCTCACCAATGCGAAAGGGTTCGAATGTTCTGGGTAAGACATCTATTGAGATGTCATAAAATCCAATGAAGGCGGATGGAGTCTTACATGAACAAAAACGTTTTCATAAAAAAAAAAAATCGAAGAGTAAATACTGAAAGTTTTTCTAGAAGAAGGATTCAGGATTGGAGCAGAAAAAAAACTCATGTAGAGTGGTTTCTCCATTGTAAGGGTCATCTATTCCTGTTTTATCATATTTTAATCAAAATTTACCTCTCAAAGAGTAAACAATCAGGCGTGTGATAGACAGGCGGACGAACAAGCTGTAAACATTAGAAACCTTTTCAATTTTCTTTCGCGTCACTTCAGTCACTTATTTCACGTTATCTGTCAATGCAATTTATGTAATTTTCTTCTGTGTTTTTTTTTCCAGCTTTACATATACTCTGTTATTAAGTTACTATATGTAAATTCTCCTCTTGGGATCATCATTTATTTACCATGTAACCGTTCCGGGGATTTTAAAAACAAAACAGTTATATCAACATGGCGCACCCGCAATGTTGATCAAGCACCACCCCCTTTCAGCCATAACTTTACTAAATAGCTCATGTCGTACATGCAGTTAATCTTTTTATATTGGGTATTATCATAAAGTATTTTATATGGATATTATCTTATGCTACCCACCATTTAATATTTTGAAACACTGGGCTTACTAGCGCAGGTCACCCGAAAAACGTACTTAACGAAGGATTAGTATGTATAACAAAAGGCGTGCCTCGCTGTTCGTGTAATTTCTGTTGAGCATATATATCTACCCTATTTAGGGTTGAGCACTCTTTAAGTGAGGTAAATCGTTCATTGTAAGCTTATGCGATGCTCTTCCATAGTAATAGAGCACTCTGGTGGATGGGGAATTTATGCGTAAAATGAATACATCGCTCAGATTCAACCTTACTGACCGTCCAGTTCCGTGGTGTAGAGGTATGATACCGGCCTCTAGGTCTGAAGCGAAGGTTTCAATCCTACCTCGTGTTACTGGATGGGACAATGGATAGTCTACAGCCACACTGAAGAGTTGTAATGCAACGAAACAGCTGTCTGCGGATGACACAATAATATATATTGAGTATATATATACCGTGAGATATTGGGATAAGGGAAACAAAGTTATGTAGGTACCTGAACGTATATGGATTTAAATCTCTTTACCTTTCTCTATATATGATCGTACTAATAGTTGAGCCTTTTGTTTGTTTGTTCATGCTCCTTTCACGCTAAACCTACAAGGCCTATTGACTTAATATACGGCAATGAGAATTAAAAAGAATCGACTTCTCACCTAGACTAACATTGGAAGACATTCAAGGTCACCAAAGATCAACCTCTGGTCAATCACCGGTTCGAGAATTTGGAAACAAAAGATTTTTATATCAGAATTTTTTCCAATATTTCCTCCAACGAAAGGCAAAGAGATTTCTCACAATAGAATTGATTCCTATCAAGTTCCACGCATTTTTCGGAGTCATTTTTATTAAACACGCGCGCACGCTTTCACACAAGTAATTGTCCCTTTCAAAGTATTATTGACAGAACACTCACACACTTGCATAGGCACTCAAAGAAAGCTCCCAATGAAAGTTGGGAGGCCCATCATGCTTCTGAGAAATCTAGATTTGATTTGTGCAATATAATTCGCCTAGCTACCGACAGCTTCTCCGGTATTTCATTGAGGTCCCTACCTTAACGGGGACAGACAAAAAGGAGGTTGTGTTCATCCCCAGGATCTCCATTCAAAAGACTTTCCCTTTGAATGCAAGCGAATCCAATTCCCAATGAGACTCAGTTTTGTCATTGCAATCAACAAAGCCTAGGGAAAATTTCTCAAGATTGATAGTCCCAACCTGAGAAACATGCTTCTCCCATGACCAGCGTTGTGTTGGTAGAATCCCCCAACAACATTTTCATCCTGGCATCCGACGGGAGAGGCGCAAATGTTGTCCGGAATCCCTGTCAAACTATGGGACTACATCATGTTTTGTTTTGTGAATCATGTTATTTTACAGTAAAACATACTTTCCGAGGTGTAAAAAGTGTGAACATCTTATATTCGTTTGCTGTGTTATGTGGATCTAAGTCATTCAAGGGTGTATGTGGGAAAAACAGTGGGAGGGAGAGAAGGGATCGTGTGTAAAAGATGCGAAGAAATCAAGGAAAATGTAAAATCAATGTTCTTAAGGGTGCTGATAGGTTAAGGGCAAGAAAACCCTAAAACGCAAAAGGAAACCTTTCAAAGTTTGGTCCATTAGGTGAGAGAGTTTTAAAGTATATCACCCACATATCTTGATGAGATTTAAGAATCTTTGCGACCCTGTTAGATTAATTCTTCTCTATCTTTTCAATGATAGTGAATTTTGCATCAGTGCTGAAATTGTGATCAAGTAAGCAGAAGTGTTGTTGTAAGTAGATGTTTTTTTGTCTATAGTTGTCATGTCTGATATTAAACGGCCATTCCGATTTGCTTATGTACGGTATTTCACATTGTACGAATCCAAGGATATAGATGATATTGTTACTTTTGCAACTGGAACTATATATATATATATATATATATATATATATATGTGTGTGTGTGTGTGTGTGTGTGTGTTTGTATGTGCGTCTGGCTGTAAAAGTGCATGCATTTAGACATATATTTTAGTTTCTGTGATTTAATCTCCTTTTATTTCTACAATTTCAAGACTTGAGTGTAAATCTAGATGTTTGCAAGTTTCCATCTTTTAATACTCTCACATTTCTTTTCAAAGGAATGCAATGAATCCCGAGGTACTGAATTTCAGAAAATATATCTGTGCGTGTGTGCAAGATAGTGTACAAAGAACTAATTTTCAAGTAGGATTTTAAATTCTGACATAATGCCGCACAAACTATTCAGCATCGTTTTTAATGACGAAAAATTATCAACAACAGTGGCCAACAACACGCAAACAACGGTTTTAACATTTTCTCTACTTCAACAGCGATCATATCACTTTATATCAAAGTTTAATAGCTGAAAATAGGTCCCACACGAACTGAATAAAGTGCTTCATGACAGTACAAGACCACACACCCTACAGCTTACTGTAGCTTAAAAAATTGGTATGCGAAGACTTGCAGCATCGTTCATATCCACCTCTACACATTCGAAATATGGATACACACTGTATTTCATACATGGATAATAAAGATTTGCTTTGAAATGAGAGTAACGTTCTGTTGATAACGGATGAATTTCATTATTTTTTTGTTTCTATCAATTTTTGTTATTGTTCTTTAAATTCATCTTCTTTATTACGTCATTAAATCATGAATGAAATTATATTTTGCTACGTTGATTGTAATTATGGAATTCGATTTTATTACGTCATCTACGTCTCTTGGCGTGATAGAAGACATCTGCACGTTGTTGATAATAATCTGTTTCAATGACACCCTTAGTAGCACGGTGATGATAATTATCTGTATTCATTTTTCTTTTCGGCGAATGTACAACTTTATTTAATTTTTTAATGGTGATATTTCAGCCTTGATGGTTAGTTATCTTATGTGTGCATTCCTTTTACTAATATTTCCTCCATCTTTATTTCAGTTGCTCTCCATCTAACATAACAGACTCCCGAGGAAGGATGGAGGGTACACGGCCGAAACGTCGTGAAAAACACAACAAATAAACTACAAAGACGAGGAAATCAGACAATTATTCGAACAAAATTCAGTCAAAAAGAGAACAAAGCCAATCATGGAATAGTGAAGTCGAACCAATTTAAGAAACCGTCACATGGCCAATGTTTTTTAGCAGCATGCTTTGTTGGGGGTGATCAATCGAAAAATTAAAAAAAATGTTGATCAATGATTAGGTCACTTCTCTTACCTTTGATTCGGTAGTAATCACTAAAAAATCCAAATTAAAAAAAAAAAAAACGGGAGTAAATGCTCCCGGACACAAACGAAGCGAACAATTCAGCATACCTTTACATTTGAAATTGAACTCCTCTCTGAAATCCTACGGGGTGGGCAAAATGTTTTTTCTAGACATAATAAGGAATCAATGTTGAAATTGCCAATCCCCCATTAGTGCTCCCGACACATACATACATAGCAAGTCAGTCAGTCAGCCAGACTAGCTCAGAAACTTTGGTGACAGTTTTGGTAGACGGTTTCTAATTAGCTTAGGCTCAAGATCACACGTCCACAATACCAAGTGAGGTTCACTAGATCAGTAAAGGTCTGCTACATTAGCTTGCTATCTACTTTGAGATTCCCATAATGAGCTCTGATATAGATATTCATTAAGTATAGCTTAAACTGGCACTGAACCAGAAAGTCTGAGCTCAAAATAAATTCCACTTCTCTTACATGATATGGGTTCCATAACGAACCTCATAAGAGTGGATAATTTGTCCAAGGTTCTACACCCAATGCATCCTCCTGGTAGTCACCATAGAGCTGAAATATGGAACCTAGCCAAAACTTTGGCCCTCTGAGAACCGAGAATGAGCACAAGTAGAAAATTATGCTCAACGTCACATGGAGAGATCAAGAAGACAGCCCAGTATATTATAGAAAAACTGGAGTCAGAGAAATCATAGAATCCATTAGAAAACTTAAAATGACAATGGGCTGGTCATGTTGCGAAAATGTCATACAACCACTGGACATCAAGATTCTCAACGTGGATCCTCACATATGCAAAAATCTGGTCGACAAAAAAAAATAAGATGGCGTGACGAAGTTCAGAAAGTACTGACTGCACGATGCCCATGCTAGAGAGGTCTGACGAATCTTGGGGATGATCCATATCCAACGTTAAAAGGCTGATGATCGATTGATATTCCGTGTTCCTTTTAATGGGACAGTCGGTAAAATCAAACGAATATTACTAAATTTCCTGACTTGGGAGGTAGTAAACTAAAAAAGGATAAAAATTGTACGAGTTTCCCGACCTTTCTCTCTTCGTATTTTCACGACGACTTTTTGAAAGAAGTGCAATTATTTTTGTTCAATACCCTGAACATTCCATCGCTTTAATGTTTTCCAATTATTTTTGACTGGTTGCCAACGAAGACTTATTTTTAGCGATGTTCGTCAGGTAAGTGAAAGAATAAACGCTGGGTATATCAAGTGAGATTGAAGCTACCAAGAAGATGGAATATTCAAAACGTACATGAAGAAATATTGAGATTTTTCCAGCATATTCTTTACGAAATTAGCTCGCTAATCCCTGCACCACGGCAAGACAGTATTTATATTGCATATTCATGGATGCAAACTACATCACAAGTTTTTTTCCCAACCTTGGATGTGAGAATAATGTGTTAGAATGATGTCAATTTTTTGCAAATGGAATAGCAGAATGGGGTGGGGGTGAGCTCACGGCAGGAAGAGAATCTCTCGCTGGAATCAATATAAAAAGTGGCGCTGTGCACTGGGGTTATAATTTCTCCTTACCCCTACTTGAATAAATGCAAGCTCTGTATTAAAAAAAGATTACAACTCTCGTTTTATTCTTGTGTCATCCAAGCACTTTTTATTTCAAAACACGAATCGTTCCTTGGGCCAGAAAATTCAGTAACAAGGAGAGAAAAGAAGGACGGTCTTTTTGCATGTACGTGTTTGCGTATGCACGAGCATGTATGGGCGTATGTAAGACAACTACAAAGTCACTTCCCGCGTGTACATTCAATCTCACTCTGAGAAGGTCTATCTCTCTCCTCCTGGGCCCTCTGCCGTCCAAATATACATAGCTCCTTTATTCGTTGTCTGTCAGTTCGAATTCGCCGTTCTCTTTCCCAAATGCGCACTTGGTGAAAACACACGTTTGGACAGACACCGCTAAAAGACTGACTCAACGCTTCATCTCGTTATAAAAGTAAATGATACGCCATGTGAATGTCTGTCATTCACTTTTCTTAGCTAGAAATGATTCACCAACAAGATGCATAGCCATTGGAATAAAAATGTTACACTTCTACTATCATTGAGCGGACTTGGGCGGTAGCCTCATTCATAGAATATTGTCTTTTACGAAGGTCTTGGAAAATGGAGGTAGTATAATGCTACGTATGAGAATTCTCAAATCATTTTTTCAAAGCTGTAAATAATATGTGATTTCTTTTATTGGATTTGTCTCAAAATGAAGCATTGGGCGGAATGATTATGGTAGAGACTGTCTTCTCGTCGAGGCCTCTGATTAACACAAGGACAAAGACTGACGGGAGAAAGAGAAGAAAACCCTATTTATTTACTTATCTATTTAGAGAGAGAGAGAGAGAGAGAGAGAGAGAGAGAGAGAGAGAGAGAGAGAGAGAGGTTCCATGGCTAAGCTTGTAATACATATATCTTTTTACTGTTCACCCCAGTATTGTTTTGTGTTCTGGATATAAGGGGTTTCTTTTTGTTGGCATGAAGAATAAAGGATATATATATATATATATATATATATGACGTGTTCACTTTGTTGTTCCAGTGGTTTTTCAAGATGGGTTATATCCAAGGCTTCACAATGTTTTTTTCTTAAACGTCCAGAGCCTTTTTTTCTCGGCCGTATCTCTACCCCTGGGTATTGACCCCTGAAGACCCGGCACTGTTCGATGCCACCGTAAGCGATAATATACGGTTCGATACAACAGCAGTTCGTTACAGCTAACATCGTGCCGCAACTGGTATTCATTTTTTCAATTAGCATCAATAGCTACGATCGCTGTCACTGACTAGCTGACTGACATATCGACAGAGAAAACACTCGCACTATCCCCTCAAAGCATTCCCTCCCACTCCTTCTATGAATCTAATGATTTTTTTTTATTACATTATCAGAACATGGACTTCTTTTTTACTACGTCAGAATACAAATGCGCGTCATTTGCACGAATTATTTGTCACGTACAATTATGGTGCGGAGTTGGCCTGACTGTTAACAGCTAGGAAAATGGAATTGCTTGATCTGAGTTCAAATTCCGGCTAAGGTAGTTCGTGGTCATTTCGCACTTAATGTTTTTGAAAAGGCATCAATCCTATTCCCAGTTCAAAGCTATGGCTAGTACCTTTATGAAAAACAAATTCAGACAGAAATTTTTCAGCTTGGCACTTGCCTTGACCATCTTAGCTTGCCAAACTACCGAAGAAGGACATCAAAGACACTGAAGAGTGGACTCAACGGACACGAAATTGGACTCCACAGTCCATCTTCGAGTTTTCAGAAATTAGAGAGACAATCTGCTCAAGCAAGGGATATGCCAGTACAATTATATAAGATTCGTATGATGACACAGCTAAAGAAAAAAAAGAATGCTACTACTAAGTAGCCTACACCGTGATCGAGGTGACTGCTCACCCCTTACCCCAGCAGCAGTGGTCACAGCACAATACTACTACCACATTATAGCTTTTGGCAATGAGCAGGCCCTGTTCCAAGAATATCAGACAACCGCTAGATATCACGATTTACAACGTGGATCCCAGAGATCATGTGTGAAATTACCGTCGGCAAAAAATGAGGTAGTGTAAACGTTTGGAACTAATCTAGGGGTTCATAGCGCTGCAACGCAATCGACAGGTCTGGTGAATATTGGGGAAAGTCTATGCCGAAAGATGCTGCTGCTGACAATTTTAACCAAAACTACTACTACTACCACCACCACCACTACTACTACTACTACTACTACTACTACTTTTTTAATATGTTAATGATGAGAGTGATGCTCAACGTGGTGGTCGTGAAGTGTCTACATCTGTTAAGATTAAAAAATCAAGATCTTGAAGAGTCAGCATTTTACCGCTCCCCACCCACGTAGTTTTATAGGTGTCCCAAGGAGGTAATGAAATTAATTATTTTTGGAAAGAGGACATTTCATGGAAGAAAAGTCATAAGTTTTATGACTGGAAGGATGGAAAGTTCACAATTCCCGCTCACTCCACCCAAAATTGGTAGGCAGTCCTGAATATATACATATATATATATATATATATATATATATATATATATATATATATATATATATATATATGTATAGTCGAGAAAGCTTTACAGCTTTATAGACTAAACATCAAAGAAACTCCCTTCTTTTTTTTGTCATTCCATTCACTTATTTCCCAATATCTGTCGATGCAATGTATCCAATTTTCTTCAGTTTTTTTCTTTCTGTTCACGATACTATGCGTAAATTTTCTCTTGTTGAGATCATCAGTTGTTTACCATGTAACCGGCTCTGGGATTAGAAAAAAGGATTATATTAACATGGCACCTCAGCAGTGTTGATCAAACACCAACTCTCCTTTCAGCTATGATTTTGATATATAGCTTATGTCATATTAAATGTAGGTTATTTTATGTAGGGAATTATCGTAATGTATTGTACATGAATGTTATTTTATACTAGACGTCATTTTTATTTTTAAACAGAGCTTACTGATGTAGCTTACCCCAAAAACGTATTTAACGATGAGGGATCAGTAAGTATAACAACAGGCAACAGTATAACAACAGGCATGACTAGCTGTTCTTGTCACTTCTATTGAGTGTTCATCCATGTGAATATTAGATCTGTTGTGTCAGTTTTAATCTCAGACTGCATCCGAACCAACTTATGATTTCATCATTGAGAATATGAATAACTGTGAGAAACTTTTCCGATTTAATTCTCTACCAACATACATATCAAAGAATTCGACAATTTTCCCACTAACCTAACAGTTAATTTTCCCATGTCGAATACCATAAAGCTTTCATCAATCTGTTTTTCCTCTATGTGTGTGTGTATCACTATTCTTAGATAGGGGTTCTGGGACACTTTCTCTTCTTATTTTACGTAGAGTATTATTCATTATTCATTGTGTGTAGAAATGAAAGGAATTATCAGTTATCAGGATAGCAAGAGTTGATGAGCGAAAAAGATTATTGCTTTGCACTAAAACTGTCAACATAGGTTTCTTCAGTTTTTAAGTTGGTCTGTCTGGCTATCTATGTATCATGCGCATAGACAGTACTAATGGAGCTAGAGGTTTGAAAATTTGAATTCAACCATTTACACCATTCATAAACGTTTTTTACCCTCCTCAGCAGGTTTTTAGTAGGGGTCCAATTTGCAATGTAAGTTTATGCTAAATTGACTCCTTGGTTCATCCTTGTCTCATTCACACTTGTTTCGTGGAAATTTAGACTTGTTCTTGTGATCACTGCACAAAAAATGCGAGAGACGTTACTTACTTAATAAGCACTCGTTTTTCCAATTTTTTTAATCGATCACCCCCAACACAGCATGCTGCTAAAAGATCGCGAGACTGGTTCTTTTGAATGACAAACCAGACTTTATCATTGTCATTATTACGTTTAATATTTCTGAAATTTTCTTCATATCTGTTGACCAACACAAACGAATAGTTTCTCAACTCCTCAGAATGAATTCACAATCTATGGGTAATCACTTACTATGAGCGTACTGTATATTGGTGTGGATTTTCCATATCTCAAATTCAAATCCTCATGGGAGAGGAAGTCTTGTCGATGCGCCTGCGCTGTGTGACGTAGATCAAACAGGCAGTTGAAAATTGGCCTTGATTAACCACCATATCAAAGTTACAGAAGAGTTCGTTTTCCGTTAAGCAGCTTCAAAGAAAAACTTCATTTAATCTTCATTGTGTTTCGCTTTAGAAGTTCTTAAAACGCAGACAGACTGAATAAAAATCAGATATAATAGCGGCTATTCATGATTCCCACCTGAAAACGTATTGGTTTTGTTCTTCAGCGAAGAATGTCGGGTAATGTTCTATTGAATCGATTTGTCCATTCAAAAAGTGGGTGTAATCTCTTATATTAACAATGCATTAATTGATACACTTGGATTACACCCCATTATTGAGGCACTTTTTCGTTCCACCCAATTTATTGATACACATATCAAGGTAAAACCCATTGATTGATGTACCTATTAAGTTACAAGCCATTAATTGATATACCAATCAAATAACAACCCATTAATTAATATGCCTATCAAGTTACAACCCATTAATTGATATGCTTATTAAGTTACAACCCATTAATTGGTACACCTTCTAGGTTACACCTCAAAGCAGTAAAAATCTGCGTTGTGACAGTGTTGTATTGAAATCTCGAATAAAGGACATCACGACTCACGACATGGATCCCCCTAGACCACATGCGCAACTAAGGCCGGCAGAATATTAGATGGAGAGACGAGCTAGACAAGTTCAGGAAGTAGTGGCTCTGCGACGCCCATGATAGGGAAGTGTGGCAAATCCTGGGGAAGGTCTACGTCCAACGACGGACGCTAAAAGACTGATGATGGTGATGATGATGAACTTACAGTAACAATGTCTTCTCTAATTGATAATTGTCTAAATGGGAAAAATATTGAATAATTAAATCGTGTCTGTAATATCGGAATGAATTAATTTATGTATGTGTGACAGCCTCCGCAGGTGAGTGTTTGAAAAATTTTATTCTATATTGTATTTTAATGCTCTTGTTCTCGGTAGCAAAAAAAAAAGTTTTGTTTCATATCTGCGATTTGTTTATTTGAGATGATGCAAAAGCTTGGCCAACAAAATAGAACTACACAAGTTCAGAAAGTATTGGTTCCGCGATGCCTATGATAGAGAGATCTGACGAATCTTGGGGAAGGTCTATCTTCAACGACAGACGCTAAAGAGCTGCTGTTGATGATGACGAAAAGAGCTGGATGAGCAACCTCTAACTGAGGTGATTCCACATTTTTTATCGTGAATAGTTTTCCTTCCGAGCAAATTTCCACCATTTATTCGTGACTATTATTATGAACGAGATCACAAGACAGCACAGTATATAAGAAAGAAAACGGGTGTCCGTGATATCATATAAACTATAAAAAAACTCAAATGGCAATGGGCAGGCCATGTTGCAAGAATCAGAGACAGCCGATGGACATTACGACTCACAACATGGATCCCCACAGATCACATTAGAAACTGAGGCCGAAAGAACACAAGATGGAGAGATGAACTGGACAGGTTCAGGAAATACTGGTTCCGAGACTCCCATGATAGAAAAATTGTGATGGATCCTTGGGAAGGTCTATATCCAACGACTGACGTTAAAAGACTGATGAGGACGATGATGATTATTATTATGACAAGGCACTAGTCATAGCAACATAATAGTCTTCTTCTAATTATAACTATAAAGAGGTACTAATAGTGACAGCGTAGAAATCACGTTAAATCCCCGATAACAAAAAAAAGAGATACTAGTAATAACAATATAGTAGTCATGTTGTTTCCCTTTTCTTTCTTTAGAAAAAAGATGTGGAAAGAGTAAAGCGTGGGCCAAAACAGAGGTAGGGTTGGGGGCAGTCGACATGGGCCTACGATTGTGAGGGAGTCTTCACCGGGTAGAGGAAAATACCATTGTATTTGCAACCTCTCATTAAAGTACCGAACTCTGTTCTCTCACTTACTTGTTGAATAAGATTGCTTGTAATTATCTCTTTCATAAATATTCCTTTTATTCGGTTCTGTTACCAATAAGTACACGTACGTACATATACATGAATCTTATATGTATTTAGTACTGATTACAAAAACACTCGGAGTGCAGTTTGTAATGGGGCCTACATCCGATCTAGCCTCAGCCTATTACCGGCTTCGTCTGAGCCAGGAAAGAGCGAAGACTGCACCATCGAAGAGTGTTGTTCTTGATGAGGTTATGCCATCGTAATCACACAGACTTTTGACAACAAAACGACATGTATATGCATATGTTCATACTAAAAAAGATATGCATTTAGCACTGATTACAAAAACACTTAATGAGCAGTTTGAAATAGGGCCAACATCTAGAAAGAGCAAATGCTTCATAGTGTCATGTAAGAGAGAAAGAAGCACTCGTAGAGCGTATACGTCTTCCAACGCCATAGCCAGAGGGTAATTGTATGTGGATCCATCTCAAAATATATACATTTTTTCTGTAACCCATTGGCCTTCCTCCCACGAAATTTCATTGGAATTTATCGCGAACTTTTGGAGATATCGTTTGAACAGACATGAACGTATATAGAACTGGTTTTGTAAAAAAACAAAAAAACAAAAAAAACAAAAATAAAAAAACGGAAAATCATAATTAAAGTCCTGGATCCACCACAAAATTCGTTTATTTTTTCCTTACTCACTTTCCTATCCTTTCAGAAAATTTAGTTGAAATCCATTGATATCGTGTGGACAGACAGATGGAAACATGGAAAGATGCGACCGATTTCATATACTTCTCTAACCACGTTGGCAGAGGTAAATCATTATTAATTAGAAAGAACACGAGAAGCAGAAAAGGTAGGAGTTTATATCCGCGTTAAGAATGGAATGAATGTGAGTAAGGTAACACCAATAACGGGTCATCATCTTTCGCACCCTTTCTTGGAACTGACGAACAGCCTGTCCGACCCGACCAGTTGAACCATCTACCTAAAACCACCCTTCAGCCTCTTTTCTACCAATTTACTCTCAGCAGGACCCGCCCACATAATCGTTGCATCCCATCCAGTGTTGTCAAATCTATTCTCAGATTTACATCTGAAATTAAATCAAAAACATCTAAAAAAACATCTGGAAGCATCTCGATTTTCCAGATCTATATCTTGAAAGTAGAAAATATATATTACAGTATAAGCCAGTGGATAAATCAACTTTTTAAGCATAAAGTATTTCCCCCAGTGTCTATCTCTCAACCAGAAATAAAATTCTGGATCCGCCCAAAATTTGATCACTTCTTCCTTACCCCATTGTCCACAAAATTTAGTCTGTTTAGACCTCGTGAACCAGACATCCTGGTTGGCACAATGCTTTCTTATATTAGATTAAATAAGAATATTACTAACTTCATTAAAAATGATCTGAATATCACTTTCTGACATGATTATTTAGAGCTGCGTTAGATTATATCGAAACTCTTATTCGAAATGAATCTCTTGTTATTACACGGCAAATGAATCATTTAGCGTAGACAACGTAAATGGAATAAACAATTAAAGAAAATGGAACTGATGCAGGATATCAAAATTTTCTTCCATTGTTTATTCTATTTACATTGTCTACGCCAAATGATACATTCACTGTGTTATAACGGAAAATCATTTAAAAAAAGAGTTTCAATGTAATTTAATTCATAATCATTCTGTCGAGTCATATCATCATCATCATCATCATCATCATCATCATCATCATCATCATCATCATCATCATCATTCTTTTAACGTCCGTCGTTGGACAAAGACCTTCCTCAGGATTCGCCACAATTCTCTATCATGGGCGTCTCGAAGCCAGTATTTCCTGAATCTGTCAAGTTCATCTCTTCATCTTGTGTGCTGTCGGCCTCGGTTTCTTATGTGATCTCTGGGGATCCATGTTGTAAGACGTGATGCCCATCAGTTGTCTTTGATTCTTGCAACATGGCTTTCCCATTGCCATTTGAGTTTTTTAATAGTTTCTATGATGTCACGGATGCCCGTTTTCTTCCTTATATACTGTGCTGTCTTGTGATATCTCCATGTAAGGTTGAGCATGTATTTATTTACTGTCCCACCACAGCAAAATAGGACGCAAGGTCAGAGCTTAACGTGGGGAAATAGGCGCAACCCTTGAAAAATAGCGCCAGCCGACGCAACTTTGGTTGCCAAGCGACCGTAGAAGCTAAAACAACCTCCGCCACGAAAGCTTCCACACGGGGACCTGCTCCTTTAAGTGCAATGGAGCAGTGCTGCCCCGGGGTGCCGTATTCCCCGCAGCTGGGCCGAGTAATAATAGGAGAGCCGAAGGACGAGTCCAAAGGCTCCACGATGCGCGTAGCAAAGCGTAGCCTCAGTAAAACCTCATTGGCTAACGAATTGCACCGGCGCACTCGGTCTTTGATGCCAACTTGAGCATGATTCTCTCATGAGCACGTTGCATACTTCTCAGTTTGCAGGCCTGTCTCTTGGTTAGGTTCCATGTTTCAGCTCCATAAGTGACAATCGGGAGAATGCATTGGTTGTATACTCTTCTTTTTAGGATTAATGAGATCCCATTTCCTAATGATATATTTCCCAACATGTAAATGCAAGCAGAAACATCTACATCAAGGGTCTCCAACCTATTTTGCTCTGTTTATCCCTAGCAGCTGTCTGAAAGTAAATTTACCCATACTCTGTTTCGTTCAGTAATTCAAGTTCACACATCTAACGTAGGGTAGTCGCTTCAACGTAGCCTTGCTCTTACCATTGAGCTAAACACCCGCCGGTAATTCAAAGGCGCAAATAACCGCTCTTGCACCAGATTCTCAACTCGCTTATTCTCAGTCTCGCCAATTTAGCGCTTTTCGAGCTGAACTTGACGCGTTCCTTGTTATGCCAAAACAAGAAACACGTTAGGCTCTGCTCGAAGAGCGCTAAATTGGCAACTCTGATTGTGTACCCCTGATCTAGATCTTGATAAAGAACATTTAAGTTAGTAACATTGCTTCCGCCACCCGCCACCATTCAGTTCCAGTTTTTTTCTTTGTGACAGTCTCTTATGTTTGGCCCTCTCCTGTCTTTAGATTACGACTGTAATCGCCCGTGACAGGAATCCATTCCAGTTCACTCATCGCTTCTACGAGGTGTTCGCGAAAGCAGGTCGACGATAAAGCAGGTGAAGTTGTAAAAAGTAAGTAGTGCCCTTACGTTAGCTACGGCTTTGGTTCACCCGGCTTGGGCTCCACACGTCACATTGCTGCTTACTCAGCCCTTCGGTTGCACGTGAAATGGACACCCAGAGTGGCGTCACTCACTAGTCAGAATCATCATCATCATGGGAAGCAACAGCAGCAGACTTTTAGCGTCCGTCGTAGACCTTCCCTAAGATTTGTCAGATCTAGCTATCATGAGCGTCTTGGAGCCAATACTTTATGAACTTGTCTAGTTTGTCACACCATGACCCTTCAAGCTTAAACAGGAAAACAGATATAAAGTAGGCAGAATAAGAATGCTTAAAAACAAGGAACAGGTATAAGTCGTGGCTTGATACAGCCGATCTATCTATCTATCTATCTATCTATCTATCTATCTATCTATCTAAATGACTCCCTAATAGAATAATGGAAAATGAGGTTATTTATTTTCTAACGGAGTCATCTTAAGATATCAATATAAATTGCATTTTCTTCACTTCACCGATTTTTGTCTTCTGACACGCTGTATGGGATACGCCCTAGTTCCGTCGCCAATTCTCGAATGTTCATTTCTGGATAAGCCTCCGAATATTGTCTATCGGCGATTCGCGACTCCGACCAGGTTCATCTTGGGGATCCAGTGTAACAGAAGTGGATTTTGGGAACCAACGTCGCACAGTCTGTTCTGAAGCTGACTCTAGTCCCCCTCCCCAAGCACTAATAAGGATAACAGTCGGGTTTGAACGCATGGAGCATAGATGACAAGAAAATTGCGTCCATTCATCTTAGTTTCGATACAACTAACCCCCAAAGTACGCAATAAAAAAAATTGAGCAGAACTTATACATAAGTATATATATACAAGGCGAAAAAGAAGAAAAAGAGTACAGTAATGAAACGCTAAAATGGCCACTTAATTTTTCCAAACTAATATTCATTAACTTATCATCATCTTTATCATCATCATACTTTTAGTGTGCGTCGTTGGAGATTGACCTTCCCTAAGATTCGCCAAACATCTCTATCATGGACATCATGGAGCCAATAATTTCTAAACTTGTCTAGTTCGTCGCACCATCTGATTTTTTGCCGGCCACAGTTTCACTTATGGTCTCTGGGGATCCCTGATGTGAGTCGTGATGTCCTGTAGTTGTCTGATATTCTTGTAGCATGTTCATCTCATTGCTGTTTGAGTTTTCTAATGGATTCTATACCTCTGACTCCTATTTTTTCCTTTTCAATGTACTATGCTGCCTCGCAATATCCCCATGCGATATTGAGCATGATTCTTCCCTGTGCACGTTGCATGATTCTAAGTTTGAGGGTCAATCTTTTGGTTACGTTCCATGTTCCTGCTCCCTGACTATCGGGAGATCCATTCATTGTAGAACCTTCATTTTAGGACTATTCTTTTGTACTTAAAGTTTGGCCTTTCTCTTTGCAAAAACTTGGCAACCTAGAGAGATTCTTCGCTTGATTTCTTCTCGTTTTGAGGATTTCATGGAGATTTGTTGACCCAGACAAGGTCGATTTAGTTGTGTACTTTCTCCAGTTCTGCGTTTTCAATTTTCATCGTGGTCCTCATCGTGTTCGTTATGAATGACATCTGTTTTACTGAAATTCCTCTGAAGACCAACTTTCTTCATTTTTTTTATTCAGTTCGTCTAGCATTATCTGGAGATTATGAAGGTTCTCAGTAAAAAAGACAATGTCGTCAGCAAATCTTATGTTACTTAGGTATTCCCTGTCAATTTTGATTCCTTTATTGATTTCAGAAGATCATCTCGCGGTAGACTGTAAAGAGTTTTGGTGGACTGGTGTCGCGTTGTTATACTCATTTTTCAAGCTAAAAGTTTTTATGTGGTCTGATAAAGGAACTGCTTTGTCGGTGGATCTTTTGCAAGACCCTGACATATAAGGGGGTTGTGCTTTGGTTGTGTGATATCCTCAATGATCAGACAATTTATTTTCTGCAGTTTTCCGTTTTTCAAACAAGCCTACATTAAAACAAGTGTATGGTAATTAAAAAACGACAGACAATTGAACCATACATTGGAACGAAGTCTTATACTTCTAAATGACTTTAATGGTGATGACATACTCCTGTAATCCACTTCCTAGAGACATGCTTGGGTTGTCGGTTGATTTTGGGGGTCTCTGTTGTATGCTGCCCAATGATGATCAGGTGTCGGTGCTGAGGCAGGAATCAATACAGTTGGTTGGAGCGAGCTTCAACTGACCAGGTCTGACCAAGTCTGCTGTCTTGACTAATTGGGTTGCGCTTTCAGAGAACGACACACCTTGAAGATACCGTCATTGTCAATTAAATTTCTTGACAGTTGAACACCACAGCATTTCTTAGTGGTACCCTTATTTACCCAACAATTATGGACTGAGCAAGTCAGCATCAGCTTGCATCTCAAACCTTTCCCATTCACAGCCTTTTTTGATGAGGGACATTTTTCAGTGATCCCTTTTCGA
Source organism: Thysanoteuthis rhombus (assembly GCA_963457665.1). NCBI lineage: Eukaryota > Metazoa > Mollusca > Cephalopoda > Oegopsida > Thysanoteuthidae > Thysanoteuthis > Thysanoteuthis major. The sequence continues at coordinate 29,039,697 of OY735227.1, forward strand.
CGAAGAAAAATATTTTCCTGCCCCTCACTCGTTATAGTTGTAATCTAACAGTAATTTATCATAGAAACAAACACAGACCGAAAATAGTAACGTTTTTATAATAAGTTTTACAGTCTTGTATCACGATAGAAATAACCTTGAAAAAATGAATTACTAAAATGTAACAAAATCAAAATTTAAAAAAAAAAATACTGAATAGCGTGAGACCATTTTACAATAAGTATCAGAAGCAGTACGTTTTTGAATAGCAACTATGGAAAAAAAAACTTTAGATACATAACTATAAAAGGATTTTCAAATGTTTGAGCAACCTCCAATTCCATTCTTTTAAAACAGGAACAGCCGTCATTGACATAAGTAGGACAGGGCCCTGCGTACAATATAAGACACATAAAATAATTTTCCTCCGTCGTGCGAAGATACAGCTTCGAAGTTACATCTTTTTAGTATCGCAAATTTTGAGATTTCTTACCTAGATTCAAGTATTTCTAGAGGGTAAAAGTTCAGGGAGATATTTCATCGAAACTGAAGAAAAGTCTATAATCTTTAATTTCTTAATAATCTATTCTTATTAGATTTCTCGAGATCCGCTGACCAAAACAACTTCAAAATCGGTGCTGGACTGCCGTGAGAACTGACTATCCATCGAATATCAACTTCGTACAATGACCATTTATCGAGTGATTGCAGTGCACTTGGAGACTCTACGCTAGTTACCACTACAGTAAGTAGTGCCTTTACGCTAGGTGCCGCTTCAGTAAGTAAGTAGGACCCTTATACTGACTACAGCTTCACTTATCCCTCCTTTGGCTCCGCATACGAGATTACTACTTACTCAACCCTGGTTCGCGATTTGTGGAATAGACGTTGAAGCAACAAGTACATAAAGTGGGATCACTCACTTCAATTTACTTTATTTTACTATTGCCGGGGAGGAGATGAATTCAAGCCTTTCCCAAGGACACTAATGCAAAGTGAACATAAACGATCTCAGCCAGAGTTTGAACTCGGCTCGACGAATCCATAATTCTGTCGTTAACCACTCAGACACTTTGAAACTTACTTTGGAAGCCTTGTTAGAAACCGCCAAGGGAAACTGCCTCCCAAAATGTCAATTTAGGTTTCTTAAGTTTTTAAGTTAGTCTGTCTGTCTAGCTATGTGTGTATGTATGTATATAAGTATCACACGTAAGGCCGTACCAGTAGATCTAGAGGGATGAAAACAATAAATTCAATAACATCAAATTTAAACACTTACTCCTTCTCATGTTCTTTTCCACCCCCCTGTTTTTTAGTTGTGGATTCAATTTGTAATGTAAGTTTGTGCCCGGCAGTATTTTTGCTTATTTATTTCTTTGTTGTCGAAAATTCAGACTCTTTAGTGATCACTGTCAAAAAAAAAAATAAAAAATAAAAAAAGGCGAGGGAGACAAATTTCTCTCGGATCTCTCTTGTTGCCGTTTTTGTTTTTTTTTCTAATTGATCACCTTCCCAACTCGACATGCTACCGGAAGACATTAGCTGCATGATAGTTTCTATTGAGCGACAAACCATATCCGCTCGTTCATTATTATAATCCACAACGCATGCTAAACACTAACTTGTTGCCCGCTATTTAACTTTCTTATTTCTTTTATCATCTCTGTATTCTTTGTAACTTAGATTTTACGATAAGTTTTCACGCAATGACTTCAAGATTGCACGAGGGAATAATGTGTTTCACTAACTCCCATAAATAGTCCGAGAGTCGAGTGATGGAGATTTATACGCTCACAAGGTTATGGTGCAGAAGATAACACCATTAAACAAATAAAACAGAACACACTCATACATACATTTATTTGCTTATTACGTTATTGTGCAGCAGATAACACCATGAAAACAGAACGCAGATATGTATAAACATATAAGCGTATATGTAGGATGTCTGTGAAGTCCGCAGGTTTAGACTTTAAGAGCTTCTCTTGTATATATGATATAATATCAGAAAAAAATGCAAATGCAAGCAAATTTATTCAACATCCTGGATACATAGTTTAGTTTTTGTAAACAGCATATATATATATATATATATATATATATATATATATATATATATATATATATATATAACACCCACACACACAAACACATGTATCATCATCATCATCATCATCATCATCATCACCAGTCTTTTAACGTCCGTCGCTGGGCATAGAACTTCCCAAGGATCCGCCACATTTCTCTGTCATGGGCGTTGCAGAGTCAACATTTAAAAAAAAATTCATCCAATTATCTCTGCATCTTGTATTCTGTCGGCCTCGGTTTTGCATGTGATCTCTGGGGATCCATGTTGTGAAACGTGATGTCCATCAGTCATCTGACGTACTTGCAACATGGTCTGCCCATTGCCATTTGAGTTTTCAAACTTTGAAATGATTTCCTGTCATTACACAGTTAATGTATCACTTGGCGTACACAACGTAAATAGAATAAACAATTAAAGAAAATGGGGCTGCCTCGATGAAGACTCTCTCTCTCTCTCTCTCTCTATATATATATATATATATATATATATATACACAAAACTACACATCAGTAATTCAATATCCGACGTGTGATGGGTTTATTTCATGAAATAGATTCAACATGGAGTTGAGTTAAACTAGAGCTTTAAATATGTCAGCATATATATATATATATATATATATATATATATATATATATATATATATATATATATATATATATATATATATATGTCAGCAAAACTAAAAGTAAATTTTTTTTAGTAAGACAAATTCATTTTTGTAACCCACACACTTGTGATTTTTTGATAGTGTTATCTGATATATATATATATATATATATATATATATATATATATATATATTAGCAGGGGTATCTGGCGTCACCCGGGAAAAAGTACTCAAACCATTACCAAACTCGAAAAATATGTTCTTTGCTATATTTCTTCTTACACAATAGAACAAATGAAAAAAAAAAAAAAGAAAAAAACAAAGGGAAAAAAAAAACAGCAATTATTTGCATTATGTTCTCAAGAAGAAGTTGCTGTTGCGGAAGAAATATTCTGATGCGCAAAAAAAGAACAAATGATGTTATCGCTTCGTTTGACAGAGCTTCTAGATACATAACATAAATGATTTTCAAATTACTTCTCTCTCTCTCTCTTTCTTTCTCTCACTCTCGTACATATATAATGGAATGAGGATTCGCTAGTGAACACGTTTCTGCTCTGTTTGGACTTCTTCAGGCGAATCTGTACTGTATATATATATATATATATATATATATATATATATATATATATATATATATATATATATATGTATATATATATATTTATGAACCAACACACACAAACATATATATATATATATATATATATATATATATATATATATATATATATATGTGTGTGTGTGTGTGTGTGTGTGTGTGTGTGTGTGTGTGTGTGTGTGTGTACTAGCTGGGATACCCGGCGTTGTCCAGGGTTAAATAACTTGGTATATAACAACATAGTTAGTTCTGTTTGGGCTTCTTCAGGCGAATCTGTATTGTGATATATATATATATATATATATATATATATATATATATATATATGGAGAGAGAGAGAGAGAGAGATATTTATATATATATGTATATATATATATATATATATGAACACACACACACAAACATATATATATATATATATATATATATATATATATATATATATATGTGTGTGTGTGTGTGTGTGTGTGTGTGTGTGTGTATCCTGGCTGAGATACCCGGCGTTGTCTAGGGTTGAATAACTTGATATATAACAACACAGAAAAACTAATTACATAATAAAGTTTTCAAAATTTGAATTACACGTTTGTTTAAGTTAATTGTTTGCACACACTCCCATGTCAACTTTATCATGGTTCTTACATTGTGAATAGAATCTCTCCCCCAAAAAGCTTAAATATTAATTGTTCTCCAAAGTGACAACTTATCGAAGGAAATAAAAGTTGTATGGATAAAGAGCACAAAAAAATTACTTTCAAAAATTGATTTATCTTAAATTTTTCGAACATTCGACAGGAACGAAGATTCGCGCACGAGTTTGCCCGGGAATGTGAATGGGTCCGTTCAGTGTACGCGACACCCGACACGAGAAAGGAAATGCAAAAGTACTGAAATATCATCGGAAATGCTTACGCGCACACTCTATTCTTGGTCCAGTGGTTTGCATTGGGTAAGAAGAGACATGTTTAAAAAAAATCATTTATTTACTGTGTTGTCAAAATGCCGGAAATAATTAAATAAAGAAATATCTTAAAACATCTGTAACAAAATACATTTTTACCAGAAAATATTGAAATGATCCTTTCAAAAAGTAAATATGAAAAAACAAAAATTATCAAATGAAGATATTTAAATCTCATGGTGTACTTTATATATATATATATATATATATATATATATATATATAATGTCTTTTGAAAGAAAAATGTCGGACGTCTTTTTTTTTCAATTTTTACCGATTTTTGATAAAATCGTGGGGAAGATGATTTGTCTCCCTTACATTTATCTAATTAAAATCATAAATAACTTCTGAGCTCAGCATCAGAAAACTCATTACCTTTGCTGCGAAAAGATGTACCCCTATGCAAAATATCTGACTCTTAGGTGCAAATGTGTGTCTTGAAATTTCTCCGATTATTATAAATGACCTGTAGTGACCTCAAATGATACCTGAGTTCAAATTAACATAGCCCATTATGTTTGCTGTAAAAAGACGTGCCCGTATGACAAATTAAAATTCTTGGTGGTCAATTGCTTCAATTGGCTAGAAATTATCACTAATTACCTCTGATGAATTTGAATGATCTACAGGGTCAGCCTCACACAGTTTATGTCATATACTGCGAAAGGATGTATCCCTTTACCAAGTTTCAGCTTCCTAGATGCAAAATTGACATTGGGTTACATCTGTCGAAGAGTCAGGATTCAGTTTAGCATTATAATTACATTGTGAATAAATCCCCACTGTGCAACCTCTAAAATGACATTCGTCATATGTCCTCTGCCGTGAAAATATGTACCGCTATGCAAAATTAAGCCACCCAGACAGACACACAGATTTCAAGTTTGTTTATATATTTATGGGGCTGGGGCATAATGTGACGTGGGGCACGGTGAACCCCCCCCATTTTCTAAAAAAACTTTTGGCTTGAAAGTACTGCCATTTTGTGTCAATATGTACCATTACATTTCTTTCAGCCAGATGGTAGCACTTTCCAGCATAAAGTTTTTTTGGAAAATGGAGTTGTCACACTTTGTACTATGTCTCATTGTACACACACACACACACATACACACACACACACACACACACACACATATATATATATATATATATATATATATATATATATAGGTTTAATAGAAGCAAAACGAGAATAGAAGTACAAAGAGAAAAAAACGGGATGCTGTAAAATGGAAAGACAATTTTGATAAGAAATACTTGAAAAAAAAATTGAGAACAATAAACCCCTCTTATTTTAGATTCTCATGAACGGGAGACATTTTTTTTACGCGTCCTAAAATTAGGTATCCTAAGCAACTGACCTCACCCACCAAATCCCCGCGGCACCCAAATGAGCAAGTATAGTGACGTTAACTGAGAGCGTTTGAGTCATTGCATAACGAGACACCCACCAAATGGTAAAATTATTACCAATGTGTCTGCCACGCTGACTCATGTAGAAACAGCCTCCTATCTTACGAAGTGAAAGTTGCACTATGAAGAATTGATATACAAATGATACAATAAATTTTCGTTGTTACGGCACATGTTCTGATAGTACTATTTAATGATAAACGCGTTCTGGAGACATTTTTTTATATTCTCGTAAGACTATTGTCAGAGATTAGTTTGTAGCAACGGCGTATGAAGATGTCAGTGATTATTTTCAAATCCAAAATTAGTGAACGCTTGAAATACTTCTGCCTATAGTAGAATAAAAAATAAAAATGAACTCTCGTTCTAACGGCACTACTTTTGAAGGCACTTTTTGACGATACACGTGTTATGAAGACACGTTTGTTTCTATATATCTTGTAAGACTATTGTCGGAGATTAGTTTGCAGCAACGGTATATGAAGATTTCAGTGATTATCTTAAAATCCAAAATTAGTATAATCTCGAAACAATTCTTTCTATAGTAGAATAAAAAATAATAGTATAGTGAACTCTCGTTCTAACGGCACGACTTATGCAGGCACTTTTTGACGATACACGTGTTATGAAGACACCCTTGTTTCTATATATCTCGTGAGACTATTGTCGGAGATTACTTTGCGGCAAGAGCACACGAAAATTTCAGTGCATTCTTTTAAAAACAAAAATTAGAGGACCCTTTGATACAATTCCACCATTAGTAGAATTAGAAATAATAACTCTCGTTGTAAATGCACTTGTTCTGATATCACTGTGTAATGACACAAGTGTTATAAAGATACGTCTGTTTTTATATTCTCGCCGGACAATTGTCAGACATTTGTTTGTAGCAACAGCGCAGACCTTTAGGAAGTAACACAGAAAACTGAAAAGAAGTGCAAGTTTGCAATGATTAAGAAGATGGAACGAGGTGAGAGTAGAAGTGCATTTCCGAATACAACGTTGGGACTCTTACGTAATACAATATGATTATGAATTGCGTTGTATCATATTGAAACTCTTATTTGTAATGATCTCCCGTCATTACACGTTTATCATATCACTTGACCTAGACTACGTAAATAGGATAAACAATTGAAGAAAATTTAGGAATCGAACCTGTCACCGATAGGGTTGCTGCTCCATCGCAGCATTGCTCTGACTGCTATGTATGTACATGCTGCACCAAGGGAGCTAGAGGGCAGAAAATTTGGGTTAATTTACAATGTAAGTCCATGCTTAATTGGTCCCTCAGTTTTGGTCTGGTAGTGTTCACGTTCTTTTTAGATAAAAACTTTCTATTACTGATCACCGCCCGACCAAATACGAAAGGAGAAATTCATTCATTGATCATACTCTTTTCCAATTTTTTAATTGATCTCCACGAAGACAGAAAGCTACCAGAACAAGTTGGTCACATGGCGTTTTCTATAGTGTGACTAACCAGACTTGTTAATTATTATCTTTAGCTGCTCGTGCCATCGATCGATAAAATAACCACTTCTGAAAGATTGTCTGTACTTGTAGATGCTTTCTGACGATTAAGAATAAAGAATTTATTGCTATTAGCTTCCAAGGGTCAATTTTATTTGGCTGACCAGAGAGTTCATGACGTCTTTGTCGTTAGATGGCATTAGGAGCATTCAAGTTTAACTAGTTTAATTCAAAAAGACTTTTTTTAGTTGTTTTATGACTGCTGTTACGTCAGCTTGAATTTTGGGAGCCCCCCCCCCCCGATCAAATTTTGCAAATAAATGTTCATTGGTTCTAACATTGAAGATGGAAGAAAAGTTTGGTATATTATGCTTTTTTATTTGGTAAAAATCAAAAATGGCTGAAACGAAAAAAAGATTTGCGTATTTTGTGGTAAAGCTGCGTTAATGATCCAACGTACCCAGAGAGGTTCACGATGTTCCGTGTCAGAGATTTCTCATTGAACGGTGATCATTTCAGGTTGATAACGATCAAATAGAGACATTAATTGAAAATAATCAATGTTCTGTGACACAGGTAATAGGCAATACACTCCAAATATCCAAATAGAACGTTAAAAACAATTTTTATCATCTTGGTTATGTTAGTCATTTTGATGTGTAGCTTTCGCATAAGTTAAGCGAAAACACAACGTGGGACGTAAAAGATCGTGGGACAAGCAAATTTAACCACCACTGACCGTAAGAAAGCCTGTCTTCATCCAAAGAAGATGTTACTGTACATATATGCTTGGATTGAAAGGGAATCCTATACTATGACTTTCTTTCGAGGAACTGAACGATTGATTTAAACAAGTATTGTTCCCAATTAGACCGATTGACGCTACAATAAATGAAAAGCGTCCGGGATTAGCCTAAAGAAAGGGTGCAATATTCCATCAGGATAATATTAGATCGCATGTTTCTTTGTTAACCAAGCAGAAATTGTAACATCTTGGCTCGAAAGATTTGTTTCATTCACACGTAACGCACGAAGCGACAAACAGACGAAATTCTTTACCTCGCTCAATCTATCTCGTTATTATAACGCACACACGACAAACGCTATAATGCCAAGTTCAAAATATCGAAGAATTACAAAAATGACTGATCTCTTCTTTCTTTCTATTTTTAACAAAAGGAATAAATGTGACACAATGATGAATTATATCTATAACTATAACTAGAACAACACTAGCTGCTTCATAGTCAAACTCCAAACTGATTGAAGCTTAAATAAGAATATCAGGTCAGGTACAAATAACTCAGGTTGTCAGAACAAAAAATTCAAGAAGAACTCGTTATCAGGACGAAAAATTCTCTGAAGATGTCATAAAAATTCCAGTTTCTCTTTCTCTTCCCGGTCGCGAGATGACACCACATGACATCACGGAATTACTCTTTCACCCGCCTCTCAATATACCGTCTGACAAATTGCGACAATAAAGTCAACTCTCTAGGAGTTTGACAGAACACTCCTCTGCCAAGGCCATTGTCAGGGATGGGGGAAGTAATTGTCTATGGATCTGCATGGATCAGTATTTAATCAGATTTTCCATATATTATTGTCCAGCCTCTCACGGAAAATCACTGAAATTCATTGAAAATATTTGGAGATATCGTATTGGACAGATACGAAACTTCGGTGATATTATATTGTTTGGAAAAATAACTACAATGCATGGGAGGAAATTTTGCATGAATCCCCACAAGTGAATCATTTTCTTATTTTGATAATGAATATAAGTATACAGAGGATAATTAAATATTTTGGGGCCCGTTGGGCTTGTCAGTAGAAATGCAATAGAGGTACTACTTTTTATTAAACTTTTTAGGCTCCCTCTTCCTTGGGGCCAGGGGGTGTTTTCACATAGCCTCCCACCTTCAGCTACGTCTCCAGAAATATGGTTGAAAGCGCTATATCTCAAATGTTTGGACAATATTTACATTCATTGGATCCAAACATGCCTTCACTTGTATGTAAACAATGGAATTTAACTGAAAATTACATAAACCCTCTTTGTCCACAGTTTTTAATCAAACCTATTTATATAATTTTGCATATATGTGTGCGCACGTGTGTCTAAGTATGTCTTGGATGTGCAATTATTTCATAGGTGTTATAAAATAGACTGATATGCCTTGATATTCTCTATATTTGGTTATTTCCGGTCGCCTACTTCCGGTAGTGACCCCAAATCGGTGAAATACTTACCATGGATAAAAATAATCTTGCTTTAAAATTCATTCGACTGTAAAAGAAAATGAACAGATGGTTTTGAATAATCACCCTCTCTGACATTTCTGAGATTTTAAAATTTCAATATGCATCACATTCTTGCTTTCACTCTCCCCCATATATATATATATATACACACACACACACACACATATATATATATATATATATATATGTATATATATATATATATATTCGTTCATAAGTACTCAAACTTGTGCATCAGTAAATATATAGGTATAAATACATATACGTATTTGTTCATAAATACTCATACATGTGCATTGGCATATATATATATATATATATATATATATATATATATATATATATATATATATATAAGCTTGAAATTACATTTCCACACACACAGGCACACACACATACACACACCGCTTTACGCTCATTTAATCTACGTGAAATTCAGTAACTGTGATTTAGAAAACTGCAACCATTTCTTGTTTCACGCTTGTAATTATTCCATCACTGCATGACATTTCCTTGTAATATATATATATAAATGTATATGTGACTTCAAATAAGAATTATATTTCAGAGTTTTCATGAATTTTACACGGTCTCTAATCATCTGATCGCGCATAATGTATCATCATCAGCAGCAGCAGTAGCAACAGCAGCAGCCTGTTAGTATCCGTCGTTGGATATAGATATTCCTCAAGATTCGCCAGACCTCTCTATAATGGGCATCGCGGGGCCAGTACTTCCTGAATTTATCTAGCTCGTCATGCTCTCTTACTTTATGTCGGCCATAGCCTCGAAGCTGATCTCGGGGGATCCACGTTGTGAGTCGTGATGTCCAGCCGTAGTCTTAAATTCTTGCAACATACCCTGGTCATTGCCATTTGAGTTTTCTTTAACGGGGGAG
>OY735227.1:29052488-29077488 GCA_963457665.1 Thysanoteuthis rhombus
TGTGATGTCCGGACACTCAAAATATGAAAATCAAACAAAGGGAATAAGTTTCAGTCTTTTACGCATATCGCGCCCTGGACCACATCTACAAGAGTATTGTATAATCTCCTGATGCGTTGTAGGAGCAGACGTTTAATTTCAACGTTTGTTCGTATCAGATTCAGATACAAGCATCTGGCACGTTTGGAACAGATTAGATTCAGCACGTCTTCGGGTCGTCATCATCAACGCTTACCATCTGCCCTTTACGGGGTGCATTTCGAGTGACGCATCTCCGATTGAAAGTCCCCTCCCCTGAACCAACTTTTGAGCGGTACGGTCACTAACTTCACCTCCTCCGAACACTGTACGTATTATAAGGGCTGCTCCGTCTGCTTCTGTTCCAAGTTTAAATTCTCACTCTCAATAAGCTTTCCCAATTAACTTTTGGATCGAGTCGTTAATTTTACTCATTACATTTGTAAGTATACCGTTCTGTACGGATTTTTTTATCATCTAAAAGATAAATTGGTGGGTATGGATGAGTATCAAGTTATGAATTTACTGAGATATAAATGAATTTAGATAGGTAGATATAGACATATAAGAAGAAGCCAAGATAAATATCATGTCAGCCTCAATATCATTCTATCAATTCATCTGTGCGTACGTAATTATATATATATATATATATATATATATATATATATATATATATATATATGGTTTGGTGTGTGCATGCATATGAGCATACACATCCATATATATTGATGAAAGTGACGATTGGAAGGCAACGAAAAGAAAAGAAACTCTCCTGAGAACAGACCATTTTCATCCTGTCCCTTCCTCTCACTCCGTTCTTATCTATAACAAGCTCAACACTCACAGACACAGATACACACACTTTCTGGTCTTCTCCCTCTCATAGAGCCTTCTTATTTCATACCAAACTTGACTCTCACCCACACAGATACAAACACCTCCTCCGTTTCTACTAAACAACCCAAGAGACAGAGATATTCCCAATTGTTTTCCATCAACCTCAAACATGGGAATAGATGAAAAAGATGAACGACACCCGTCAAAATGCATCGAAACATACCTACATGATAACGAAGAATTTCAAGATGTAACACCTGCTTTTCTCTTGACTTTTTCTATCTTCACCTTCCAATTGTCACTACCAGTAACATTCTATCGAATCACATCCATAAGACAAACATACTCATATATGTACGTGTATTTTGTTAGATCGGGAGACAGTCATAAAGACACATGAAATAAGAAGTAAACAAATACCAACAACAATGAATGCATGAATGGATAAATAGGGGTAATAAATTAAAACAATTAACGCAAACTCGACATGAGAAAGAAGGGGGAAGTAAGCAAAACTACTTAAGCAGCTTGTCACCTCTAATTCACAAATCGCTATCAGACCGAGTTGTAATGTGATATATCAAGGCCTAGCGAGGCCAACTGAAGCCGTAGCCAGTGTACGGGGACTACCCACTTTTTTAAGACGAGAAAAAGCGAGAACAAAGGAGAAGTCGGTGCTGTAAGAAAAACGAGACAAATGAAAGAAATCATAATTGAATCAACTCACTTGACATATTTAAAGTGTCACCCAGTTTTAAAGATTGGTCACTTTGTTCTTGAGTGACACTAAGGTCAGCGGTACGATGTACACAAGGCACATTGTTTTTTTGCAGTCAGGCTTATCTACCCACCCTTCCGGATTTATTATTTGCCTTGTTCGCAAATCGTCTGTCATGTCCGGTTTTGAATGTTTTGACTAGCAAGAGTAAGCAGACCAAGTCAGCCATTTTTTCTCCATCAATTCAGCCATTAGAAATGTACTCCAGCTGAGAATCATGTCATTTCAGACTAATGATTTGTATGTTTTATAAAAGCAAATGGACAGTCTTTATTGATAATTTGTTTCAGAATCTCAGTGTAAGGTTATTTATTTTTTATGAGTGTGTTTAGATTGAGTATATGTAACATTTATATCAATAACATTTATAAATGGAAAAAATAGCTGATTTAAGCCATTTCAAATACAGTTTTAGCTAGAAACAACAAACCATTCTAGACAACACTGAGGCAGACACAGAAACGGGGCTTAGATAATGGGAGCTTGTGGGCAAGACAGAGAGAGAGAGAGAGAGAGAGAGAGAGAGAGAGAGAGAGAGAGAGAGAGAGAGAGAGAGAGGGGGGGGAGAAGTTGAGACAGAGAGGAGAAGGGGAAAAACGAAAGGAAAGAAGTTAGAGTAAAATAAAGAAAACGAAAAAAAAAAAAAGAAAAAAAAAAGTTGGAGCTCTGAAATTACGTAGGTTCGTCAATGAGTTCGTAGTCCATCGATGAAAAAAAGCATTAATCTTACTCAACAAATACTTCTTTTTCAACATAATCTCCTTGTTTGTCAATGCATTCAATTAAAGCTTATCCATGAATCATCACCATGGCTTGGTTTTCGCAGACGGAGATCTTAGGAAGAAAATCACGACTTTCAAGCTCTCAGGGCCAAGCCTCCGCGTGAACAGTCCTAGTCTACGCGATGAATCTTTTGGTGGGGTGCAGCGTGCACATGACCAACCCCCCAAGGGATCGCATATAACATCCCGCCATTGTAGAATGATGGGAGCAGATTACCTGATTCGGAGGTTTTGTTGGATTTTCATCATTCTAGGCAGATGCCAAAGCTGACCGTAGAGGCATGTGGCCCCCTTGGAGAAGTATTTCCACTCAGATCGAACAATACAGCGTGGAAATTTCATGCCAAAATTCAGTTATTAACCGTTAAGCAACGGACTTATGGATTTCACTCTCGTAAAATGAATGATGAAAGAAAGATTTGCTGGGAAGAAGATGTGAGAGAAAAGGCAGGGAAAAAGGAGAGAAAATCAGAAGAGAAACACAGTTAAGAAAGAGTAAAAGACGAGACGGAATGAAGAAGTTACAGAAAATAAAAGGAAAGAAAGAAAACGAGCTGGGCTGAACCTGGACCAAGCTCCATTTAAACTCTTATTCCACCTGAAAATGATTACAGCAACTTTTGTAATGTATATATAAGTAACTAAAAAATTATAAAAATATCTTTCTAGTGTAAATGTATTTATCTATTAATATGAAATAAGCCCGAGCGTATCTGTATTATATATTCTCGTTAATATCCAAGAATTCCTCTTGTTATTCTTGTTGATCTTGTCGCGCTAGGAAAACAAAGTATACTCTAGACTTAGTACTAAATTAACGAACGAAAAAAAAGAAGGCTGTTGAAAATGGAAGACATTAGGGTACCACCCAAAAAGCCATATTAATCCCCCTTTTTCAAGAAAAACAAAAAAACAAAAAACGAAACAAAGTAGATATGGCTTGAATAAAAAGAATAGGAGATGGGAAAGAAAGGGTGAAGTGAGAAGTAAAGAAGGAGAGCAAATAAGAAGAGAAGGAAGTAAGGGAAGAAGGGAAGAAGAAATAGGAAATTAATAAAAAAAAACAGAATATACAAACGTATATGGAAGGAACGAAAGTGGGGAACAAGTTAATAAATAGAAAATGAAAAGATGGATATTTTGAAACTTATAATCATATGCATAATACAAGCCGTATCTGTTACACTCATAATAATTGCCATCAGCCCCATCTGACGACTACCCTCTTATTAGACTACTTAACTTTTTCCTACCCTCTTATCAAACTACCATTTTCTATCCTTTGCCTTCATACACTCTTATTAAACCATCTGACTTTCTTTCTATACCCCTTCCTTCATACCATGCTTATCACAATCATAGTATAAGCAGCGACCATCAATACCTGGTAATCGACGGCTCATGAACAGGTAAAACATGAAGAAAGAATAAAATCGGGAAATAAGTAATTCATTTATTCAAATGAAATGCCTCTATGTACAGTTCAATGAACAAATTACATTTAAAAATATTCATTCAAAATTTAAATATACATTGATTTAAATGATAAAATTGTGAAAGAAAACATAATAAAAACATGGCGAATTTATCAGTACAGAGTAACATTTGCCAGGCACATTTTATTTTTCATTTTGTTTCCTAAATTCTTCCATATATCCCTAATTCTAACTCCCAGAATTGCCCTGTTAATTCATTTTCTGTCCAAGATGATCTAAAATTGTAAAATTATTCTTAAATTTATGTATAACTGTACTACTTATTTTACGAATCGGTAAACTATTCCACTGTTACAAAATTCTCTCAGAAAGAAAATCAATAAAGGAGATATTAAACAAACCAAAATGTTAAGGAACCAGTCTTCCTTGACTTGTTTTTATCGTAGTAAAGCAAGAAAGTTGGTCTCCAAATGAGCTTCAGTAAAACAAATCTCATGTACAACAAAAATGTTCATGACAAAGACACAATGATCAAAACCGAAAACGCTGAGATGAAGAAAATAGACAGCTACAATTACCTAGGACAACAAATCCTGACGAAACCCTTGAAACAAGCGGAGACTAGCAAACTTCAGGTAGAACAAGCTCAACCTTGAAGTACAAGAAAATTCCATTTGTCCTAAAAGAAGGCTTATACAACCAATGTATCCTACCGATAGTCACCGACGGGGTTGAAACATGAAACTTAACCAAAAGATTGACCCTCAAACTGAGAACCATGCAACGTAAACAGGAGAGAATCATGCTCAACCTCACATGGAGAGATCACAAGACAACACAGAAGAAAAGACAGGAGTCAGGGATATTGCTGGATCCATTTGAAACTGAAATGGCAACGGGCTGGTCATGATGTAAGAATGGTTGACAACCACTAGATACCATCGCTCACAACATAGACCCCTAGAGATCATATGCGAAACTGTAGCCGATAGATGATTAGATGGCGCGATGAACGAGACAAATTCAGAAAGAATTGGTTCAGCGACGTCATTGATTGAGAGGTCCGGCGAATCTTGAGGAAGGCCGATGTCCAACGTAGGGCATTATGAGGATGAAGCTGATTATGAATTAATTCAGGCCCCTGGATACGTCACGACAATGAAAAAATGAAGAAAGACAAAAACAAGTTGACGCTTATTGCAATGTCGCCAACTTTATTTACATGGCCAGTCATGGGGCTTCCTGGCCCCTGGGCAAGCTGAACTTCGGTACCCTTTAAAGCATAGAGTTATTATTACAGAAAGAAAAAATGAATACATAGGGATAAAAATTCAAATACAACAGGTCTAGTAAGTCACCCAATAGAAACCATCACCTAACGAACGTCTTTTGTCAGCGTGTTTCGTAGGGGGTGATCAATTAAAATATTGGAAGAAAGTGATTATCAATGAATGAGTTACTTCTCTCGCCTTTTGTTAGGTAGTAATCACTAAAAAAAAGTCAGAATTAAAAGAAAACAGGCTGGCATAAACTAGAGACCAATTTAGCATAAATTTACAATGCAAGCTCATCATCCCAAATAAAAACCTATTCAGGGGATATTAAAAAAAACAAACCGAAAAATGTTTTTTTGTAAACATAATAAGAAGTGAATGTTGAAACTTTCAGCCCTGTAGTTCCTTCTAAAGAAACCTGTTTTGACACATCTAGCGACTTTTTCAGCGACATTTTTAGCCGACAGTTTCCAATAATCAGATAAAAAAAAAAACCGTTTCCGACGAAAGATGAAAATTTCAGATCTGATTTTGACAGTTTTCATTCTGTTTATTATATTCTTTTCCCCATTTTCCACTTGAATTTGGAAAGTCCTATTGTTTTAAATGCATGACAGGCGCCCCTAACACATGGCGCCCCCAGTGACTGTCTGCATGGCCGGTACCTAAGACTGACCCTGATTATCTGTTCAGGAAATAGCATAGAAACTCATTCCTATACCCATTGTTAGTCATGACAGATTGTAGCCGTCACATGTGGTCGTGGGTGAAGACGCGTAAAAATAACATGAGTGTACAATGTGTTTCATCTGTTTGTCATACGCTTTTGCATCCTACGTATTAGCGTGCGTGGAAAAAAAATGAGAAATTCTTTTTTTTTAGAAAGAAAAAACAAAAAAGACAGCGTTTTGCGTGTCAAATTTCGAGGCATAACATTTTTCAAAGCGAACGCGGCTAGCAACAATGCTGACTATCTTGTTGATATTGGAAGAGTTTCCCACAAACTGTTCTGGAACTGGAGAAGAAAGAATCGGTAGATAGATTAATCGGTGTGAACATGCCTCTCGCATAGTTTCAAAGCTGAACAAGAAAACCTCTTTGTTTCTGCGTTCGTTTTGCACTGGCTTATCGAAATTAATTCGTCTTGTAAAGATAGCGCCGTCAATGAAGGATTGTTTCGAGGCTGTGTATTCAAAACCTTTTCAGACGACCACCATGTAGTGCATATATTTCATCAACACATCCCCTCCCTCGCAAAGTCGGTCAAAAACGATGCATTAGAAAATGATTTTAATACTTTGAGATGTGGTTACACAATCTTATATTTTTCTCAGAAATTTGAAACATATTTTTTCTCCCAGGAAGATTGAATTGTCAACCCACATTTTCTTTGCCTAAAGAGTAATGAACGTTGGTTTCTTTATCATGCTTTTTTTGGTTACAATGTCCAGCGGATGTTACGGTATTGCATAAAAGTATCAAAAAGTACTTGATCAATTGATATAAAAGTAGGCGATACAAAGGATTGGCCTGATTCCATGACACAATTTTTTCACATTTATTTGATTGGTTATTATAATTCGTAAACAGAATTCTTCAAGTACAAAAAAAATATTTGAACTTCGAACTGCTGTACCGTAAAATCAGTTTGCTAGAGATGCGACTTCATGAGTAGAAGCTCCCGATTTGTATTTTTTGTACCTTGCCCCCTTACCACCGTTTGTCTTCCATCCCACTACCACCCACGCCAGGCTGTGTCCCTTTGGATCGTATTTTGCCCTGAAAGGAACGGTACCAACGCCTTTGGGAATAATTGTTTTAAGGAAAGGAGAAATAAATCATGAGCATACCAAAAACGCTAAACGAAAACCAACCACGGGAACAAGCTGGCTTCAGAAGAAGCTACTCAATCATGGACCATCTCATTTCGATAGATCAGCTAAAAAAGAAAGGAGCAGAATATAAAATGCCGCTTGCAGTAGCATTTATCGACTTCAAGGAAGTCTTCGACTTAGAGGAGATTCCCACGGTGTAGACCCCGTATATTTTAAGAGTATTGCAAGAGATATATACCATTACAGCAGCTCCTTTATCAGGCTACATAAAGTTTCAGAGCCCTTTCAGCTCCGAAAAGGGTTAAGACTAGGTGATACCATCTCATCCAAACTCTATACAGCCTACCTTCAAATCTTCAGAAATCTAGTCTGAGAAAACAAAGGAATCAGAATAGACGGCGTATACCCAAGGATTTTATATTTGCAGACGGCAGCGTCTTTTTTACAGAGGAGCTCGAAGTAGTGCTCGACGAATTGAACGAAGTCTCGTTAGTTCTAAGAAGAAAGGTATACAGCACCTATGGAGCTGAAACATGGAGACTAAGTAAAAGACGGAAAGATCACAAGATAGCACAGTATATTAGAGGAAAAAGGAATCCGAGATATCAAAGAATCCATGAGAAAACTCAAATGGCAATGGGCTGGTTATGTTGCAAGAATGACAGACAACCTCTGGACACCACGACTCATAACATGGACCTCCAGAGATCAAATGCGGAACCGAAGCCGGCAGAACATAGGATGGCAAGACAAACTGGTCAGGTTAAGAATGTATTGGCTCCGAGACGACCAAGATAGAGAGGTTTGGCGAATTCTGCAGAATCTGAGTCTTTATGTAGCCTGCAGTACGTCTGTGTCCTACGACGGACGATTGAAGACTGGTAGTGGTGATGATGATCGCTAAGAAGTCCGAATTTCCCCAAAACAAGTGTCAATGCAGCCGGATGAAAACTAAAGGATCTATTCAACACAAACTTACATTGGAGATTGGAGTTTTTATGAAAAAAGTAATTTCGAATTTAATGGGAAGAGAATCAAATACTAAGATCAAATGTATCAAACTTCAAATTGAGCCCTGGTGCCTTGAGCTGAACAGCTAAAGGGTTGAGATAAGTTGCGGTGAGCAGCCATAACTATAGCCTTAATCCTAAACCCTACTCTAAAGTTTAGTTTATTCAGCTTATAAACAAGGGTTGATCAGTGATTCCATAGCCTGACATGTTATTAACTGAATTCGGGTTCGTAGGGTCACATTAGGGTTTTATCCCGAGGGTTACAGTCAGGGTTGAGGGATTGATTTACAGTTAACCTAGCCCTAACTGTAACTCTTAAACCTATCCCTGAAGCATAACTTAACTCAATCCCCCTGACCCAAACTGTAACCCTAACTTGAAACCCTAAATTAATCCTTCAAACTCAACCTCAGCTAATGATTATATGGTAGGCGACGGACTTATTCATCTACCCTCGTTTATAAACTGAATGAAATATACGAGGTAAAACATACATGTTGAGGAATTTGACGACAGAAATACCTTAACATAGAGTTTCTAACCTATCCTTTGAATTATGCCTGATCTGGTGTTTTTAAAGAGTACCACTCACAAAGGATAGTAGAAGTTCGTACAGAAATTTATTTTGCAAGTTTTATTCAAATTCTTCAAATATTTCTGTGGTACTTCCTGTGTACAGATATGATGACTTGGCTCCGCGAACGGAAATCCGGTAGTGTTTTCAACGTCTATTCAGGTGCAAAGTCAACGGGGCCCTGAACACCAATAGCTAAAAGGCCTGTGCAATGGAGTCATATATATCAGAAATGGAGAGAGACAGAGAGAGACAGAGAGAGACAGACAGAGAGAGGGAATGAGAGAGAAGGAAAGAATATCTGCCAGCGCTTGGTGGTTGGTAACCCCATGTCGCAGAAGACTTTGCAAACGTAATGAATTTGTTTCTCACTCGGGGCTCAACTATCGGGTTCTTGTTCCAGACTAACCTAGTTCCTGTAGATAACCATCGTATTCAACGGCCTATAAGATCCTGTTCTCAACCCCCCCCTAAAAAGCATCTCAAAAGGTGAATGTAACTTTCGTTGTCCAGCTCTTACATTGGCTTGAACTCGATGAGTTAAAGAGTTGGGCGATAATCTAGAGAGATCCAGGGGAATGTATCTTTTTTTAAAAACTAGGACAATGACCCTTCCAAAGGTGCATGTTTGCAGGGTATCGGACTTTATGATGTGTGGAGCAGCCAGCCATAATATACATGTGAAATGATTTTCGTCCGCCGTACGAAACTGTGTCGGCTTCGAAGTATTTCGGTTACGTCCCCTCAGTGTAGCCGATTTAGATATTTTATATCCAAATTTATACCAATTGTAAGTATAGATTTGTTGTACCTAGATATACCATTATTTGATACAATCAGACTATTCTAAACTTATACCTATAATTTTAGATAAAAATGTATCATCAATAATTTACTTGTTTTTATTAGATTTCTCGAGAAATACTTATAAAAGACTTAAAATTCGACACTGCACTGCCTTATGTGGTGATCAATGTATCACACGAATGTAAGGTTCATAAAATGGACAGTTAGTAATCAAAGTGCGTACACAAAGACATTTCTTCGTTTGTAGTTTGATATTCAATACTGTCTTGTATGTCACCGAATACGGCGTATAACCAGAGAAAATGTTTGATACGTATATTTAAACACGCATCTCTGTGTAGACACGTATATGTGCGTGTGTATGTGTGTGTAGAAATGCGTAGCTTGAAATTGCCAATAGATATACAGCGAGTGCAAAAAGTATCCGATACATTGCAGAAAGTTCGTTTCAGTAACCAGCTTCAAAATTTACAGAATTTAGACCAAAGTTAAAAAAAATCAATATAAAATTGAAACAAGATTGAACAGTAAAAAAATATTTACTGAAATTAGAAAGCGCTGGTCAAAACTCAATCAATTTTGAAGGTGTATAAGTCGATCGAAAAAAAGGAAAAAAAAAAACCCCTTTGAAATGTATCGGAAACATTTGCACTCACAGTACGTGTTTTTATTCTGACATAATCTCTTTATTCAACTACGTGACATGGAGTGGATAAACATCTTCCATGGAGATCATAGCAATCTAATCTCAATCACACGCATGCGTGATTCAATTTTCAATGACCGCTCCGCATTGAACCAGACATATCATGCATGTATTGTCGAAAAAGCGGACGCAAATATTTAACGCCCTTCCAACAATAGAAGCCTTCTTTTCTGTTTACATGACTGCAGGGTAGCCATGTAAACATAGGTTCATGTCTCCAAAGATACTGTCTGTTGTTTTGAGAGGGTCATTAACATTCAAAAGGTTTTCCGGATGATTGGATTCTTTATGTATGAGAATCTTGGCCCGACAAGACAAGGAACCAAAAACACCTGAACCGTATATATTAAACCTTGCTGCTATTGGAGAAAAAAAACAAACTATTCTGTTTACTACAAGCGCTGTATAACAAGAGCCAGGGATATCATAGAATCCATTAGAAAACTGAAATGGCAATGGACTGGTCATGTCACAAGAATATCAGACAACTGCTGACTCTCAACGTAAATGTTAGAGATCATGAGCGAAACTGGCAAATATAAGACGGTGGGAAGAACTAAACGGAGTTCAGAAAGTACTGGCTTTGCGACGCCCGTGTTAGAGAGGTATGGCAAATCGGATAGTACACCTAGAGAAGGACGTGGAATGGATCCGCAAAAATAATAGCAACATAATAGATTCATGTTTGCAAAAATATTTTATTCAGTCGGTTATTGACTTACTTTTATAATTTCTATTTATTCATCCCAGTTTGTTCATTATCTATCTGGATCCTAATATACATCATCATTGATTCTACCTATAGCTCTTAAGGTCAATTGCATAGAAGTATACTCTAAAACTTCCCTGCGGATTGTCCATCCAAGATTGTTCTTGTCACGTGAAACGAAAGGGTGTAATATAACACAATTCATATATGTATATATACAGCTGTTCCGATGTATTATATCTCTTCAGTGTGGCTATAGACTTTATCCCATCCAGTACCGCGAGGCAGAATTGAAACCCTCACATCGGACCCAGAAGTCGATATCCTACCTCTGGACGACGGAACTGGGTGGTCAGTAAGGCTGAATTTAAGCGATATATTCGTTTACGCACAAACTCCACATCCACCAGAGTGCTCTATTCCTATGGAAGAGCATTATCATAAAGTTCTGCCGTATATGTGTGTGTTTGTACTCTAAAATCTCAAGAACTATGCACCACAGGACGGAAACAGACATGTCCTAAATCAGCCGGCCTCAAATTACCTATCGCAAACAACTTCAGGTTGAACTAAAAAAAATAGATCATCAATTCCTCTGGAGTCTACGTTCGCATTCTCAGAAAACACATCTGTCGAAAATATTTTTTTCCTTATTTTTTTTATCATTTAGGATCTTCTCAAAACTATTTGAGTTAGATAAATAAAATAAAACTATACGTATATTTTGAATCAGCATCACCCGGAGATGATTTTTCCATCATTTATTTGAACCTTATCATGTGTGAGAGTGGTTCAACTCTTAGTTTTCATTACCTAAATCCTCTCTTTAAGCTTTCTGCTTTCACGCCGGTTTGATTTACGCCGACTGACATCTGTCGTCCTGTAGACGTTAACTGTAGTTAACCCGGCAACTCCTTTAATCCGGCAGATCCTGTTAATCCCTTCAAAGAGCAAAGGAAAAAAAAATGATTTCTAGGGTTATATTAGACCGCTACTGCGAATCACTATTTCGGTGACAGCCACTGGTTTTATAATTTCTTTTTAGGCTATAATCTCAAAGATATGGTGGTTCAATCGCTGAGTGCTTAGGGCACCGGAAAATGGATTTGGCAGATTAAGTTTAAACTCCGATGAAAACTTTTCCCCTTTCAATTTTATATGCTTTTAGACTATTTCACATCACGGCAATTTGTCAGTTTTGTTTGAATAATTTTGTTAAGATTTCGTAAGGGGTTTTATTTATAACAATCTTATGATTCTAAACTGGACCCTCACTCTTCATTCGTTTCTGGGAAACTGCGAAGGTGATTTCTTCTTCTCTTAGTGCTATTCCAATTATTGCTGTGTTTATATTACATAACTATCATCTTTATTTCGCTCACATGTGCAACAGACGGAATCTCTAGTAAATATCATTTTCTTGAGCAACGCCTGGTACTTGAGCTAGTATATTGACTGCATCCTCTAGTAATGATTACAATACACACAGAGTGTCCATCTAGCAAACAGGTGTGAGTGATATTATCATAATCAGCCATTATAGATCCACTGCTGGAAAAAGGCCCTTCCATTTTCCTTTTATGATGACTGCGATTGCGCTGAATTCTGCCATATCTTACCCAAAACGTTTTTATCTCATCCCTCGATCCTGTGTCAGGTCTTTTCCCAACTACGTTTACTGCCTTTTGTGCACGAATTCAGTTTGACTTTTGCTCCAAGAGAAGTGTCCCGCCCGCCTCCATTTTTGTTGTTTGATTACTTGTATAATAACCTTCAGTCTAGTCTTCTCTTTGTTCATATAGATCTTTTTCTATCTCTTAGAGCTATCCCTAGCCTTGCTCTTTCTAGGTATGTGTGCAGATTTGTATATATCTATATGTGTATATATATATGAATGCATATGTATTAATATATGTATGTACATATACACACACACACATATATATATATATATATATATATATATATATATATATATATATATATATATATATATATATGTATGTATGTATGTATGTATATACATACATATATATATATATATATATATATATATATATATGTGTGTGTGTGTGTGTGTGTGGAGGGTTCAAACGCTCCAGCACTGTATCTATTTCATTTCATCAATTAATCCCACTTCTCCGAAATATATCCGCATCGGATTATACTGTGAAAGGCAAGTGAATTAAGAATGATACCAGCTCATCCAGAAAGGCAGAATGCCTTCTATATATGATACAGTAAGATTGAAAAACTAGCGTTTTCGTGAAACCCCTAAGGATTTTGTGAAATCACTGAACATTCCAGTACTTTCACGAAATCCCTATTTTCACAATCAATGTAGTAATGGTTAAAAACAAACTTATGATACTATTACTGCTTCAAAGAGTTTGCCTCATGTCAAACTTAGTAAAATAACGAGCAATGATGGGCACAGCAAGAGAAAATGCTAGACTAATAAACCGCTAAAACTTCAGCGGACGCAAACTTTTATAACACGAACTCAGCATAGGTTCGTTTTTTTGCTCTAAAACCTCCAGGAACAGAGAGCTGAAATTCTAATATATTGTATCCTTTACATAGTGCGTTAAATAAACAGTATCTTGACAGAAAACTATTGATTTCATTTGTTCATTCCCTTTTCAACTGATAATGACATGATAAATCTTTTGAAAAAGTCTATGTCTAAGCTATAACCTGTTAAAGCTCTCTAGGTCTGTTTTTTGGGGGGAGAAGGGTGCATCCGGAGCAACCCCTAACCCCCCAAAACAAAACAAAACAAAACAAAACAAAACAAAACAAAAACGAACTGAAGCAGAACTCATATGATAAAAAGTTAGCGGTCATCTTTACTTCCGCTAAGTTTTTAACGGTTATCAGTTTCGCATTTTCGTTAGCTGTTCCCACCACTGACAACAAGTATATTTAGCTTCAGTATATAATTACTAAGTTTAGCTTAGTCTGATACAAGACCACAGTTGTAAAGGTCAGCATTACGATCTTGTTGACTATAAGTAACCTGATTGCGAAACTTAGGAATTTCATGAAAATACTGAAATGTTCAGAGATTTCATCAAATCACTAATTTCACAATCTCGCTGTAACGTAGACTCTCCAAAGGATTTGACACCCACGTTGACCGCACTTTTTTAAAAACTCATAGAATTACTAAGTCTATTTTTACGCCGTCCCGTTTTAGCTTTGGCAATTCTCCCTTTCGTTTCAATTACCAAAAACACTCTTGAAGGCAATTGAGTTGAGAAAGTCGTTTCCTTTTTTCTATTTAATACCCATTACCCACGACAAGTATTTGTATGAACGAACACATAAGTGTTTTATTAAAACAATATGGATCAGATGAAATTGTTTTGTTTGCTGACGGCCCCTCTCTTTGTCTTTTTCAACTAAGTGATAGAAAAGATTGTCTCCTCTTTTTAAACATCATTACTTCTATGATTCAATTTGCATATAAGGCCATTTTTTGCTGTCACTCTGTTTGCATGTAACGTCATTTTCCCCGTCTCTCTATTTGCATGTAACGTCATTTCTGCCGTCACTTAATTTGCATGTAACGTCATTTCTACCGTCACTCAACTTGCATGTAACGTCATTTCTGCCGTCACGTAATTTGCATGTAACGTCATTTTTTCCGTCACTCAATTTGCATGTAACATCATTTCTGCCGTTACTCAGTTTGCATGTAACTTCATATTTTTCCGTCACTCAATCTGCATGCTGTGCATTACCAAGTTCTATAAGCTCTACGACGCGTCAACCAACCATAGTAATAGCATGAAGAGGAGGGAGAAGAAGATTAAATAGTTTTTTCTCTGAGTCAATTGATTCTCATACTTGTAAAGTATTGTGATATGAAAATATTCTGCAAGAATTGTTTTCAGCAAAAATCGTAGATGGACATTTATGGCGTTTTTTGGTCATTTTTGACTCTTATGCAAACCTTGGATATTCTATTATGATGTCGCTAGGAGCTGGTAAAAATGATCAGAATAAATGATACAACGTTTAATGGCGTCACGATTTTCCTTTCTATTTCCGTTGTTTAAGATAGCTGGGACCGACCGACACCGACTGACCGAACGGGAAGCGTCTTTTACAGGTGTCTGAACAGATCTAAAAAAAACAGGATATGAGGGATTGTCAGTGGTCAGGAATTCAAGCATTACTAACAGTATAAAATCAATATATGTATGATATTAATGCACAACTAACAATTTACACTATGAATGCATTGAAAATTGGGAAGAAAAGGATTTTCAATGGTCAGGAATTAATTCAAGCGTTACTGACTGGATCGTATGTATGGGGTAAATTGCATTGCTAATGAATCAACTCTAGAAAGGCACTGAAAATCAGGAAGTAATGTTTGTATGTGATCAGAAATTGAGGTAAGCATTAGTAAAACACACACCCTCACACACACACACACATATATATATGTACTTGCATTTACCCTTCCAAAATGACGGGTTTATTGTGTAATTTCCTTTAAAATGATTTAAGTAACCTACATTGGGATGCACTGAAAACAAGGAAAAAAGTTTTTGTCGATGGAGAAAAATTATTGCCAGCGTTACCGACAAAACATGGCCATTATACGTATCAAATAATTGCTTTGCTAATGCCTTGACTTTAGGAATGTATTGAAAACCAGAAAAAAGTGCTTGCAAATTAATGCAAATATTACTAACAGAATAAGACGATTATATGTATCAAGTGAGAAACAATAGACTCGACGCGACAGTAAAAATGTTTAAGAGCTAAAGTTCAAGGAATATAATTATTGCTGTGGGGTTACACGGGTATTTGAAACCGGCATTCACCGTACATAAACCAGCATAGAAGACTTCAGTTGTATGAGCCAAGAAACATCCTTTCCGGGGATTTTGCCAAGTTGATGGATGGTTCTGAATTTTTGTTGAAAAATTGTTTTTCACAAAATTATGCAGACACCAGAAAAGGTCTATCGATAGAAAGTGCTTTCATTCGAGATGGACACCGGTTAAACAAACATCTCAAAGTCCAGATCACATGCAGAATAGGACCAATATTTGTATAATGCAAATGGATTTCCAATGATATTACTATAGACTGCACCATGATTGATTTTACAATAAATCAGGGAGTGAGTGATTGTCAGAAATCAAGAATGAAGACAAGCGTTAAGAGCCAAATAGTGGTATCATATACACGATAACCATAATTTTTATATCAAGGGAGCATTGAAAAACGTTTTTGACATAGACGAAAAATTATTGCAAGCGTTACTGACATAATATGGCCTTTATACGTATTATGTAATTACCTTGCTAATGCTTTGACTTTAGGAATGTATTGAAAACCAGAGAAAGTGGTCGCAAATTGATGCAAATGTTACTAAGAGAATAAGACTATTATATGTATCAAGAAATTGTATAGAAATTCTTTGTAAAAGATTTTAGTAAAAAATTCATTTAAAACCAGGCGGGTATGAGATCATTATTGGCCAATAATCACATCGAGTGTTACTGACATTAGATATTATAAGTATAATCATGAGTCAAATACGCTTATGTTCCTTTCTTTGGGTGGACCCTTGGAAATAAATACAGAAAAATAATTTTGTGGTTGAAAAGTGATTGTTTTATGGAAACATCTGTGACCCTGCTTTCAAATTCTTATTCGCTTTATTAAGATTAAGTTGCTATTTCTAAAACGTGATTTGGTCGCCATCTTGTAAAGATTTGAAACTTGGTTACAAAAAAACAAAAACAAAAAAAACCAAAAAACCAAAAAACAAGAAAAAACAAACGACAGATAACCTGATATGATCAGCACTTTTACTAGGGAATGAAAATGGAAGTTATCAGTGGACAAATCTATCGTTCTAGAAGCAAAAAAAAAAAACAAAAAAAAACGAGTCTATGAAATAAAATGTGTTTTAGATCTTGTATGAGCAAGTATTGCCCTTACACTGGCTACAGCTTCAGTCGTACTTCCTTAGGCTCCACATATCATATCACCTTTTACTACGCCCTGGTTTTGCAATATGTGGAATTAAATTAGAGGCGACAAGCACCCAATGTGGCCCCACTCATTCAGAGATACTATTAAATTTTAAGAAATTGTTAAAAAAAGCCTGGGCAAAACACAATAAGTTTCAATCCATACTACTGAAGTTGGCTGGATTTTACAAGTATTTGCTTGACATGCTCACTGCTTTGGATAGTGCAACGTACGCCACAACAAAACAAGCACGCCCTATGCTAAATAACTTAAGGGAAAAACTGAATCTAGCACATCGTCGTAGCTATCTACATCATCATCGGTTTTCTTCAGGACTCGCCACAACCCTCTATATTCAGCGTCGACCGTCGCGGGACCAATACTTTCTGACTTTGTCTAATTCGTCTCTCCATCTTATATTCTGCCGGTCTCAATTACGAATGTGATCTCTAGGGACCCATGTTGTGAGTCGCAATGTCCATCGGTGCCTGCCATTCTTGCAACATGATCAGCCCTTTGCTTTTTGAGTTTTTTTTAGTATATTCTATGATGTCTCAGACTCCTGTTTTCGCCAGATATATGGCACTGTCTTTTGATCTCCATGTTATGTTGCGCATTATTCTTTCATGCACACATGGCATGGTTCTCAGTTTGAGTGTCAGTCTCTTGGTTAGGTTCCATGCTTTAACTCTGTAAGTGACTCTCGGGGAGATGCATTGGTTGTATAAGCTTCTTTTTAGGACTAATGGGATCTTCCTGTTTTGAAGATTGAGATTGCTCTGCTGAGGGCTCACCATACGAACGATTCTTCGCATAATTTCTTCTTTTGAGGATTTCATGAAGATTTGTTGTCCTAGAGAGATTTTTATTGCCTTAAATAAAACTATGGAATGAACGCACATGTGCATTAAAGGTAATATGTGACATGACACAAGACGCACATCAGGCAGTGAACGCATTGTCAGGCAGTGAACATTTCAATTTCCTGCTAACCTACCTTTAAAGTTCTATGTATTGCAGTAATGGCGAACCTTTTTAGCACAATATCTTGGAATTTTATTTTATTTTTTATAATCCTGATTTCTGAGAGTCACTTACATGAATACATATTTTTTAGTTTTAGGTAAGTGCTTATAGATAAGCGGTCTATATTTGTTGCATATTTGTAAACCTAGGAATTTAATTAAAAAATATACTTATGAAACTAGAATAATGAAATTGAAAAAAAAATGTCCACTCTGTGTCACCTAAAATCCAGTGGCGTGTTACTGCGAACACACGTGTTGTAGATAAACATCATTGCTCTATAACTCTGGGAAGAGTTTTTAACAAACCGATTCTCGCTCAGACAATCTAATCTCTTCTTCCCATCTTTAATGTTGATAAAACGTTTCAGCCGGTTCCTTCTACAACTTTATTCAAATGTAATATGTGATATCCATAAGGAAAGAGAATCTCTTTCTCCGGTAGTGCAAAGCAAAAAAAGCATTGAGGCTAGCTTTTGAATTTTCAGCTCGATAACGTTTTTTTTTGCTATTCACCACCGGGAAAGAGACTGACAAAACGATTCTCTTCTCTCACGGATATCACATATTACATCGAGAGAAAGTCGTAGAATGAATCGACCAAAACGTTGCATCAACATCAAGGTGGGAAGAAGAGATTACATTGTCTGATCAAAAGTTGGTACTTTATGGATCTGTTTTAGAATGAATACTTTTTTCATCTCAAGAAATACAAGAAGAAACGAATCAGGATTCAGTCTCGTAGGTTTATTGAAGTCAATGTGAAATAAGCAAGATTCAAGATACTTGATATCAAAGACTGCCATAACGAGATAGCAAAATTATAAATGATACAATTTCCCTCTTTTTTTTCTCTGTAATTTGAAAATAAATGATTTGCTTAGTGTCCTCCCACTTGAAACTATCTACTTTATTTGGTTTGCTGAATTTTTAGTATCGTTTTCATAAGTTTATCTGAATGTACGAGGTACGTCCATCAAGTATCGAGCCATTTTGAATATTCTGAGAAACGTTTGTGCTGCTTTGATTTAAATTGTCAACAACTCAGATGCATGAACAGACACTCTTCCGTTGGGTTACTGAGTCAGTTGTGGAACGCCACCGAGTGAGCTTGTATACTGTGAGACTGTTGCATTCACAAGGACCTAGCGAGTACATTGCCGGCAAAAGATCAAATGATCTTGTTTTTTCCCTGATCTTGAATATCGACTTCTGGAATAGGTCTTTTGCGTATTGGACAACAACGTCCCAGTTATTTGCGTATCACTGTATGTAAATATATACTTCATCTCACGATTGCTGGCAAATGAGAGTCGCCTCGTTCGCTATCTGGTATTTTGGATAAATTCTTATTCTTAGTGTGTGCTGCAGTATTGTAATGTTTTGAACAATCACTACTATTAAATCTATAATATTACTATTAACTTTCATCATAATTCTTCTGTTTTTTTTTATAAAGGCAATTTTAACCCTTTCCTTTTATTTACATCGCTATGGTTTCTCGCACGATCTGTTTTCAAACAAAAATAATTCTTAAATTTGTTTTCTTCTAATTCATCCATTTTATCATATACAAATTTGTTAAAAGGAAATATAAGTATTTTCTTGAAAGAAAAAGTAATTCTTTTTAAAAAGCAAAAAATATTCCTCAACCAAAAAAATGATTAATATCTTTATATAGACATTGGCCATTTTTTCATTGATGGAATTTTCTGTGGACAATGAATGAACAAGATGGGAGTTTTGGACATGAAACACTTGTTTAGGACATCGACGTACCAGCGGACAGCGTTAGTAAGAGCTTCGCTACGTTAAAGCAATTCTCATAGCATTCCGTTTTAATTTTAGTTGTTTAAGCAAGAAAAACGAAATCATTAAAAAAATTCAGATGTAATGAAGTTGGCGGATGGGATGAAATGGGTCTGCGGGCCGGATCCAGCCAGCGGACCGTCGTTTGCCGACCCCTGCTCTAAGCCATTGGTGGTGTGTAATAACTAAAAAAAATATAATGGAAATATTTTATATTCTTTTCGATTTCTTTGGTTGAAGTTTTAAATATACTTCTTTAGTCATTCTCTATTCGCACTGTGTATATTTATTTTCAAAGAATTAATTTACGTTCGGTGTGAGTCGAACAAACAAATGGGAATAATTGAAAAAGGAGTTTTTGTGCTTTTGCCTTAAAGAAAAAAAGAGATATTTTGATTTTATGTCTCCATGATCAGAAGGATAAGTGGGCCTGTTTCTCATATTCGACAAGTACTTTTATGCCTAGAATCGCCCAGACGTCTTTTTTTTC
The DNA here is from genome assembly GCA_963457665.1 of Thysanoteuthis rhombus. Classification (NCBI taxonomy): domain Eukaryota; kingdom Metazoa; phylum Mollusca; class Cephalopoda; order Oegopsida; family Thysanoteuthidae; genus Thysanoteuthis; species Thysanoteuthis major. Next base: position 29,072,588 of record OY735227.1, read on the forward strand.
AACTCGCAAGTTTAAGAGTTTGTTTCCCTCTGAATGTAGATATTATGGATAGATTAAAAATGAACGAAAGCTGACTCGACAGTCTGACGAACACGAACTGACGATTAACTCATATTTTCAGCGGATGATCTCATTCGTTTCTTGTGAGCTAGCATCATGGGGTTGCTACATATTCTGAGTGACAAATAGACCATTTGAATGGTTTGTAATATATATATACACACACACACACACACACACACACACACACACACACGCATATATATATATATATATATATATATATATATATATATATATATATATATATGTTATGAAAGACAAAAAAGTAAAGTTTTTTGCTATATTTGTTCTGACAAAATCATTTTTTACCATAAAAGTCACCGAGGACTCTAATTGATGATTTTGGGAAAAAAATGACCAATACCAAAATACTATATAACTTTTACTCATGAAAACAAACGCTTTCCACACTTAAAGGTTACTTATTTCAATTGTATATATATATATATATATATATATATATATATATATATATATATATATATATATATATATGGTACAGACCAGGCTAGCAGTACAACATAATATAATAATATGTTAATAATATTGAGCCATTTCTGATTCGAAATGTATTTATTTTATAGAGTGCTCGATACATACAACTTTTTATTATTGAAGTTAAGTTGTTTTAGAACAATATATATATATATATATATATATATATATATATATATATATATATATATATATATATATATATATATATATATATATATATGTGATTAGATAATGTATATTTGGGCAGCAATTTCTCTTCCAAGCATGTTTTATCCAACATGACGGCTCATCTTTGTCGAGTGAACAATTTGATAATAAATCTTGTTTGCAGGTTTCGCTGGTTTTTAACAGTTCGTCGACCGCTTTCGACTCTCATCAGTCATTTTAAAGAAAGATTCCAAGGTCTAACGATTATAGTGATAATACAATTCGAGGTTTAAGTGTTTGATAATGTCCTTGCCTTGGATTTCTATCTATCTATCTATCTATCTATCTTGGGTCTGTCAATATCTATCTATCTATCACGTCAGGCGATATCATAAACATACAAGCACACGCATACCCTTGTACTAAATCGTACCAACACGCACGCCCATACTCTCTCGCGGTATTCGTCTCGTGCGTATAAACGAATACGGAGTTGAGTTAGATATTGCATAGATGTAATGGAGGATATAGGTTTACAGTGTCGCAGGGGAAGCTAAATCGCCTCATTTGTACGGTGGACTAAGAAGAGAAAAAAAAAGAATTAGGAATTGGATACCCCAATTCTCAATGTTGGTGCTGCACAAAGGAAGAATAGAAACAACAGAAGGAATCAAATTACGAAACAAGGAAACCATCAAATCACTCAACAAACAGCAAAAAAGAAAACTACAAGTTCTTGGGAATTTCGGAATGAGATTAAAGAAAGGCAGAAAAAGATCACCTTAAACGAACAAGAAAAAAGTTAGAAACTTAACTCTAAAACAAAAACCTGATCAAATGAATATATATCTTGAGAGTTTCCATCGATTCTCCTGACACTTCTTAAACTGGACAATGAAAGGACTCAAAAACCTGTACTACAAATCAAGATGAGAGTTATGAGGATGGTCGCTACCATTCGATACGAGTATGGCAACTGTTAGGAGAACACACTCTCATGTGTCCTTCATGGAGCAGCGAGTGCGTGAGAAAGGGACCGGGTAAACAGTCTGGTTCCTGCTTGGCAAAATGCTCTGTTAATCGGCTGAGCATAGACTGAGACGGCCCCAGAACAATCTCGTTGCTTCATACGACCCTGATATTCGCAAACGGTCACCCATCTGGGCGATGACCAGACATGACATCGCTTACGAGAACTCGTGTATCCCATGCAATTTGGCCACATGAAAGTGCTCAAAACCTTGCAACCGAGAGACGAAGTGGACAGACCATATCTAAAAGGGAAAGTAGGAGGAGGACTCGGATTCGGTACTCAAGGGGATAAACGATTACTCAAGATGGAATAAGGGAATATTAATTACAACAGCCAAAGACTGTAATTGAACTGGCAGGAAAAAGCCTCTAGAACCAGCAAACGCATAAATAAGTATTAAAAAAATGGGAAGAAAAACAACTAAACAGGTATATCAGAAGACAAAGGAATCGCAGGTGGATCGACAAGGACACAGCTCCATAGGATGAATCTCAAAGGAGAAACTGAGTCTCTCTCAACTGCAGTCCAAAACAACGCCGTAAGGACTAAACTATATAAAAGCTAATAAAACCAATGCAGAATAGAACAACAACTACAACTGTAGATTATACAGAGATAAAAATGAGAGAATCAACAAGACAGTGAGAGAAATCGTACAAGGACAGGCATGTCTTGGTTGGGAAGATGATCCAATGGTAACTGTGCAAGCGACTGCAATTCGTTCAATCAAAACAACACTGAATACATAGAGCGCAATCTGTTAAAGAGAACGAAAAACATGAAATCCTCTGTGGATTTTAGATCTATCTCATTCTGTCCGTGCCTAATCTATCTATCCCAATTTGGGTAAAGTTCGTAAATCATTAAAGCATTTTTGTAGCCGTTTATCAATTCAACCATCACTGGACTTACAATAGATGATGATGGTGATGATGATGATGATGATGTTCTATAACACACTAAAAGGCATAGACACCTGGAACTACCAGCAAAACTTTTACAAATATTTTAAAAATAGCTTTTACAAGTAGGGTTCCATTTATGATATAACTATAATGCTAAAGTGGGCCCTTACTTCCCATCATTTTTACGAAGGTACAGATTATATGAATTATGTCATCTTTTATTGGTTAATTTCTTTATTATTATCAACCTCGGCCATTAATACATCCCATTTTTTAAAAATCATTAAAACAATTAAAATTAAATAAGAATAGTATACAGTGGCTGCCCAGGCTCCTATTTTTTACACAAAGAATTTACGAAACTATTCGGGTCGTTTACCCCCAGTTTTTGCGTATCTTTCTACCTATCTATCTACCGATTTATTAAGATATGCAGAAGGATCTTCAGATTTACTATCAGCGATGTGGATTTTATTTACATATTTGAAAAAGAGTGGGGCATATCAAAGGTTGATGTGGGGAAATTTTGTGTGTCATCTGTATTTTTATGAATGGTCAGATGTCAGTTTCACACTTGTCAACAGAAATACCCAAATTTGTTTTGAGTTTTGATGAATGTGGGTGATGTCATTTTACGCATACAAAATGAAACACGAATAAAAAAAAAAGATTTTGAAATGATAAACTTGGCCTACAACAAAATAAACAATTTTTTTGAGGACTCAATCAAAAGATAACGACCATAAACCCAGAAATGAACATTATTTACGAAGTTATTTTTTAAACGAAACTTTTTCTAAACAACAACCAGAACATATATATATATATATATATATATATATATATATATATATATATATACATATATATATATATATATATATACATATATATATATATATATATATATATATATATATATATATATATATATATATACGAGCAGTCCCTCAAAAGATTTCGATCATCAAAATTAGCTATCATTTAATTTCCATTGTCTTCTGAATTTTGAGCTAGTTTTCCCGCTGTATACTGTTCAACAATGTGATATATATATATATATATATATATATATATATATGAATATACATATATTGTGTCATCCACAGACAGCTGTTTCATTGTAATCCAACTCCTCAGTATGGCTATAGACTTACCATTATCCCATGCAGTACCACGAGGCAGGATTGGGCTACAGAACTCTACCACTCGGCCACGGTAATTTGTGGCCAAGACGTGGCTTTAAAAAAAAGAATTGATTTTCCTTTGACTGTTCGATGTATCTTGCCAAGTTTAGATGTGCATGATTCAAAAGTCAGATGTTTAGTTTGACTATAAGTGATGAATATGTGTGATTATTCGAAAATTAAATAGCGTATCATCTGGCAAGTAAGGGGCGAGTCCCACCCATGATAGACAAATTTTATCTTGATTTAATACATACTGGAACAAGGGCTTTTCTGTATAAAGAAGGCTCTGTTTTACACCCACCACATATGCACTTGTGTGGGCGTATGTGTATAAGATAGAAGATTAGCTATAAAAACATAACGAGACAGAAACTTGAACGAAGCAGGTCTCGTATCATACCTTGACTATAAACCAACCATGTTTATGCCAACCTGATTAATGTGCCACACCGTTGAAGGAGCTGGGATTTCTCAATATAAAGAAAGCGTTGTTTATATACATACATAAAAACATACATGCGTAAAAAACATATATACATGCATACATACAATAGACAATTGATAGCATCTCACCATACATGTATTTATATATGCATTTGAGTGCGTATGTGTGCGCAAGGAGAGAGATTAAGTATAGAAAACATAGAGGTACGTGAAGATTTGAATGAAGCAGGTCCTGCATATGTCCTACGTTGTTAGCCAACCATGCTTATACCTTGACTAATGGACCGTGCCATAAAAGGTGTACCTGGAATTCAGGATCATTTTTGGGTAATTTCGGTCATTGATGCTTTGTGATAGAATGAAAAAAAATGTCATTTCACTAAAAATCGTTTTTCTTCTCTATTATCAGTTCCTTGTTTTCGTCTTTTGTTTATTGTGTGTTTGTTCGTTTGTCTCTTTCTTTCTTTCTTTTCTTCTCCCCTTTCTCTGTCTGTGCCCCCCCCCAGTGTTTACCCCACTCTTTTATTTTTATTTCTACCAGTGGTGGTCAGGGATTTGTATCTTGGATTTGCTATGTGCCTCGAGTGTACGAAAAAAAACAAAACAAAAAACAACAAAAAA
>OY735227.1:29082488-29089988 GCA_963457665.1 Thysanoteuthis rhombus
ATGGTATGTATGGTGGTATCATATTATTTCTAGCTTTAGAGGTGGGGCATAGAGCAGAGAAGGTTAGGAATTCGTGGCTCAAGTCATTACTCACGTTTTCTCATTGAATCGTAATACATTCTTGAAAAATGATGAAGAGATAGTGATAATTCTTGAGTAATATGATAAACTGATACATGCTTGTAAAATTTATCAAATCTTCATACGCGTTGCATTGGATTTAAAAATTTCATGTTCTCGATTGATAGCGTTCATGAACACAAATATAAGTGTATGTATAAGGTGCTATATATATATATATATATATATATATATATATATATATATATATATATCAAACATACTCAAACGAACATTCATGCACGCACGTATATATAAAGGACGAAAATAAGTTCGAAAAGCATATTTGTTCCTTAAAAATACTTGATACGCAAGCAACAAGAATGTTCAATTCGATTGATATTTCGATGTTTATTCATATCATCAGAAAATATTTTACGATATTTATAAATAATGTCAGAAAAGACAACACTTCTTATTGGTTAATCAAACATTTTTTAAGTATACGCATGTATACCGGAGTTACTTTCATTCTTCACAATGATTTTTAAAACAATACAATAATGATAATTTCATCCTTTAAAATGATACTCATAATAACATAATAATACTTTTACCCTCTATAATAATGTTTACGTATTGGTATGTTAATCGTCGTGACTTTGGCTGTCTATGATAATGTGTAGAATAACATAATGATTCTTCTATTATTTACAATAATATTTATAATTATGTACAAAAATAAGAAGATCCCATCAATCCTAAAAAGAAGGGTGTATAACCAATGTATCCTCCCAAAAGTCACTTATGGAGCTGGAATATGGAACCTAACATAGAGACAGACCCGCAAATTGAGAACTATGAAAGAATTATGCTGGGCCTCACATGGAGAGACCACAAGGAAGCACAGTACATCCAAGAAAAGACAAGAGTCAGGGACATCATAGAATCCATTAAAAAGCTCAAATGGCGGAGGGCTAGCCATGTTGCAAGAATGGCAGACAACCGATGGACACCACGACTCACGACATGGATCCCTCGAGATCACATGCGGAACCGAGGCCGGCAGAATGTTAGATGGAGAGACGAGCTAGACAAGTTCAAGAAGAACTGGCTCCGCGACGCCCATGCTAGTGAAGTGTGGCAAATCCTGGGGAAGGTCTATGTCCAACGACGGACGTTGAAAGACTGATGATGATGATGATGATGATGAATGTTACTTTTATCTTTTATAATAATGTTTGCGCATAAGCATGTTTGTCGGAGTCACTTCTATCTTTAATAGTAAGATTATGAATATAATACAAAGTACGAAGATCGCAAGAGCAGTGTCTATGACATAGCTAAACGACCAATATATTTCTTATTGGAGTCGGATGCCAACGTTTCATTGCCATTTCTATCCCGGCATGTCTGACTAGACTTCAATCAGCATCACCAAAAAATAAAATAATAAATTCAAGATTAGGAAAAGGTCAAATTTGCTCGGATCTGGTACTCCTACATCGTGATGAAAAACCAACAATGTCTGATGGTATCTTGAGGTACTGCTGTGGTGCCTCAGGTTAGTGGTAATGATGCTTTGGTCTCGAAACCAACCTTACCTCAAGTTTACCATGTGATCAAGGCTTTGTTGAGTGCACAAGTAATGATTTCACAACTTCAATCGTATGAATTTATTTATCATATAATAATTTTATCCTCTGTAATTATGTTTATGCATAAGTATGTTTATCGAAGGTAATTTAATCGTCTATCATAATGTTTATAATGGTACTTTTACTCATGTCAATAAGTTTCACGTATAAGCATGTCTATCAGAGTTACTTTTATCATTTATGATTACAGCCTTATCTGCTTGTTTCCAGACCGAATGACGTACTACCTTCCTTGTTTAGATTGATAATGGAGTCAAAATTCAAATAAATTCAGCGACACATTTTTCCTCCCATTCACCGGAAAGGGATTTTAAAATCAGGCTGTATTTCGACAGATACGCCCAGATAGTTCTATATTGTTACAAATCTTAGTATGTTTAAAACATGAATGGAATATTCTTCTTTACAATATGCACACTTATAAAGTGGCTGGTGTGAAGTCACGTATATTCTCGCTTTGAAATGCTAAAGAGTATTTGTCCGGATCTGACAAAGCTAAACTTCATGTATATCTATATAAGGCAACTTCCATCGAGAGCTTCTTAAGTTGGAGAATGATTCACTCAAGGGTGAAAGAAATTATTTTCGTGATGAATGACTTAATTTACTCAGATATCTATATCTTTTTTTATAGTCAAAGAGTTCATTTTTCTGGTAAAATGCACTATAAGAAAACATTGTCTCTAAGAATATCGAACAACCATTCACTCACTCACTAAGATTCGCCAGATCTCTCTGACATGGGCGCTGTGGAATCAATACTTTCTGAGCTTGTGTAGCTCATCATGCCAATTTAATTTTTTCCAGCCACAGTTTCGCATATGATATCTGGGGATCCACGTTCGTTCATGCAAGGTAGATAACTTCTAATGATTTTTTTCTGTGGTATATTTTTTTTACTTCTTGTTTTTTATTCACATATATTAAAGATTGAAAAAAAAAACTTGAATAAAATAAACACCTTTTGCTCATGACACGAAATGAATTTGGCATAAAACGATGCATAGAAAAAGAAGACAGAATTGATAAAAAAAACAAGAAAATTTTATTGAAGGTGAGTGAGATTTTGTTGTAAAGACTCAAGGGTGAATGACACTGAGATAGTTTATGAGGCACTGAGCTAGCCTATAGACGGTGTAATGAGGTCGTTCCTCACCGGTGTCTCTCTATTGTTACCTTGTATCAGACGAGGTAAACAACGGCATCAGACTTAATAAATATCTACCTGGCTTCAACTCATGTTCTGACCAATAAAAATAAACACATCTGATTAGTCACTCAATAGAAACCGCTAGGTGACCGACGTCTTTTGGCAGCATGCCATGTTGGGGGTAATCAATACAAAAATAGAGAAATGGTTGATCAATTAATCTCTTATTTTGTTGGGAAGTGATCACTAAAAAAGTCTGAATTTAAAAAAACAACAACAAAAAAAAACAAAAAATAATAATAAACGTGAATGCTCCAAGACGCAAATATGGCATTAGCTAACATTTCAATATGTTGACATTGAATCCCGCAATAGATACCCAAGAGGTATTTTTTATTCTTAAGATAAGAAGTAAATGATGGAAATTTCAGCCCTCTAGCTCCTTTGGTGCGGCCTGTACGCCTGATGCACACCCTTGAAAACCAAAGAAACCTATTTTGACAGTTTTAGTGATAGTTATTGTTTATGGTAACTAATAAATAAAGACAAGCCCGGTACTGCACACAAGATACACTCCAGGTAAAGAAAGTGTGGTAGAGAGAAAGGTGTGCAATAATCTGACACATTTTCTTACCAACATTTAATGAGATATCAATCTTTTTATGTATAATTTGAATAATGCTATCCGTTATTAGATTTCATCGTAATAGTGGCAAAAACTTGAATGTTAAAAATGTCAGGTGAATTATCAAAAAGATTATCAATTCATTTTTCTGTCATCAATGTATTTAAACTTAAGTTATGTAAACGCTGATCATGAATATCAAGGAAAGAATCAAAACTTTAGAATTATTGAAATGATTAAATTTGGCAGAATTTAAGTTTTTATTATTGTTCCGTGTAATCATCATCATCATCATCATCATCATCATCATCATCATCATCATCATCATCGGTCTTTTAACGTCTGTCATTGATCATAGACCTCCCCTAGGATTCGCCACATCTCTCCCTCTCTCAGGTGGGAGTCGCAGAGCCGATATTTTCTGAATTTGTCTTGTTTGTCTCTCCATCTTGCATTCTGTCGGCCACGGTTGTGTATGTGATATCTGGGGATCCATGTTGTGAATTGTGATATCCATCGGTTGTCTTACATTCTCGCAACATTAACAGCCCATTGCCATTTGAGTTTTCTAATGGATTCTATGATGTCTCTGACCCCCGTTTTTCTCTGATATATTGTGCTGTCTTGCGATCTCCCCATGTGAGATTGAGCATGATTCTCTCAAGTGCACGTTGCATGGTTCTCAGTTTGCAGGTCTGTCTCTTGGTTAGGTTCCACGATCCAGCTCCATATGTGACTTTCAGGAGGATGCATCGGTTGCGTACCCTACGTGACCCCATAGGTGACTATACCCTTCTTTTTAAGACTGATGGGATCTTCTTGTTTTTGAAGTTTGCTTTGCTGAAGGCTTGCCATTCATTTTTTATCCTTTTTTATTCGTCATGTAGATAATTATAAAAACTGATCATGCTATCAATGTTGGCCTCAAATGCTTTGCATCGTTTCTCCCCCTCTTCTGCTACAGGAGCTATTGCTGTCAGGACCTCCACTGCATTGATGATTGACTAATCTTTCCCTCTCTTTCATTTGAACCTGCATCGTTTTCTTCAAAATCCTGATCGACAAAGGGTTACATAATATGTGAATAAAAAAGTCGAGATGCTGTCTCGTTAAGTGAAGTAGGGTCTGTGTACCTTACAAAGAACCAGCATGCAGTACCTAGTATCAAAACGACTTTTTTGCGTGCATTACTAATGTCGTGTGATACCAGGTTTGCCTTTATCTCGCAAACTTAAGCGATTTATTTACTGTAAGGAAAAATCTGAGCGAATAGCAAAGAAAAACGAGAAAAAAATATTCGTTCTGAAATTCTTTGAAAGATCTTGATTCCGACTGTTGTCTCTCTCCAAGTGCAATGTATCAAAAGAAGTAAATAACTGCATTAGATTCAGTTGATATATACCTGTCTTTAGTCCACGCCCTAACAAATAAAAATAAATGACTATCTCGCAAAATGAAGCAATTTATTCACCGGAAAGAAAAAAAATAAGAGATAAGTTAAAGAGATAAGAGAAGATTAATTTCGAAATATGTTGAAAAATAAGAATCTTTGTTGCTAGCAAAATTCCTTTCCCTTGAAAGGCGCCCAGCGATTAGAATTATACTATCGTACGAAAGTTTTAGAAGGAAGCACTGTATTTCGTCTTGTATAATCTGCTACCAAATATCATCCGCACCCATCGATTGAGCTACAAATTCGAATGGAAAATGCATTGTCTTGTGTCCACATTCGCGTAGACAGATATGTATGACCATTATGTTTCCGCAGATAATACGAATCCTGATTTTTCAGCTCAAGTTTTTGGTAAAAAATACGAATTATACATGGTGAGGTAGGGTGTTCAAAGACATAGGGATTTTAGCATTCTTATCTTGCGTTGTTTTTATCAAATCTCTTTTGACCATTGTATACTTGTTTGAATACTCTGGTGCATAACGCACGTTGTAACCCGTGGAAAGATTCGAGTTGGGTTCCTTCATTGAGTCCACGGAGGTATTTTATGTTCATCTCCTGCTCTTGTCACGCCCGGCAACTTTTATTGGATTCGAACTCGTAACTGCTTTCCGCTAGTTTATTCTCCTTCAGGAGCACTGCTTCTCCATCGAGCCGATCGTGGTTGCCCCAGGGACAGAACGGACAAGCATTTTTTTTCAGCTTCAGTAGTTTTTTAGAGACTGTCTTCGGATGTATCCCCCCAAAGATTCGCCATCCCTCTATTAAGGGCGTCGAAAAACCGCCAATAGTGTTTCCTGGTCTTGTTAATTGCCTGACGTAGGACCGAAAGCGCCCGATAATTACACTCTTTAAGACAAGATTTACACGTACTAAATCGAGGAACACAGTTTGAATACTGCTGTATTAGATCAATTGTTACTGGTACGAGATGATTTCTTTGCTTCGCTTCTCGTTGTTTCTTGTATTTTACCATATCCCATCTCGTAATTGCATGTGTGTTATTGTTTAATGAAATGTTTTCATCAAAGTGAAATGTTATGTTATTTTTACTTTTTTATATTTTAAATGAAAAGTGTTTCTGGTGTATTAATAATCAGTTTTGAGTGTCAGGCAGGTTACTGAAACAACCCGGGGTATTTTGTTGAAGCATCAGTAGTAGAAAAATACAATACTCCTCACTGCACTGTGGTTGAGAACCCTCGCTTTTTCGGGTGTAAAATGGAGGAAGAAAGACAGGTTGATCAAGGGACAAGGTTTCTTAATTTGTTCACTTGAATATAAACAAGAAAGGTAATTGTAAAAAAAAAAGTTGAATTGCTTGTCGGCCGCTTTTACTTAAGCATGGATCAATGAAAGATTGCTGTTTAACACACTCACACGTTTATATACGAGTGTGGGTATGATTTAAAAAAAGTGAGGTTTTGAGGATTTTAACAATTTGCAATTTATGGATTTATGTTGCTATGCTTGGTGAGCAGTATATTTTATGAGCCAGTGTGCTGTCTCACAAGGAGACTACTTCGAAAAAAAGTGGTAGAAACTAGATAAAAAGTAACTCTTCTCATCCTCACCTCCCCGAACTTTAGGGTAGCTCTTTGTATATACGTACTTGCGTTTTGAATTCGGAAATAACTGTCGACGGACATACTTATAAGGTTTTAAATTTTCAAGAAATAAAATTAAAAAAAAATGTACTTGAAATCAAAGGCTTCCTCAATGCAACGTCCGTTTCCTTTGAACTACGGAAGACAAGTGTTGAAGCATTCCTGACGCACAGAAGGTTGAGAGAAAAGAAGAAAATAAAAAGAAACAAACAGCAAAACAAAGAATTTTGATCGTGTAATAACCGGAAGTGACTCGGCTTCCTTTTCAAGATGCTTGCGTCACATTTTTTCAGTGACAAAGTACAACGAGGTTACTGCCCGATACTTTATAAACGGCCATTTTCGTCTTGGCAGACGGTCTTACGAGCTTGGGGTCTTGACCTGCTATGTCTGGACGCTTAGTATGGAGGATGTGTTGGGCAAAGTCCCACTCTCTCAGCCCTTGACTGTGTTGAAAGCTACCAAAGGGAAGAAGTGTCCATTACGTTTAAAGATCATCATAGCTGTACGGAGTTTCTACTCAGCTGCTTACAGCTCCTGGTAATCGCAGACGGTCACTCACCTCGATACTGACCAGTCTTGACGTTGCTCAACTTCAAATTTATTTGCGAATGAATTCAGAAAACAATTACAAGGTATCACAAAAACTCAAAGATATATATTCATACACATACACGCACATATGCCACACAAACACACACACACATATATATTATTTGAGGGAGAAAAATGGAGGATAGAAGATTATGTTGCAGCAATCGTGTTGGTTCAGCTACCTTGAGGATCAGCATCCCAAATTCTGGTTTCAACACGGGATCGATCACCAACTACCATCACAGGTGGCAAATAATAATTATATACGCACCAAAAAAATTGAATAATTACTTAATATATATATATATATATATATATATATATATATATATATATATATATATATATAGCCG
>OY735227.1:29094988-29104988 GCA_963457665.1 Thysanoteuthis rhombus
TCGAGAAAGGTACAAAGAAATACAAACAGTAAAAAGAAAGAAACCCAACGAGAACTCTCTAATGGTCACCCATCTAGGAAGGTCACCCGTCTATGTACTGACCAAGCTCAACATTGCTTAGTTTTGATGACAGCATGAGAACCGGTGTGACCAATATGATTTGACCATAAGCAAGAGACAGAATACTCATCCCCAACTGGAAGCCGACTCATATTCTTTTTCAAGCCACTGCCATCTACCGGTTAGTGCGCCTGTTTTTTTTAAGCGCGAAGAGATTTTTTTTATCAATTTGGAAAGAAACCAAGAGGCTGTAAGCGGCCGACCGTCTTACGTTAAATATTTCAGCAGAAACATTCCGAACTATGGCACGAACATCTCTTCTTTTTATGTATTTTCTCACCAGATTCTGCTCTAGATTATTTGAAAACATTACCCCAAGTAAAAGCGATTATAATTACTTCAAAATAATCAACAGAAAACGATGGATTGCACGCACACACACACAAAACCATCACACATACAAACACGTATGTGTATACATAGAGAGGGATTTATACCACTCGGTCCAATCTATCTATCTATTTGCGCTCTATTGTAAGATATTATGGTCTGTTACTGTAAATAAAGTAACCCCTAAAAGTAGTGACATATGAGATATCCTTACATATATATATATATATATATATACTATATATATATATATATATATATATATATATATATATATATATACACACACACACACACACATTATTGTGTCATCCACAAACAGCTGTTCCGATGTATTACATCTCTTCAGTGTGGCCATAGACTTTATCCCATCCAGTACTGCGAGGCAGAATTGAAACCCTCACATTGGACCCGGAGGCCGATGTCCTACCTCTGGACAACGTAACTGGGTGTTCAGTAAGGCTGAATTTAAGCGATATATTCATTTATGCAGAAACTCCTCATCCACCAGAATGCTCTATGTGTGTGTGTGTGTGTGTGTGTGTGTGTGTGTGTGTGCGTGCATGTGTGTGGGTGAGAGGAAGAAAAGATAGCAAGTTCAATGGCGTAGGATTACTAGTCAGCCATTACATAGCAGGCAATGTCATCATAAGTCTTGACTGCATATCCGACAGAAAAGCTTGGATCGTGAAGACTAAGCAAAAATAATCCGCATATATGCACTTACTACACCTTACTATATATTATTATTATTATATACTTATTATATACTTACCTGGCACAGGTTTCTGGCCCAATCTTCGGAATCAAAGTGTAGTATCTGCTCCACAGCATAGACCGAGGAGTCGGTACTGACACTTGCCCGTTGAATGGGTCGGAGATTGTGTGCACGGTATCAAAGACCGAGTGCGCCAGTGCAAACGTTGGCCAATGAGGTTACACTGAGGCTGCGTTTGCTAAGCGCATCGGGAGGCCTTTGGACTCGTCCTTAGGCTCTCCCATTATTACTCGGCCCAGCTTTCGCAGGTGACGTTGTCTTTTCAACGGTAAATGCGTCGGCTGGAGCCATTTTTTGGGGGTGAGGTACTATTTCTTTCCACGTTAAGCCCGACCTTGTGTCACATATTGCTGTGGTGGGACAGTGATTAAATAGAACTTACTACACCTTGTTCTGACCAAGAGAATGAAGAATTTTACGACAACATCAGCAAGATAATGGACCGTGAGAAAACAAATTACTCGATACTGATTGGCAACTTTAACGCTTAGGTAGGTAAAGGGGAGTGTATGAAATATGGAATCAGCCTAAGAAAAGAGAGTGGTAACATGCAAGTCAATTCTTTTAGAGATACAGAGAAGTAATACATCCTTTCTAAAACAGGAAGGCGGTAAATTGGCTTTGAAAAGGCAAAAATGGTATAACAAAGAAATAACTGAGAACTTTCATGATCTCCAAGGAATGCCAGACGAAGAGAAAGAAGAAAGCGATAAAGTAGACCTTCACACGAACTTCAGTAAAACAAATGTCATGTCACACAACGAAGAACAGAAAATGAGAAGCTGGAGAAAGTTGGCCACAACATCTTCATCAAATCCCCCAATGAAGAAATCAAGCGCAGAATCACTCAAGTTTAGCAAGCTTTCGCGAGAGCCAGCTCAACCTTCAAAAACAGCAAAAAAAATCCATTAGTTCCAAAAAGAGCAATTGCATCTCCCCCCACCCTCAATAGTCACCGATGGAGCTGAAGCATGGAACCTTACCTAAAGATTGACCCCCAAGCTGAGAACCATCCAAAGTGCGTTTGGAAGAATCATGCTCAACCTCACACCAAAAGATCACAAGACAGCACAGTATACCTGAAAAAAAAAAAAAAAAAAAGGACAGGGGTCAGCGATATCTGTAAAGGTTTTCATTAATGGTCTAGACATGTTTCGGGAGGTATTCTCATCTTCAGTATTGTGTGTGTGTGTGTGTGTGTGTACCTTTAGAAGTTTGATGTGGAACATAAGTCCACCATCAGGAGCTTTGCTTTGTGAACAAAAAAAGGTATCCCATCTGCTAGAGGCATCCTATATATATATATATATATATATATATATATATATATATATGCTTGTAAGAGTGATTTGGCTGAAGTATCTAGAGCATACCTTCCCCATACATAAGCATGTACGTGTGATTAGGCCTTGTGCGTCGGGTAAATTTGTGGCTCTTTGTGGGAGGCATGTGTGATTCACTGCGCTAGCATCGACTTTGATTCTTTCCAGAACTAAGCAAGTTCAACGATCCACGAGAAACAAAATAACAACTAAAAAAGAATTACTGCATCTACCATGATAAGAAGTGAAAGCTGCGATAAAAAGAAGCAGCCGACCAGATAAGATGCATAAGTAAATGAATAGATAAATAAGAATGAAATGGAAATAGAAAAAAAATCGCAGGTTAGTTGAATTAGTTCGGTCCCAGGATTCTGGTTCTGGCTTTTAATCAAATTTGCGAATTGTCCTCATGTAGTCAGTCAGTCAGTCAGTCTATCTCTCCCCCTCTCTCTCATGCAAGTTATAGCTTGGCTTAGCGAACGAGGATTTGGGAGAGTTTACCACGTCTGCTGCAGGCCCCCTGGTGACCAGCTAGGCCTATGCTGGAGATGCAGGCTTTTTCGCAGCGGTTACAGGAGGAGGTCTGGCCACCACAAAGATGCATTCGTCTTGTAACAAAAAAAAAAAAAAAGAAAGAACGAAAAGACTCCTTCGACAGCATTTGTGAACATTTGTCATCATTTGTTTCTGTACTAAAACTATTTAAATTTTCAAGTTAATCCCCGTTAAAACGTTCAAGGTAATCATTTCATTATGAATAAAACAAAATAGACATTGTGCTAAATTCATTGTGGAACGAAAAAATTTATATATTCATATGAAGTGCATATGTCAATCTTAATCACTGTATAGTCTGCTTTCTTTCTCACTTTCTTTCTTTCTTTCTTTCTTTCTTTCTTTCTTTCTTGTAAATGTAGCTTTTATCACGTAAATTGATATTGGATAAAAAGAATAAAAATGGTGCGACGTAGAAAAGAAAAAAACAAAAACAAACTTCTGTCTTTGTCCACTCTCCATATGATATCTTTCTATCTTTACAAATGCTCTTGTTCTCTTACTATCACCCCTATTATTAGGATAACATCTTTCTTCCTTTAATAAAGCTATCTATGTCTTTTTTTCACCAACACTCACTTTAGGTTACACAATCCGAACAAATGCTGTTGATCTACTTAAATCTGGTCTTGAAATATATATATATATATATATATATATATATATATATATATATATATATTTCCTTATTCACTTTGTCTGATACTAATATCTATTACTCATCATAGTCGATATAGGAATTAGGATATATGCGTAAGATCTGAGACAAAAAGAACACATCAACAAAAACGGCAAACGATTGGAGAATGGGTGGAGTCAATTGAAGGTGTAATTTCAACCACTTTCTACCGCCAGAGTCCCGGTGAATCTATAGGTTAGCGTAACCCTAGGCTACGTAGATGCTCCCATTGTAATAGGTGTGGATTCAAATCCCACCCGAGTCCCATTTCTTCATTTTTCCGATCATCGATGTTCTTCCACTCACTACAGTAAATATTTCGGTTGTCTTTCCTTCCATATATATATATATATATATATGGGGAAACCCAAAAGGCAGAAATACAGCTATGCTTTGTCATGTTATATGTGGATATATTATGTTATTTATATTATTTTACTTATATATTTATATTAAATTATGCAATACAAATCAGAAATATGATATAATACAATATTCGATGTGTGATGAGTTTATTTCGTGCTCCATGCATTCAACACGGAACATTAGTTTGAGTCAAGTATAGCTTGAAATATGATGAAGAGTAGGATTTGCCACACACACACACACACACACACACAAACATTTATGATTCCGTCCTGTTTGGGCTTCTTTAGGCGAATAATTCGGTTTATTATAAATCCCTATATAGGATATCTTTGGGAGTGAGTCGATTTTATTTGGTTGAAGGATCCTCATCTAATTCTATTTATATACCTTTTTCCCTTTTTCTTTGTTTAATGGTTGGTCATTGCTTATTATATTTTTTTTTACATAGTGGAGATACTTCGCTTGTTAGTAGCAATGAAGGGAATAGATTAGGCATTTTCTTTATCAGTATGTTGTTAAAACATCAGTCTTTGTGGCATGTTTTCTCTCTGAGAGTATTTTATTCTTACTTAAATCTGTTTCCAAGTGTTAGGGTTCACTTTTACATGAGCTTAGTTGTTCGTATAATTATTACAGCTTTGGTCTGTTTCTACATATATCAGATAATTATGGTGTTTGGGTTGTTCTTTAAAGTGGCTGGAGATATAAAATATAAATCAAATCAATAGTAATAACGAGGAGATAGTATAGCTATTGTGGTTATTTTTTGTATACGTATATGTGGAATGCCATGAAAGTGAATTCAGACTACTCTGTCTGTGAATGATTCTGTGGTGGTTTTGTTGGATATTTTGTTGGAAGTAGCAGCAGCAGTTATGGGTATTATATTGGCTGAACTGGCCAGAGGAGGTGGGCATTAAGAATCAGTTGTCATGGATATTGGGAAGCTTGGTAATGGTTCAGTGTTAAGCTATTTGGGTACTTGGTGAAGTTGGGTCGAGGCTATCTTTAGTGGTGATCAAGGTAATGGGAAACATGTTGTGTATGATCGAGTATCTGTTAGGAAACGTATGTTTTATATCCTTAATTGCCATTGTAGATGTTCTGACTAGTCAGATAACTTGAAGCAGTACGAGTAAAATGGATTATACATAGATGTCTATAGGTAGGGATCTGGGTGAATATGTGTGAAGTTCTCAATGTTCGATATACATAAAAGGGGAGTTAGGTATAGATAGGGTAAGATGAGTTCGTAACACTAATAATTTTTCACATTCTAGGATGTAAATGGCATTTTTTGATTCTGCGGTTAAAATTATGGTAAATGTTGAAAGTCTTGTTAGTGGTAGAGCTTTCAGGTGGTTGCTGCAAAGACTATTGCTATTGTTTCAGCGTTAGAAGAATTTAACGCTTTCAGTGATGCTATTATGTGAGACTTTGTCAATTATTAGAGTGTTATATATATCTATTACACATATGATATGTATTTACTACATATTATGATAAAGATTAGATAATTGTGTCATCCACAGACAGCTGTTTCGTTGTATTACAACATTTCAATGTGGCTACAGACTATCCATTACCCATCCAATACCACAAGCTTGGATTGAAACCCTCGCTTCAGACCTAGAGGCTGGCATATATATCACATATATGCATATATCATGTATTATATATATATATATCTATATATATATATATATAATACATTACCAAACATATATATGTATTAAATACCATATTTCATCACACACACACACACACGCACATATATATATATATATATATATATACACACACATATACATATATATATATACACATACACACACACACACACACACACACACACACACACATATATATATATATATATATATATATATATATATATATATATATATATATCTCAAAATGGATGGCAGTGGGCACATTTGAACCAATCTGATAATATGCTATAACAGTAGTTGTTTGGTCTCTTTATAGGAAACACTTTACGAAACGACTGTCATTACTAAAAGCTACTTGAACACGTTGACATCAATTGCAACCACTAGCAAGATGCTTCCTTTACCGAGTTGATATTTGTTGTTAGGAACCACGTAAGACAATTGATACTCTTTGGCAAAGTGTATTTACCAGTGAGACTTTTCTCAAATTTGTTTTTTTTGAAATCATTCACTTGTGTGCCAGGTGTCGTGTAGCATTATTTCAACCCTACATTTAAAAGAAGATTTTTTCCCGATTCTCTTTTATTTTGCCTGATCAATTTAGGAGCCAGATTTTCTTAGTTTGAATTCCAAATTGGACTTGTTGCCAACCAAATCTGAAGAGCTTAATCGTTTCATGTTCTTTCCCAAGGACTCTAGTGCAGAGTAAACGCAAGCTGTCTCAGCTGGAGTTCGAACTCGGTTCACCGGTTCCTTTTTTGTTTGCACTACTAACCGTTAGGCCATCCAACATTCCAGGGTATTGTAAGAACAAAAAAACTAATATCGTCGTCAGTCGTACATCGCAACAACCAATAAGATTTTTCGATCCTGTCAAGGGTCGCTACTTTTGCTTGATCGTAAAGTTAGGGCTCGTAAACATTTGACACTGTCTTATAAGTCGAGTTAATAAGTTGAAATAAACGTGAATCGAATTTCTGTATGAAGGCGTAGTGCCAATGCCCCTTAAATAACAAAGGAGACACCCAATATATGTATCAATGACAACCTTAGTAGGGATTTCAATAGTTGACAATGAGAGAGTGAGTGGTGTTTTTTTCTGCTGACAAAGGAAACTACACCCTTTTTTTGTGAATCATTGATGGCTCATAAAAGTATAGGTATATCTTTCTGTATCTACGTATGTATATGTGTTTTTGTGAGTGATATATATATATATATATATATATATATATATATATATATATATATATATATATATATATATAGTGAAATAATGGCAAACATGTTTATGACACACACCCCAATAATGTCCTAAATAGGGATCCAAACCTTTAACTAAGAGAAAAATGAATACGAATTACTGATTCGTACTTTGATATATATATATATATATATATATATATATATATATATATATAGAGAGAGAGAGAGAGAGAGAGAGAGAGAGGGAGAGAGAGGGAGAGATGCATAAGTTGAAGAGCGTAATAATTGAAGCTTGAAAAAAGTCGCTCAAAGTTAAATGGCATGACGCATCGAAATTTAACATTAATTTTCTGCTTATAGCGTCATAAAGATCTACCACTGATTCTTATAGACTCAGATCTGGACAACGTAGAAAAGAAATACCATACGATCACAGGTCCATTCAGCAATGAAAAAAGTGATTGATGTCAATCGGACAGGAGCGTTCGATTTTTACACTAACAGATGACTTTGATTTTGTAATAACATTCGTAAAACTCAACCGATTCAAATGAAATTTATGTCATCTTGTGTAGACGAAAATATGATAATGAAGTGGTGAAAATGGACAATATTATTCTACGAAATATAATTTTTCCAACGAATTAATATATTTTCGTCTATTTTATGTAAAAAAAAAAAAATCTAAAATTGCTATTTTAGTGGAATATAGCCATATGTAACTAAACTATATAAAATAAGATTGTACAAGTCTGCCTCGGCATTAACACTTTATCATCTATTCAATCTTAAAATATCCTCGTTCAGTGTTTTTCTTGAGAGTCTACAACTGTATTAACACATTGTGCAGGTGTGCATTTTTCTTACTGGTATAAGAAATAAGCTGAACAGATTGTTTGAAAATGAACGTGACCAACATAAAGGTTCACGTAAAACAATTTCAACATTGAACGGGCGATCTGCACAAAACAAGGCAGTTCCTTTGAGAATACGCAAAAACACGTCTGATTCACCCAAGAGCATAAGATTGAGGCTTGGGAAAATCATCCAATGAAACATCGAATGACGAATCGGTTTACATTTTTGGGTCCAAGGGTAAAGAACAAGGGGTGGGGGTAGATGAAGTTTTCCACTCACACTGCATTCGGGCAACGGTTCAACACAGCAGAGTGTGTGTCATTACGTTGGATTGTAAGTCTGGGAATGGGGATGGTCCGTTGTATCGAATCAAGGACTCTTATTGATAGTTAGTCTTATTAAGTGCTACGAAAGTTGACAGTCCCATGAAAGCCAAAATCTTTACCGTCCAGAAAAAAATTGAATAGGTTCATAGCTGTCATAAGAAAGGGAGGACCGAGAGAGTTGAGTACAAAAGAAAACGTAGTAAAGCTCCAAAAACCAGTCAATGTCAATTTTTTAAAACTCTTAAGAACCTTATATCATTCTTTTACATCAATTGGAAACAGTTTTTTTTACAGAAATGAATGTAACCAAAGTATTAAAAACTGTGTAAACAGTATTATATATATATATATATATATATATATATATATATATATATATATGAAAATGATATGAATGGAAAAAAATATTTTGGAGTATTCAAACCTGATTTTAGACACTTTTTAAAGTCTCTATACGTAGAGTGGGGTATCAGTTTTCTATTGAAATTAAATAAAAGCCTGACCACAGACTTTTTTTCCTAATTGAAAACTTCAACAGTATTGCAATAATTTGAAGATCTCCTGCGGAGTTCCATTTTAAATTTTAAGTGCGAAAATAACATAATGTAGGGCGTAAAAGAACAAAGATTACAATTGTGTTCTTCAAGCAAGTTTTAGACTGTTTTATAATTTCTGGACATGAAGTGGGGTATAGATTTTCTACTGTTGTCAAAAAGACAATTGTTCGAACTATCCTCTTCCCATCTTTGATGTTGACACAGCGTTTCAGCTGAGTCATTATACGGCTTTCTTCAGATGTTATATGTAATATTTGTATGAAAAGAGAATATCTTTTATCGTTCTCTTTTTCCAATGGTGTAAAGCAAAAAACACACACACAAAAAGTAACAAATAGAACATTTGAATGATAGATAGAAAATTGGTATGTTTATAACTCTTCTCTAAGTAATACACAATAACATTCTTATCCCGCTAAGATTAATACACATTAGTATAAGGGTCTTCGGGAATAGAGAGGGGGTACATTATCCCATGGTTATTTCGAAAAACCCGACCTTCCAGACCAAATACATTTTAGTATGAGAGTCTTTGAAATTAAGTAAGGATCAGTTTTCAATTATATTTGTGTAAAAACCTAACCTTCCAGGCTAAATACATATTGATATAAGAGTGATTCGAAATAAAGTAGGGTCAGTTTTCAATTGTTATTTTGTAAAATCCTGACCCCCCAGGCATAATACATATTAGTTGAAGAGTCACTGGATATTAGATAGGGCGGTATTCTATTGTTCTTGAGTAAGAAACTGATCACCCTGCGATTAATACATAGTAGTGTAAGAGTCACCTGGATAAAGAAGGAAATTGGTTTTGATTGATATTAAGAGAAAAACTGATACTCCCACAATTAATCTATATGTATGAGATCGGGGTTAGTTAGCTCAGGGGCTGGTTGAATCACTTGCTTTAATTGTTGTTTCTAACATTTGATGGTGCCAATGTTAGCCTCATTTTGAGCAGGAATGATTCGGCCATTTTATTTTTTTTTTACTAGGTTTGAGTCATACGTGTCGTAAGCATTAAAAGTGTTGCTTGAAAAACGTTTTTTTACCCTGGGGAGTAACTCTTTCACACTGACAAACGAGTGCCTACTTCATGCGGTTGATGATAGCGCTGTCTATATCTATTGAGAAGTGGCAATAAAACGTATGTATACTAGATTTCAAGCATCTTCTTCTGATAAATCTTTTTCTTAGAACGGAATGTAAGAAAAAAAGCGATGTTTG
>OY735227.1:29109988-29134988 GCA_963457665.1 Thysanoteuthis rhombus
AGCTCATTGCCACTTGAGTTTCCTAATGGATTCTTTGATATTTTAGACTTCTTTTTCCCCCTAATTTACTGTGCTGTATTGTGATCTCTCCTTGTGATAATGAGCATGATTCTCTCTAGTGCACGTTGCATGCTTCTCAGTTTACGTCTCTTGGTTAGGTTCCGTGTTTCAGCTCCATGGGTGACTATCGAGAGGATGCATTGGTTGTATGCTCTTCTTTTTAGGACTAATGGGATTTTTTGGCTCTTGAGGGTTAAACTTGTTCTACTGAAAGCTTGCCAAGTTAGAATGATTCTTCGCTTGATTTTGTCTACTTTTGAGGAGGCCGCCAAAATAGAGCTAAAGGGCTGAAAGTAAAACGTTTACTCCTTTACGTTTTTTTGAGCACTTAATAGGACTTCAGTGATCATACAAAAAGCAGAAGGAGTAAATTACCTATTGATCCCCCTTTTTCCAATTTTTTTTATTAGTCACCCCAACACGGCAGCAGGCTGTCAACAGACGTTGATCACGTGACGATTTCCATTGAGTGACTAACCAAACCTGTTTATTTATTGTAATCAAATTATTCATCGTTCACAGAACATATATGAAAAAGGGCAATCTAGCTAGAAGGCTGAAAATGTAAACAGTTACTATTTTTTATATCTTGAGAGAACTCCTTTCAATAGCTTTTTTCAGCGAGGGTTGAAATTTCATACGTACGTTTATGCTAAATTGGTCCCTTAGTTTTTGTCCGATAGCATTCGTGCTTGTCATTTGTGGATTCAGACTTTATAGTGATCACTTTCCAACAAAATGCGAGAGTAGTGATTTATTCGTTATTCACCTATTTTCCAATTGCCAACGTTGGTCCCGTTGTGGTTGTAAACAAAAGGAAATACAGGCAAGCAAGTAGATTTGTAATCAGCTGCAGCCGTTAGATCTCAACTTGCTGCTTGCTTGGTTGCTTGTTTTCTAACTTGTAATTTAATTTAACCCAATATCTACGCAGCACAAGCTCGGTCTAACAGACCCCTATTTGACTGTCTATCACTCGGTCGGGCTTTCAAAACATCATCATCATCAGTCTTTTAGCGTCCGTCGTTGGACATAGACCTTCCTCAGGATTTGCCATGCTTCTCCATCATGGGCGTCACGGAGCCAGTACTTCCTGAAATTGTCTAGCTCGTCTCTCCATCTAACATTTTGCCGGCCTCGGTTGCGCATGTGGTCTCAGGGAATCCATGTTGTGAGTCGTGATGTCCATCGGCTGTCTGCCATTCTTGCAACATGGCCAGCCCACCGCCATTTGAGATTTTTTTATGGATTCTATGATGTCTCTAACTCTTGTATTTTTTGGGATGTACTGTACTGTTTTGTGATCTCTCCATGTGAGGCCCAGCATTATTCTTTCTTTCGAAACACGATAGAATTATTTCAATCTTATATATCTGTCTGCTTTAGCATGACAAAAATCAACGACCCAGCCAAAAACAAACGAACAAAAAGTGAAAACAGCTTCCATATAATAAGACAATTTTATGATTAAAGTAACTGATGAGAACAAAACATTTTCAACAAATGCTTTATATCGAATTGATTCTTGAATTGTCCGAATTTCTGAAATGAAACATCGTTATTATTAATTTTTTAAAAGTATTTTGTCATTCATCTTATTTTTGTTGGTTTACACTTGATATTGGTGGACGTAATAGCATTAAGCAGCTTGAATAACTTGGGTGAAAAATGTTCATTATCAATCTTGGATTTTTTTTCTCCTTACTTTTGTTGCTTTACACCTAGTAGCAGACGTCATAGTCTTAAGTGATCTGAATTTCTTACAGGGTACATTTTTATTATTAACTTTGGACTTTTTACATCTTATTTTTTGTTACTTTACACTTGGTTTTCACCCCACCCAACCACACACACACACACACACACATGCATGCAAACACACGATTCTTGGGTTACAGTGATCCATGTTCGGCGTTTAGTCGATTCAAAGGGACATCCCTATGCGTCATTAATTTTTAAATCCCCGTCACGTATGTAAGTTCGTACAATGTCTGAATGGGGGAATTAGTTTGCATTCTAGAGAACTTGAGAAATTCACATAAAAAAAGGCGAGCCGACTAATCGAAGCTAGAATGGCATATTTAGAAGGACAAGAGCCGAACACAGCGAAATTTACGAGGGTCAACAGGAGCGATAGCGAAATTTACGAGAAAAGGTAACACGTAAACTTTACCTTGAAAATACACACACACACACACACACGCACATATATATATATATATATATATATATATATATGTATATATGCATATATATTTATACATATGTGTGTGTGTGTGCGTGTGTGATCAAAGACCGTATTCAAGATGAAAGACATATTTGTGAAGGTTGGAAAAAAACAACAACAATACCCCCATGAACAAATAGTGAAATGATACTGCGCGAATGTGTCTCATTGGTTTATTTATGTAAGTGCGTAGTGTCACAACGTATTTTAGCCATAGGTACAGTACTACCATTCGTGTTTTTGGTAATTTAGGGTTATGGTTCCGACTTACGTATTGATTTACGTCTAGTAATAGCGCAATATTGATAATAAAACTTTTTTGTTGCCAGTACATCTATATATATATATATATATATATATATATATATATATATATATATATATAGTAGAACGTGGATTCACTACACAAACTACCTCATGTTCCTCTCCTCTCCAGGCCTCATCAGGCTACATATTATTGATATGTTATGTTATACTACTAGCCTGATTTGTACCACATATACTTTATACATATATATCCATATGACGAGGCAGTTGCCCGTTCTGTATAGTGTGGGTGCCTTTTAGAACGAGTAGTATTCCGGTGTATACATTTTACTGATCAATATTATCGGAATATTTGAGAATTGTAAGAGCAACTCTAAGATTAGTTTAACTGATAGGTAGCTGGGTAAGGTGGGAGATAGAACATGGAATACCATGTAATAAATTGTTTGAGTATACTAAAGGAATCGCCCATTGAGGTGTTACCACCCGATGGAAACTGAATTCCTTCCAATCATGTATATAAGAATTCTTTATTTGATAATTGAAAGCGTTAATATATATATATCTATATATATATATATATATATATATATATATATAGTGAAACTATGAATCTGTAAAGCAAATCCATTATTTCACCATACGTAAAGCCCAGATATAAAAAAAAAAATACCCTAAAATTAATGTCATTTCAGTCAATTATTTCCCAATATCTGTCAATGTAGTTCATGTAATTTTTTCGTGTGTTTTTTATGTTTCACACAGTATTATATATATATATATATATATATATATATATATATATATATATATATATATATATATATTATTACTGCACACAGCGATTGTTTTTTTAAATACCCAAAACTGTTTACATGGTAAACAACTGATGATCCCAACAAGGCGAATTCTCCGTACTGTAAAATCTAATTCTCACAGATATATATTGAAAGAATTATTTTGATTTTGTCAGATCATATTTTTGGTCACTGAATCGAAAAATTAAAACAGTCTTTCTCTTTTGTCTTCTGTTCGTTTAGAAATCACATGTTCTAGTCGTGAATTAAGGGTTTTCGCATAATTTTGCTCCACACATATGAGATACACTGAAAAATGCTTTCGTTATTTAAGGTAATTTTAATTAGTCTCTGTATTCTGAATTTAAAAAAATGGTAACTATTTTTATCCATGTAATATTTGCATGGTTCTCCACTACACATATGGTTAATTTAGTTCAATGCCATTGTTTGAATCAAAACAACTGTTGTTTTATATTAATAAACTTGAATGTGACTGAAACACAACTTGGTGACGAGTCGTAACATGCTTAAGAATTGCACATGTTTAGATTAGTTGAGATTCGCCCACTATTGATACATTTTTTGGATTGGTGAAAGTATATCTCAGAGTGACTAAGTTGATTAGTACCCACTTGACTCTCTGTGGAGTTTTTTTCTTCACAGCGATATTTACTGGAAGAAGTGATGTTTTGTTGAAGAGACATCGTTATCTACTGATACTTTTTCTCAACAGATAAATTAAAATATTGCTGTATCCTTAAAGATCGTATCATGGCTTCTAGAGGTCGTGTGAACAATCCTGCTTATTTTTGCAATATTTGTGGAAATTCTACAGCGACAAAAGAGAGACAAAACATAACAGATTTTTGTTGAAAAGCATAATACGCCTACTTTGGAATAAAACTTGGAGACCCGGACAGAAATTGGGCCTCTACAGTGTCTGCTTTGTTTGTGTCAAGGAACTAGGACAATGGACAAAAGGCAAAACGAAGTCTCTTGCTTTTGGTATCCTGATGCTTGGAGAGAAACCCAACATCTTAGTAACGATTGCTATTTCTCAGAAATAATTGCAAAATTCAAGACTATGACAAAAAGAATCTGAAATAAATTGCCTATCCTAATTGTTTATCCTAATCTTCAATCTGCAGCAAGTCCTGTACCACGCAGATCTGATCTACTAATCCCAACTTCACCTCCAAGTCTTATGTTGAAACTGACTCGAAAGGGAGAAAATGCTGCTGCTGATGCCGAAGAATTTGTCCTGGGTTCAATTAGTCACAGCCATTCTCTCAGGCAGAACTTATTTATTTAGTGAGAAACCCCCGTCTCCTCATAGATGCTGCCCTTCTCTTCGGGTCCCGATTAACAGATGAAAATTTGTTGTATTCAGACACAATTTAATGTTGGCACTGAAACAGAAAGAGTTTGCATCATATTTCAAGAAAGGTAAATCCAGGACAAATCATTCGGCATCATCAGCAGCATTTTCTCCCTTTCGAATCAGTTTCAACATAAGACTGGGAGGTGAAGTTGAGATCTGTAAATCAGATCTGTGTGGTACAGGACTTGTTGCAGATTGAAGATTAGGATAAACAATTAGTTTATTGCACAGACATAAATGGTATAGAGGCGAAACTTAACATAGATTATAATACAAAAGAATGAATACTGTTTATAGATTCATATAAAAGAAGTATAAAACGGACATTTATTCACAATGGTAATTATACATCAATACCTGTTGTTCATTCTGTACATTTATAAAATTAGCTTACCAGAATTTGGCAAATATTCGTGAGAAAATCAACTACAATGAACACTGTCAGTTCATTCATGGCGACCTGAAAGTTCTGTTTTTTACTTCGTCAGCATTCAGGATATACGAAATTCCCACGTTTCTCTATGAGTCGGACAGCAGAGCCAGGGATTTCCGTTGGGCTCAGGAAGAATGGCCAAGTAGAAGAAAATCTACAGGTTGCTGTCAAAAACATCAATAGACCTAGCTTGGTGAATCCAGATTAAGTGCTACTACCACCACTTCATGTTAAGCTTGGATTAATGAAGCATTTTATTAAAGCCTTATTGGAATCTGGAACCCGTTATACGTATTCGTACCTAAATTCTTCTGGTTTACCTTAAGCTATATTGAAAGGAAGTGTATTTACTGGATCTGATATGAGAGAATTAATTTCGATGCTGAATATGATGGTAGGATGAGCGACCTGAAACGATAGGCTTGGGTATTAATCAAAGAAGTAATTTCATAATTCTTAGGTATAGATAAGTATCTAAATTACAAAGAAATAGTTAGAAATTTGTTAGTTTTTGGAGTTGGGTTACAACATGTCTCTCAAGATTCACTTTTTGGATTCATATTTGGAACCTCCTCCTAAAAGTTTTGTAGCGATGGGTGATGAGGAAAGTGGGAGATTTGAATAGGATATCAAGGACGTGGAAACAAAGTACAAACGACTGGCCACTAAATAAATATTTGGAGACAAAGAACCCTGAAAAGTCATAAACACTGGAAAAGTTACATGTAAGTAATTGACTCTATAGACATGTATGCCTCACGTATATGTTTCAAAACTCACATTGACATTATATTTTCATATATAAGTTATTAATAACAATATATAGATCCATCGAAATTAATAATTTGCTATATTTTCCTTAAATTTCTCTTCTGATTTTCTGTCAAAATGTTATGCGATCAAAGCATTCTTAGTGAATTCTTTTGTTATGTTAAGTACTAGAATATATCAATACTGAGAATTGAAACAAATTTCAATGATCTTGATTTTGTAGAACTGTGAATTAATTAAGTAGGTTTTTACATTAAATCATTTTTCTATATTTAGTAAATAGGACACTAGTACTTATTAGTGTTCATGGTACACACCCATACGCCCACTCATGTTATAGAAACTCACATCTAAAAACAAATATTAACTCTCTCAGGTTCAATGGGAAATGCAAATAATCTACGAAAAGAATACTTACACACTCAGACGTTGCCACTGAATTTCCCAGCAATCCAGTTCCTGGGCAAATAAAAGGTAATCCAACCACAATTGAAAAAAAAAATCTGCTTGTGTGTACATGCACCGCTATTATCCGACAGCTGCAAAGTTTTGGGGTCAACGATTCACAAGAAATATATGCAATGCAATAACTCAATAAAAGACCATTGCACAAAGTTGACATTCGCCAGATATAATAATCAGTGGACAAGGCAGAGCAGCGTTGAGTTTGAAGTTTTTTTGGATCAGCAATTCTCGAGAAATCTAATAAAATAGACTAAAAAATACAGATTATAGATCTTTTTTGATGGTTTCTAAGAATTATCACCTTGACTTCCGCCCTTTAGAATAATCTAAATTTGGTCTGATCCCTTCTAAGTATGCGCATTAGAAGCGAGCATTGGCCTAGTTTTCTTGAATCCTATAAACGCATTGTACATAACTTATTGCTTTGGTTAACTTCATTTGATACAAATAAATAAAATAGCTGATCTCAGTGTAAAATCATAAGAAAGTAGATTAGCGAAAACCAATTTTTTTTATAAGTACAGGTCTCGACTCAGGCTGCCGAAATTTACCAAAACACAGAAAAACGTATAATAATCTTCAATATCAATTTAAAAACCAATTAGGGTGGCCAGACACATGATAAATATCGTTGGAAAAAAAATTACACGATTGCATCCCATTTACGCGCACTCTGCAGTATAATAAACTTGTTGATATTCATGAATATGTATCAGGTGTAACAAATATCAACAATTTAAAAATGAGTGTTGAACATAAAAGTATAACCTAGAGGCTTTTGAGTGGAAATTTATAATGTTGACGCAATATTCATAAAACGACCAAAATATAGGGCATAGTACCAAGCGTACGGCAGAACTTCGGCAGCCCTGGTCCGAATCCACTCCTGCTGACTGGGTCGAAGATTCACTTAAAATAACTGAATGAATAAAGAGTTAGTGAAAAAAATTTGCTGTCAATGAAAAAAATTAGCATTCGAAATATGAATATCTGCTTAAATAAGTGAGAGGTGTCGCAGTGTCTGTGTTTCTATAAGTCTGTCATAATATTCTATTAGCAGTGTATAGATTGAGTGATATATTAACCGTGTAACGACGGGAGATCATTTCATATATTCTATATATAATATAATGCTATTTACAATTCATTCTGTCGACCAAATATGTCCATTTCTTGAATACTTGTGTAACTTATCAAATTTGGCATGCATACTCAGTGGACCCTGGAGAAGGTTTTATAGGGAAAATATTTGAGAATTTTTTTTTTAAGTGGTCTAAGAAGAAGGGTTTTATTCACAATGTAAATATAACGTTAAGGTGAAGGCCCACTTTCTGTCCATGTACGTACATACAGGTAATAATGTTCTTATAATATATGTTATACATAATTTTTTAGGGGTCGAATGTGGAAAGAAAAAATCCTCCCATCAAAATTCAACGCGTCAAAAATGAAGGGGGGCTTTCCTCTATCTCAAACTGTCAAAAGTGAAAAGAAAAAGTTACCCAGGGAGTCAAGAGTGAAGAGAAATATTTTCCTTCAGTGGGTATAAAATGAAAGGAGGCTTTTTCATCCCTTTGAGGGGTCAAAAGTAAAGGGATAATTCCTCCTCCAAGAAGGGAGACTTTCTCCACGCTTTAAGGGATCACAAGTAAAAGTAATTTTTTCTATCTCTAATGGGCCATAACTGAAGGGAAACTTTCCTCCTTCATAAGATCTAAAGGGAAGAGATACTTTTTTTTACAAATCTGAAAGCTTTATTTCTCTTTTTACTCTAATATTTCACTTGGCGGAGTCTCGTGTTTCAGTTAGTATCTAATTAATCTTATATCCTTTGCCATCAATGAATTTATCAAACTGTTTAATCAACAGCATAAGTAGTAGTCATGAGAGACTTGTTTGCTTGTTTTCCTTCCCTCCCCCCACTTTTTTTACTGTGATGTGATTCGGGCCTGGGCACCAACCTGTACAACAGGTAGCTATTCTATTGGGTTACTGATCTGAAAGGGTAGCAGACCTCTACAGCCAGAGCTGCTACTTTCGGAGTATCTTGGATCTGAGCTTAAGGTTGTGCAGACAGTCATACTCCAGTGATACTCTGTCAAAGGACCGGTAGACCTCTACAGCCAGCTCGAGAATCCACGGAGTACAGAGTGTTCACATCCTGAGATTTAAGTACCCAGTTCAGCCACATTGTTGGAATACTCCTGTAAATGGACGACTGACCTCTATAGCTAGCCCGAAGAAGGAAACTCTTGTCCAATCTACGACCTAGGGGGTTTGCTCCTATCCGCGTATGTATGCATAACACTGAGAAGAAAATTATATATTATAAAAGGGTCTCTATTTATGTAAGAAGAGGATGCTAGTCCTAGCAATTTTTTAACGTCAGGTGTCTTTTTTCCTGCTGAAGTTATTAATTGTTGATAGAAATGCAAAATTCAGAACTTCTAACCTACTTAACAATTCGAGTTTATTAATCTATATCTATATGATATAGGGGTTAATTTTTTTCAGGTTTTACGAGGAGGATACTATTTACATTGCAACTATAATACTGTAGTGGGCAAAAATATTTTTCTCTAAAAACCAACAAAAATCCCGATAGTTCCAGGGAAGATTGAATTGAAAGTACCTAAACTAAGAAGAAAAAAAAATTTCTTTATGAAATGATGTTACTATACTTATATAATGAACGATGTGATTTTCTTGATTAGCTGCCCAAAACATTATACTCTCTCACCCAGGAATTGAAGTTTTGCTGAGAAAAGCATTCTTTGAAACTCTGGACTTATACACTAAAATAAAATCAATATTATTTTCTCTAGGAAATTCAAACGTGTCCGTGAATCTTTTCACGGATATTAACTCGTCAATATTAAATAAAACTATCGCAATGAGAAGTGAAAGGTCACATTCAATTAATATTAGCCTGTATGGCACAGATATGATTGTCTTACCTCCGTATTTACCCAGACATCTCCCCTATTAAGGTCATAAAATTTCGATCCAGAGGGAATTTTTTGAATTCTTCATAGGCCTGCAAAATCAATTGTAACGACTGCCTCAAGGTTACAGAGCACCAGATGCTGAGTCGGAGGCAGGATGATTCCGGGGATATCTTTTTTCTTAATGTTCAGATACGATAGCCTTAAGCTCTAAGCATCCAGGCCTCAACCAACCCTAACACTGAAATCGGTCTAAAGAATTGATCCCTCTGTCTTCAGACGCTTGAGATAATACGAGCAAATATAGGTCCATCGGCTCGTCCAGGTGTTTTTCTCTTGCTAACTCAACATCAACAAGGATCATGTTACGATCGAGACGGAGGCGGTTCAAGTATTTAAAAAAAAGCCAAACACAGGTTCAGTTGATCTTCAGTCTGACATTATTGAAATACCTTAAGTGATTCCAAGTGAAAATAAGGCAAACAAACAAAGCAAGCCGTCAGTTGATCGCAGGGCGAAGAGAAAGAAAATACCTGTCAGTTATTTATCTTTTTGTACGAAGTTAAACGAATGTAAAATAATCTTTATTCACCCTAGCCAGGCCGCCGCGCCAGCTCAATATTTTAACAATAAAAATCAAACATCTGATAGTCCCCTCTCGATTTTTGCAGTATACGGGCTTTTTTGTCTTCAGTCTTTTGGCTAAACGATTATGTATGTTGCTGTGTTTGAAGACCATACTCATTTTAACAAGAGATATACAGAAAAAAGTCAGTTCCCCTGATTCTCATTAATCAACCTGTTTTTTTAAAACTCTTACTCAAGTTCTGACCAATGCAGAGTTGGATGAGAAATATTACCTCCACCATTTGAATGTTTTCAGGGGGAAATAGGGGCTCTTCAAAATATGGTAACGATCTGGTCGTGTATATATCTATATATATATATCGATGATATCAAGTTGTGTTTATAATAAAAGTGCTCAGTATTTTTGATAAAATAGAGCTAATCTGATTTATGCTCATGAAATCCTCACTTCAAATTTGTGTCACGCCATTCAACACATTTGAAAACGCAGAGAAACGTTGTGAGAATTCCATAAGTATCATATGTATATAACTTAGGAAGCTTTACAGATTTAAACACTAAACATTAAAAACGATTTCCAAACTTATTTTTGTGTCCCTTCAGTCATTTATTTCCCAATATTTATTAATGTAATTCATGGACCTATACTTCATAATATCATCTGGATTGGCTGGAGACAGAATGATCAATTCTTTAGACTGATTTCAGTTTTTGGTGTTGGACGAAGCCAGAATATATATATATATATATATATATATATATATATATATATATATAACTAAGATAGATTCTGCTGTTCCTAATGACTTAGCCATACTGACGACCGGAAGTCCCTATCCGGAGTAAATCTTATTCGTACATTGCAAATTTAGCATATATTGTTATATAATACAGATGGCGTTCCAGTCAGACATTACACATTTTCAATGAGTGCATATTTTTGCCCTTTTCCTGCTGATAATACTTCTGACTTATTCAAGAGTGAGTGTTCGCTACAAAGTGAGGGCTCAGTACTCGACGAAAGAAAGTTAATGGATCCGTATTTTTCAAAGACTGATGCGAAAGTTTCCCCAATAATTTTTTTCCACCAGATCTTTAATTGATGTAAATTTACAGCACGTGGCTCTTAGTTATAGTGTAATAGCTTGACAGTCCCGCAGGTCATTGGTAATGATTTTGATTTTCGCTGGATGCCTATATTCTTCTGACCTCAGATTTATTCAGTTATGAAGGTATTATAAAAGATACGATTCTGCATTTAATTTGATAGATTGTCCGAAAAATTTCTCCGTATCTTAAATTTATTGAAACCTCTTACCAGACAAATAATGCTGTATGGACCAACACAAATGATAGTATTTAGTTAAAATCTCGAGAATACGCCATTGTCGAAAAAATTCCCATACCTGCTCATTGATTGTTTGCTGCGCCGCATTTGTAACATGAGGAATGGTGTTATCTGGCAGGAAGATCCACGGTCAATTTTCTGGCTCAGAAAAAAAGTGAAATGATTGGTTAAATTTTGAAGCAGATCCAGGAATTTCTTTTTCGACTGAGAGTTACTTTTTTTCTTCTTTTTCGTAAATGAATGAGTATCTCCAAGTATTCTCAATGGCTTTCAATGAGATCTTGTCGAAGAATACGCTGTGGGATGAGGAAGAATAGATTGAGTTTTTGGTTGGATCCAGGATTTTTTTTACCTCCCCTGCATTGTGAACTGATTTTCATTCAGTTTTTAGTGGCACTGGTGTTGGCAGAGGTATGCGCTCTAAAGTCATTCTAGTTAAAAATGTTAAATTCTTTGGGAGTAAAATTAATTTTCTTGATTCGCAGAGATTCTTGAGATCGCTGTCTTTTAATCCGATAACCATATGCTAACAAGAGCCACCGGCCCCGTTCATCTGAACTTCCTGTTTCGACCTCGTGTAAAGCAACATATAAACAATATATTTATACCAGTGGTTTTAACCAGGTAGGCGTAACCCGCCTGGGGATAGGGGATTGAGTAATTTCAAGCGGGGGCGCAGGCCTGCAGGAGAAAAGTGCTCTCTCTAATTTTGGGAATTCTCTTCATAATATTGCGATGAACGTAATATTATCATTTTTTTACATTTTTGTAGTACGAATTACAAATTAATCATTTGGTTGACGATGGAAGGGGCGTGGACATTAACAAGAATAAGAACAACAAGAACAATCCTCACCAAGGGAAGTGAATCGCTATGGAGAATTCACACCCTCTACTATGGTTTGAACTCACGATCAACTGATTAAGCTAGATTGACGAATCTTGGATAGTAACGAACATTTATTATACGGGATTTATTTCATTCTGATAAACAAATACATTCATAAAAAAGCATTTTCAGAATTTTAAAAAATTTATTTTATATATATATATATATATATATATATATATATATATATAGTACAAAGAGGAAATATTGGCCCACTCTTGATACAGGCCACCTAAAGTTTCTGGGTCAGAAGACTTGTAAGAGTTAAACAGAGTTAATCTATTCAAGATGCCAGTTGATGGGTCTTATTTAACAGGAATGATCGGATCTCTGTATTTAAAACGATTAATAGTGATTGCTTGCTGAGATTCATTTAAAGATAATCGTTAAAAAGTAATTCCTCTCTTTAAAGGTGAGTGCTGCAGCATTACAAAGCGTAACTTCAGAGAATTGAATCTATCGTTTTAAACTACTAACCATATATTGTATTTGTGCTGGAATGTTTTTGAGAGCTTTTACCCATTTCTCACAATCACTTTTTGAAAAAAATTTATAAGGTGACCCAAATATCGGATTAATTTCGTAGAAATAGTATCGGAACCCAATATATTCTTTAAAAAGCGATTTTATTGATATAGATAAAAGCTTCCAAGGAAGAAGTATCAATAAAGTATATGGTTACTAGTTTGAGTCAATGAATTCATTTTTTTTTTACTGCTCTTTGTAATGCTGAAACCTTTACCTTTCGCAAGTGGAAATTTTACTGTGTAGCGATTTGAGATGGCTGACACTAAGCAAGCGATCTCTGTAAATTGTTGCGAACAAAAACATCACAATAATTCATCAAATGAGACCCCTCGACTGGTAGCTTGAATAAATCTATCCTATAAATTGTTTCAAACCCTCAAACTCACCAAACTTTAGGCGGCCGCCATTATGGAACTCCACGACATTCCAGTTTACGAAAGGTTTCGTAGGAACCCCGTAGTTTCTGATAGCGAGAATAACCAGTGCCCTCAAAACCTCCAAGACTGTCAGCCTAGGGCATTGAGTAAAAGGCGAGTTCGCATCACTTCTCGTCGGGAAGCCCTACCAACTTAGGTACCAGAGTTCGTGTGGCCCGTAGAAGATCAAATCGAGCCCTTAAACCCATGCTTGGTGAAGCAGTTGCTGTACAGACTCAGCCTAACATATCACTATCAGCATATTTTCTTTGTATAAATGTATTTATTAATTAGAATAAAAAAAGCCCGTAGGTATCTGAATTATATATTCTCAATATTACCAAAGGTTGGGTAATTTAGCTCGGTCAGTAATGCAGAGTCCCGGTAATTAGTTGATCGTGAGTTCAAATCGCATTAGTGGAATTTGGAGTTTACACCTCCTCATTTTGGTTTGACAAAATATTTAATGAGCTTAGCTTAGTCTGGCATGGAGTTACAATAACGTCCCTCCTATCGGTGGGGATTGAACTCGCAACGTAAGCAGTAATCTGCGAAACCAACCGGTTAATCATAACTTAATGAATAGGCGCCAACTAAGTTTGTCTCACTCTTTATGGTTCTCAACGTCATCAAAAACTTTCCCTTTTTAGATACGTGAGCATCTTTAATACCGATGGCCGTCATTGACTGACGAGTCGACATACCAAAACAAAAATTACTGATTTAGCTTTCTCGAACCTCGGTGTAGCTCCATTTTGATACAAGGGACATGACTCATGCATCTATGGACTGATATACAGTTGTTATTCGGTAAAAAATCTCAAAAGATCCCATTAATCCTAAAAAAAAGGGGTGTATAACCAATGCATCCTCCCAATAGTCACTTATGGAGCTGAAACATGGAACCTAACCGAGAGACAGATCCGCAAATTGAGATCTATGCAACTCACATTGAGAGACCACAAGGCAGCACAGCACATCCGGGAGAAGACAAGAGTCAGGGACATCATTGAATCCATTAAAAAGCTCAAATGGCAGTGGACTGGCCATGTTGCAAGAATGGCGGACAACCGATGGACATCACGACTTACGACATGGATCCCGCGAGATCACATACGCAACCGAGGCCGGCAGAATTTTAGATGGAGAGACGAGCTAGAGAAATCCAGAAAGCACTGGCTCCGAGACGTCCATGATAGAGAAGT
Source organism: Thysanoteuthis rhombus (assembly GCA_963457665.1). Taxonomy (NCBI): domain Eukaryota; kingdom Metazoa; phylum Mollusca; class Cephalopoda; order Oegopsida; family Thysanoteuthidae; genus Thysanoteuthis; species Thysanoteuthis major. Next base: position 29,124,312 of record OY735227.1, read on the forward strand.
GTGGCGGTTCGTTTGGGAAGGTCTATGTCCAACGACGGAAGTTAAAAGACTGATGATGATGATGATGATGATGATGATGATGATGATATCTCAGCGTCTCTTTATCCGCCGTATTTCCGGTTCTCGTAGTTCACGAGAGGGAAGGTGGCAACTTGAAATTTGTTTAATGTACGGTTTCTAACACGTGTTCTCTTTTGGCTCTCTAATGTAAATAACGCTTTTGGCGAGACTCTGTACAGTTGGTAAGGATTTATATCACTCTAGTCACCACTCGGGGGAAAGTGAGATGCACGTCACGCGCACGTGCGTTCGAGTGGCGCAAGATATTTCGCGAAGGTCAAGAGGATGTCATGATAAAAGCCGTGGACGCCCATGCACGTCAACAGCTTTTTTTCTTTTTCTTTTTTTTAAATCTTCAAATTAAAAAAAAAGTTGAACTTCGAATTGAAAAAAAGCTGAACACCAATTTAAAAAAAAATCGGACAACAAAAAAGTATGAAAAATACGATTCAAAACAAAAAAAATGTTTTTTCTACTAGAGTTTTCAAGTGTGAAGGCACAGTATTAGTCCATAAACATAAAATAACAAAGTTAGCTAGAAACTAAAACAAGTTCACATACAAACCCCCTTTTGTGCCAAAGTTGGTACATGATCGTATGCTTTCATACACGACAGTGGGATAATCTCAGTCATTGCTTTATCGAATGGTTCCTCGGGGTAGCCTTCCATAGCAACCTTCACAACGCTCCAGTACGCTTTGTACGATATCAACCACTTTAAGAAACATTGAGTTTTACTTTGAAACTGCTTATTCAAATTGAAGTTAAACTTTCCGATACTGAAATTCAATTTTTTTAAAATTGAAGCCAAGATCGTATAAAATAGGTGAACATGTTAAAATATGATCGAGGACTCAGCGTCAAAATGATTTTAGAAATGGTTTCCATGAATTGATAAAGAGACACAACAGACATTTTGCGCGAAAATCCAAATTTGCCAAAGGTTTATGCGAACGTTGTCATAAAAACTTTGGCCAAGACATTTTTTTGTGCCATTCAGACACACGTGAACATGACAGGCATTATTCCTCATAAACTTCAGTTAGCATATGAAAAGATTCGGTTTCTGTTTGTTCAATTTCTACAAAAAAGTCGAATTGATACTTAGCTCGATTTTAAACTGACAATTTCAAGACACGTTAGAAAAATACGTTTAAAGCCAGTGTTGCCTAAGAGCGAATTGAAGACCTCAGCAAAGAGAAACTTTCAAAGGTTGTTCACGTTTGCCCATTGGTTAATGTATACCACGTGGTTTGCATATGGGTGATGAGGCTCGACTAACATAAATCTCGTTATTTAATGGCACATCTCGTTTAAACTACACTATCAATGAAACCGATGACACTTGTCAATGGTCTAATTTTTCGATGAGACAATATCCAAGAGTTTTGATGTGGATTTCTGTTGTCTGAGGAGTGAGCCTCATTACCAAACATCCACTCAGAATAAGTGATTTTCACAAGCAAAAGTGATAAAAAAATTGCATTCCTAGATTTTAAAAAAGAAGAAAAACTTCTTAGGATTGATGAACAAGAGAATGGAGGTTCATTTTCAAGAGACGACGTCTGCACCCATCAAAGAAGTGAGATAATCTAATACAGACACGAAAACAAATTCATATCAAAACACGTTATTAATGACAATTTCAAAACTATAAATACATGTAACGTAATTAAAGATATTTTTACACTCATATGATAAATGGATGTAGATAATAACGTATAGAGACAAAACAAATACAATAGAATCCTATATATATAATAAAATTTGCTTAACCTCTTTGTCAGGAGGTATCTCCCTGACAATTGCGTTTTACCACCCCCAAAACGGTCACAAGCTTTTGATATTTCACTCTGGATGCTTATAGGCTGTATTTGTCAAAGAAATCCATGTTTTTTTTAAAAAAAAAACGAAAACGCATTTTAAGAGCTCAACGGAAGGTGACGTTTCAAATTTCAGAGAACGGAAGCTTGGAACGGGTATCATTATCGTATCGTGACGTTTTTTTGTTAACCCCACTAAAATTAAGCAAGTGAAATTAATATTCGGATCACTTTTTTACATTCACTGCATTTATTTTGATAGGGGCTTGATTTTGTTCTCAGTGTTTGTTTGATATTACTTACAATGTAAATATAATTTTTTTCCTAGGAAACAGCAACCAGTTCTTGCCCAAAATCTATTGTATCGATTTCAATTACTATTTCCCTTCATATATCAAATAAAATAACTCATTTGCTATTCAAATATTAGGACAGCTTTCATTAAAGAATTAACTAATCATTAGTTAAACGGAATTTCATTTGATACTTTTTCTAAAAGAAAATGCAACAAATAATTCCTCCGACTATCTGGGACCTACGGCAGTGAGACATTGGATCTTAATTTGAGGTTTTACGACCGTGAGCTCCGCATTTTACGACCATAGGCTTCATATATTAATTGAGAACTTCCCGGGAGCTGGTATTTACAGCGAATATATATTGATGATTTATCTATGAAATACAGTGCTAGAACGTGAACAACGGGCAAATTGAACGAAACGTTAAAATGAAATCAAGTTGCCTGATTCGATGGAGCCACGAGACAAAATTCAAAAAGTTGAAAAAACAATGAAAATATATATATATATATATATATATATATATATATATATATAAATTGTCTAGAAAGCTTTAAATACTTCTACAAAATTCTTTTGTGTCACTTCAGTCACTTATTTCCCAATATCGGCCAATGAAATTTATGTATTTTTCTTCTGTGTTTTCTCTGTTTCACATATACTTTGTTTTCATGGTACAATGTATGAATTGTCTTTTGTTGAGCTCGTCAGCAGTATTTAAATGTATTTAACGATGAGGGAATGGTAAGAATAACAACAGTCATGACTCTCGTTCGTGTCATTTGCATTGCATGTTCACCCATGTGAATATTAGATCCGTTGTATCGGTTTCAATCTCAGACTGCATGCAAACCAGCTCATGACATAATCTTTAAGAATACTAATTACAAACACACACACACATATATATATGTATATATATGTGTTTGCATATCTCATTTAGGAGAATTTATTTTACATGTCTCGCCTGCTATTACACGCGGCTTCATCAGAAATAATGTTAAAAAAAACTCAAGTTTCGAAAGATATCACCCAGCTGACTTTCGCCTCGCAACATTATTTCTGAAGAAGTGTCATGATACTTTAACATCGTCTATATCCAATTAACACACACACACACGCACACACACACACACACACACACTAACACACACTAAGTTAGGGAGTTGAATAAAAGCTTGTAGCCCAATTTAGATCTTTACTTATCTGATGATCCGAATATGTTGAGACTAAAACTTATTTTTGTCCAGGTCAGGTTGTAGCAGTTACTTCCTGACTAAAACTTGTGGTCTCCAGTTGTACTTGGGTAACTTTTATTCTTTGTTGCATCAGAATCTTGACTTTGTCACTCCTCCTCATACTAATTTAGTTCTAATGTCACTGGCTCTTCCAGCGTGTGTCTATGGCACTTTACCGTGGTACCAGTTTCTCGGTATTGATTGCCGAAAACGGACGAAGAAGATGACATATTCTAGAACTGACATTGTTCCTTCTTTAGCTCATAAGCCTTCGAAAAGCAATAGAAACCGTCACATGACCAACGTCTTTTGGCAGCATGCCTTGTTGGGGTTGCTCAATTAAAAAAAGTAGGAAAAATGGTGATCAATGATTAAGTTACTTTTCGGAGGATGACGTGTCAGAGCTGGACGAATTCTTTGAGATATTTTCTTCTAATGCCATCTCTTAACATCTTGCATTGCTTTTATTTTGGTCACTTTTACCTTGTTTATCTTTTGAACGCTCCATTTGACCGTTCGTTGTAAGCTCAACTTTCAAAAGGGCATGCATCCTCCTGATAGTCAACTAGGAAACTGAAACATGGGATCGAACCAAAATATTGAACTCCACAACCTAGAACTATGCGACGTGCACAGGAGAGAATTATACTCAACCTCACATGGAGAGATCACAAGACAGCACAGTATATCATAAGGAAGACAGACGTCAGAGGTATGATAGAAACAACTAGAAAACTTAAATGGCAATGGGCTGGTCATGTTGCAAAAATGTCATCAGACAACTGTTGTATATCACGATTCGCACCCTAGAATTCGTATGCTGAATTGTGGCCGACAGAAAGTTAGATGGCGTGACGAGCTCGACAAATTCAGAAAATACTGACTACATGATGCCCATAGTAGAGAGGTCTGGCAAATTTTCGGGAAGGCTTATGTCCAACGCCGAACGCTTGAAGGCTGCTGCTGCTGTTTATTACTGCTGTCCATGGGTGACCTCGGTTTGACTTGAATTGTCCTCGTGCTCGGTACTGCTCTCGTAACTGGTCGCAGTGGCTACGTTTTAATCTCCCATTATCTAGAAGGAGATCTCGTATCTCGATTGATACCACTGATACCGTATCGCCCATTTCATCCGATACATTAATCCGTATCAAGTGATCGATAACATGGTTGTTCTTCCAAAAAAATATCAACCTTCGGCTATTCCATATCATCATCATCATCATCATCATCATCATCATCACCAGTCTTTTAACGTCCGTCGTTGGGCATACACCTTCCTCAGGATGTGCCACATTTCTCTATCGTTGGCGTCATGGAGCCAGTATTTTCTGAATTTGTCTAGTTCATCTCTCCATCTTGTATTTTGTCGGCTTCGGTTTCGCATGCGATCTCAGGGGATCCATATTGTGAGTCGTGATGTCCATCGGTTATCTGTCATTCTTGCAACATGGCCTACCCATTGCCATTTAAGTTTTCTTATAGATTCTATGATGTCTCAGCAAAATTCTCTTCTTCTTGCGTAAAGTTCCCGTTTAAAAAAAAAAAAATTCTGTTTGTTCAAATATTCATAATCAGGACTCTGTCTGTCTGTCTCCTCTCTCTCTCTCTCTCTCTCTCTATATATATATATATATATATATATATATATAATCAAGAAAAGGATTGGTAATCTGACAGAATGATCATAAATTGCGTTATATTGAAACTCTATTTGAAATGATCTGCCGCTACTACTACGCGTACAATGAATCATTTGCCCTAGATAACGGAAATAGAACAAACAATTAAATAAAATGGGGACGCTGCAGAAATCGAACCTGTGATCAATAGGGTAGCCGCTTCAACATATCGCTCTTACCAATGAGACAAACAGCCAACAATGATTCAAAGGCACAAATAACTGTTCCAACCCCGAATTCTTATTTTGTTTATTCACGGTCCATATCTCTGTATGTGTGTGTGTAGGAATCGCTTTATCAGTCAGAGGAAGTTATGCTTCACATAACACTTGGCAAAATGTTCTTTGCTCTGACTTCTATCTAAGATAATTGATTTTCGAATCCCATATAATATTTCTTTTGTAAATGAAATAGTCTATCATTTTTAATGATAAGTTTTCAGGTGCTTTTGCCTAATTTTTTTTTCTTGATATTCAATTTAATTATATGCTCCTCTTCACAGGTCGTCCAAGCGTTTCGTTACCGTTTTTGTTGCTTTTTGTCTCATTGCAGTAAAACTGTCATTTACGATAACTACAACACACATAAACACTCCTACGACATGTGGACTTGAAAGAGAGTATTGAAAAAAACCCCAAGGTCAACAGAATCAGGAAAATGAAAATTTGATAAAGAAAATAAAGACCTTCTTTACTAAAGCGAATAGAAAAAAATAATACATGTAAATGAATAATAATAACTATACTACTACTACTACTACTACTAAAAATAATAATAAATAATTATACTCCAAAAAGCAAGACAAAACCAAACAACACGACGAATGGTGGTGGAGGTATGAGCCACTGCACTGCTGTGATAACCTTAACCCTAACCCTAACCCTAACCTTAGCCCTAACCCTAAACCCTAACCCCAACCCCAACCCCAACCCTAACCCTCACTCTAACCCTAAATCTAATCCCTAACCTTAACCCTAACCCTAACCTTTAACCCTAATCCTAACCCTAACCTTAACCCTAACCTTAACCCTAAACCTAACCTCTAACCCTAACCCTAACAGGAGGAGGGCTGAAGACTTGGGGAGAATTACTGTCACTCAGCCTGCAGCAATAACTACCAAACAACTGGTTCGAAACCGTAAAGCACAGCACTGCTGTGGACTGTGAGAATGTGAAGAAGAAAGCTGGAGACCTGAGAAAACTTGCTGTCACGCAGGCTTCAGGTGTGAACAGCTAGTAACTAGTGTAGAAATTTGAAATTTACGACCCCAGCTATTAGCAGTGGCTTAACAGAGGAGGAGGAGGAGGACAAAGAGGGAAAAACACAAATGTTGATGGCGGCACTGCTGAGATAGGTGAGGGTGAGATGAGATGAGAGGAGGGCTGAAGACCTGAAGAGAATTTCTGTCACTCAGCCTTCAGCGATAACCACTGGTGAAAGTATAAACCACAGTATTGCTGTGGACTATGAGAGTATGGAGAGGAGGGTTGGAGACTTGAGGAGACTTGCTGTCACTCGATCTCCAGCGGTAACCACGAGGCAACTGGTGCATAATTACAAATTCCAAATAATAATAATAATAATAATAATAATAATAATAATCATAATAATAATAATAATGATAACATGAGGTATGAGATAGGCCTGCGACATTACTGGCAGCAAGCAAGAACTTGCTGATCAAAATACCGAAGAGGGGATGGTCTTCCGACCAAGAACTCAAGGGGATATACAGAAAGATGGGTTCAGATGTGAATACATGAGTCGATAGAGAAGAGAACGTAGGGGTAGATAAAAAAGAGAATATTCTGCCTTAACCCCCTAGAGAAAGACAAGAAGGATCGGGGGAAAGAGAAAGTCTTAAGAAACGCACTATGTCAACCACCATGGATGGTGCAGGCACGATAAAGAAAATCATGACAGAAGAAAAAAAAGACAACCATAACTATAAAGAAGTCAAGAATCATCATCAGTCTTTAAACGTCCGTTTGTTGGACATAAACCTTCCCTAGGATTTGCTACACTTCTCTATCATGGGCGTCGCAGAGACAGTACTTTCTGAATTTGTCTAGCTCGTCTCTCGATCTAATATTCTGCCGGCCTCGGTTGCGCATGTGATATCGGGGGATCCATGTCGTGAGTCACGAAGTCCATCGGTTGTCCGCCATTCTTGCAACATGGCCAGCCCACTACCATTCGAGCTTTTTAATGGATTCTATGATGTCCTTGACTCTTATCTACTGTGCTGTCTTGTGGTCTCTCCATGTGAGGTCCAGCATAATTCATGTGCACGTTGCATGGTTCTCAATTTGCAGACCTATCTCTTGGTTAGGTTCCATGTTTCAGCTCCATAAGTGACTATTGGGAGGATGCATTGGTTATTCACCCTTCTTTTTTGGATTAATGGGATCTCCTTATTTTTGAAGGTTGAGCTTGCTCTGCCAAAAGCTTGCAATCCTGGGGTATTTCTTCGCTTGATTTCACCTTTTTTTGAGGGTCTCATTCTCAACTAATGATAGATGGATTAAATGAAGAGAGTCTAGAATAGAAGAAAGTAATACTGGAAAGTGAGAAAGTTGATAAGCTTCTAAAATATATTCAAGTGGACAACTCAAACAAAATAGAAAATATGATGAACACAGGAGCCAAGATGATTTCTGAAAAACTAAGGATTCGGAAAGAGAGCTGAAAAAGAAACAAAGGTACAAAGGCTGGCTAGGAGATGAGACTTGAGAAGCAGATAAAAAGCCACGAGGAGGGGCTAAATCACTAGGAAAACCATGAAATACATGATATGTACGAGATAAAGGAAAGAGACAAATCACTGTAAAAACACACACAACATACAACCCAACTAGAGGGAATAAACTAAAGAAATCTTGAGTAAAGTTGGTAGATTTAAGGGATATAAACACAGTCTGGCAATACGATCAAAATAGGACATTTCAAAATAAGGAGAGCAAGTTCTACCGATAAATTAATGGAAGAAAGGGAGAGGGGAGAGGAAACAGCACAAACCAATGTCACAGAAACCAGACAATTCTGGGGAATTCTTTGGGAACAGAGAAAAGAACACAACTGAAAAAGCAGAATGGCTGATCAATATGAAAAAAACGATTTACAAGGTATTGGAGAAGGACCGGAAGTCGAAATTAACACGGCGATCCTTCAAAAAAAACCTGGAGAAAATGGTCAAACGGAAAGCAGTATGAGGATCTATGGCTTCTAGTTTAAAAATTCACGGCTATACCCGAATGGATAAGTAAGTACCCGAAGGAAGCAAAGAAAGAAAAATCCCAGAATGGATGACGGGTGGTAAAACTACTATGATCTAAGAAGACCCCAGAAAACTACAGACCAATAGCATGCCTACTTGCAATTTGGAAATTCTTACTACATAGACTGCTGATCACTGATAGCAAGATTGGAAAAACTGAGGACAGGAGGAAGGATTGAAACTTTACAGACCACAACATTACTGGGGACTGAAGAGAGGGCTAGAAATTTGAAATCTATGACCCCCAGCTGTTAGCAATGGCCTAATAGGAAGAAGAGGTGACTGAAGCAAAAAACAAAACAAAAAACAAACAAAAAACAGGAAGAAACATTAAAAAATAAATAAATGGTGGTGGAGGTTCAAATCGCAGCGCTGCTATGATAGGTTAGGGGGATCTGATAGGAGGGCTAAAGATCTGAGGAGACTCACTGTCACTCAGCCATCAGCGATAACCAACGGGCAATTAGTGCGGAACTGTAAACCACAGCACTGCTGTGGACTGTGAAAGTGTGAAGAAGAGGACTGAATATCTGAGGAGACTTGCTGTTACTCAGTCTCCACCGGTGACCATCAGGAAACTGGTGTGAAACTATAAAATGATTATAACAATCGAACGAAATAAAATTCCAGTGTCACACACCAAAGTTCCAATGATGAAATAAAACTGAAAATTTTCGATGTATCTTCTTCAGTCTAAGTTTTACCAATGTTTTCAAACTAGTTTTAACGTATGAATTTTGACTGAAAATAAACGACATATCACTACTACTACTACTACTACTGCTGCTGCTGCCGTTGTTGCTGCTAATGATAATGATAATAATTATTATAATAATGATATTTCCATATAATAAGCATATACACAAATGCTTAATCCACCTTCCTCCTATGACATTACAATGCCAATGAAAATTACGTCCTAAAAACTATCAAGACTTTATATCTGATCATACTTTAAAACATTTCAAGTTGAGTCGAGACTAAAACTTGAAATACTTGAATTATTAAAAAAGAATGAATCAACCAATGAAATAGCTTTAGGTTCCTTAGAGCCGATCCATAAATAACCACCCCTGCATCACCTTCTTGCTCAAATATGTCATATTCACCCAAGTCCTGTTTCGTTCATCAACCTTTGGTCCAAATTCTTCCGTGAGAGCAGAAGAGGGAAATGAAATAACACACCCTTTGTAACCACTGGAATTTTTCTAACAGATGATAAGATACACTTTTGGAATTTATATTATGTATCCGTTCACACGCTATATGTTCAAGGGAATTTAAGCTCCAGCTCATTTCTAATATTTGCTGTGTCATTATATACGCTATGACCAGAGTGAATAAAAATTATGGCAACCTTAAGAATTTGAACTAGTGTACCATTAGGCATCATCTGAGAACCAGTTTTTTTAAAAAAAGATTTGTGCCTTTTTTTTTTGTCTCTCTGGTCATTTTGGGTCTCACAATTGTACTGGTATTTTTCAGATAATTTTGAATAAAACAATAAACTTTTCATTTAGATTACTTTGGATAAGCTTTTAGATGATTAAATCTGACATATATGCGAGATATGATGATTTATTTATGCGAGGATCGGATATCTATCCATTTATCTATCTATCAATCTTTCTTTCTATCTATCTATCTATCAATCTTTCTATCTATCTATCTATCTATCTATCTATCTATCTATCTATCTATCTGTCTAACTGTCTATCTATACAGTTAGATTGACGTATAGATAGATTGATAGATAGATAAATGTGGGTGTACAGTGTACGTCTAAAAATTTACACATAATTGAAAGCATTTGTCTTTGTACACGTGTTCAGTCTTATTTCAAGATATTTTTGATTTTTGTCAAATCCTTCTGATGTTAGAGTTGACTGGATTTTCTTTACTCAACAACAATGATATCAAACTAGAAAATGAAGAGGCTATAAAATGTAAATGACCATAGAGAGAAAAGGGAAGAGAGAGACGAATTCAATTCCTACATCATCAACGTAAGGAAGAGAGAAAGAGGAGAAGAGAGAGAGAGAGAGAGAGAGAGAGAGAGAGACAGACAGACAGACAGACAGACAGACAGACAGAGACAGAGACAGATAAGAGAATATAGAAAGTTGTGGAAGCTAGATTACACACACATATATATATATATATATATATATATATATATATATATATATATATATATATATGTAGTTGAGTATTTGTCGTCGCTAACCAAGTTCTTTTAATTAGAATTCATTACTTCTCCCTTTCTCAAAATCTTTACTATATTTCTCTTTTTCTTT
>OY735227.1:29139988-29164988 GCA_963457665.1 Thysanoteuthis rhombus
ACGGTTGATAAACTACTCGAATTAGACAGCATAAAAGAAAATGGAGCTGCTGTAGGAATCGAACCTGTGACCGAGAAGGTAGCAGCTTCAACGTAAAGTTGCTCCCATCACTGAACTAAACAACTGCCGATAATGCAAATTATTTATAAGTCTAGAGAGCTTTGCTGCTTTGAACACAAAACACGCAAAAAATTTTCCTCAAAATTCATGTCATTTCAGTCAATTTTTCTCCAATATCAGTCAATGTTATTTATATGATTTTCTCCGGTGATTCTCATATTTTACTCAGAATTAGATATTGTATTATATATAACGAATACGTGTTGTCGAAAACCACGCATCACGGAGCAGAAACAAGTGTGTCAAAAATCAGCAGGTCTCTAATTACCTATAGCAAACAGCTTTAGGTCGAATTTTGTGAAAGTAAATCGTTGATTTCTATTAGGTCTCCGTTCGCGCTCTCAGAAAAGATGTCTGACGAAAAATATTTTCATTTTGTATTTTAACATCTAGTATCTCCTCAAAAGCGACCCATAAAATGAAACTATGTATATTTTGCACCTGCATCACATAGGTAAGGTGTTTTCCATAACTTATTTGAACCTACCACGTATTTGAAGCGGGGTCAATGCTTTTGAATAAAAATCTTCTTTTGCAGTAATTCGTAATTTCAAAGTCATGGTGGTCCAACAGCCGACTGGTAAGAGCTTCCGACATAGAAAATCTTTTCCTTTCAATTTTTTTCAATTAAAAATTTGACTATCAAACTTTAAAGTAATTTGTTGTTTGATAAAATATTTTTTTATGTTTTAGAGGGGTGTACAATATAATTATAATGCTAGATTAGACCTTCTCTTTCTATTCGTCGTTGGAAAATTGAGAATTTGGATTCCTTTGTCTCTCAGAACAGATGCCTTGGAATGTGTGCTCTCAAAACCGGTGAAGAACCACCCAGGTTTACAACAATGGTACATCAGAAATCAGCAGGTCATAACGTAACTATAGCAAACGGGTCTGCTCTTGCACTAACATTAAAAATCAACGAGAACTACGATATACCAGTTTTTGGGAACATGGTAAATACAGTCGGCGGACCGAGTTCAAAATCCTATGGTGAAAGTTTTACTTTTTACTCACAATTTCATGAACTTTCAATTCATTAGAACTTCTGATCTGTATTTTTTCAGTTCTGAGAAAGGAAATATCAAAAGATTTTATCAAAGGAGGTTCTATTTGCGATATAGCTATAATACTAAACTGCTCCTTTACTTAATATTCGTCATCAGTGACAAGGAACATGAATTTCTTTTATGCCAGTTTTGCAGAACTTTTTAAGGAATCTAACCGTAAACTGACAATAAAACATTTTTTTTCTCAGAGCAAAAACACTAACCCTACCTCTAACCTTTATCTAAACCCAAACACTATAATAAAAGAGTAGCACAAACTAAATCCGATAATCTACTTTGATGTGCAGACTACTAATGCCAAGAGTGATCAAACGAATTCCCAGTTTTCAAAAAAAAAAAAAAATCTTGGGGATTTTCAGAGGGGGGGGGGGAGAGTTTTTATGAAATCTCTACAAAATACTATTTGTTCCCAAGGTTGTCAGAATTAGAGTTTTTCTCACGTTGAACGCCAGCGCATTATATATACACACACATATGTATATATATATATATATATATATATATATATATATATATATATATATGTGTGTGTGTGTTACATAAACATTCCCACACAAAAATTATAGGAGTGACATTGGACAAGAGATGGGGAAGTGAAATTGCTGGGGTATTTCCTAAACTTTTTAGTCAAAATTTTTCTAAAAATCTGTTCCGGTTATGACAATCCTTTCTGTTTGCATATTCAGGAAAAAAAATTTTCATTTACAAAAAAAAAAAAAAAAAAAAAAAAAGGAAAGAGAGAAGGAAAAGAGGTGAGACAGAAAGGATTCTCAAAGGAAAAAAGGCTTTGAAAGACAGAAAAACGCTCTGAAAGAGCAAAACAAAGAAACATAAAAGAAAGAAGGTACGAGCCTTAGGAAGGATCTATTAAAACAAACAGAACGTCGGGAAGGTAAGATGTAAAAGGGAAGAGGGCAGAGCAGAAGGAAAAAATAAAGGAAGAAAGGAATGAAGGAAGGAAGAAAACATTTGCTAGAATTGAAGAGGAATGCGAAAAGAGAGATAGAGAGAGAAGGGAAAAAGGAAATAAAGAAAGGAGGGAAGGGAAAAATTAGCAATATAAAAAAACGGGAAAGAAAGCAGATGAAAGAAAGAATGTTAAAGAGAGACGGGAAAAAAACTGAAAATGAAAAAGAAAGAAAAAGGAAGGAAGGGGAAAAGGAAGTCAGGAGAAGGAGAGAAAGTGTCTTCTCTAATGATAAAGAAGACCTTAAGGGAAGACCAAGAGGAATAAAAAAGAGAAAGGTGATCTTATATAGAGCAAAAAGAATGAAGAAGAAGAAGAAGAAGAAGAAGAAGAAGAAAGAGAGAGAGAGAGAAAAGAAAAATGGGAAAGAGAAAAAAAAGAAGAGTGCCATGAAGAACAGACGACTGAGAAGTAGCAGAAAATTGAAGGAAAGATTTCAAATAATTGAAAAAGGTTAAATTTGATCAGGGAGAAAAGAAAGACTTACAGATGAGAGAGAGAGAGAGAGAGAGAGAGAGAGAGAGAGAGAGAGAGAGAGAGAGAGACAGACAGACAGACAGACAGACAGACAGAGAGACAGACAGACAGAAAGAGAGAGAGAGAAAGGGAGAGAGAGAGGGGATGGGGGGTCAGGATGCAAAAGGAGTCACTCGACAGGAGAGACTAGGAGAAGAAGAGAGTAAAGCAAATATCAAGAGAGAGAAAGAGATAGATGGAAAGAAGAATAGATAGGAAATGCAACTAGAGAGAGAGAGAGAGAGAGAGAGAGAGAGAGAGAGACAGACAGACAGAGAGACAGACAGACAGAGAGACAGAGGGAGAACCGGAAAAGAAACAAGCAAGACCAGATTTGGATAAAAAGCTTTAAAATAAACACCGAATAGCACAAAATCCAGGCGGCTCATAAAACAGCCAATAAATTCCCAAGATTACTCTTTCGTTTAAATCTCGCCCAATTCCACCGTGGATCTGTTTCTGGAAAACTTCCACCAGCACCCATGATTTTCTGTTCCTACCCGACTGTTCATGTTGCCAAGATACAACGCTTAAGTAAACACCAATGAACTCAAAACAAACTCATCACGGTGTCTACCCCAGCTGTCCAAACGTACTCCTGTTTTGTTCGCTGTTAGGCCTCGCTGGTCTACATTCTTTGGGGTGGGAAAATCCAGCAGGTACCACCGAGGAAAAAGGTTAATAAGATTACAGGTGAGAGCAGGATGTCCGTAGGGTAGTTAGAATCCAACGTTGATGATCAGAATTTTGAAAAAATCATTAACGCCTTATTGTCTCCTGTTTAATTTATCCTTGTGAAAGTCATGAATCCATCTCCTTCACTGCTGCTATGGCTAAATTGCTGGGAAGTATGGGCTGTTCGGTCTTGGTCGGCGACAAGTCTAGGAGATGGACTACTCCCAAACTGTAGAAGTACCCCGTTATCCAGTGTCTTGAGAGGCAGGCAACAGGAGGAGTAGAGAACGTGTTCCCGAAATGTAGGTTTTACGCGGCTCTGGTGAAGCTTTGACGGGTCAGGCAAGCCAGAAATGGAATTATATCAAATTGCCCTAGTAAAATAAAGAAGAGTAAACGGATGGATGAAATTTTCCAAAGGTATTACAGTGAGATGAACATAAACGATCTTCATTAACCAAAACTGCTGCTGATAAATTGATGCCTCCTCCCTCCTTACGTCAGCCTTGCATTTTGTAGGTAAACGAATGATAATTTCTTTGTCGAGAATTTTTAATTAATCTTTTCATAAATCCAGTTGATAACAAAAATTAGTTGATACTAGTCGATTGTTTAAGAACCAATGTTTAATCTTGGTATTTCTGATACCAATTTTTAATTATTCTGAATTTTACATAAAATTCATGAAAATTAGATAATCTCAGAAAGATGTCAATTACATATATGTACGTATATAATGCCAATTACGTAGCTAAAAAAAAACACTTGTAGCACCTCTGCTAGAGTTGAAACTAGGAATAAGCCATATATTCTATATCTTATTAATAATCCTAATGGAAGGACGTGTAATCAAATGAAATTTTACATAAAGAAACAAACGGAAAAGAATCATTCATAATCATTGCATATACTCACTGAATAACCCGTCCCAGGTATCCGACCCTCTGATTAACAGTAATCCACTATGTATTTGAGTTGTATATTTTATACCATTGTTTATAATGGATGTTCGTTTTCTTTCTCAGTTTCGGTAGGGTTTCACTACTTCTCGAGATCGGCGTCACACAATTCTTTAAAGCCTACAACCCCGCCCTTTAGAGAACGGTGCAATCAAGTTAAGTTCTGTTTATTTCCAACACCGTTTTTTAATCGTGATTCAAGTTACTGGACATATTTTGAATTGCTAACTGGATTATAGATAGATCATGTAAATTTACTAGTTTTTACCATGAACAGATATCAGAATTTTGACCCGGTGAATCATTTTTTATAATTTGAAATGTTTATTTTGATGTATGGCCTATCACTATACTCGATATATCTTAATTTCTAGCTTCAACTTACTATAATTCTCTAAATTTCTCTACATTCATCTGTATTAGGAGAATTCAAGAACGGTCATAGCCTATAAGAGATACAGAGCATTTCAAAAGCCTTTCAAAGATAGTTTCGAAAAGCCTAACCCCAAAATAAGTTTTTGGTCGTGGATTCAATTTACAATGTAATTACGAGCTAAATTGTTCTGTTAATTTGTGTCTGTCTACGTTCGTGCTTACCCAAAATTTTTACTATCATACTACAATTTAGCTGTCTGTCCATTCTGGTCGCAAAACCAAGAAATGGCTGGAGCGATGACCACCAGATTTTCTGTGATTATCATTGGCACCCCAGAGAAGGTTTTTTGTCGGTTAGTTTTTAAATTCCCGTCTCAAATTTAGTTTTTACTTAGTTTGGTTTAATGTACAATAACAATCTATGCTAAATTGGTCCCTTACTTTGTGTCCAGCAGCATTCATGCTTGCTCAAAAAACTACAATCTTACTATTATTCACCAAAACATAATGGGAAATGCCAGTGGCCACTCGGTTAGCAGCACGGAAAATGAGCTCGGCAATTCCAGTTTAAACGCAGGTGAAATAGTAGACTTTCACTAACGCCCTTAGGAAAGGCACGGTCGGATCTCCTCCCACCAGCTATGGTTAAAGCTATGGTTTTAGCGTATGGTGATATAAGTGACACTAGCTGGTTGCCTAAGTTGAAGCCTACTTCACATAATTTCGAAAAACTATCTGCGGGCAAAGACGACTGAAGCTTTAGCAAACGTAATGGAACTACATTTCTTTACTAAATTGAACGCTATCCGATTTCCGGCTCTATACTTTGCTGATTTCTTGTTTGACAGTGATTTACTCCGCCCATACGTTTAATCTGCCAAATGTCTGCGTGTAGCAAAACTCAAAAACAGCCACAGTCATGAACACATTTTTTTTTGCATATCAGTCTTTGAAAATTGAAAATGAATAATACATGGGTTTGCTTTCACGCTCTCCCCGATAATAGTGATCTGATTTCCATAAATCTATCCATCTAGATAATACTAGACGTCTTAGTCGATTTACTTGTGTATGACCTCAAAGTGTCCTAAAAAAAAAGAAAAAAAGAAAAGAAAAGAAAACCCAAGTGCATTGTTGCCAGTGTTACAGAATCAGGGTAAACCTGGAAGACGTTTTGGTCTTTCATTAGGACCATTAGGATCCATTTAGGCCTTCCGCAGGAAATAGCTGGAAATCCTGACCGGGGGAAGATTTTTGGATAATAATAATAATAATAATAATAATAATAATAATAATAATAATAATAATAATAAAAGTACAGAAAATAACTCTTAACTCCATTGGACACATTATTAGAAAATAATAATAATAATAATAATACAATAACAACGACGACAACGACGACGATGACAACGACAATGATGATGATGATGATGATCTGGGACTTTGACATCAAAACTGACCACCCCATTCAAGCGAGACGACCAGACCTGGTATTCATGGACAGGAGGAGAATCTACAAAATAATAGACGAGGTTGTGCCTGCAGATCACAGAATAAATACGAAAGGGAGTGAAAAACTATGGGAATACCAGGACCTGGCAAGGGAACTGGACAAGGTGTGGAACATAAAAGCCAGGGTAGTACTAGTAATAGTAGGTGCACTCGGAAGCGTACCATTAGAGGAACAGAGGAGAAAAAGAAGGATCGAAACTATACAACCTATAGCACAACTGGGGACAGCACGATTACTAAGGAGAGTACTGGAAATATGAGATCTATGACCCTTAGTAGTTAGCAATGGTCCAGAAGCCCAGGAGAGGGCACAGGGCAGACTGAAAGAATCATAGCGCTGCTATGTCAGGTGAAACGTTATAAGAGGAGGGTTGGATATCTGAGGAGACTTGCTGTCACTCAGTCTTCTGCGATAACCACACGGCAACTGGTGTGAAATCGTAATCTGCAGCACTACTGTGGACCGTGAGAGTGTGAAGAGGAGAGTTGGAGACTTGTTGTCACCCAGTCTCAAGCGGTGGTCACCAGCCAACTGGTGTTAGAACTGTGCCAAACACTCTGGGAGGAATTCAGGATAAAAGGAAGGAATGAGACTGTACAGATCACTACACTGATCGGAATTGCACGAATACTGAGGAAAGTGCTACAAATATAAGATCTACGACCCCAGCTGTTAACAGTGGCGTAGAGGAGGAGGGAGAAAAATAAAACACCCAAAAGGTAGTGGACGTACGAACCACAGCACCGCAGTGATAGGTGAGGGAGAGATGGGATGAGATGAGATGAGGGCTGAAGACCTGAGGAGACTTACTGTCACTCAGTCTTTAGCGATAACCACTGGGCAACTGGAATGAAGTTGTAAACCATAGTATTGCTGAGGATTTTGAAAATGTGGAAAGGAAGGTTGGAGACTAGAGGAGACTTGCTGTCACTCAACTTCCTGCAGTAGACACCAGGCAACTGGTGCGAAATTGCTAATAATAATAATAATAATAATAATAATAATAATAATAATAATAATAATAATAATACAGAAATGTGAGCCACAGCACTGGCATGATGGGTGGGGGATGGAGGAGTTCTTGGTTGAAGACCTGAGGAGACTTATTGTCACTCAGCCTTCAGCAATGACCACTGGGCAACCGGTGTGAAACTGTAAACCACAGTATTACTGTGACCTATGAGCACTAGGAGAGAAGGGCTGGAGACTTGAGGAGATTTGCTGTCACTCAAACTCCAGCGGATACCACCAGGCAACTTGTGTGAGATTGCAAATAATAATGATAATAATGATAGCCGGATTCGTAGAAAGTTCACGAGTGTTGATAAGTAAATTTATCTATCATTTTTTGCCTCTGCTCATCTATCACCTTTTGCCAGTATCTTCCCATTCCTCACCTTATGACTTCCAATATTCATTGCCCATCCATTTTTTTAATCAAAATGTTATACAAAGATAGATTAGTCTCACATATAAAAAAAAGGAATGCGCAAATATTTTCTGCAGCAAACTCTCTTTAACCTTTCTCTAGCTTTGACGTTCCTCCATCCCTACCTCACCCCCTCTCTCTCTCTCTCTCTCTCTATACATATATATATATATATATATATATATATATATATATATATATATATATATACAGTACTGTCAAAATTATTATGCACTTATCATAATTGACTCGTTCCATTTAAAACCCTATTCAAAGTTCAAAGGTGGATTCTGCATTCATTCTAGTATTCCGTACAAGGAAAATTTAAACAATTGTTGATCTCGTTTGAACTCAGATTGACGTCGAACAAACTTGACTTCATCTTACCTCAGGATGGCATCTGATCTCAGATGAACTAGCATGCTCATTCAGTTTTCCACTGTTTTCATTTAATCTCATTCATAGTGATGAGAAGTCCCAAGTAAAACATGTTACTCTTGTAGTTGTGATTACAGTACGTTCAATACTGTTATCATGGATAGAGATTTCAGCCCTAGGAAAAGTGTCCAAGTGGACGTCTATCTGAAAGATACCCCTTTGAAATTATGGAAAGAAGTGTGAATATCAATGAGAAAGTATTCAACATTATGAAGAACCTAAAAAATGGTGCAAAATTGTTTCCTTGACGTGCCCGATAGTATGGCCGGCAGCATGTTTCAACTCGAAAACGAAACATAATGTTGGTTTACACTTTATATATATATATATATATATATATATATATATATATATATATATATATATATATATATATATATATATATATATATATATATATAATCAAGAAAAGGGTATATTATCCAACAGAAATATCTATAATATAATTATTATCATTATCATTATTATGCATTTTCACACCAGTTGCCTGGTAGTTACCAGTGGAGACTGAATGACAGCAAGTCTCCAACCCTCCTCTCCACAATCTCATAGTCCACAGTAATACTGTGGTTTACAGTTTCACACCAGTTACCCGATGGTCATCGCTGAAAACTGAGTGACTGGTCTCTATAGTCTTCCTCTCCTATCTTCCTCATTTATTACAGCAGCGCTGTGGATTGTACTTCCACTACCATTTTTATCCTTCTCTCTTCTCTTCTCCCTGTTAGGCCATTGCTAATAGCTGGGGGCCGTAGATCTCATATTTCTAGCACTCTCCTCAGTATTCGTGCAGTCCCCAGTAGTGGACTTCTCGCTTGGATAGGGTGGTCAGTTTGGATGTCAGAGTCCCAAAATAATTTGTAACATCTATTTTCCCGGACTCCGATTTGTGCTGGTACACATTTGTAAATATATGTATATCTCAGTATGTGTGTGTTTGTGTGTGTGTGTGTGTGTGTGTGTGCGTGTGTGTGTATAGTTTGTTCAGGCAGCATTCTTTATCTTAAACACATGTTATTAAAAAGTATAGACATGTTCAGTCTGTTCATATCTCTAGAAATTTTTCCTAATTACCTGATGTTTTTCTCTTATAGTCGGTTCGAGTGAGTACAAGGATTTTCCGGAATTCATGTGTTATATTTTATTTTTCATTTTTATTTATCCCAAGTACTTATAACCATCACTGGTACTTTTTCAAGAGTTAAACATTTGTGTAAAATCAGCTAGTCTGGTACTGGGATAAATATATAGTAACGCATCCTCATATATATATATATATATATATATATATATATATATATATATATATATATATATATATATGTACAAATGTGGGCTTTGGCCTATTTAGGAAACCCGTGACAAAGTAATTGTCTTTTTGCGCGTTCGTTGCGTGGGTCTGTGTGGGAACCTAACGAAATCAAACCAATTGTCAAAACGCTTTCTCACTTTTGGGACAAATTGTTGTCATTCTTAGCCTGGGTATCTCAAAAGATAGCCCTGTTGCTTGGACGACTAAAGAGTCAGTAGAAGGAAGAGGGAGACTTCGTTGGCACCCCGGCGATGCCAGATAGAGAGCCTTGGAGGGGGATCACGAACAAAAGTACTTACAATGGGTTCCCTGCTGGCGGTCCCACTCATATAGGAACCCTCATACCCACGCCTACGCAAAAAAAACTGAAGGGGGAAGGAACAAGAGGAGAAAAATGCAGACACAATTCTCTTGTGTACGCGCGCATCAACTCTACACACTTCTGTTTATTTCACGTCGTTGAGAGCACAGAGTTTACAGCTAAGGAGGATCTTCATCTTAAGAAAACTTCCTTAGGGCTGGGCTGGCTTTGAAATTCCTTGCACGTGTATCACCCATCACTTTAACCATAGAGTGCTCGCTTACGGTTCGGTAGATCGTGGGTTCAGTCCATGACTGAGTCATAACAAAGATGTTAAGCAATGCATCTCTGCTAAGCACTCAGCGTAGAAAAGCAGACTTGAGAAAACCTGGCGAGAAATGGGTTCCGTTTGGCTATTTCGCCTGGGACTCACCCGTGAAAACATGGGTGCTCCTTCCGACACGGTACGGAAAGTGAAGACCCTGTATCGAGTCATGAGACAATGGAGTATGGATTATGAACGTGTATTAGCTATCTCACAGAGCTTGCTAATGTGAAGCAGAGATAATAAGAATCCGTCGATTTGGATAATCACTCAGATTTTGAAACTAGCTTTTGATTAAACAGATTTTTTTTTACCATTTAGCAAGGATGATTATGAGATGAAAGATAACAAAGCTCTTGTAAAGGCTCAAGCCAGAAATTTTTAGGGTATGCTCTGGTGGACAAGTCGATTTGGAGTTTGTCTTAAGCGTCGCCATATGGTGTTCAAAACCTTACTAAGTTCAAGTTTTAAAACGCCATAACTACACTAAGAGATTTGAATCGTGCAAGCCTCTCTTGACTCTGTAAACTGATATTTATGGACTAAGCCAATTTTGGTTTAAAAAGAAACTCATGGGGCATCCGAAATGTGTATGATAATGATCCGATCTGTACTTGTTCGTGATTTTGTTACCGTTAGAGGACATAACAACACACGTTACCAAAATTTTTGTTAGCCTACTACTGTTAAAAAAGATTCCAGTATAAATAGATAAAAGAATGTCTGTTCGAAGAATACTACTCAAGGTCTTACTACTAATTTGAGTTCTTAACAAGAAAATAATAATTACAATATAAATTCTACGAATAGGACACACCTTGGCACCAAGCTTAATAAAGGATGCCAAAGGCAGCTTTCAAGTAAGTGAAGCGAAAACAGATGCCATGAAGTTACTCTTCCGACATCTTAGGTCAGTGATGAATAACCTTTCTAACACGGTGTGTCGAAATTTTATTTTTTTGAATACTCCTGTTATTGGAGTGTCACTCACACGTATACATGTATTTTAGTTTTAAGTAGATACTTATGGACAAACGCCCTGTATTTCTATGTTTATATAACTGAAAGTTTTGTAAAATATAACTGGTAATTCCAAGATTTACTCGTGAAACTAGCGTAATGAAATTATTTTTATCTTTTATAAGTTTACCGCATGTCTCCGAAAAGTCTGCGACGTGTCTCTGCTCACACACGTGTCGTAGGGTTTTCAATCACTGTTTTGGGTCATGGGATCAAGCACTTAATCCTACAATGCTCCGCTATGTACTCTTGTGTGAATGGTTCTGTTTTTCTTTTTGGTTTGGGATTCATCATCATCAACATCATCATCATCATCAGCAGTAGCAGTTTTAGACATAGATTTTTCCCAAGATTTGCCAGATATCAGTATCATGGGTATCGCAGAGCCAGCACTCTCTGAATTAGTCCAGCTCGTCAGGCCATCTTACTTTCTGTCGGCATCCTGTCTATTTCCTAATATACCGTGCTGTCTTACGATCTATCCATGTGAGGTTGAGCATTATTCTCTCCCGTGTGCGTTGTATGATTCTCAGGGTCAATCTTTTGGTTAGGTTCCATGTTTCAGCTCCATAGGCGACTATCGTGCAGATGCATTGGTTGTATACCTTTCTTTTTAGGACTCGTAGGATTTTCTTATTCTTGAAAGTTGACCATGCTCTCCCAAAAGCTTGACAGCCTTGTGTATTCTTCGCTTGATTTCTTTTACTGTCGATAATTCTATGGATATTCATTGTCTTGAGTAGATGTTGTGGTCTACTTTCATCGATTTTGATGGTTGTGTCTTTGTGCTCAACATGTGCTTTGTACGTTTTATATTCATTGGCTTCTAACAGCTGTTGTCTGGGATACGGTAATTTTGCATAAAATGAGCTACAAAGGTTGATCTTAAATATGAAACTGTACTGCAGACCGGGCATCAATGATCCCTCTTACTTACTGCCGTCAGTGTGTGCAAATTTCTTCCTGCGATAATAGAACGTGCACACTTTTAATTCGACATAGGGAATCAATATTCTTTCAATGAAAATTCAATAACCCATGTACAGAATTTGAAATCTTTTGTGCGCACATCAATTTCCTTTTTGCACTGGTTAAAAAACGTGTGCATGTGCGTAAATGTGCACAGCTTGTAGGCATTTATATCAGGCATCCAAAGTTTACTGTCTGTCGTTCATGTTGTATGTAGGCGTATGTCTAGTGCGTCCCTCCCACTATTTGAAGATTTTTTAAGGTCATCTTTCGGGATCGCCATTAGTTGTCTTATTGCATCTTCCTCAATAACGCAACGTTCTAGAATCTCCCACCCTTTTAACGGTGAAAAGGTAAAAAATATGCACGCAGCCAAGTCTGAACCCGAGGGGGTTGCTAACAGATTGGGGTGATGCAAAATGTGAAGAATGGGCACGCCTTTTCATTGTGAATGCGACGGTCACACAGAGAACTAAAGTAGACTCAACGGCGACTGAGTGGCCCATCGGGAGAGCATCTAATCTTGCATGAGCAGTACGGTCTCCCCAGATCAGCTGCTAACATATGCATCAAGGCAACGCAACCAGTTTTTAGAGATATTCAAAATGGCTGGATACTTACCGGACAGATGTAGCACTCACTTAGTTGGCTCCTACATAAGCAGAAAGCTTAACACAAACGCTTTTTATACAACGTATACAAACATACCATCGGTATACTTCCCACACGAGCAAACAATTTATAGCAACAAAATAAAAAAAAAAGCGACAAAGAGAAAAAATGCTTCGAAAGAACAGACAGTTGTCAGGATATCACGTGCTGACAGCATGCGGAAGGATACCTAAAAATTCGGTGAGCTCTGAATTCCGTAGAAAATGTGCCGCCGCAACAGAAAATAGTTCACTTTTAAATAGATTTTAATGGCTTTTGCCAATGAACGCAGGAGGTGAGGCTATTTTTTTTCAATTAGGGTGGTGGCAATGAAGAAAGTTTAGAAAAGACGTAGATCTTGAAAATTGAAATACTCTCAAAAGAATAAGCAGAAAGGGAATTAGAATTCTGGGTTAATACAACAAAGGTGGGCTCATTTATCTATTTTTTTTCTTTTGGTTGGGATACTGAGCTTTATCTTGGACCAAGGAAAGGTATTTTGTAATCGACAAAAAATATTTCAAGTGTTATTATAATCATTTATAAAACTTAGCTTAGTCTGGCAGAAGTTCAAAGTGATTAGGGCCCCCGGTAAGAATTGAACTTACGAAGTTAGCAAATAGAGTGGTAAAGTGCTGATGTCGTTGCCGTGTTCTCGTTCCCAAATTTACATAGAAAAAATACGCTTTTTTCTCTCTTCGACGATTTCATTATTCAGACAGCAACTTTGCTCAGCTTGTAATTATAGGACTGACAGTTTATTCTGAATAAGAAGATGTTGTACATTTTAGTCGGTATATTACCTTCGAGCAGACGCCAACATACTTTTGACAAAAAAAAGCAACTGCGTAATTTTCATTATCATATTCTTTGTGCTATTGATAAGAAGAAAAAATGTATGAAATTTCCATCTAAAAACACTATAGACTCGGTTATTTGTGTTTGAAAACTTATGGCCCTCCGCATGTCGGCAAATCGGCTCTTACCCAATCAGACTTGGTATCTACAAGATCTGTAAAGATTGTCTGTGGGATCTGGTGACACAATTTTAACAGAAAGCCCATTAAGTGCT
Source organism: Thysanoteuthis rhombus (assembly GCA_963457665.1). Classification (NCBI taxonomy): domain Eukaryota; kingdom Metazoa; phylum Mollusca; class Cephalopoda; order Oegopsida; family Thysanoteuthidae; genus Thysanoteuthis; species Thysanoteuthis major. Next base: position 29,153,704 of record OY735227.1, read on the forward strand.
GGAAGTCATGTGTTGGATGGTCGCAGGTTGCAGAACGAACTTGTTGGTCCGACACATCCCATGAGTACCCGATGTGATTGAGATCTTGGAGTTTAGGTTGCTACAGCAGCACAATGAAGTCTTTTCCATTTTCCTGAAAGTATTCCTAGACCACACCTGCAGTGTGGCAGGTTGCATTGCCTCGCTGAAAGATATCACCACAATCGTAGGAGAATCTTTAAATGGAGAGGTGTGCCTGGCTTTTTAAATGATGTTGTGGTTGGTAGTACGTGACAATGTATATCTAACATGAATGACAGACACGTAGCCTGTCGTCCATCTTATTCTGGATAGAGCAAGAAATATCGGACCGGGCGACATTCTCCCAGATCCAACAAATCAGCGTGATGTGCACTCTGACTGACCTGCAGCTACACAGCCCAATAGGCAACAAAGATCGACGCACCGTGTGCTGTGACATATCCCTCCCTTGATCATATTTAACAAGAAAGCACAGTATATAAAGAAGAAAACAGGAGTCAGAGTCATCATACAATCTATTTGAAAAAATTAAATGGCGACGGGTAGGCCATGTTGCAAGAATGACAGACAACTGGTGGACATCATGACTCACAACATGGATCCCTAGAGATCACATGCGAAAACGGGGCCGACAAAATACAAGATGGAGAAGAGAGATGAAGAGGACAAATTTAGAAAATACTGGCTCTGAGACTCCCATAATAGAGAATTGTGGCAAATCCTGGGGAAGGTCTATGTCCAACAACGGACGTTTAAAGACATGATGATAATGATGATGATGGTGATGATGATGATATGTAACACAGAACCCTTCTGTTTGCTTGTTCTTTGCAAGAAAACCGTCGTTCATTTAGGATATCGGTAAGTCTTTGCCAATCAAAGCCTTGCTGATGTTCACTCCACTGGCCGCTGCTCACCATGACCAAGTGTGGAAACCCCACAAGCAAAGAGCTGAAAATGCTCTGACGTAGATTTCTGTCCATAAAAAATTGGCCTTTATTGAAGTCACTAAAACCTTTCTTCTTGACTACAACTGTAGCATTCAACATATACCTTTTGACGTGGGCAGTTGTTACGAGGCAGTGGCTGTAATTATTGACACATGTCCTTGGTCATGATATTTTGGCTCATTGGTGTATAAAGATTAACCATAGTCTAGAACAAGCTTTCAATTGTTAGATACTTTCACCAAAACTATAAGCATAGGTTTCTTCAATTTTTAAGTTGGTCTGGTTGGCTATCTATGTATCACGCGTACAAGTCAAACTGATGGAGCCAGAGGGCTGAAATTAAAAAAATTAACTCCTTATTATGTCTAGAAAAACGTTGTTTCGTTTGTGTATGGCAGCATTAATGCTTTTTTTTCTGAAAATTCAAACTCTTTTAGTAATTACTGCCCAACAGAATGCGAGAGAAGTAACATTCAGTGATAATTCCTCTTTCAAATTTTTAATTGATCACCCCCAATATGACATGCAGCCAACATATATTGGTCGAATGACGGTTTCTATTGAACGATTAAGTAAACTGTTCCTCTCTAATCAATTTCTATATCAAGAATGAACACGTGTAAACCAACGAAGAGCTTCTACTTTAAACAAGTCTCCATTTAACTTTTGAGAGATTAAATCAAGAATTACTCACTGTCGAGCAGTGCCCGTTCTAAAGGCGCATTTTAAAAAGGAGCCGGACTTTATGGTGCGTTCAGCAGCCTGAAATAACAGTCATGTATATTTTCCCATATGTCGTACGAAACTACAGAATCGAAGTATTTCAGTTAATTCTCTTCAGTGTTGTCAATTTAGATATCTTTATACTTTATATCTAAATTCAGATAATTCTAAGGATCAAGTGTCAATGAAGATAATAAATATAACATTCAAAAAGAGTTCTATGGTTTTTAATGTTATAATTACTTATTTAGATTTCTCAAGAACCGCCGAGCCAAACGACTTCAACACTGCATTGCCTTGTGTGCTGACTAATTTCAACTTACAAAGACGTGTAAAAAGTAATTGAGTTATCGAGTAATTGCGCTGCGTATGGTATTGATTTTTCTTTAGTTTTTAAAATAAATATCGTCAAATAACAAGTAGAAGATATGATTAATATCGATACAGATCATCAGGTTCTGTCCCTGTCTTTCTTCCAGTAGTTATGTTTGCAGGAGTGTTTCTGTCTCTCTTTCTATGCACAAAGGTTTGATTCAGACGCAGGTTTTCCTCATTTTTTTTATGCAATCTAGAGAATCTAGGGATGACGTTATATTTAGGCCGGCGCACCCTCTGTCGGCTGCAGCAGACAACTGTGGGTGTTTTAGAAATGAGAGGCTCAGCTGCAAACAAACCGCCAACAGGACCTGTAGAAATCTGTGGCCCGTTATCATTACTCAATATGACGAGTTGCAGCTGTTATACCCACGGAAACAGAAGGATACTCACAACGAGAAGCACCCACACAAAGACACACACACACACACACACACACACACACAGACGTCTAAAAAATGTCACCCAGGGAGGTATATACACACAAGCACATTCACAAAAGGACATATACGCGCACAGGAAGACTTCTATAGACACGCCTAAGATTCTAACATGAAGCTACACAAACACGCACGCACATAAATCGGGTAGCATGCAGATGCATAAGGAAACATATATATATAATAATTATATATATATATATATATATAAACATGTATATATATACATATATATGTACATATATATATATATATATACATACATATATACATATATATATACATATATATATATGTATACATATATATATATTTACACACATATATACCTATATACATATATATATATATACACTCATATATATACATATATATATTCATATATGTATATATATTCATACATACATATACATATATATATATTCATATATATATACATATACATATACATATATATATATTCATATATATATATATATATATAGGAACACTCATAACAAGCAGATTGCAGATATACATAAGCAAGGAGACTCTGACACAGCAATGCAAACACACATGCACGAACATTCACATACGCACATGAACACACAAGAATACTTATACATGTATGCAACTGTTGACACATATATGTACCAACTTGGAAAGACAATATATATACCTATGGAGACTTGAGCATATGCACACACCTTTACCCACACATATACAAACTAACATGTAGAGATACACATCTACACACAAATGCACACATATTTAGCAACACTTACAGTTATACACACACTTGAAGTAACAGTGTTTTGCAAAAGTTTGGAAAAAGGTTGGAAACCCCTTTTACGGTGTCATTGAAACCACTGGTAAATTCACGGTATTATTGAAATGACTTGTAATTTCACGGTATTATTGAAACCCTTGGTTATTGTACGGTAATAATGAGACTATTTTTACTTTTACGTTTTTTTCGGTCTTTTATTCAGTTCAATTTGAAAAAAGAATTCCATTTCATTCAATTCTGTTCATGGAAGAGTCTTACAGCAGCTCAGATAACAGCTGATAATATTGCATTCAGAATGGAGTGGGGGGTCCCAAACAACTCTATAATGCTCAAAGAGGGATAATCATTGAATTGGAAAAAAAGAGTCCCAATGAAATGTGTGAGAAATTAAAGTTATTAAAGATAATCTGCTGTTTTAAATATATGAAGCCAATATGCAACCTAATGAAATTGTGTAATACAGAAATGACCAGGCCAGCCAGAAAAGGTATCTGAACGAACCAAAAAATGAAGGAAAAGTATCTATCATCCCTCACAGCAAGCCAACACAAGGGCCGGCTTTCTCAATTGCGGGTAAATTTCATCTGATATGGTTTATTGCATTCTGGAGAAGGATCACGGTCCGAAGGTTTGTAGAATTTCAAAAGAACCATTGACGAAAAAATACATTTGTTGAAGCGTATGAAACTTAGAAGTATGCGATGCACGCATGAAAGAATCATGCTCAACCTTACATGGAGAGATCACAAGACAGCACAGTATATAAGGAAGAAAACGGGAGCCCGAAACATCATAGAATCTGTTAGAAAACTTAGATGGCAATCGGCAGGCCATGTTGCAAGAATGAAAGACAACCAATGGACATCACGACTCACAACATGGATCCCTGAGGCCGACAGAATACAACATGGAGAGATGAACTAGACAGATTTAGAAAATACTGGCTCTGCGACGCCCATGATAGAGAATTGAGGCGAATCCTGGGGAAGGTCTATGTCCAACGACGTTAAAAGACTGATGTTGTTGATGATGATGACGAAGTTCTGTAACGGACCTTGTGGATTGGTAGGTAGATATTACTAGATGACATCTTTCAAAAGACGATTGTTAAGTTGTGCTCTCATCCATTGTTGAATGTAAGTTGGTTCCTCACTGGGTGGCCAAATAATACGTCCCTGAACTCAAACAAGTGTTTCCAAGCATCAGCTGATTTGAACATAGATTCAGGGAGACTCTTCTTGATTATTTGCTAAGAGCTCTCTCAAAATATGACCTTTTTTTCCAAACATAGTCCTGATGATCTAAAGAAAAAAGAAAAAGAGAATCAAGAATAGAAACTTAATGTTACCCTTATTTTTTTTTCTTATTCGCCAGTCTTGAAATTTAGATCATATAATATCTATTCGAAAAGTAAATAGTTCTCTACCATCATGTATGATAGTCGTTGTGCGATGACGAGCAAGCTGGTCGTGCAAGCCATTGGCAATAAGTTTAATTCTCACTGACTACCTCGAAGTCGTGGCTAATGGTCAGACTTGGCTAAGTATGAGAAGTACAGGTCCTCCCACAATCCAAAAGTAGAGTGTTCCTATAGGAGCTTTTGTGCAGCAAAGAAGTAATTGCCATTCATTTATGTGGGAAAATCTTTTGAGTGTTCCCAAACCCCCAAAATAAAGAGTCGTCGTCGGTTTTGGTTGGTTGTGGGTACATAAGAGAGAGGCGTATCGATACTTGTGGGATGGCTCTTCATTCTGATTTAATGTTGATAATTAATCATACAAAAAAGTAGGAAAATTGTTAGCGTATAGTAAAAGGTAATATTCTCAACGTTTGTTGAAAAGTCGGAGTTGGATTATTATCATTATTGTTATTATTATTATTATTATTATTTGGAATCTCACACCAGTTGCCTGGTGGTAACCGCTGGAGTTTGAGTGACAGCAAGTCTCCTCAAGTCTCCAGCCCTCCTCTCCTAGTACTCGTAGGTCGCAGTAATTCTGCGATTTACAGTTTCACACCGGTTGCCCAGTGGTTATCGCTGAAGGCTGAGTGACAATAAGTCTCCTCAGGTCTTCAGCTAACGTCTCCTCCCTCTTTCGCATATCATGACAGAGCTACAATTCGTTGCAGTACTTATATCTCCAGCACCTTCCTCAGTATTCGTGCAGTTCCCAGTAGTGCTGTGGTCTGTACGGTCTCTATCCTTCCCCTAATCCCGATCTCCTCCAGTCTCTCCCTCAGCGTTTTGGGGACAGTTCCCAGTGCGCCCACTATGACCGGTACTACCCTGGTTTTCATGTTCCACATCTTCCTCAACTCTCTTGCTAGGTCCTGGTATTTTTCCCTTTTTTCACCCTCCTTCTTTTTTACTCTATGGTCTGCAGGCACAGCAACGTCTACTATTTGGCAGGCCTTCCTTTTTTTGTCTACTATTACTTAGTCCGGTCTTCTTGCCTGGATGAAGTGGTCAGTTTGTTGTCATTCTCCAAAACTGCCTCTGGCTTGTGCTGATACCACTTTTCCACATGGTTGAATCCCATTTGTTTGCTTAGTTCCCAGTGTATCATCGTTGCTACTCTATCGTGTCTATGCTTATATTCCTTCTGGGCGAGTTGACTACATTCACTAGTTATGTGGTTTACTGTCTCATCTCTTTCACTGCACATGCGGCATTTGCTGTTTGTCTGTGTTCTGTCGATTTTTGTTTTTATGTAGTTTGTCCTTATGCTTTTGTTTTGGGCTGCCATGATGAGCGATTCTGTTTCTCTCTTAAGGTTCCCTTTTCGTAACCACGTCCATGATTTCTTGTCTGCTACATCTTGTATCCGTCTTTTAAACTCGCCGTACAATTTTTTCCCTTCCCATCTTTCTTTTCTTGTCTGCTGTACTGTTCCATTGTTTTCTACTTTATTGCTTGTTGCACTATCTCTCGCGCTCTTTATGATCTCTTCACTATTTGTTTGCACATATCTATCTAGGACTACTTTAGCTCTCTGGACACAATCTTCTATGCTGATGAGCCCCCTGCCACCTTCTTTTCTCTTAACGTATAGTCTATCTGTATCATCTCTAGGGTGTAATGCGTTATGCATCGTCATAAGTTTACTTGTTCGCCTATCCATTGATTGGAACTCTTCCTTTGTCCATCCTAGGAATGGTCCTGTATACCTAACTACTGACACAGCCCAGGTGTTCATTCCTTTTATTAGATTTCTGCTTTTTAATTTGGTCTCTAATATTTTCCTTATCCTTCTGAGGTATTCTCTCTTTATTTTCTCCTTCATCTCTTCCCGTTTTATCGTGTCACATTCAAGGACACCTAGGTACTTGTATCGGGCTTGTGCGGTCAATGCCCTAATCTTGCTGTTGTCCGGGAGTTTGATTCCTTCAGTCATTGAAAGCCTTCCTTTGTGCATCACCATGATAGCACATTTTTCTATTCCAAACTCCATTCCTATGTTCTCACTATATTCCCTTACTTCGTTGAACAGAGTCTCAAGCTCTCCCCTGTTTTTTGCGAACAATTTTATATCGTCCATGTACATTAGGTGGTTGACCTTTCCTTTTGTTTTAGAGAAATGGTATCCTTTGCTGTTTTTCAGGATTCTGTTGAGCGGTATCATTGTTAGAACAAATAATAGTGGGGACAACGAGTCTCCTTGGAAGATTCCCCTTTTTATCCCTACCTCGGCTAGTTTGTCCCCTGTGGCTGTCAAATCTACTCTCCAGTCTTCCATCGAATTACGAATGAATTTAACCACTGATTCGCTAATTTTGAACATTCTAAGGCATTCGAGTATCCAGCTATGTGGAATCATATCGTATGCCTTTTTGTAATCTATCCATCTCATTGCGATATTCTTTCTCCTTTTCCTCACTTCTCTTAAGATCATCTGGTCTATGTGGAGTAAATCCATTGATACCATTTGTCTGCATGGTTGAATTCCATTCATTTGCTCAGTTCCCAGTGTATTACTATTGCTACCCTGTCGTGTCTGTTTTTGTACACGTTCTGGGTTAGTCCCATTCAATTATTATTATTATTATTATCATTATTATTATTATTATTATTATTATTATTATTATTATTATTATTATTATTATTAATTCCAAGTGCAGGGAGAAAAAGGGCCAAGAGAATATATATATATATATATATATATATATATATATATATATATATATATATCAGTAGTAGTAGTAGTAGTAGTAGTACTTTACTCGTGACGTCAGAAATGTCAGCGTATATATAGATATATTTGGTATTTTACAAATGTAAGTAATAAAGACTTCATTGTACTAAGATTGAAAAACAGCCTTCTGTTGACTACGAACAGTTTTTAAAAAAATATTTTTGTTCCAGTTCTCTTTCTATTTTTCTTTAAATCCAGCATTTCCATTATGCCATAAGAACATGAATGAAATTCTATTTTATTATGTCAGTTGCATGAATGGAATTCTATATTACTATATCAGGTGTGATCCTCAACGTGACTGGAGACATCTGCACATTGTTAAGTATCATATGTACGAACCACCACTACTACATTTCAAATGAATGTACACAGAAGAAATTAAAAACACTTGGTGATCGAAGTACTGTTAAAAAGTTTTATTCAGAATTTCGATCTGTTTTGGGTGGTCAAACCTATATATAAAAGTAAAATTTCCCTACCGTGATTGGAAACCCCGACCAAGCAATCCACAGGCAGTTCTCTTACCGACTGAGCTAAACTGACAACGGAAATTCATGCTTGAAATACTTGAGGCCTTATTTCATTCTGATTAATGAATGAATTCATACAAAAAAATTATTCATCATATATACAATACAAAAGTTGCAGTAATCATCTTCTGTTTACATAGGAGTAGAAGTGAAGTTTGGCTTTGCAGCAGCCAGGCTTATATATATATGGAAAGAAATGAGGTGATATGAGTGTGATTATACTAATACCTGTATACTGATTTGCCCTTCGAAAACATTTGAGTAATTTCACTGTAGCATACTAATTTCCTTTGCTCAGTCAAAATTCTGTTCTTTCACTGGAATATCATGGAGCACCATTTCACAGGAAGATTATGAAGCACCTCAAATGCATACATGAGGATAAGTTGAACGTAGTATCCGAATTTTCACCTCAAACTCTCAACCATCAATCTTACACCGTTCCCTTGGCATGATCTCCTAGCAAGGCATGGTTTTCTGACGTAAAAAGCTGTATAATGCGCAGATGAGTTTACACTGGGGCCGTTGTGCGCATGATCGATAGAGCAGATGCTTCCGTTGCAACTCCCTTACCGACAATATGTCCGACTGTATCAGGCCATCATACTAAATATGCCGCCTGTGTTATGTTTCCCTTGGCGCAGAAAAATGTCTGCAATTATCGTCTGCTTGCGTGTCTTTCTGTCTGTCAGCCTGTCTCGGCTGTTGAGTAATCAGTGTCACGTGACTTGCCATTGATGGAAAAGAAGGGCGTGTTTCACATTGCCAGGTAGAGAAGAATCGAGGCATTAAGTAGAATTTTCTTCATATACCCTCTTTTCCTCTCTCTCACCCTGTTTATCTCTCTCTCTATGTATCCCAGACTGTTCCTCTCTCACTGTTTAATCCTATCTGTCCACATATATTTTCTCACTCTATATTCATGTTTCTTTTCTGTTTCCCGTTCTCTCTGTCTCAATCCGTTCTTCCTCCACTCTCTCTCTCTATTTTTTTATCAATCAATAGCTCTCTGATTTATATTATTTATCTCTCATTGTCTTTCCTGATCTTGCATATTTCTCTTCTTTTCTCTCTCTCTCTCTCGCTCTTCATCTCTGTCCCACTCTGTTCCTCTCTTACACTCGTTATCCTAATCTGTTCACAAAATTATCCTTCGCCCTCCCTGGCCCTGTGTCTACCTGTCTCTCTTTCACACGTACACACACACACGCACACACACACACATATATATATATATATATATATATATATATATATACATATATATATATATATATGTATGTATATATACATAACTATATATATTATACAAAGCTTTACAGCTTTAAACACCAAGTATATAAGAAAAAAATCCAGAAATTCATGTCATTCACCAATATCTGTGAGTATGATTGATGCTATTTTCCATATGTTTTTTCATGTTTTACTCAGAATTAGATACTTCGGTACTACGTGTGATTTTTTCATGCGGGAATCATCAGTTTTTGGGATTTAACCACATAACATATCTATTTTTATATATATTAAGAAATGGATATATAACCCAACAGAATCATTATATATATATATATATATATATATATATATATATATATATATATATATATATATATATATATATATATATATATATATATATATATATATATATATATATATATATATATATATATATATATATATGCGTGAGTAAGAATATCGCTTGAATTCAACCATGAGTTAAGATGCCATCCTCTGGGTCTGAAGCGAGGGTTTCGATCCTCCCTTGTGGTACTGGATGGGATGTTTATTCATGGTCCCACAGCAGCAAAATATGATACAAGGTCGAGCTTAACGTGGGAAGAATAGGATCCATCCGTCCAAAAATGGCTCCAGCCGACGCAGCTACGGTTGGCTTTGCAAGCAAAGCAAGCTCCACCACGAAAGCGTCCACCAGGGGACCAGCTCCTTTAAGTGCAATGGAGCAGTGCTGTTCCGGGGGAACTGATCCCCCGCAGCTGGGCCGAGTAATAATAGGAGAGCCCAAGGACGAGTCCAAAGGTCTCCAATGCGCTTAGCAGTGGCAGCCTCAGTAAAACCTCATTGGCTGACACACTGCACCGACGCACTCGGTTTTTGATACCCTCTACAACCAAATCTCCGGCCCATTCGACGGGCATGTGCCAGTAACTGCGCTTCAGGCTCTGCTGTGGAACAGATACCACACTGGTGCAGGATGGGATAATGGATAGTCTATAGCCTCACTGAATAGTTGTGATATAACGAAACAACTGTCTGTGGATGACACAATCACACACACACACACATATATATATATATATATATATATATCTTATAATATCAAAGTATACAGGGAACAAGGGAAAAACACCGTGGAAAATTTCATAAATTGCATTGACAGATGTTGGGAAATGGGTGACTGAGGTGACACTAAAATCTAAAGAAAAGTCTTTTTTTATGTTTAAAGCTTTGTATACCATATACATGTGGGGCAACTACAGGAATTGAACCTGCCACCGATGAGGTAACCGCTTCAACTTAGCATTGCTCTTAACAATAGAGCTAAACAGCCCGGCAGAAAAACAAAGGTCCAAATAACTGCTTGATCTCTAGATCCCATTTTGTTCATTCACTGTTCATGTCTGCACTGTTGGTTCTCAACACGGACAATTATATTATTAAGAAACGGATATATAATCCAACAGCATATGTATGAATGCGTTACATTTTTCGAAACTGCATTTGAAATGACCGTATGATGTATGCATACATATATATAACTGTATGTGTGCATGTACACACACACATACACACACTTATATATATATATATATATATCAGTTTGTTGCCGACTATCCATCTCGTCAGTTGGCCAAAAGATTGTTCCATGTTAATCATTACATGGCATCAAGTGTGCTTATCTTTAACTGACTTAATTAAAAAAAAATTAAACACATAACAGGCGTCTGGTAAACAAATCGCTTGAATCCGAGATGCTATCATTCCAAGTGAGTCTGGCAAATGTCACTTAATTAGGTCGGACCTTTAAAAAGAGTTCCAGATAGATAGACCTCGCCTGACTCAGCCTGGAGTTAGCGTTGGGGGATATGGTGCAAGCGGACGTCACATCTCTATGTGGCAAGAGGAGATGAAGGCCAAGGAATTTCAACCAGAGGGAGCATATGTAAGAAAAATAACTTGGCCTCGCGACAAGCCAATGTAGAAAAGAAGGATGAGACCATCACTGAGTGAAAGCAAAGGTCAGGAAGTATTAGTCCGAG
>OY735227.1:29169988-29214988 GCA_963457665.1 Thysanoteuthis rhombus
TACTTGTGTTTCTCTCTTTACTTGGCCGAGAAGAAATCATTTTTGGACAAGACGGTCATTGGCGATAAGATGAATTAATTACGTGGAAAGAAAATCGGTGCTACACCCAGGGCAACTTTTAACATCTCTAAATAAACATGATCTACAGGGGAAGAAGTTGTTTTCTGTATTTGTTAGGATTCAAATATGATTTAAACTGTTACTGCATAACGGTACGATGAGCAATTGTCTCTTTTGAATGACGTATCAAAACAGTGAATACCCTTTTCTGGAGAAGAAAATCCAGCGGTGATTTGGCTTGATAGCAATGTACATACTCACTTTGCAGATCCGACACAGAAAACAATCATAAAGTTAGGATGGGAAGTTCTTCTATATATTTTCCAGATTGGTCACATCAAAGCAATCACATTTTTTTAGCCTCACATGGTTCGTCTGCTCAGTGGTTCCAACAATTTCAAAATTTCGAAACATTTCCTGAAGAATTATGAAATCAGTTTCAGAACCGTCCTTAAATGTGGAATATGTAATTTTAATTCAAAATGTCATAGCTTTACAGAATGTCAGAGAAAATACTTTGATGATTGAATTCTGTGGATTTATATGGAAAAAAAGATTTTGCATCAACATTCATTTATTACGTAAATTACTTCTACCAACCAATTTGGAAGAGGTATATATATTTACTCGTATCTATCTGCCTGTAAATCCACACAATATCTCCATGAGTTCTTCAAAAATTTCTATGACATTTTCTTGAAGGTTGGGCCATGGGGTACAGATAGTATCAATTAAATTTAAGTATTAGTTAAATTTCAGGTGGATTAAAAATTTTTTTATCGTGGGATCAATTCTGATATGTTAAGTCAATAGTCTAAAAATTGAAAAGTGGAAACTTACTTTACCTTCGCTGCATAATCTATATATGAACTGATTATCATTCAGTTGTTCGTTAGTGCAAGGAGTTGTCAAAGGTACTTTCTGGTTGAACAACCGTAGCCGTCAAAGATGGCAAAGAGTTTTTATTTTTCTTATATTTGTTTGTGCTTGTTTTTATGTTTGTATATCCCAGCGCTCCTGGCCGCACCGTTTTGTCTACAGACTTGAAAATTTGCATCAGTAAACTTATTTTGATTTTTTTTATAACAAATTAATTTCTCGAATCTAAATGCTTATAAATCTATTTTAGACATTTTCCCCGTGGAAAACACCTGGGATGTCATAAATCGAATTTATTTTATCCACATACATTCTTCGATAGAATTTTTTGCACGACACCAACTTTCAACGCTATGGTTGTTCAGTTATTGACTGTAATAGCGAGTTTAATATATATATATATATATATATATATATATATATATATATATATATATATATATATTCACTTGATGTGTGCAAAAAAAACAGCAGAAAAACAATTTTCAATCGTGTATAGTCTAGTTTGAAAAAGGTACTTGGGACTTTTATACACAAATAGTAACTAGTAATGTGCAGATGTCTTCTGTCATGCTAAGGGCGCAATAGTCGTTAAGGTAGAATTTTATTAACGCAACTGATCTAATAAAAAGAATATCATTCGTGTTCTCATGACGTAACTGAGTTTGAATAATAATATAAAAACAAAAATGAAAAAGCAAAAAATCGGTTTGTGGCCAACAGATCGCTATTCTCCAAGCTGCAATGCAAATCTCTAATACTCTGATATATCAAATGCAACGTGTTTCATATATGTCGTCATTTCTGACGGTATGGGTAAACTGATCCACATATATTCATGTAGCGTACCTTGGTAGGTATAGAATTCTATGTCAAGTTAATCTTGACAAATTGTATCTTTTTTCTAATTTTACCTTTAGATTAGTCTATTATTCAGCAACCCAATTGTCAAATGAATGTTTATTTTTAATGTTTATCTAATAATTCGGTCATCTCCGGCGTCCGTGCTTATTTTTGTAATTCGTATTTGGTAGCGGTTTGTCATGTGTAGATGAGGGCCTTTAAAAAACAAAACGAAACGAAACAAAACAAAACAAAACAAAAAACAAAACACAACTTCCCTTACGATACTCGTGTACGTTATTTCTCTCTTAAGATCATCTGACTCGACAGCTTTTCATACCCTATTCAAATCAAAACCAGCGTTTTTTTTTTCATAAATATTCTATAAGTGAAAATGCGATTGCAAAATTACCTAATCATAGCCGTCATGTTTTGACGACGAAGGGTAAATTAGTATTTTAATCTTAGCGTCGCATGCGTCAACTAATCGGTTTTCTCTGATAACACGTGCGAGCGCTTGCACACTGACAGACTTCATATCATATACTTGTTTGTTCTTTGTTTTTTTTTTCTCACCTTTTCTTATATCAGCGTAGGCGGCCCGGATCTTATAACACCCTAAACTTGCCTCACTCTGATATTGAATATACGATCCCCAACCTCTTCAAAGGGAATTTCGGATCTTAGCTCCCCTTTTTTTTTCAAGGTGAAAACCCGTTGTCAAGGTCATGGAGTATTTGCATGTCTAACCAGTTACCTTTTTTCCTGAATGAAAAGATTGATTGAGCAAATCCTTTGGGGTAGTACGCTTGCAGAAGCGTAGCTGAGGGCGAGGGAATTAGGGCTACGCCTCTACCCTTTGGGTAATACGCTCACTTTAATTCCTGGCGCTGAATGACTTGACGTTTCACTGATAGACCAGTTGAAAGGAGAACAGCTAGTACTGTGAATGCTCGTTGTAACGACACTCGTTCTGATGGCACTATTTGATGACACACGCATTCTAACGACAGTTAAATAATTATAATTTTTCTCGACTATTGTCAGGTATTAGTTCTCAGCAACAACAAAATAATGCCACCTTTTTCGTCAGCAATTTTTGGTTTCTCATTTATACATCCCGCTTAAAAGCAACCCACTAAAATAGCAATCAGTCTTGGTTCGACGGCTTGGAGTTGTAGAGGTAGCACACACCATCTACCGCTCTGTCCTACATCCTGGGCATCTGTAACTCCAATCAACCCAATCACTAAAGTCTCAGCCTAGCATAACATCATCAACATTTATTGAGATTCCCTTACAAATAGTCAGTACTTCTTCGCTTCGAGTTTTCAGTGGAGCTCTACTTTTGCGAAGTAAACCAATATATATATATATATATATATATATATATATATATATATATATATATATATATATATATATATATATATTATAGTGTCATCCACATCTCTTCAGTGTGGCTATAGACTTTCCAGTATCCTATCCAGTACCGCGAGGCAGAATTGAAACCTTCACTTCAGACCCGTAGGCCGATATCCTACCTCTGGACAAAGGCGATATATTTAAATTGCACAGGAATCCCTCATCCACCATAGTGCTCAATTCCTATATAAGAGCACTTCATATGTACGTATATATATATGTATATATATATATATATATGTGTATATACACACACACACACACACACACACATACATATATATATATATATATATATATATATATATATATATATATAATCAATTAACTATTCAGTTTTTTTTATTATGGGTTGCTCTCAACTGGAGTGTTTTTCTGTTAATTGTTTGTTACTTTAAAAGAGTCATTACGCCATATTTTTTTGTGGTTTGTACCTCCTTTTGCTTATATCCTCGAGGTTTTAAATATGTATTGTGGAGCTTGTTTATATATATTCAATTTTTCCCTATTGTGTCGTCGTTTTTATTCATTCTAAAAATGTTTATGTTCGACTGGTGTTTTCACTATTTTTTACTTGTTTATTCAGTTATTAAAATTGTTCAGATGTTTCATATTTTTTTAATAGATAATTATTCTCATGTCCACATAATTTGATGATCTTATCGTTTATTACTTTTTTTTCTACGTAGAGTGTTTATATTTTTAGATGTTTTTTTTCTGTTCAGTTAAGTCTACTTAATCGTTTTCCATGTGATTCTCTGTGATGTTTTTCCGTATATGATACAATAGTGTTGTGTTGTTCTCGTATATTACATTTTTGAATGACATCGTGTGGTTTTCGAAGCAGGTTTTCCTATTGTTTCTTTTTTTAGCGCCAATTCATATCTTTTTCTTCCTTGGGAATCTCTTTGATTTTTACTGTTCCGTTGTAGACCATGGTTGCTTTTTTGGCAATTTTTTTGTAGCAGGCAAATATTTTGGTTTTCTACAATAGTATGATTTATCTTTGGTCACGTGTTTGTTGTTCATCATTTTATCATTTGTTCTATGATATTGATGCATCTATAACTAATTTTCATTGTGCTTCTATTGAATGTTACATGTACTTTATTTGCTAGAGAAAAATATTTGATAATTTTAGGAACATTCATTTTTACATTTCGATGGTGGATTGAACCGCGCAATGTTTTTTTTTCATTTGTCCTTTCAACCATTTGGGTTCATTCTAATTTTCATTTGGAATTTTCTGTATTTTCAACGCTGTTTCGTATTATTTTCGACTTTGTTGGATATTATTTTGTCTGATGAATTCTCCGTCAATATTCTACAAATGGATTTGTTTTATGATTGCTGATTTGTGATATAGTATGCAGTTATTGTCATTTCTGAATGGTTTACATTTTTTTCTGTACATTCTACGTCAAGTCTAAAAAGTCTATCCTCTTGAGTTGCGTTTTTTTAATCATATTTGTTTGATTGTTTCGACAATTTTTCTTCATTTTATCTACTTTTCAGTTTCTTTATACTATTAGACCACCACCTCCATATAAATTTATGTCTTTCTTATGTATGATTCCTGCTAGCGTTCTCAATACAAACTTACTAATTCAGTAAGTCTCTGTTCAATCAAAGGAACCAACATTGAAATAATTGTTTCCTTTTCCCATGGTATTTCATATATATATATATATATATATATATACCCGGGGCTCAGTGAACAAGGAAAAATAATTAGTGGTGGAAACTAATTTTGGGGTTAAAAAAATGTGATATATCTCAAATGTATGAAAAGAGAACGTGAAAAAAACAAAACAAAACAAAACAAAAAACAGCAAATATCTATAAATAAGAATCTTATTTTAACTATCATAATTATTACCACAATTTTATATCATCTATTCATTTTATTCATGTATATATTCAATTTCTATTTAATTTATTCTTTTTAAAATTTTCATCGTATCTCCAAGTCCGATACCCCTTTCTCACTTTCTTCTTGCCTTTCTTTCTTCCTCTCTTTACTTTCTGTTTCTCAGCCTTCCTGCCAGCCTATCCTTCCCTTTTCCTCCTTTTACCCACGGCAGACATAATCACCAGACTGATTGACAACGAGAAAGGAAAATAAGGAAGCTCATACCGACATAAATCTAATTGTCAAGAAAAAAGTAGAAACAGAGAACTAACAAATAAAATTAAAACTGCGTGGAGAATAGATTGAGCAAAGAAATGAAAATAAATAAGAAGAATCCCAAATTCTGTGTGCTTTGTTCAATAGTGAAAATCTCCACGTTTGATAATATACCATCGCATTGAAACAATAGACCGAGTTGTAGCACACAACTCATATGATAAAATTATCTATTATTATAAGCAGTAATGATCCTTTTCTAATACATAGAGCACTATGTATTTAGTACAAATACGCAAAAACACGCGTCAGTCACAGAACGGGTTCGGATCGATTCCGAAAGTCAGAGCCGGGGAGATTTTCTTGCTAAGCATCAGTCTATGGTAGGCGACAACGAATAGATGTAAATACATTTTTGGTGGTGGTTGAGAGCCCTGTTTTTTGTTTTGAAAAGTCGAAAATGGGTGGGGTCTTGTCTTTTCTAATCGGTTCTTAACTTCCAACAGTGTGAGGTACAGCGCCTCTTGCAACGAATCAATGGGCACTTGAAAGCCAACGAAGGGATCCACTGCACACAAATCATCATCATCATCATCATCAGTCTGTTAACGTTCAATGTTGAACATACACTCTCCCCAAGATGCTCCAGACATCCGGATCGTAGGCGCTGCAGAACCAATAATCCCAGTTCCTTTTTAGATTGTCACGCCATTCGTTTTTTTTTTGTTGCTGGCCACTGTTTCGCACATGATCTCTGGGGATCTATTTTGTGAGTCGTGACGTCCTGCGGAGGTGTGAGGTGCTTACAACATGACCAGCCCATTTGTTTTCTAATGTAGTCATAATATCGGTGACACTTGTTTTTTTCTCTGATATACTGTGCCGTTTTATGATCTCTACTCATGATTCATGATTCTCTGCCGTGCACGTTGCGCTGTTCTTAGCACGACCTGCGCCAAATACCACCGCCATTTTTTATTCAAACTGTTTTAAACCTAAGAACTATTCTTAAAAACACGAATTACAAAAGAGATTATAAAGATATGCTAATCACAGATACATTTTAACTTTATAATAGATGTTGAGAGTGATTTCTTTTGACCCGGATGCAGGTTCCCACCCGTTTCTTTACTTGAAAGCCCCATCACACTGGCAAACAATATAGCTGACACAGCACAAAGGAATGAAGGCAAGAATGAGGCCAACGCATGATGCAATCATTTCAAAACATAAATGTTGTTGTATCTGAATACAGTGTTACCACAGGACTAATATCGTAGAAATGAAATTTACGTGCGCATTAGGGTTGCAGGTTCCATGAAACATCCCGGCGTTCTATTCGCTAGCGTTATCCTCTCTCACGCTCTCCTTTTTTTTCCCAAGGGAAATAACTCTGACCTGGGCCGTAGCCTGCACAGGCTGTTTTGCTATCGGGCTTCTCCTCTTATGTGGTAGCAGACTTCTGCAGTCGACGCACATATGCTCAGGGGCGAGAGACTCCTATAGCTAGCTTTGGTATCAGCCAGGAGAATGAAACTCTTGCCAAACTCACGACCCTAGGGCTTCAGTGGATCATGCGAAGCAAACCTTTGGTTGAAAGGATGGGATCAACCCCGTGCATGCCACACTTCATCTTGAAATTTCAACGCACGTACATAGCACGCCCGTCCAAGGATTTCATAAAAGCAGAAAACCTTCTCAAAATATTCGAATGTGCATTTGATAATGCGTTTGAAACATTTCACGCTTGGATGATTCACCTTTTATGGATAATTACGTATAGATATTTGTTAATGTAATCTCGGTTTGACAACGGCTATAACTGTCCTTTTACTGGTTGGGAGTGCCAAACTTTTATGTGTTGGTATAGGGACAAATCATGATTTTTTTGTTGTTGCTTTCGTGTAATGAACAATGAAGTTAAGTATATAGATGGTGTCTCCGAAGTATTTTTCGTCTGTCATTACACAATAAATACTACGTTCTGTCATGAAGCGAGGTATTACATTACCATAATTTCACAGCGACACGTTACACCATTGTGTGGTGCTGCCAACTTAAATGTTTTTTTTTAAATTTTACTCTCAACACTGGACACGTAAATTAAATGAATAAAACCATCTAAATTGTCAATATACGCAACATACATATACGTGTGTGTGTGTATGTGTGTGCGTGCACATAAATTTCACTCTTTTCGATATATATGTCTAATACATTTTTGCGTGTAATATATATTCAGATTAGCACAACATACATTTCCAGTCGTTTCATAGAGTTCTCAGAAAAATAGTTTGAATTTTCCACGGTTTTCACTTTAAAATAAACGCTTCTCCCCTCTCTCTCTCTTATATATATATATATATATATATATATATATATATTATTATTATTATCATATATATAATTGCGTCATCCACAGACAGCTGTTTCGATGTATTACATCTCTTCAGTGTGGCTATAGACTTTCCATTACCTCATCCAGTACCGCGAGGCAGAATTGAAACCTTCACTTCAGACCTGCAGGCCTACCTCTGGACTACAGAACTCGACAGTCAGTAAGGCTGAATTTAAGCGATATATTTATTTACACAGAAATCCCTCAGAGTGCTATATATATATATATATATATATATATATATATATATTATAATTAACACTCCTTTATTCAGGATTGAGCACTCTTTAAGTAAAGTAACTCGTTCATTATGAGCTATAAGCAATGCTCTTCCAACTCTGAAATGGGGATGGGGTATTGTGCGTAAGTAAATATATCGCCCAAACTCAGCTGTACTGACCGTCCAGTTCTGCATAGGGCCGAGATAAAATGCCAGCTTCTGGGTCTGAAGTGAAAGTTTCGATCGTAGTACTGTATGGGATCATGGATAGTCTATAGCCACACTGAAGAGTTGCAATACAACGAAACAGCTGTCTATGGATGGCCCAATTATATATATATGTATATACGGGTAAGCAGTTATCAGCATCATGGATTTGGATTCTGGTTGAGTCACCAAAACGTTAGATGAAAACCAACCACAAGAACAAGATGGCTTTAAAAAAACTTACTCAAACCTCGACCATCTCCAGTCAGTTAAGAGAGAAAAGAGCAGAACATAGAATGCTACTTGCTGTAGCATTTGTTGGTTTAAAAAAGCCTTTGATTCTGAGTACTGCAACATATCTACCTACATTGCAGTTCCTTTATGCTTCTGCTCTGGACCCTTTCAACTAGAAAAAAGAATGAGACAAGGTGATACCAGCTCATCGAAACTCTTCACAGCCTGCCTTGAGATGAAACCTAGACTGGGAACACAAGGGGATTAAAACATACCTAAGTAACCTCAGATTTGCTGACGACATTGTCCTCTTTGCTAAGAACCCTCACGATCTCCAAATAATGCTAGACGAACTAAATGGTGCAATCAAGACAGTTGGTCTCCACACGAAGTTCAGAAAAACGAATTCCATGTACAACAAACATGTTGAAGACACTGACATAACGGTCAAAATCGAAAACGCAGAGCTGAAGAAAGTGAACTACTACGTCTACCTGGGACAACTCATCCCAGGAATGGGAGAAATAAAGCGAAGAATCACATTAGGTTCGCAAGACTTTCAAGAGCAAGAAAATCCCACATCCTTAAAGAAGGGTTTACGACCAATGCATTTTCTGGAGCTGAAACATGGAACCTTACCAAAAAGATTAACCCTCAATCTGAGGACCATACAACGAGCACATGAAAGAATCATGCTCAGCATCACGTTGAGAAATAGATGGCTCAGTATATTAAAGAAAAGACAGGAGTCTGAGAAGTCATAGAAACAATTAGAAAACTGTAATGGCGATGGACTGGACATGGTGCAACTGGACATGGACTCACAACATGGATCCCCAGATATCATATGCGAATATGTGGCTGACAGAAAGTAGGATGGAGTGATGAGCTAGAAAAATTTAGAAGGTACTGGCTCAACGACGCCCATGGTAGAGAGGTCTAGGTTATATAGAATATATCGGACGCTAAAAGGCTGCTAATGGTGATGATGACTTACTTTAGCCGCCATAGGACGTGCAGAGTAGCAGAGAGACCCCATCCACCCTCAAAAAGTGTTAAGGGGTCATTAAATTACCATCGAAGTACGATATCACTCCTGGATAAAAATTCTTTTTAGATTTTATTAGCTTTTAACTTAGTCCGATTATAAACTCTCAGGACGATTCAAGCAATTGATGTGTTCAACATTAAGTAAATATTATACTCACGGAAGCAACATCACTATTACCTGTCAGAATCTTTCTGTCCATGGCGGCCATGTTTGATTTTAAGCAGATGGATAGAAGCGTTTTAAAACAGGATTAGCATTTAGTACATTAGAGGAAATACAGCAACAACAAAAAAACAATAACAATAACCATAACAACACTGCGATCACCACCAACAACTAAAACAACTGAGATACGTACCTCAATACGTACCATTATCATAACCAAGTAGGTACATCAGTAAAAGGGAGTATTTTGTAACCGTCCGCGGATTGTGTTTCCTTTCGGGGGATTTTGTTAATTTTCATTTTTATTAAAACTCAGTTGTCCGTACGGATAATTTTTATTACGAGAAGAGACAATTAAATTCCTCATGACTAATATCTTTTTCAGGGTTACACTTGAAGGAATTCATATCCTTCCGTTTGACGGTTGTTTAGCTGAGTCTGTTCAACAGAATGTTCACTCTGGCATCCATTCATATATATATATATATATATATATATATATATATATATATATACTCTCTTGGCCCCTTTTCTCCCTGCACTTGAAATTAATAATAATAATAATAATAATAATAATAATAATAATAATAATAATAATAATGATGCTGTACCTGCAGACCATAGAGTAAAGAAAAAGGAGAATGAAAAACTGGAAAAATACCGGGATCTAGCGAGAGAACTGAAAAAGATGTGGAACATGAAAGCCAGGGTAGTGCCAATCATAGTTGGCGCACTAGGAACTGTCCCAAAGACACTGAAGGCAAGACTGGAGGAGATCGGGATAGAGGGAAGGATTGAGACTGTACAGACCACAGCACTGCTAGAAACTGCACGGATACTGAGGAAGGTGCTGGAGATATAAATACTGCAACGAATTTTAGCCCTGACATAATAGGTGAAAAAGTGAAAAAGGGAGGAGACGTTACCTGAAGACCTGAGGAAACTTATTGTCACTCAGCCTTTAGCGATAACCACTGGGCAACCGGTGTGAAACTGTAAATCACAGAATTACTGCGACCTATGAGTACTAGGGGAGGAGGGCTGGTGACTTGAGGAGACTTGCTGTCACTCAAACTCCGGCGGTTACCACCAGGCAACTGGTGTGAGATTCCAAATAATAATAATAATAATAATAATAATAATAATAATAATAGTAGTAGTAGTAGTAGTAATAATGATAATAAAAAGGTACAGAAAATAACTCTTAGCTCCATTGCACACATTATAAGAAAATTCCTGTCAGTGCGAATGTATGTACTACACCCAGCATACATCACTTTATTTATACTTAGAGGTATGTTTGTGAAAGTGTTGTTTTATCAGTACGCGTAAAAGCCCTGTACCATCACCATTTTTTTCTTCCCACACTAAAGCCCGGCACAGTCATAACTTACAAGGTTGCCAGGCTCATGTTTCTGGTTGAGACCCGGCTGGTGACTTGCTTAAACAGAAATCATAGTCAACAACATAATAAGGATGATAATGATTTTAAAAATTTAAAAAAAAATGGATGAAGTACTGTAACATTCGGTTGACTGTTTTTATGGAATCAAATAATTGGTCGATTTGAGGTAAAGAGTTAGCCTTTGGTGGGGATCTAACTCGCACCCAGACGGAGTCCTGTTCATGTCTGGCCATCTTCAACCAATCAGTTGTGAAGACTCAATGGCCATGGTAGAAGCTGATGCACAGTTTTAAACTTAACTCCGAATTACCAGCTCTCGGTGCTAGCGATGACTAAACATGAATGGCAGAAATCAGGGGGATGTTAGGGCAATAAAAACGGTACTTCGATCTGCGAGGAGGGCCTGAGACCCGTGGGGTCTTGCTGTCACGCAGTTTCCAGCGATGACCACCAGACATCTGGTGCAAACATGAATATGCATGAAGGCTAATCAGTCTTTTAACGTCCGTCGTTGGACATAGACCTTCCTCAGGATTCGCCACATTTTTCTATCATGGGCGTTGCAGAGCCAGTACTTTCTCAATTTGTCTAGCTCGTCTCTCCATTTAATATTCTGCCGGAGTCGGTCCCGCAAGTGATCACAGTTTCGTTGTATTAAAACTCTTCAGTGTGGCTATAGACAATCCGTTATCCCACCCAGTACCACGAGGCAGGATTGAAACCTTCGTTTCAGACCGGAGGCCGGTATCCTACCGCTGAGCCACGGAACTAGACGGTCAGTAAGGCTGGATTTAAGCGATATTTTCTATTTTTTTTGCTTAGATCCCCCATCCACCAGAGTGCTCTATTTTTAAGGCAGAGCTTTGCAATATATATATATATATATATATATATATATATATATATATATATATATATATATATATATATATATATATATATATATATATATATATATATATATATATATATATATATATATATATATATATATATATATATATATATATATATATATATATATATATATATATATATATATATATATATATATATGAAAAAATAAAGAAAAACTGATCCGAAGGAAATGGCTACGAGACACGAGATTAAGTAGTACTCCTGTGTGTCTGTCTGTACATGTGCCTTGCTAGATTCTAAAGTTAGGAGCCTGATCAAATACGAAATAATTTAAGATTCATTCTGCAATTTTAATTTGGTATCTAAAATAGAAATGCACGGAAGATACTGTTTTAAAGGAAGTCCATAATTATCCTTTTGTATTCAAAATCAAAACACAATAAAATTTTTTTTACAGAAAGCCCATAAATCTATAATGCACTCGAAATCATAACATGATAAAATGTCTATGTTATTTGATCATCTTAGATTTTAAACGCGAAATGAAAAGAAAAAACAAAACAAAAAACGAAGCAACGTGGAAAATTAATTAGACAAGCGCAACTCCATTTTTGTTTTGGCTTCATTCTCTCCAAGTTATCCATAACTCTTTTATCATCTACTTTAGTTGTCAACTGTCTCTTAACGGAGAGGAAAGCTAACCAAGACAATATAACCTTGCGCATTGTAAAACAAAGGTACTACCTTACGTGCTTGAGCCTACCAAGGAACTGTTTTGGATCCGTCGTAGTTATTATAAAGGTAAGAAAATCTCAGTAGAATTTGGAAAAATAGAACACGTTTAATTGTGTCGTTCACATGACTATTTCAGGCCAAACAAACGCAGACGTGGAACCACGGCTGATTTGGACTTTGCCAAATCTTCTGCTCTGGGTAATCGAGTCCAAAGGGCTCAGGATCCGTCCTGAGACCCTAAGACTAGCGCTCTTATGTCCTTTGCCGTAATAGCTGCAAAGACTAAAAAGAATTTTTAAGTCACCCTACTCACACGTTCTCATTTACGTTAAACCACACCCTGTTTTCGAGGGGACTCGGACAAATTGGAGACGTTTTTAGCGGTTATGAACTTTGATGATGGTAAGTTTATCGACATTTAAATTTTCCATGCCGCTAGTGCTCATTTTAACTTTATACACGTCTTTGAATGAGAGGAAGAATTTCCGTTTAAACTGCAGATGACGTCTGTGTATGTATTTTTTTCCAAATTCTTCCAATACCATGCGATAAAGTAGAAAAATACCAATGATGAAAATCGACTTCAATTGCACAAGGGAACTAAAGACTGTAATTGTTTAAAAAGCGTCAGTCTTGAAGAATGTTCTCAGAGCAAGCGACCGATCCCCTTCTAACTACGTCATTATATATATATATATATATATATATATATATATATATATATATATATATATATATATATATATATAAGCTGAGGTTGGTATTTACATCCTTCGGTTTGAGTCAGTATAAAATGGGTGATAGATCATGAGATATTGGAACGACGAAATGATTTCAAACATTGACTGCCAACCGCAAGTGTCGTTTTATGCTAACTCCTAAACGAATGGGAAGGGCCTGAATTAACATTCCGCTGCAGTCTGTTCCATCACAAATCATCTTGATACCAGCCGAGTTCTGTCATCGGGTACTGAGCAAAGTGGAAGGCATGCTGTGAAAGAATCTCAGAAGAATGAAAATGCAGACGTTTGCGTGAAACACAATAAACGAAAGCTGGTTAAATTTTGGGGTCATCCCTGAGATGAGGAGGACTGTAAGTAAGAGGTAATCTCAAGTTGGTTACAGCTTCAGCCGACCCTGCTTTGGCATCAACACTCACCGGGCACGTTCGATATGTAAAATAAACTCGGTCACAACAAGCACCCGGAGTGGCGTCACTCCGACCTAAGTGGGCGTCTGAAAGTAGTTTATTTATTTAGACAGAGTGATCTCATTCTTGTGTCTAAACTGTTTAGTACAGTGGTAAACATTAAAATCACAAACTGCACACGTATTTTTTTCTAAAAGTTTTACTGGTAACAGCCATTACTTGAAACTCTATTCCATTTCATTCGAACCAGAATCTTGAATGTTTTAATGGTTGCTTCAGGTTAGAAAGCCAATCCTATTTCTATTTCGTGTGAATATCATTACTGCAACTTTTGTATCGTTTATAAAATGAAAAAAAATATATTAAAATTTTGTACATTTGTAAACATCTACAGTTGCTACCAACAATGCTCATGTCTCCATTGACAAATCAAGAAATGGGGACAAAATCATCGTCTTATGTGACATGCGAAATAAGAACAACTGAACCGAGACTTATAACAATGACTGAGACATTTAAAAACCCTTAAAAAACATTGAGATTCAACTTGTGAGTTTTTGTGAATGTTTAATCAGCCTCATAATGTCCGTTGTTGGACATACACGTTCCTCAAGATTGATGAGTTCTTCACGCCATCTTATTTTTTACCAGCTGCTATTACGAATATGATCTGTTGGGATCCACGTTACGAGTCGTAATGTCAAGCAGTTGTCTGTCATTTTTGCAACATGACTAGCCCATTACCATTTTCATTCAGTAATTCTCTTTTTCCCCCAAAAATCAAATGCTATTTGATTCTCATCAATCTAGCTTTGTATTTCATAAATTCTTCTTTCTGGTCATCAATTTACTTTTTACTTTTTGGGTGCGGGTATTTAGTCTAGTTGTTTCCAATAAATCAAATAGTTAATTTTTATTTATTATGCGCTGTTTTTAACATTTATTGGAAGAAGATGTGAATCATTGAAATCGGAAAGGTCGCTTAATTCTAAAACTATAAACAAAAAGTGAATAAATCAAACCTTTTAGTGATAAGATTTATCAGAAATAATTTGCGTATATAGTGAGATTTAAATAAATTTCATACGGAAATTCTGCTCGTAACATTTGCAAAATGTGCCCATGAAGAAATTTGATAGATCATTTTTAGAATTGAAAGTTATCATTAAGATATGCGTAAGTTTTTTCGTTCATGTAATTGTGAAGAAGTCGCGATTGAAGCTATTAGAAGCGAAAGAAAAATTAAGTAACACAGCTCTTACACTTTTATAGCGAGGAGGAGAGTAAGAATCAGAGATCTTAGAGAGGGGACTACAAGAGATTCTCTGATGCTTTGAGAGAGAGAGAGAGAGAGAGAGAGAGAATCTCTAGACTATCAGTCTCTCTCTTAGCCTCTCGCCCTCTCGAGACGTGATCTAAGCATCTTCCCTCTCTTTGATTCTGGCTGGAAAAGCCATCATTCTGTCGAACTTTTTGTACCCAAAGCACAAAAATTATATCTGTTTCTACTGCAAATCGATCAACATCCTCTAAAACAACTTTGAGGTGAGAGTCAAAATCTGACTTGATAAGAACCATGCTCAAAAACTCTTCATGAGGGTATTTTGAGTAGTTTTTGCTGTAGGCTGTCACAGACGGACAGGTGAGCAGGCATTTGGTGAATTATGATAAGATCAGTCCGGCATAATTCCTAAAACATTTATACTATAAGTTCAATAAAAGATGTACAGTTCAAATAATTGGATTTTTATTTTCAATATTTCTATTTCCAATGCAATTGTCAACTGCCGTAAACTGTGGAAGCAACTGCGTTCACAACGAGCTGGAAACTAGTTTCGATATTAATGATAGACGAGAATCAAGAAAATGGATTCGTGGTCGGAACGTAACTGCAATACGACTGGAGGCTGGAGAAATGAAGTGAAAAAGAGAACGAAAATGGGGCCAACAAAATAGCGTCAGTATAAGGAAGAATATTCTAAAATGTGATTCATCTCAACACGTTGCAAACAACCCGAGGTATTATGCCTTTTTGCGGTGAGAAATTAGCCAAGCAATGTATGAAGCCTGCATACCTTCAACGACATCACAGAGGACAGAATATCAACGTCATGTTTGTAATCTACCATGATTCTTTGAGAAAGAATCTTCAGACCATCCCCAAAGGAACGTTGCAGAAATTCTCTGCAACACCATCCTAAACATTTGAGGCTCATACAGTGCCTTTGCTTGAAGCTAAAGCCATTCACCATAGCTGAAAACCTACTACTTCTAGTAAATAAGAAAAAATAAAAACCTTAACTTTGTCGGATTTACCGTAGAATAATTATGATGGGAACTAACATTGTTGATCAAATTGTAGGAATCCTTTTCCCTCCAGTTTGATGAATTCATATATATTAGTGGGAATGCACATCTTATAGTTTTTATGACATACGCAGAAACTGACAAGATCTGTGAACGTATTGACTGTAATATGAAAAAAAACCAAAAAAAACAAACTGGTTGGAGTCAATTTTGAGAAAACGAGTCTATGAGTCTAACCGATCCATGACCGAAAATCAACTTTTGACCTCTCAATATAACAAGAATTTTTAGGCGGAAGACAACCAGATTGGACACTTTTTAATGTTGTGAATGTGTGTTTCTGTGAAAACGGCCTTAACTGGAAATCCAGCACCAGTGTCTGTACAGATGCAACTACGTCGATGACAGGTCGCCTATAAGGGTTGATAGCACGAATTTGAAATGAAAATTCTGTGCAGTGGACTCACTTTGTCATACACAGGGGAGCAATTGCATAAAAGAAATATTCCTGTGTTGCATGACATTGTAGCTGAACACACATGGCTATGGGCAACCGCTGACATTTTTCCAGGGATGAGGTAGATTGCGAAAGAATATATTCGGAATATGTCTTATCGGCAACCCATGAAGAATAATACCATAATTTTATATGGGTATATCAACTTAGGGTTACATAAAAGGATATCCTTCTTTAATCTCATCTGATTTCCCATAACAGTTATCAGTCCTGGTCTTTATGGAAAGGCAACGTCGTAGGATATGCCAAAAATCTTCTGCAGTTAAGATAATCTCTCTTTCTGACTTCCTTGTCACAGTGACAAGCAATATGACCAAACTGGATGCACATGTAGCAGCGTTTCATCAAAGCATAACACTAACACGCTATGTGACCAGCCTTTCCGTTCCAGTAGCCTTAAGAGAGAAGTTCTGATCCGCAAAGGAGATAAAAATGCTCCGTTTTTGACCCCTCACCTGCGAACGACCATGCACACAACTGCTACTATACACAGAATTATATCGGCTGGGGTATGCTCAACAGGCTTTGGGAGTTACGAACTGAAGGGTGCACCATTCTGTCAGAGCATGGATCTCCCTATGTCACGTTGTTTGAGGACACAGACTGGCCAGGAAAAGATTTGCTATTATGTACAGTATCACCTATCATGTGTTTCAGATTTTGGATGTTTTCAGATTTCGTAATACGTGCATGTACATAATGAGATATCTTGGGGATGGGCCCAAATCAAAATTTAAAAAACAATCCATACTTCTCATTACCTTGTACACATAGACTGAAGGTAATACATACAATATTTTTAATAATTTTGTGCATGAACCAAATTTTTCATGCACTGAACCATAAAGAAGCTAAAGTGTCACAACCTCAGTCGCATATGCAGACGATAATAAAACTGGTCATGTTACTCAAACATGACGATTCAAGTGGAGATGAACTTCAGATTTTACATGAAAATACTCACAAATAAAACCTGGTCTCTGCTTAAAAGTTTCGGATTTTTGAGCAATTCGGATTCGAAATTTCGAATAAAGGATATTCAATCTGCATATTCAGCAAACCGAACAGGTCGATTGTGACAAGAATTAACACGCAGCTTTAAGTCATCCATTGAACATTAGATGGTTGAATTTTCTCTTCAGGCTTGTAGATTGGTTTCATTCACAGTTATTCTGGATTAGATTCAATAGTACATAAAAGATAAAGAATCCCCCCATCCTGAAAAGACCCTCTTGATATTTGCCTCCGCTAAGGATTGTCTTACGGTGATCAAGTTTGCTTTTGCGTTTTCCAAGTAATTTACATCGAATCTCATCATTGTTTCGTTAATCCTAAACAACTTGAGGCATGCGAGGGATTACGGTATTTGTCTTCTTGTGGTCAATCCATACCGATGCAAGTTTTTTCCCGTCTTGATTTGACTTCTTTCAAAATCATGTGGTCGATATAGGATGGGTCATTTGGTCCTTTGGTTCCTTTTCTGCATTATTTCAGTTCTTCTAGTAGAAATGGTTTGCTGTCCATAGAGTGGTTATTTTCTTCGCTATTATCCGTTTCCTAGGGTAGGCAAGTGATCGGTCTGTAGTTGCTCGCATTATCATCATCATCATCATCATCATCATCATCATCATCATCTTCCTCCTCCTCCTCCACCACCACCACCACCACCAAGCGAGCTATCAGAGTGAGTAAAACGAGCAGAGCCTAAATATTTCTATAAGAAAATGATGTCCGTTGCAAGTCCATACACAGTTGAACCGTGGAACTGAAATTTATGATAATACTCTTGCAAATATAAAACAAACTAATAGACTTAATGGGATAAAAAGCCCAAAGTCCTCCCGCTTTGTTGAAAAGGAAAATGTAATCAAAATCATTAATATATAAACAATCAAACGACCCTTGCAATTCCAATAAATAGATGCGTTATCTTAGAAATTATATTATTTTGAAATAGAAATTCGAGCAGAGCATGGAATCAACATCCACGACAGAATTTTAGTTTTGTCGCATTTTTTGAAGAACTAAATTTCCACCTGCGTTGAAATCTATCGTAATAGTCTACATTATTAATGAGAAGAAACATCGTAGAAATCAGGAATTTCTTCATGAGCTGGTGAAGCATGAAAATTTGCCTTAGGAAAAGTTAGCTCATATAAATGACTACTACGATGAGTCTCAGTGATCAGTTGGAATTTCAATCGATTCTGCACAATTTCATCATTCGCAAGAACTTTAGAAATCGATCTGATATCTTTCGGTTTATGTCCTTAAAACGTTTAATCATTATCAAAATCGACTACAGATGCACAAAGGGGAAACTATAAAAAGCAACGGACAAAAGAAGTTATCCTGGTACAATGTAAAGAAGTTAGTCCAAAATATAAAATGTAACATTTTACACTTTCGTTAAACACATGGGAAGAAATGAGAGAATATATAAAAGAAAAACAAATTTACGATTATATGCTGTTACCATGATAAATATTAAGGTATCAATAAATAAATATCAAAAAATGATTAATAATTTGGAAATGATATTAAATGAAAAAGGTGACAAAATAAATAGATCATATCAAATATTACACATTGAATTAAATAAACTAGACTAAATATCAATCAATGGACATTACTTTTCTTGCTTTTTTTTGGCAGTTCATTAAAAATCTCAAATGGCAGTGGGCTGGCCATGTTGCAAGAATGGCAGACAATCGATGGACATCACGACTCACAACATGGATCCCCTGAGACCGCATGCGCAACCGAGGTCGGCAAAATGTTAGATGGAGAGACGAACTAGACAAGTTCATGGAGGTACTGGCTCCGTGACGCCCATGATAGGGAAGTGTGGCAAATCCTGGGGAAGGTCTATGTCCAACGACGGACCCTAAAAGACTGATGATGATGACTATATTTATAGTGATGCCAGACATGAACAAAGGGACCAATGTACCATAAACTTACATAGCGAATTGAACCCCCACCTAAAAGAAACTATCTGGAGAGTGGCAGATTCTGAAAGAAGACAAAAAAGTTTTTTCTAGACATAATATTTTGTAAAAGTTTGAATTTTTCAGACCTTTAGCTCCATTGGTCAGGCCTGTACGCGCTATACGTACATAACCAACTTGACCACGATCTGAAAAACGTATGTAGACAGTTATTGTCAACTGTTTCTAAAAAGCTGACAAAAAATTGTAAAACGTCGCCCTCCCTTAACAAAAAGCAACAACAGACTTGTGGAGCTGTTTTTTCAATTCGCTGGAAACTTCACCTAGGGTCGTCCCATTTATAGACACAGAAACTCTCAGTGTTTTGTTGGGTGGGGTTTGTATAATTTACATTATTTTTCATACGAGCTCGGAGGAGAAACATATTTCTTTTCTCTCTGAACTGATCACAATTCTCCCTTTCACTCTCTAATCCTCTCTCAAAAAATGATACAAAGTACTCGTTCACTTTTGGAAATATTTCAACAACAGTCACAAAAATGTGTCCAATTTAGCATGAATATAAATTGACGCTCCCAAAGGAACATAGTTTGGGTGGATATCTAAAAAAATAACTTGCTAAAACCTGATCCAGGGTCCCAGTAATACACATAGAAAATTTCATTGGTTTATGTTGCATGGTTTTTGCGATAGTTGCATAAATACAAATGGATGAGCAGACATAGGGTGTATCATCAAGTAAGAGATACTTGGTTTTAATTTTTGATCATTTGCAATCAACTCTGTTCACTTTGGTGCATCCGTAGTCGATTTTGACAATGGTCAAAAGTCGGATGGGCACAAAACGAAAATCTTTCCATCTGAAACTCAACTATTTAAAAAAAATTTTTTTTATTGCGAATCATGTCTAGCTGATGATAGCCCAACCTAGCAGGAATCTGTCAGTTTTCTGTAATTGTGCTGGGAATATTGTTAAAAACTGTTCATTTTTTAGTTTCAAACGAACATGATTGATACCAACTTGTGTTCAGACAATTTTATCAATTCTTCATATCTTCAATGTAGACACAACGTTTTGGGCTATCCATTCTTATGAAATTATAAACAGAATATGATTGAGTTTGAGGCTGGAGCAGGTCATTCGTTACCCCATGAAAAGCATGTTTACGGACGAACCCAACGGTCCTGGCTTCTTAAGCACTCAGTAAGGCATCTTTATCAAATAATCTAGAGAAGGAATCCGTCTGAACATATTTTGTAAACTAGCTGGGGTATGGAGTCGTTCAAGTGCATATCCAATTAATTATCTAATAATTGACAACAACAACAACAACAATGATAACAATAATAATTATTATCATTATTATAATTATTTTCATCATTATCATTATTATATGGGAAAATCACCAGCCGGGTCTCAACAAGAGGCCTAAGGTTGGCAACCTAGTCATGGAAGTTACGACAAGAAATTGTTTTATGAAGGAGGCAGGGCTTTCATGCATACAGAAGATAAAATACTTTCATAAACTTGTTTCTATATATATATATACACATGAAATGGTAAGTTTAGTGCGTATATTCACGTCAAAAGGTATTATTTCATTACATTCTATTGATTTCTACTTCAAAATTATAATTATTATTATCATAATTATCATTATTATTATTCATAGGGTGATTTTTAACATTTTTCCCGAATGACTGATTAGTCAGAGGAAGTGAAACTTCTGAGAATGGTGTCTGATAAAAACTTTCTGCTCTCCATCAAAAATGACTCTTCAAACAGACTCAACGTATTAACTGAATACATTTGCTATCTTTTTGAAAATCGCACACGTCATCTGCATGTTTTGGCCAAGATATACATTACTCTACTTGGCGGATATAAATATTTGAATGTCGGTTGGATTGTTATCAGTGCAACAGATTCCTGGCGTTCTCGGCTCTCAAACTCGCAGAATAGATTCTGGAGCAGTGATTCTTTACCAGGATGTAGGGGGGGTCCCAACTAGTGGCACGGGAGTACTTTCAAGGGGGGGGGGAAGCGAGACTTCAGAAAAAAAGTAAGAATTTCTCTTTTTTTGTGATTCTCTCAACAAGTGTTTGCATTATATCGTGATTAATATAATATATTTAGATTTTTTCACAGATTTACAGAAGTCGACGTCGTCATCATCATCACCATCATCACTATCCTCATCCTCCTCCTCTCTCTCCTCTTTTACCTCATCAGTCTTCTAGCCTCCGTCGTTGGAAGTAGCTCTTTCCCCTAAATTTGTCAAATTGTTTCATGGGCTTCGCGGCGCCTATACTTCCTGGGGTTGTCTAGATCATCACGTCATCTTATTTTTCGCTGGGCACAATTTTCGCATATGATCTCAAGGGATCCACGTTTTGAGCCGTGACGTCCAGTAGATGTTTAGCATTCTTGCTGCATGGCAAGCCAATTGCCATTTGAGTTTTCTGATAGATTTCTTGACTCTTGTTTTTTTCTTCTTCAATGTACTGCGCAGTCTTGTGATCTCTCAATATGATGTTAACCATGATACTCTTTTGTGCACGTTGCATGCTTGGCTCTTATTTTAAAAGCCTATCTTTTGGGTAAGTTTTATGTGTCAGCTCCATAGGTGACTATTGGAAGGACGCATTGGTTGTGAATTAATGGGATTTTTTTGTTCCGGAATGTTGAGCTAACTCTGCCTATAGCTTGCCAACCAAGGGCGATTTTTGTTTGATTTCTTTTTCTTCCGAGGATTTCACGGAGAAAATGTACTTTTTCCACATATTTGCAGAGTTCATTTCAGACTAATCTTTTTTTCTGGAAATGTAATGTTAATATAATTTGGCTGTAGTATTTTCCTTCGTTGAAAAGTTCACATTATTTTCCTGAATTGTTTCAAGTGAGAAAAAAAATGGGTCAAAATTCATATATTTTTTTTTTTTTTTTGTAATATTCCAATGGAGATTTATTCATAGACTAGCTTATCCAGTCGTCAAAATGACGGCATGTATAGAATATATGGATGCACATTGCATTTTATAAACGTAGATAATAGAAATTGCAGTGAGCTTAGAGAATAGTATTTCGTTAACAGAATTACAAAAAGTATTTCTTATAACATTTTCATATAATCTTTTTATTGTTTTTCAAATTCGAAATTTTTATCATCAAGACACAAAGGCTATTTTACCACTCCAGTTGCGTCCCTTTGCGTTTTAGTGTAAAAACAAAAATGCTAATTATTATTGGTGTGGATAAGCGTGCAGGCGTCATCAAGAAGTTTCTTTGGAACTGGAACAAAATTTTACTACTCGTCGCGGAATGGTAAAACGGTAAAATGGTAAAAGTAGTCCTTTATTCCAGTATAGGTTTCCTCCGCTATCAAAAATAGAGCGTTCAAATTAAAAAAAAATCATGAGCCGAAATGGCGTAAAGCGAAGAAATAATTACTATTAATTTATATAGGAAACATTTTTGAGCGTTCCCAAACGGTAAGAACGCTCAAAAATGTTTCTCATATAATTGATGATGATAGTATGTTAGGTGTAGTTGTCCAAGATTGGGTAGAGGGAGGTACGGGAATATAGAGGTGTAAGAGAGACAGGAAGATGATGTGCGCTTCCTCTATAACATCTTGCTGCGAAGCAAACCTTTACCGCTATTTTCGCCTTCTTTTCCCGTAAAAATGGAAAAGAAGCTATTGCTATCGACTTACTTCGACATTGCATCATATGAAAATAAATACAGGGATACCTTGATCAATACGGTTAGTTCGTTCTAAAATTTTCTGTTTTGTTCAAAACTGCACTATTCAAAGTATGATAATAATTCAATGTGTTTTTCCCCAGTTTATACTCGGTTACATCAAATTTTAGAGCAGTACTTTAGGCATACTAGATCAAACCCAATCTAATCAAAACTACACTATTTAAAGTACTGCAGTACACAATAATGTTTTCTTAATAGAGTAACAAACTGAACTTAGTGGTTCAAAATTATGAGTAAAATCTCAATACAACTATAGTTGCATTATATTAAAATATTTTTATACGGTTTTATTAGCCAAGAGAGACATGTGAATGTGCCCAAATTATCTTGAAACAATTTCAAATTCACATTTGCATTTAGAGCCAACGAACTTTCGTCTCAGGGGGCAAATTACACAACATGATATTTTTGCAAACAGAGAAATGAGTCAGTTTATTTCAAACATTCCTTGACGCGTCCAGTCAAGTTTATCAGATATAAGTAATCAAAAATATTTCGAGATCATTATGTAATTATACAAAGCATAAAGAACATGTATTATTTTGACAATCAGAAATACAACGAAAATCATGAATTTTTGAAAATTAGAAATATAACAAAAATAAAAAACGTGTATGATATAAGATAGAAATGAGTCAGTTTATTTCAAACATTCCTTGACGTGACCAGCTAAGTATATCAGGTAGCAGATACCAAAAATATTTCGAGATCATTATGTAATTACACAAGGCATGAAAACATGTATTATTCTGACAATCAAAAATACGACAAAGGCATGTATTATAGTAACAAAATAAAACGAAAAGCAAATTATACCTATTTATTTTTCCTTTATAGAGTATCAGTTAGTCACATTCTAGAGATTATCAAATTAGTTTCTTCATCAAATTTTGTTTTGTGGTTGTTTATTCCGACTTTCTTTATCTAAGTTTACGCCATTATTATATTATTTGTATTAATATCAAATAATATAAATCCGTATATACAAAATAGTATGGATCAATATTTACATATCAACTATCATAAAATACTCTTCGCCCCGAGGCTCCAAAATGTAAGGAAAAACAATCACCTGATAGTTATTGAGAATTGGATGTATACTCACCCGCTCTCTTCTCAATCAATCGTCGTTGCATACCAGTGACTATATTTCAATCAGTACATCAGGTGATGGAACAAACAACAGGGAGAAGCGGATTCATGCCATTAACTAGCATATTAAGTGAACGTAAAAAGCCTCAGCCGCAATTCGAAGATGGTTTATCGATTTCGTATTCCGTGCTGATGGTCGCTAGATTGAAATTCGCACAATATCAGATTTTTGCTCATACTGACACCTCAATTAAAATTGGACACCTGTATGAGCAAAAGAAGGTAAGAATATGAATCAGGTTATCTCAAAAATTCCTAGACGCACCTCTTTTATTCTTTGTGTTTTTTTAATGCTTGTAAAAGTGTTCATTTCATTGTGTGTCAACCTTTGTGTTTTTGCCAGCTGTTTTCCCTTTTAAGCAAAAATGTGAATTTCTCAGATTTCAACTCCGAGCGATATCGCATTTTTTCAATCTTTGTCTACCTTTCTGCTCTTTATGTTTCGGTCTGTCAATTCGGAATGAGCATGAGAATATTTTCGATTTAGGGCAGTGATTCTGAACGCGGGTCACACAATATATATTGGTGGCAATTTGTGATTTGTTTTTTAAGAGAAAAAGAGTGGTTCATGGCTAAAGACTGAGTAGAGTTAAGGCTTAAATGATTGAATTCCAATTATACGATACTATTGAATCCTGATTTTGTAATGAATTCCATAGTTTAGGGATATAAAAGCGACGAAGTATACGAATAGCTGTTACTAAATTTCACAGATTTTTTTAGTAAACCCTAGAGTTTACATATCAGTAGTTTTACAAAGAATTTTCCACATAATTTATAATTGAATTAATCTTTTCTAATAGAAGAAGAAGAAGAAGAAGAAGAAGAAGAAGAAGAAGAAGAAGAAGAAGAAGAAGAAGAAGACGAAGACGACGACGACGTACATATAACATTCAAAACACATGCACTATGACAGTATTATTCCAACCTGTTCCCCCAAAATATTTGTAGTTGAAACCAACTCATTTACTTTTATATCTATAATATATTTATACAAAATTAGAAAAAAAAGAATAAAAAACTATAATTATTCACTTGAAAGTAAAAGGCATTGAGCCTTCTTCTGTGGTTCAACGTCTACCCACAAAAACATCAAATTCTTTGAGCTGTAAAGGTAGAGATTGAGCAAAATAGATCAGGGACCATTGATTTGGGGTAAAACATTATATCCTTAGCATTAGTAATGTCTGCACTACCATTGTAATGTAGAGAATAAATATTTATATACTAGCCGAGCCCATAGATATTCCACGGGTATTGAGTATTATGATTATCCATTATCTCATGCCTCTAACCTTCTCTCACCCCAAGCCTACGTCGTCTCATTCTCTTTCTTATCCTTTCCAATCTTTGGAGCCGGTCCATAATTTTATCCAAATGTTATACAATACGCAACTTTTTTTTCTTACGTCCAATCTTTCGTTTTTTTATCTTTCGTCCAATCCATCAGCATACACCTCTGACATTCCTCTCCTCTCTTCCTTCCCTTCTTTTTAACTGCTTGATTCCCTTCCTCTCTCCTTTTTTTACACTTTCAGTGTGTGTAGGCGAGTGTGCGTGTATGAGTTAGTGTGTGGCTTGTAACCGCAGGCGTTCAGTAGCTCACAAAAAATGGCACCTGTCAACTTCCCTAACGAAAGCCATTCCTAATCATCATCATCATCATCATCATCATCATCATCATCATCATCATCATTTTTTCAGCGTCCATCACCAAGATACGCAAGACATCTTTATCATAGACGTCGCAAAGCCAATACTTTCTGAACATGTTTAGTTCACCATGCAACCTTATTTTTTGCCGACCAGTTTCGCATGTGACCCTTAGGGATCACGTTGTGAGTCATGATATCTAGGTAGTCGTCTGACATTCTTGCAACATGACCGACCCATTGCTATTTTAGTTTTCTAATGGTTTCTATGATATCTCTGACTGTTTTTGTGATCTCGCTATATAATGTTAAGCATGTTTTTCTCCTGTGCACATTGCATAGTTCTCAGCTCTTTTGGTTATGTTCCATATTTCAATTCCACATGTGACTATCAGAAGGCATTATTTTTTTTTCTAGAACTAATGAGATTTTCTTGTTTTTGAAGGTTGAGCTTGTTCTACTGAAGGCTTGCCAACCTAGAGAACATCCTCGCTCAATCTCTTTTTCTTTTGAGGATTTCATGGCTTATTAGGAACGAATCTCCATGAAATCCGTTCCTAAAAAGATCCTACGACAAGATAAATAGATTAGCACAGCGAATGAGAAGGTAATTCTCTTACAAAAAATGACACGTACACATTCCCAAGATTTGTTCCATCCTGACAAAAACTGACACTTCTCCTTAATGACCTGTTCAACTCAGTAGAGGCAGTAGCGTACCACGATCAAATAATTGCTTGTTTACAACAGGGTTGCCAACTTGGCCGAATTTCGGCTAGATTTGGTTGATCTTTTCCAATTTAGCAGGTAAAAAAGTAGCCAAACTTTTTTGCGATCTTGAAAAAAATAATTAACGAGTAAAATAAAAGTAAATGATAATTTTCTTTCATTAATAATTTGTTCTGGAGTCTTGAAGTATGGTCAAATTATTTGATAGGAGGTTTTAAATGGGTATATGCAATATTTAGCTATAAAGTTAACTGGAAACAGAAAATTGTAGCCTTGGCCAACTTTTTGAGAACATAAAACACTATTTAGAGAATACTGACAACAAAAGCTATAGCTATAAAAAAAACAATATTTAGCAACACAAGTTTTCAATGAGAAAGACCTGGAATACCTTAAGGTTTCAAAATGTGTCTTACTTATCCAATTTCTGTCGACTAGTATCAATAGAATTATCGAAATTTTCTGTAATACAAAAACCAAACTCTGGCTTTGTGATTACTGGTATCGACAAAGAATATCCAAGTTTATGATAATACAAAAAAGCAAATGTTCAGCTGAAGAATCAACCGCATACTTCAAGCTTAGTTAGTTTACAAAAATATCTTGATATGGTTAACTTTTCATTCCAGGCTGAAATACATTTTCAGCTAATACCATATATTTTCACCCATCTCTGAAGAAAATCTTTTTTGACCTGATAAAATTCATAATGTTAGTGTTTCATGGATCCACTCCAAAAATTCAATCACTTCTTCAATAGTTTATTCCCCGCTCATCTGCAAAATTTCATTGAAATTTTTTGTTGAGTTTGGGAGATATTGTGCGACGTCAACATATAGTTGCGATAGCGGAAAGTACATGGATCTGCTTCAACATTTAATCACTTCTTCCTTATTCCATGGCCCACCCTTCCAGAAAATGTTATTGGAGTTCATCGAGGAATTTTGGAGATATTCCACCAGCAAACAGCAATGATTACATTTCTTTTATTTGTGAATATAAGTCGACCGTGAGTATGAGACGAATCTGGAATAGAGTATGAAATTTCAGAAATTCAACTCTCGAATATTAATCGAGCCCGTTATTTTGTCATAACATCTTCAAGAGACTCATCCTTTTTCTTACAAATATACTGTTGACGGCGCTTAGTTGTCACCAAAACATGGACTTTCTTTCGTCTTCAACGTATTGATTGTTTTTTTAAGGTCGTAAAAGTGAAATTCTCATCAGTGATGACGAATTTCCTCAAAAAATGATTTGAAAACGATATCACACAAAGCAATCGTAAACAGCTTACGTAGCATTTTTATACAAGACGATGGAAATCAATTGAGTTGGAAGAGCAGG
Organism: Thysanoteuthis rhombus; assembly: GCA_963457665.1. Classification (NCBI taxonomy): domain Eukaryota; kingdom Metazoa; phylum Mollusca; class Cephalopoda; order Oegopsida; family Thysanoteuthidae; genus Thysanoteuthis; species Thysanoteuthis major. The sequence goes on from OY735227.1 coordinate 29,198,171, forward strand.
CATTATCGCTTGCTGATATGCATGGTGTCTATCGACGCTGTATTAATAATGGAAAGAGTATTGGTTTATTTAGACTGACCTGAATATGAGTCGAACTGCTGATTTTGAAAAGGAAATATCAGAAAGAAGATATTGAAAACGAGAGACGCAAGACAGATGATACTGAAAACAGAAAAAGCCAGGTAGAACATATTGAGAATCGAAAACACACTACTGAAAATGTTGAAAACAAAAGACGCTCGATAAAAAATAATGACAGCAGAAAACACCAGTGAGAGAATATTGAGAACTGAAAATACTACATTAAGAATACTGAGAATAGAAAACACTGGATCGAGGATACTGAACATAGAAGACACTAGATGGAGAATATGGACAGCAGAAAACACTATATAGAGAATACTGGTAATAGAAAACACTGGATAGAGGATACTGTCAATAGAAAACACTAGATGGAGAATACTGACAATAGAAAACACTACATAAAGGATACTGTCAATAGAAAACACTACATAGAGAATAATGATAATAGAAAACACTGGATAGAGGATACAGACAATAGAAAAACACTACACAGAGAATCATGAAAAAAGAAAAGACTTGATTGAGAGTACTGAGAAAAGATAACTCAACATAAAGAATACTGAGGACAGATACCACTATATAGAGAATACTGAGAACAGATAATACTATAACACAAGATAGAAAATACATAGAACAGAAATTACCAGATAGAGAACTCTGCAAGCAGAAATAACTTGATAGAGAGTATTAAGAAGAGGAAAAACTATAAAGAAAATATTGATAAAAAAGATGCTTGATAGAAAATAATGATAGCGGATTACACCAAAGAGAAAATACTGAAAACAGAAAACATTACACAGGAAACATTGTGCACAGAAATGATCAGATATAATATTACTGAAAACAGAAAAAATTCGGTAGATGATATTCACAACAGAAAAACGTCAGATAATATCAAAAACAGAAAACCTTTGTAAATCTAGAAAGTCGTAGACTTTTGATAGGAAAATATTGGAAACAAAATGACCTTCATCAGCGAATTTATTTTCTTCCCTCTTTTTGTGTGTCGTTAGTTTAACCCGCCTTTTTTCCACGGCTCGGAAATCAGGTTACAAAAGATCGGTTCACATGTCAAATCTTCCTATCTGAAAATAATCGCTCTTTGTCGTCCTCTCCTATATACGATAAAATATGTTTTGCCCCTTTTGTTGACGCAGTCTTCTGAGTCAAGATTTATGCACGTAAGCTACTCGCTTCACCAATCACCGTGGCTTTGTCATAGAGTAGCTCAGCTCTGGTCTGTTTAGCCGGGGTTCAATCCACAACAGAATCATACTGAAGACTGTAAAAATGGTACCCGATGCCTCTATTCTAAGTACTCAGCGCAAGGACTAAGATAGTGGAATCTCTTCCCAAAGCTAAGAAGTTACGGCTAAATCACGTTGGATTCACCGGTACTATTAGGATCATAGAAGTTGAACAATGTCGAGCCTGTTCAATACCTAGATGAATGTCTATTAGGGAATTCTTGGTACCCTGAAGAGAAACGACAGGTCTGGCAAGCTTGAAGTGGATCTAACTTCCAATTGTTCGTGTGAATGATGGTACATACAATAACTTACTTCTCGACTTCAGCAAGGAATGAACATTTTAAAGACGAACAAAGGTATAATGAAAAGTTAAAAACAAAATTATGATGGTGTTTCTCTTGAATAGAGGTTAGTAAGTTAGTCCGTTTCGATCAAAGTTAATTCGATCTGCGTAGGGTGCCCCACACCTGCAGTCTTCTGTCAAACTGAGCTAAGCATATGAGATAGTCATTACTACCAAAATGAGTTCGATCCTTATCAGAAGCCCCATACTTATGGCCTTGTGCCTAAGATGATCAAATATCCATCACTATGGGTAGTTCAATCCTCGTTGGGTACCTAACGTTTGTTGTCTAAGCAAAGTTTAGTGAATTCCATTTATACTGATGTAAGTACGCACCTCACTGGATGTTCCATAATCGTGGCCTTGAGCAGTATTAGGCTAAGCTTAGCAAGTATACAAATACATAAGTGATTATAATTTACTTCAAAATCCCATTAGTCTAAAATGAAGGGTATACAACCAATGTATCCTACCAATGGTCACCTATGGAGCTGAAATATGACTAATCAAAAGATGGCCCCTTAAACTGAGAACCATGCAACATGCACATGGGAGAATCATGCTCATCCTCAGATGGAGAGATCATAAGACAGCACAGTAAATCAAAGGAAAGACAGGACCCCGAAACATCATAGAAACTGTTAAAAAACTCAAATGGCAAAGGGCTGGACATTTTGCAAGAATGGCAGACAACGACTGGACATCATGACTCCCAACGTGGATTCCAAGGATCAGATGCGAGACTGTGACCAACAGAAAGTGAGATGGCTTGACGAGCTAGATACATTCAGAAAGTACAGGCTCTGCGATGTTCATGATAGAGAGGTCTGGTGAATCTTGGAGAAGGTCTATGCCCAACGATGGACGTTAACAGACTGATGATGATAATGATATGATTTCAATGTCATTCATACCTTCATTTGAGATGAAATTGCAAAATTGAATTTCTCATTTAAGCGCTAATATTACAATGGTGTTTTTCTTTATACAAACCCCTGTGAATGGTGTTCACAGATTGCTTTGATTGAATGATATAGAAAATATATAACATCATTTTTTACAGTCCGCACCAATGGAGCTAGAGGTTTGAAAATCTAAAACTTTACCCCCTCACGTCACAATTTTTTCACCCCCCATTGGTTTTTTGTGAGGGGGTTTCAATTTGCAATGTAATTTGTCCGTTAGTTTGTATCACGCTTTATTTATGAGTCTTTTCAATGATCCTACCAAAAGCAAAGGGGGTAGGTTTTTCACTGATCACCCTTTTCCAATTTTTCAATTGATCACCCTCAACACAGCATACTTCAAAATACATTAGTCAGATGACAATTTCCATTGAGTGACTAACCAGATATGTTTATTCATTTTATTGTAACCAAAAATCAATCAAATTGATAGAAAATGGACAGGGGGGATTTAAAAAACAATTTAGAAATCGATTCTAAGCATTCTGGGATGCTAGACAATCTGGGATGTTATGATCAAGGCAGATATATTAAACTGTTTGAATTCTTAATTCTAACCCTAAAAAGAAGGGTGTTTAACCAATGCATCCTCCCTATAGTCACTTATGGAGCTGAAACATGGAACCCAACCAAGAGACAGATCCGCAAATTGAGAACCATGCAACGTGCACATGAAATAATTATGCTGGGTCTCACATGGAGAGACCACAAGACAGCTCAGTACATCCTGGAAAAGACAAGAGTCAGGGACATCATAGAATCCATTAAAAATCTCAAATAGCAATGGGCAGGCCATGTTGCAAAAATGGCGGATAACCGATGGACATTGCGACTAACGACATGGATCCCCCGAGATCATATGTACAACCGAGGCCAGCAGAATATTAGATGGAGAGACGAGCTGGCTCTGCGACGGCCATGATAGAGAAGTGTGGCGAATCCTGGGGAAGGTCTATGTCCAACTACGGACGTTGAACGACTGATTATTATGATAATGATAGTAATATGAAAGAAAAAAAATGTCAGCTTCTTGGGAAATAACCTCTGATTAAAATTATCCTCCTTGACCGTTCGGTGAGATTTTCGATAAAAAAAATTCAATTCACAGAAGAGTACAGCTACTTTATGCAATTCATTGAAAAGTTGCACCGTCAGTTACTATTGGTTTACGAATTTAAGTATGGTGGAGTGAGTCAGGCCACCTCGAGTGCTTATCACCTCCAGACATTTCACAAAAAAAAAACCCTCGAAGAACTCCGAGATGAGGAAAAACTTGCGATTTTTTCAAGACTAAGCAGGGACTGTAGTTGCCATGGCCAGCGTAAAGACACTTACTTGATTACTCGCTAATGAATTTAAGAGTTACTATTTAATTTGCCATATCTGTACGTACGGGGAGTGGGCAATAGGAAATTTGATATCTGCTCATTTTCCATACATTGTTTTTTTTAATTGTTTGATTACGTATCAAGTGACTCCAAAATTCAGTGCAGTTGTGATGTTCTCGTTTTTTACAACCCTTAAAAACGTAATGCTTTCTAATAATTATAATACTTTAACATGTTCAGCAACATGAAACCTCCGTGTATCATCTGCTACCAGATAATCTTTTCATATATATACCGCCAGTAGGAAAGAGTGAAATCAGACCAAAAGTTGATTTTCATCATCATCATCATCTGCCTTTAATGTCCGATGCCGACCCCGCTCCCATCGTGGGTGTCGTGTAGCCAATATATTCAGCCGGTCAGAATTGTTATGAGTCTTGATGTCCAGTCTTAACAGTCTTACAAAATGGCCTGCCTATCGCCATTTGAGTTTTCCCGTGGATTTCATACAATCTCTAATGCAATGTACTGTCTTTTGACATCACTATGTGATGTTAAGAATGATCCTTTCTCGAGCAAATAGCATTTTTCTTGTTTTGAGGTCCAATCTTTTGGTTAGGTTCCACGATTCAGCTTCAGCGGTGACTATTGGGAAGATATATTCGTTTTAGACCCTTCTTTTTTTATACTGTACGAATTTCATCATCAGTCTTTTAACGTCAGTCGTTGGATATAGACCTTCCCCAGGATCTTCCACATTTCTCTATCATGAGTGTCGCGTAGCCGGTATTTTCTGAATTTGTCTAGTTCATCTCTCCATCTTGTATTTTGTCGGCCTCTGTTCCGCGTATGGTTTCTGGGGATCCATGTTGTGAGTCGTGGTGTCCATCGGTTGTCTCTCATACTCGAAACATGACCAGCCCATTGCCATTTGAGTTTTCTAATAGATTCTATAATGTTTCGGACGCTCGTTTTCTTCCTGATATATTGTGCTGTCTTGTGATCTCTCCATGTGAGGCTGAGCATGATTCTCTCATGCGCACGCTGCATTAGGCTTTGATAAAGGGCTCCAAAAGCTGCTCGTAGAATATATGCAGCGTCTGATGAAGGTGGGGCTAATGACTGTATTGCAGTAAAATAGTTTAGAGGGTTTTCAACGAGAGATGAGTCATTCGAAATGCACCTCGCAAAGGACGGTTAGTAAGCATTGTTGATCGCAAACTGAGGACGGGTGTTGAAATTTAATCCTCTTCAAGCACGACAGATGCTTGCATTCGGCTCAATACAAACTATGAAACTATACGCCTGCACCTGTGCTGCATCAGGAGAGGGATACACTTTAGGGGGATGGGTACATTAAGAACTCTGTAAACAAAACAAACAGCGAAATACAATAAGCTTATCACTTCTTTCACGCCTAAAGAACAAAGCTTTTTTGAATTCACGATTGACCTTCGACCCATGCAAAGCAAGTAATAGGCCAAGGTGAGATGGGAAATATGGACTCCATTTCAAATAGCTTTTTATTTAGCAAGTTTTTTTTTTTAAATTAATGGTAAATAAATATAATTTATGCATAGGTATATTCATGTAGTGTACATGGTATACTTACAAGTAGCAGAAAAAATGAAAAGAATTGGAACGATTTATGAAAAAAGGTGATAGAAAGAAATTTTTCTTCAAATAGTAAAAACGACAAAAGTGTAGAGTGCTGTGATAAGAATGAGTGAATGAAAGAATAATTTCTATTCCATGTTTAGAAATTATCTGTGTTATTCTCTTATGAATCTTTAAAATATGAATATTATGTGCTGAAAGCGCCCCTAGACTCTTTATAAATATCAATATTCTTCACTGAATTATCATCTTCCTTCTTGTACAAAGGGAGAATAGATGCCCTCAAAATCATAGGCCCAAGCTAAACGACCCATCAGCCCCTTTATGTTCTAGTGTGATTGACTGTGAAGATATTAAACGGGTCCTGGGCAAAAATCGAATGCGATTTCACGTCTGTTTATTTATAAATACAGCTCAATTTTTTTCTGCGTTGTTTTTTTAAATTTTTATATCTAACGTTTCAGTTAGAAATAAAAAAAATAACTCGATTCAACATACACTGGAAGAAGTGACTCGACAGACCGAAATGTACTGATTCAACTAAACGAAGAGTAGATCCTAGTCCATTCAATTTATCGGTTGAAATTTTCCTTTCCTTTCTTTTTCCTTATTCGATCACTCAGTCGTTCACCCCACCGCCCTGTCTTCTTTTCTTGTGTATCCTTCCTTATTTCTCTCCTTCTCTCTTTTTTTCCCTCTCCTTTTCCGTCTCCCTCTTTTTAAATAATTTTCATTACATTTTCTTCACGTTTTTATCTATTTAATATACAGGTAAAACTGGGACAATAAGTGAGTGCTGCATCCACACACAAAGATGTAAGAGCCTACCTACTTTGAAAAAAAATCATCATTCGGCATTCTGGCTTCTACCTGGACAAATATCTCCGAGGGATATATGTTTATGACGGCCCGCTCCATTTACAATAGTGAAAAGGTGTAATAACCCGGAACGCTATTCTCTCTCACAAGGGTGAATACACGTTCGGCATTTGCTAAGTACAAAAGTATAATCTATTTATTTGATATCACAGGTTAACATTATATATCACGTATTGCATTGCTAGATATATATATTAGTTTGAACAACGAATACATATATAAATATATATTAGGTTGAGTGTCTTAGATTTGGACATCTGAAATGCACCTGTCCGCTCGGATAGTGTGATGGTGAGAACGTTTGCCTCACGCAGAAAGTCCCGGCTTCGATTCCTGGTATGGGCAAAAAGTGTGCACTCAGCAGTTAATTGAGTACGCTCTAACCTGTGTGATCAGGGTGGCGGTGTCCTTTCCATTGATAATGCACTTAGACCAGGTTGCTGCACAATAATTACCTCTCCCAACTTATGTAGCTCTATTGACTCTTTCACGGAAATTTGGTAAGGTCTGAAACCGGCTATTTTAAAGAACCGAATAATCATGTGTTATTATTTATATTATTTACAGAAATACCCAAATCTTTCAAAGTTCTGGGCTTAATGAGAGTTTACCGCACTCTGGTATGAGATAACGCAACCATGTAGAACTGAAATTATGCCTAGCCTGTGCTATAATAAAAAATCGTTAGTTAAAATTGGGCCTAACCTGTGCTATTCCCCGAAACTCATGAATTTCCCAAACTCGTAAAACCCTTGATGCTTAGTATTAGACGTTCAACCTGTAGAGGAAAAACATTAAAGAAAATCGGAAAAGTAGAAAAAGTGAATGAATAAATGAGGATTGAATATGAGATAGAACAAAAAAGAATATTCATTCATTTCTTGTCGGTCACAACAGGGGCCGCTCAGAGGGAGGAGGTTGCCAATGACTGTTATTGAGCGTAGTGCACGAATCTGTCTCCTCGTTAGGGGGATAGACGGATCCACTACTACTCACAGCACCTGGTCAACCCAGTTGTTCACCCATCTAGATACTGCCCAGACTGGACGTTACTCAACTTCGGCGATCGTACGAGAACAGGTGCGTCTGACGCGATTTGGCTGCAGCTAGCGATGGAAGATAAAAGAAAGAAATAAAAGTTGGAGGAGCTGGTCTGATTAGTCAATCAGTAGAAACCGTCACGTGGCCAACGTCTTTTGGTAATGTTGGGGATGATCAATTAACAAATTGGAAAATTGTCGGACAGTGATCACAAGAAATATTTTTTTAAAAAAGACAAGCGTGTAAAATAGAATTCCCCACTGGAAACTTATTCAGGGGAAGGTGTTCAAAAAACGAAAGAAAACGTATTCTCTATACATAAGAAGGAGAAAAATATCAAATTTTCAGTACCTTCGCTCGACACATACATATGTTTCCAACCAGCCGAACCAACTTGAGAACTGTAGAAACCTATGTTAATTTCGATTATGTTGATGCTGGCAGTATTGGTTGACGATTTCTGTATATAAATAAGAGGAATAAATAGAGATAAAAGCCGTAAAAAAGAAATAAAAAGTGGGAACAAGAGAGATAAGAGACAAAAAATGGAGCCAGATACTTTCACAGGGTGGCAGCGTTGAGTTGGTTCTGCTTGAATTACCAAGTACAAAGGATCAATGATATTTACATAAGATACTTGAACACTTCATCGTGATTAATGAATCGTAGTTAAACAGCAACGCTTCTGAATAGGCCTGGGATTCAGAACTGCTGAGCCTTGAGTTTTGAAAAATAGGGTCTTTATGATACCATCGAAACTGGGTTAGAGCAATGCAAAGAGAAGAAAAATAACCTTTCTTTTTATTTAGCGAGGGTGGGGACCACCAGGATAGGTCCTCAAATCACTCTCACCCTCGTGGGAAACATTTCATCCCGGTCGCATCATTTATCATATTCACATATATTTACATATGTTATCGGGTTTTAGGTGACACAATATTCATGCTTATTTACAAGTCAGATACGAAACCCCGGAAAGCCAATTTCTAGATGAATAAAAGAGACAAATCAATTTTTCAATTCTGAGTTATGGCTGCTGACATGCCTTTAGGATTAATGCCTTCACTGAAGTCATGAATCCAGCTCAACATGCTCTTGATTCCACTTCCAGTCAACTACACCATGTTCTCTTTAGTAAATTAAAAGATAGAATATAGGTATGAACAATATGGACTCAATTCTATGGGAAATTCGACACTTGAAGAATTCGAAAATCTGGTAAAAATGAGCATATTTTTCGATTATGATAAAAATTTCCATATTATTCATTGAAGGACGATTTTAAAAAAATGAATGATTTTTCCATTCCAAATATCGGAAAAGAAAAGATTTTATTTGAAACTGATGAAAGCGTATTACTCTCCTTAGAACGTTTCTATGATGTGAATCAGAACAATCTGTGAGCTATCCGAAGATATGAGAGAAGAATTACAATTATGATAAAATACTGATCGATCACATCTAGTTATATTCAAGTGAAAAATAATTCACTATGTATCTAACAATGTACATATTTTTTGTGAGCTTGCACTTACATTCTCTCTCTCTCTCCCTGAGCCCTCTCTCTCTCTCTCTCTCTCTCTCTCTCTCTCAATGTATATAAATGTACGTTGGAGGCACTACAATGTGGCTAAGCGATTACTCTCATCATCATCAGTCTCTTAGCGTCCATCGTTGGACATAGACCTTCCCCAGGATTTGCCACACTTCCCTATCATGGGCGTCACGGAGCCAGTACTTCCTTAACTTGTCTAGCTCGTCTCTCCATCTAACATTTTGCCGGCCTCGGTTGCGCATGTGTTCTCAGGGGATCCATGTTGTGAGTCGCGATGTCCATCGATTGTCTGCCATTCTTGCAATATGGCCAGCCAACCACCATTTGAGATTTTTAATGGATTCTATGATGTCCCTAACTCTTGTCTTTTCTGGGATGTACTGTGCTGTCTTGTGGTCTCTCCATGTGAGGCCCAGCATTATTCTTTCATGTGCACGTTGCATGGTTCTCAATTTACGGGTCTGTCTCTTGGTTAGGTTCCATGTTTCAAGGGTGTATAACCAATGCATCCTCCAGATTAGTCTAGTGCCAAACTAAATAGAAGATGGGCCTTCTTGTACAAGATATTTGCTCATTTCACACCTGCACCGGCGGTTGGTGTTCAAATTAAGATAAAAGCCACTATCTCGAATATTGATTAACAAAGGCTGACAGACAAACCTTTCCCATTTCGAAATAGACAAAACACTATCTTTCTACCAATATACGGTCCCGAGCCAGGTTAACCTACGATTAATAAATACAGTGAGTGGAAAAGTGTCCGGTACATTTCAAAAAAGCTTATATCAACGTACTTATACACCATCAAAATGGCTAAAGATTCCTGATTTATGTACATAACTCATGTATGTCCAAATTTGTTTGATACTGCCAACGAAAACTGAGACCAAAACTTTTGAAATAGGTTTCTTCTGTTTCTAAGTTGGTCTGTCTGTCTGACTGGCTATGAATGTATGTATGTATGTATCATGCGTATAGACCACACCATGTATAAACCTGTTTCAATATTATTTTGATTTTGCTCTGGTTTCCAGAGGTCAGAGCTTGTGCAATGACGTGGCCGAAGATTGGTTAATGAGGCCAGAAATTGCTAAGCGCAAGAGGTCTAGATTCTTCCCGTCGCCTCAAAAAATTACACGGCCCAGTCTTGGGGGAGCAGGACTCCCAGGGGCAGAACTGTTCCATCACACGCTAGTTGCAGGAACTGGAGCAATTTCTTTTTGTGGAATCCTACATAAAAAAATGATTTCGTGTCACATCTATCTCTTGTGAGGGTGCAAGTAAATACGATTTTTATATTTTTCGATTTTTGATCCAAATTCTGTAAATTTTGAAGCTGTATAAGGATGTTTAAATGGACTTTTTAAATTGAATCTGACGCATTTGTTTTTTCTGTACCCGTACAACGATGAATATCTTAAATTCGAATCGTTCTGCGCTCTCACGAAAGGAGTCTTTTTGCAAGTTTTTTTGCAAGTTTTTTCATACAACTGAAGACAACGACATCAGTGCTGTTAACAATAGGATGTTCTCTTGTTTTCAGCAAACAGAAACGAAAGCTGCCGATTGTTAATTTAATGTGATACATGTGAGAAAAAATATTACTGTCATTCTTTACAAGACACACACGTGTCTTACATTGACTTACAATATCAACTACTTTTTCTTGAGTAAGATGATACGAGAAGTATTAAAAGAAATTCTGTGAAGATTATAGATTGCATCTCCTTGATTTAAGAAGTGACCAAGAAGTGATTCAATTTCGTTAACAGGTGAAGATATCATTTACGAAGATTGAGAAAGATACAGCGATGGATAGACATCCCTACAGACATACTGACAGATAGAAAGATGGATAATAGATAGCAGAGAAGAAAGATACGTGTGTTTGGATAGATAGATGTTGACAGCCCGATATATATATATATATATATATATATATATATATATATGTGTGTGTGTGTGTGTGTGTGTGTGTGTGTGTGTGTGTGTGTGTGCATATATATATATATATATATATATATTGATTGATAGATGGGAATAGACTGATATAAATAGATTGATAGATTGATATAGATAGATATGAACAAACTGACATGGATGCATTAATACATATATATCAATAAAAATACATAGATAGATAGATAGATAGATAGATAGACCGACAAACGGACGGACAGATAGATTGATGTATAAATAGATATCAAAATATGTGGGTACAGAAATAGACAAATTTATATACGCAAATGGCAAGACAGGATTGCATTATATCATTTTGAAATGAAACAAACAGAATAAACAATCAAGAAAAATGGGGCTGCTATTTTTTTATTGTCTATCCTGTAATTTACGTTGCTTAGGGCGAATGAAACATTCACCGTATAATAACGGGAGATCATTTCAAATAAGAGTTTCAATATAATATAAAACAATTTATTATCATTCTGTCCATTTCTTAAATCTTAGATAAAAATATATGTATGATAGCCTTCCCATATTAACATGTATATATATATATATTAACATGGTAAGGTTATAAGATTTTTTTTTGCTTTGCATCCCTGGAAAAAGCGACCGATAGGAGAGACTCCCTTTCCTTACAGATATTACATTACTTTTTGTTGTTTATAAAAGTATTGATGTTATGTCTACGATGAGTGATTATAACAATGTTACATCGTAGTGTGGGATAAGCGACCTTATTACTCCGTTTTTAGTGACAATGGCGTTGGCGGATGTGCACGCTCTCTGGAAGCGTTTCCATTTGTCTTCGTCAACACCCAACCATATTTTTAACATAAAATTAAAATAGGGGGGACTTGTTGCTATGCACTGTATCTCCGTATCGCATTAAAAAAAACAAAAACAAAACAAAAAAATAGTCAAGATACGCTCTTTGAGATTTGACTCCATTTACTTCCAATCATTTCTGTAGATCAGGATTTGGGGGTTGGTGGCATTAGGGTATTTGTACGTGTCCGGCAGGCGCAAAATAAGAACCAGATTTCCCTGTAGACGTGAGCTTCAAGGAACGCTTCATTTATTTGTTTTTCTGCTAGATAAGTAATAACATATGACTAATCGTAACGTTTGTTCTGAAACAAAAAAAAACAAAAAAAGAGTAAGCGAAAAATATAAAGTCAATTTAAATGAAAATAAAAAGGTTTCCGTTCTTGGAGTTGAGTAACACAAGATTTGGTTGTTTTGAGAAATTAAAATCTTTATTCATGTTTGTAATTAAGAGATTTTGCTGGTGAATGAGTCAAAACGAAGGAGCATGAAGACGAACAAGACAATTACTCATTCCTGCTCATATATATATATATATATATATATATATATATATATATATATATATATATATATATATATATATATATATATATATTATTGTGTCATCCACAGACAGCTGTTTCGATGTATTACATCTCTTCAGTGTGGCTATAGACTTTTATCCCATCCAGTACCGCGAGGCAGAATTGAAACCCTCACATCGGACTCGGAGGCGATATCCTACCTCTGGACTACGGAACTGGGTGGTCAGTAAGGCTGAATTTAAGCGATATATTCATTTACGCAGAAACTCCTCATTCACCGGAATGCTCTATTCCTATGGAAGAGTATTGCATAAGCTTACAATGGATGAGTTACCTCACTTAAAGAGTGCTCAACCCTGAATAGAGGAGCATTAATTATTGTGTCATCCAAACATAACAAGCTCCCTGTTGTAAAGAGATATCAAGTTCTTTCCAAAGCTCGAGTAAAGAGCTTGATCCGCACCGGGTTGCCCACTTGCTTTGAGTGTATGTATATAAGAGTGGTGCAATGTGTCAGGCCATTTTCACACAAATGGTCACATTAGAAACTGTCAACTAGAACTGTCAACATAGGTTTCTTTAATTTTCAAGTTAGTCTGGCTAGCTGACAGGCTGAGTATGTATTTCTGACGCGTATCGACATTATTAATGGAGCTAGAGGGCAGAAAATATAGTTATAAGTACTCCTCTTTGTGCAACGTTCTCTTTTGTTAAAAATTCTCTCCATGAGTAGGTTTTCGGCGAGAGATGTCAATTTGCAATATACGTTTATGCTAAATTAATCACTATTTTGTGTCCAGCAGTATTCACACTTGAAAATTTTTTTTTAGAAATTCAGACTTTTTAGTGATTACTGCCCAACAAATGGCGTGAGAAGTAACTTAGTCATTGATCACTTCCCTTTTCCCAAATTTCTTCAACTGATTACCCCTAGCACAGACTACTGTCAAAAATAGCGGGTGGTTTCTATTGAGTGACTAACCAGACCTGTCAGGTTAAAAAAAAAAGGAATAAAACCCTTCAAGTGTTAGTTACGATGCTCACTTGGCTATGCGTCAAGAATGGTTTCTCCCACAGTTGTGCTGGAGGCGTCGGCAGTTCTTCAATAAGTTCTGCTTTCTGAGTTGAAGAATGTCTGAATAAAAATTTTAGTTGACGATGGAATGTAGGTGGCTTTCAGGCATGGTCTTTTCACAGGATTTTAAAATTGGACGACTTCTGATAAGTAGCTCTGACGGGCGGCGAAAGAGGGATAGTCAGCGAGCTCGCCTCATGGACTGTTTGCACGGAGTTCCATCAACGTCATCATCCTTTTATCGCCCGTTGTTGAACACAGAACCATTCCCAAGATTCACCAGACATCTCGATCATGGGCGTCGCGGAGCCAATATTGATTTTCTGGACTTGTCTAAATCTTCATGCAATCTTATATTATGTCGGTCACAATTTTGCATATGATCTGTATAGATCCATCTTGTGATTCATGATGTCCAGTGTTTGTCTGATATTCTTACAACATGACCAGCCCATTGCCATTTTAGTTTTCTAACGTTTTTTTTGATAATATCTATGACCCTTATTTGTTCTCTAATGCAATGTGCTTTTCGTGATCTCTCCATAAACACTAAGAACTGGTAGCATTGAAGAAAAAAAATCTAAAATAGAAATAAACAGAAAAATGAGCTTGGCTGCGCTAGGGTCATACGCCCTTGTTTTATCAAGATCTAAAAGGTAAACAAAATGTAAATAATTCCTCGTACAATACTATTTCAAAACTACCTGTCTGATTTCAACCCCTTTATTTGCAGTACCTGTAAACTTCGGCAAAACAAGTCAACCTGAGTTGGGCTTTAAAAGTGCGAGTAAATTCGTCATCAGTTTTTGCGTAAGTCACTGTATCGATCTTATTCGTGTATGACGTAAGTGGTTCTTGGTCTATTCATTGTCATCCGTCAGCCCGCCAGACCGACTTAAAAACTGAAGAAACAGTTTTAGTGTATGGTTTATAAGATGAAGTGAAAATATGGATCTAACAATAGTTGAATCTTGAATCCCACACTACGGGATTTGGGTAAAAAAAAGCGTTCTCTTGGAGGCATAATGTAGAGTAAATGTTGAATTTCAGCCCTCTAGCTCATTTGGTACGGCTTGTCTGCCAGTCAGGTAACTTGAAAACTGAAGGAATTTTTTTTAACAATTTTGGTGACAGTTTTGGTTGACGGTTTCTAATAGTACTAATGAAGGGCGTTATGTTACTAATGAAGTGTGGTAGCTAAGAACAACATAAGGATGCAATAAAAATAGTAATGAAATAAAATTACCGAAAATTATAAACCTAGATATTAATAAAAATAACTTAATTCCCGGAGATCACATGCAAAACTGTGACTAGCGAAAATAAGACGTCGTGTCGAAGTAGACAAGTTCAGAAAGTATTGGCTGCACGACGTCCATGATAGAGAGGCCACGCAAATCTCAGGGAAAGGTCTATGTCCAACGACAGATACTACAAATTTACACTGGTCTGACTTCCACGCATAGAAAAACCGGAGTTAAAATCGAGACTGATCTGACTTATTTCTATGGTTCCTCTAAATTTGCAACATCCATCCGTCATTTTCTGAACGGTCCTCCCCCTACTGCATCGCATTCACCGTCGATTTCTTGGAGTACCATCAGGTAATGTCTATTTAACACGGCTATTGCCGCATGTACCGTAAATATCCTGGAATTTCAATTAAGTATAAAGACACCAAGATCAAAATCGAGGCCACAGAACTGGAGAAAGTAGATCACTACATCTACCTAGGACAACGAATCTCCATGAGACCCTCGAAAGAAGAAGAAATCAAGCGAAAAATCACACTAGGATGGCAAGCCTTTGGCAGAGCTAGCTCAACCTTTAAAAATAAGAAGATCCCATTAATCCTAAAGAGAAAAGGGTATAACCAATGCATCCTCCAAATAGTCACTTCTGGAGCTGAAACATGGAATCTAACCGAAAGATAGATCCGCAAATTGAGAACCATGCAACGTGCACATTAAAGAATTATGCTGGACCTCACATGGAGGGACCACGGCAGCACAGTACGTCAGGGAAAAGACAAGAGTTTGGGACATCATAGAATCCATAAAAAATCTCAAATGGCAATGGTCTGGCCATGTTGCACGAATGGCGGACAACCGATGGACATCGCAACTCACGACATGGATCCCCCGAGATCACGTGCGCAACCGAGGCCAGCAGAATATTACGGAGAGACGAGCTAGACAAATTCAGAAAAAAACTGGCTTCACGACGCCAATGATAGAAAAGTGTGGCGAATCATGAGGAAGGTCTATTACCAACGAACTTTAAAAGACTGATGATGATGATGATGTCCATTTGACACTATCATAGAACCACCCTCAATTCCCAGCGTGTGTACCCAAATTTTTGGACCCACACCCTTTTTCTCCGCACCACCTGTGCCGTCTATTTCTGGAAGTATCATTGCTTGATATCCATTTGACATGGTTGGAGAACCTCCCAGCACTCCTTCTGTATGTGTGCCTTTATTTTCTGAACTGCCCCCTTCCTACGGCGCTGCGTTCACCGTCGATTTTTTTGAGTATTATCGGGTAATGTCTATTTGACACGGTTAGGGAACCACCTGCCGCTCCCAGAGTATGTCGTCATTTTCTGGGTGTATCATCGGGTGATATCTATTTGACGCGGTTATAGAACCTATCTCCACCTCCATTGTGTGGGCTGTTATTTTTGGAACCAGTCTCTTTTTTCTGCACCACGTGTGCCGTATATTTCTTGAAGTATTATCGGGTATTGTCCATTTGACACAGAAAACAACCTTCCTTTCCATTGTGTGTGCCGTTTTTTTTGGAACCGCCCTCTTTCTTCTGTGCTCTTTTTGCTCTCTAATGTTCATTTGACGAGGTCAGATAATACCCCCTACTTCCATTATGTGCCGTCATTTTGCGGACATTGAGTGTGTCATCTTTTCTCGGGAAATTTAGAGAAACACTCTCAAATGACGTTCCAACAATGAAGACGATTAGGAGAGTTAAATTTCTCATCAATATTTTACTTAACAATGAACAGAGCAATTGAATCTGTACAATCTATTTTGTTCGTTATGAAACGGACATGCACACAAAAAACGTCAATGTGACGTCATTGTTTTATGCCCAATAAAAACTGAAAGGGGAAAACCATTTGAATTACCAGGATGCAGTTTAATTCCCAATTTTGAAATGAATTATCTAAACGATGCTAAATAACCTTAATATAATCTTACAATTTTAATTCAAATCTTAATTGTGAAATTATCTATGTCATTTGATTAAATCATACCTTTGAGGATTGATATTTATTCCGTAATTTATGACTGAATTTGTCATTAAGGCCGGCGAAGGGAATAGAAGAAGCTGGTTTCATGCTG
>OY735227.1:29219988-29252488 GCA_963457665.1 Thysanoteuthis rhombus
AGCGATCCTATCTGATCCACGGCTTACCTTTCAGAGGCCCACCATCTTATCCATATTTTCCTTATCAGTGGTAGGTTGGCACATCCTTCGAATTCTGTTCTTGTTCCTCCATGTTTTTATTATTGAAAGTATTTTCCCTAAATATTCTGCACAATGTAAACACTATCCATCATAAATAGCTTAAGCAGTCATGTCGACTGCTGACAAGAAGATTAATACGGACTTAATGTAAAGTCGGACGACACGTCAAATAGGGTTGACATGAATACGTCCAATTGAAATATAAGAAATAAAGCAACGTCAGGATGTTAGCAGAATTAGTCCCTGTCCTGGGGGAAGAGCGTATGATATTTAAGTCTGAATACCCCTCACATTCTACTTCTTTCTGCCTCCTCCAGCTATCACTGCTGCGCGCCACCCCCGATCCACCAGCTCGGCAACCCCAACCCACCCATTGCCAAAGGTGGAAAGGGGACAGGGGGGAATTCTTACGACAGATTTTTCTGTTTTTTGAAAAGTAAAACTAAATATGAGTCGCTATCATAGTCAATATTTGAACGACTGTAGCGTCAAAATTTGAAGCAGTGTAAAAAATGAAGATTCCATCGACCGATGAATATGTTCAGAATAAATTCTGCTTATGACATCTCTGGTATTTTCGTCTGGATTACATCTAAAATAGAGTAAAAAAAAAAACACCAAACAAATCCCTCAAAAATAAGGCCCCCAAAATGTCAAGAAAGATTCTTTTCTGAAAAAATGAAAAAAAACAAAACAAACAAAACATTTTGAGAATGATATGCCGGTTTTCAAGTCTGTAGACAAAATAGTAAGGCTAAAAGCGCTGTTACACACTATCACGTACTCACAACTATAATAATGATCTCATTTCTATTTATCTATCTATCTAAATGTCTATCTATCAGTTTTCGTGACCCCCACTCCCAGATATAAGAATCAAATGTTATCCATAGTTCATGATAATGATGATTTTCAATTGAGGCATAAGTCAATAGATACATACTTAAAATCCATAAATCCCCTATAGAACCCAAAAGCCTAATCAAGGCCTTCCACAAGAACTAACTGGAAAATCGCACTACGATCGAAAATTTGAGCTAGTTATGATGATTGTGTTGTTAATAATCGAAACAATGTAGCCCAACAAAATGCTCAACCGACCAATTAGCCTTGTAGGTAACATATTCTTTTCTGCTCGTGTGTGTGTGTGTGTTTGTGCTCCTGGTCACATCTTTTGGGCTACAACCTCGCGTGGGTATGCCACTAGGCACCATTACGGAATTTTCTTTTTAATGTGCTTTTTTGGTGTCTATGGTCATTTTGGGACCACCGATACCCAAATCTTGTTCTGGTATTTTTTGGATAATTTCAGAACTTTTTTTAATAAGTTTCGGTAACTGTGTGGGCTACGGTGATTCTTAATGCGAGGTACAGATATATCATATCAATATTTACATGATATTTATTGCTTTGGCCGACTGTGATTACTCCACTGATACCCTTACAATCCATGGCTTTCAAGAGCAGCCTGTTAATGTCCAGGCGACGGTAGGTGAACAAAAAGTTAAGTGGCATGAAAATAACATTTAATTGCAGTTTCTATCTATCTGTCAATCTATCTATCTTTCTATCAATCTGTTCCTGGTTACTGGAATGGTAAAAAGTCGATGGCAGTGTTTGAATAAAGAAAAATCAAATTGAAGATATTCACATACCTATACTTATGTATTCAAACGAGTGTTTTTGCCTAGATTTAACTTGAAAACAAATCAGAGAGGGTATTACTGAGCATGGGTGAACAGGCGCTCTCCTATGGGGTGATTCCGTCGACAGTGAAACACCATTGAATGAATTTGTGTACTGTATGACTACACATCTCTTGCAGTATTTGTCGGCCAAGTATCGAAACCCTTAGGCCTGTCAGACCCCTCACCTACAGTCTAGATATCACTCCCTATGACTTCAAGCTTTTCCCCAAAAGATCTCAGACTGTGGTTAAGAATCACACAACGAGGCAGCTGATTGCCATTGAAAAGTGAAAGCGACGTAAAATTAGGTATGTGATGTTCAAAGGGGAGTATATTTAAAGGTGCTAGGGTGTCATCGCACTAGATATGCTATTTGTACGCAATAAGGTCCTATCTGATTGCTTACCAAGTTAGATCAAGTCCAGGTATCCGGTTCTTGAGATATTCCAAATGGCAACACTTTCCGGGGAGACCTCGTAAATAAAGGAATAAAGCCAAGAACACGCGATTGATTCATTCAGCACTTTGCTAATTGGCATATTGACTGAACTAAGGACAGGCATACACAACATAGCTTCCAATACAATAACTGAGCTGTACTGTCTTGCTGCCAATGGATCCTGGGAATTTTTGGTCTTTCCCCTTGTAACTAAAGCAAAAAAGCCAATTTTTATACCAAAATTATTTTGAAAATGTTGGGTGGCGTCAAGGTAAACAGTACTGAAGGCGAAATCGGCAAAAAGAGTTCAAATTCCGATCAAAATCCTAATCCACCTCTCTCCAATTGTCTGTCCAGACAACAGGTATCTTGATGAAAAATATCTCTTGTCACTGGGACGCAACGATGGTTGACATCGAAAAGTACGGATGGGTGAGCTCTTATCCCCGCAGTCAACCTTGACACATGCCAATGATAAATAAGGTTACTAATCATGTTATGTCCATTGAATCTCATCAGGGTTTACAAAGAAGAGAAAAATGGAAGAAAGTGAACTGCAACATTTGACAATGAAAACGGAATAATCACCAACATTTTTCATTCTCGTCTTTTTATTTCTCTTTTATTTTCTTAATGAATAAATTAGTTCTACTGGCGTTCTGCTCCAATATCTTCATTGTGGCTATGGTACCCACGCCTTGCAGCTCTGATTGTTCAGAAATGAAACAGTAGTCTTCAGAAAAAAAGACCAGAAAACAATGCAAAATAAGGCATGAGACCAGGTCAAGACACCCCTTCAAACGCCCCCACAGCACTTGGTAGATAATAAGTAAGTAACGATGATAAGAATTGTAATTCAAGTAACTCCTCTAACAATGCTTGGGACAATGCTTCTTGAACTATTTCAGTGTCGACATTGTCAACAGCGCTTGAGAGAATCATGCTCAACCTCATATGGAGAGATCACAAGACAGCAAATCAGGAGGGAAACAGGGGTCTGAAGCATCAAAGAATCTATGAGAAAACTTAAGTGCCAATGGGCAAGCCATGTTGCAAGAATGACGGATAACCGATGGACATCATGACTCACAACATGGATCCCCAGTGATCACATGCAAAACCGAGGCTGATAGAATACAAGATAGAGAGATGAACGTGACAAATTTTGAAAATGCTGGCTCTGCAACATCCACAATAGAGAAGTGTGGCGAATCCTGGGGAAGGTCTGTGTCCAACGACGGACGTTAAAAGACTGATGATGATGATAAGATGAACATTTTCCTCGTGTAATTTAGTATCTCAACCGAGTGTTCCGTAGGCAGTTTTCTTACAAGCCGTATACATCTACAAATGTTGCAAGCGCTTATTTCATTCTAATAGATAAATTGATGCATCTATTCAAAAATGTATTCTCATGATTTTTATTTATCATATGTACGACACAAAAGTTGCTGTAATCATCTTCAGTCGGAACAGAAGTTGGAGTTTTACCCTAGAGCAGCCTGTGTTGTCTTTATCGTTTTCGTCTTTCTCTCTCGTGTGTAAAATGAAATTCTAAATATCATTCATTTTGTATCACCCGCTTGCCTGATCTCTTCTAAAAGATTAACTCACCGCTCTATCCTGCAAGATTGAAATTGGAAAGCCATAAGTAAAGAGAAGAAATATAAAAAAAGAATAAAAAGCTCCCCTGTCATTAAAAAGCAATCAGAGCTACTACTCGTCTCAAAGGCGATGCCTATTTACATATTGAAAAATATAAATATCTGAGTAATTCTTGTGATTCACCCTTTATTCGTCCCTCAAGTGTCATCCACACTCCAAAATGATTATATTCACACTTATGTGAACCATTCACCAATTTGAGAAGCACAAGCCTTGGAGGTTATAAAAATGAAGTGATAGTCAAGTAGCTATTCCCTGAACGCCTGGAAAATGATAAGATTAACAGTACACGAGTTCCTTTATGACTTTAGATGGAGAAAAGCGTTTGGATTTACTTTTCCTTCAACTTGAACAAATTACGAGATGTCATTGTTCTTTACAGCTGATTCAATGTTTTAAACAAAACATGAATAACTCTATGCCCTTTTTTCTATCCAATGATAGCGTTATTTTCTGATTGATTATACGTGAAAAGTATAGAAAATGTCATCTGTTCCATTCGAACTCTGCTTTCGTGACCCGGACAGTGATAATCTAAAATCTACTTATCAGGGCAACGGATGAATTTGCACTTTCCTACTCATATACAGGAAAAATACAAGTACACATGATAATCACAGTCCTGGACACAAAAGTAAAGTTTTAAAGGAGAAATTGACCTTTCCTATAATTTTTACACATAAGCAATTCGGAAATAACTTCCCAGGAACATCGCGTTGGATGGTGTAATCACATTCATTCATAACCTCTGAGAATAAAAAATATTCAAAATTTGCTAAGGTAGGAAGTGCCATTGACCAATCAGCCTGAGTTGGGCGAGTTCAAACTCTAACTTGAACTAATGTGCTTGAGAAAGGCATGAATCTAACGCCTCTTTCCAGCTATGGGTAAAAAAAGCATATGGTCGAGTGAGTGATGCCATTTTGAGTGCTTGTCTCCTTTAGACACATCGCAAAAACCTCGAAGACCTTCGAGATGAGGAGAAGGTTGTGGTGTGTGAAACTCGGGTAGGGACAGCTGTTGCCGTGGCCAGCGTAAAGACTTTTTCTTAAGCAGGCATTCCACATATTTCGACCATACCAAATGTAGATAATTACTATAATTATCATGGCAGAAGGATGTAGCTGTAGTGCTGTTGATGGGGATCAAACTCATTAGGATCCTGTTTGACTGAACTTTATTTTACAGGTGGCAACTGTGTGTTCATTTGGTATGTTTTGTTTTGAATATCGTAGTGGAGAGCACATTACGGCTCGAACTTACAAGCGATGACCTTCCCGGCCAAACTGAGAACCATCGTTCAATAGCTAGCATCTAGAGTTACTTAGTAAGCTCAACTTAGTCTTGGTGTGAACCTTCAAAGGGGTATTCCGATAAGGATTGAAATCAATGCACTAAAAATTGCCTCCGAAACTATCACTCGATCTAAGGCAGATGCGTCAGTATAAAAACGCATACAAATACACACATAGGCATGCGCATGCAGAGATATAAATAGAAAAAATGGGGAAGAGAGAGAGAGAGAGGTGCTAGGTAGCGTAAAGGTTATCAACACTAAAAACGGAATCGGCAAACTGTGTTCGAATGGCGGCTATGAGTGCTGGCTAATATATCAGGCAAACGTCAACTTCATACAATGGCCAGTGATCGAGTAATCGCTCTGTCTACGAGCACGTACACGGACAGAAATTTCTTCAGTTGTAGACTTGGGTAGTGCTTGTTCCTTGGGCACATGTTTGGAAGATTTATGGCGTGCGAAGCAACCTGCTTTGAAAGTTCTGTAAATAAATCTAGCAGTATTTCAGGTCAATTTCTTCGGTTATGCCAATGTTAATATATATACAAATTTAGATCTATTGTCAATCAAAATATTGACCTATAATCAGTAATCTATAATATGATTTCTCGAGTACCGCTGATCAAAACAACTTGAAACACAACACTGGATTGCCTGGTGATCCGACTAATAAACATGTCATATATCAACTTTGCACCATGGCCAATTGTCGAGTAATCGCTGTGCATACACGTAGGGACACACAGAGAGATTTCTTTAGTTATAGTTAGATGCTGGTAACTGTCGGACCAGCTAAGCACCTGTTTCCCCCGAGAGTAAAGGCATAAAATACTAAGTGCTGCTGTTGAAGTGACTTGTGTTTCTATCAGAGCTATAAAAATTTCTTGACATTTTTTGTTGTGGGGGACAGGATCCAGTTTATGGCAAACAAAATAATTGTATCATTGCAAATGCTGCCTACTTGAAATGTTGACAACGACATGAAACAGGTACGTAAAGATGAATACACGAACACCATAAACAAAACCTGTGGCGAATTGGCAACACAAAGATTTATCTTTACAAAAGATAATGCAGCATGCGCGGTAACGTTAACCCTTATTCAGCAAATGAGTACGTATGCTTATGTGCACACTTACTTATGGGAACGCGATAGGTGGGCTTGTTGGAAGAGGCAAAATGCGACTCTTTGGTGAAGAATATTGATTTTAAAGAGAGCCAATACATATATCTATCTTCCAACTTAGGAATAGAGCACTCTGGTAGATGGGGAATTGTGCGTGAGTAAATCATCATCAGTCTTTTAGCGTCTGTCGTTGGATATAGACCTTTCTCAGGATTCGCCACAATTCCCTATCATGAGCATCGCGAAGCCAGTATTTCCTGAATTTGTCAAGTTCATCCCTCCATTTTGTGTTCTGTAGGCCTCGGTTTCTTATATGATCTCTAGGGATCCATGTTGTGAGACAGTTGTCTTTCATTCTTGCAACAAAGCCTGCCCATTGGCATTTAATTTTTTCAATAGTTTCTATGATGTCACAGACACCTGTTTTCTTCCTTATATACTGTGCTGTCTTGTGATCTCTCCATGTAAGGTTGAGCATGATTCTCTCATGCACACGTTGCATACTTCTCAGTTTGTAGGCCTGTCTCTTGGTTAGGTTCCATGATTCAGCTCCATAAGTGACTATCGGGATAATGCATTGGTCGTATACTGTTCTTTTTAGGATTAATGGGATCATTTTGTTTTGGAAGGTTGAGCTTGCTCTGCCAAAGGCTTACCATCCCAAAGTGATTCTTCGCTTGATTTCCTCCTCTTTTGAGGATATCATGGAGATTCGTTGTCTTAGGTAGATGTAGTAGTCTACCTTGCTGAGTTTTGTATTTTCTATCTTGACAGTTATGTTTTTAATCTCATCATGATTATTGCACATGGTTTCGCTTTACTGAAGTTCATGTGTAGGCCGACTTTTTTGCTTTCTTTGTTTAGATCGTCTAGTATTAGTTGGAGGTCGTGTAGGTTCTCTACCTAAGTGACCGTCCAGTTCTCCGTAGGACAAGGGTTTAAATTCCAGTCTCTAGGTCTTAGGCGAAGGTTTCGAGCCTACCTCGTGGTACTGGATGGAATAGTGAATAGTCTATAGCCACACTGAATTGTTGTAATACAACGAAACAGCTGTCTGTGGATGACAAAATTATTTAATTATTATACATAATTATTATATGTAATAATGATAATAATAATAAGTATATTTTATTATTATGTTATATGATAAGTACATTCATGTTCATTCCATATTCGTATAGCTCTTCAATAAATTTTCTTTTTCTAATCTTTTGTGTTGAAGGGTCCGTGTTGCTCAAAATATCAATATTTTAAAGAAGACTTATTGAAGAGGGACACCAATGAGTTCCAAATACAGAATCAACGTGAGTGTATTATTATATTAACAGCTTTATATTAACGTACTGTATATACTCTATTGTTTTATACTTGAATAAAATTGCTTGTCATTATCTTTTTCATACATTGTACAGCGTTGGCACAGTCATGCGCTCTCTGAGTACTTCGTAGTTTAATTGTTTCCAACATGAAGTTTCTGTTATTTGTAAGTACATCACGTACACTAGAAGTACACGTATCCAGTAAATACAACAAGAATCCAATACGTTACAGAAGGTTCAGTTCAACAATTAACTCCAGAGAGCTTCGACCCAAAATCTCTTATTTTTGTACGTAGCTTTTCAATGTTCGAATAAATTTTTGATTTTTCAAAAATCTTTGGTCCAAATTCTGTCAATTATGAAAATACATCAGGATGTTAAAATGAACTTTTAGGAATATATCAGATACTTTTTTTGCACTCACAGTATATCCGTCAATAAGTCACATTATATATAGCACTGATTACAAAAATACTTGATGAATAGGTCGAAATAAGGTTTATATCTTTTCTCTGACCTTGGCTTATTATCAAATTAGCACGGGCCATCCTATATTCTTTGCGTATCCCCGATGAAATTGCTTGTCAGTTGAAAAGACAGTGTTTCTCTCGAAGTCAACGAATTGTGAATTTATACGAATTGCCTTAGGCAGATTTTTCAAGCATATTACTACTGCTTGAAAGCTTTTAGATATGTTAACACAAAATGAAAGAGTTATCTATAATTCGAATGATATCAAAGTCTATTCGAATAGTAGGCTGAATTCGATTATCTTTATTCTCATTTTCAAGCTGTACCAACAAGGTTAGGAGAGGTATATGTATCCACCCATGTCCGTCTGTCCTTCCATTTTTCTGTCTGTCTGTCCGTTTGAGCAAAATTTCCAAGATTTATCAATAAATTTTGATGAAATTTCATGGATCAGCGGGTGAAGAAGCAAGGGGGAAGTACTCAAATTTTGAGGTTGAGTCGGGGATTTTTTTTCCGATTGAGAGATATTATCATAATTCTGTCGGCAAATAGTTTGAAAACAGACATTTAGTTGAAAAGCTAAATTTAAATTTGAAAGGAAGTGGCTCACTACCTGTACATCCAGAGTGCTGCCTTGTGGTCTCTCCATATGATGCCCAGCATAATTCTATCATGTGCACGTTGCATGGTTCTCAATTTGCAGGTCTGTATCTTGGTTAGGTTCCATGTTTGAGCTCCATAAGTGACTATTGGGAGAATGCATTGATTGTATACTCTTCTTTTTAGGATTAATGAGATCTTCTTAAGAACTGGAACTCGAAGACAGGATTTAGGTAATGAAAGCTAAGCAAAAGTAGAAAATTACATGAAGAAAGTTCTATGGCAGAAGGGAAAAATGATTTCCGAGTATATAGTGAACCGCTGACGTGATTCACAACTCCCAATGCGATTCACTATCAATAGTGAATGATAATGATCCATATAAGAAATTACAACTTGTATCAAACATGACAACTACTACTACTACTACTACTACTAATAATAAAGCAATTAAAGAATTAACGAAAAACTAATGAGAAATTAATAATAGTGATATTTCTTGTGAGAAAATGAGACAACCGAGGATTACCTTGTCTACTACCACTATCAACTAGTATTCCTAAAAATGAAACATAATCTCCTTTCTTGTAAATGCACTTAATTCGATGATGAAAATCAATCACGTAGTTGACACATTATGCAGCAGAATTATCAGATAAGAATCCAGCTGATAATTTCTTTTCAGGCTATGGACTTATTGATCTATCCTCCTCGTATTTCGAGGTTCAACTTCGAGGTTCGTATACGACGGATGATTGTTACTCTTCCAACTTTCCACAAACTGTTGTCGCCTGTAAACGTTGCGAAACCCCTTTCTCTTTATAACTCTAGTTTACACATCCTGTGAAAAAAATGACTGCTATATTTAAATAATTTTAGCTGAAAACTATCAAAAACATTATGCTGTACTACATCTTTTTATATTCGACCAGAATCAACCTGGATTTCATACGCATTAAAAGAAATTAAAAAAAAAAATGGATGAAGAGCAGTAATAAACATTTAATAGTTATCTCCCTTGAAAAATGACAAACCTTACGAACAAAATAATGCTCGACCTGAATCCTACGTTTAAAAATAAATATTAAAAAATGGATACAAAGCAATAATAAGCATGTAATAGTTATCTCCCTTGAAAAATGACAAATGTTACGGACAAAATAATACCAATCATGCGCCAAATTGGTAGATTCTCCATTGAGGCGTGAACATATAATTGTGTTTGGTACAAGGGGGCCAACTACAAGGTATGCCTTGATTAGGGCAGATAATCCGTTCTAAAATGTACGGTAGTGTGCAAAACCGCAAGTCTTACTATTCTTTGATGCGTTTCTTTTTCAGCTTATACGTAGTCACATAAATTGTACAGCAATACCTTAATCGTACCGCACTTATCAAGGTATTCCTAGAACACACTCCTGTCTCACGCCACCTACATAATCAACTAAAGAAGTCCTGTAACCGGAGATCGAAATCTCAACTTGTGAAGAACACAGCCTAATGAAATCGGACGAGAACGGAAAAGTAATCTTCTTGCAATTAAGCACGAAGTGTGAGTGTTCACAGAGGGTAGAAGGTGTAGGAGGCGTGTATACAGATTAAGAGCATTGTCAATGACGAGCAGCCTCGTATCTGTTCCTCTCGCAGGAGAAAGAAAAAGTACCTTCATTATTATTAGTTTTTGACTTCCAATTTCTTTCATTGAACTACCGTAGCCACCAAAGGTGGCACAAGTTTTTCCATCCTTTTTTTCACATGTGCATGTGTTCGTGTGTTCCAGCCCTCCTGATCATACTGTTTAATCTACAGACTCGAAAATTGACATCAGTGCTCCACTAGATCACTTCTAATCTTAGGAAAAAAACGTTTTTTTTTTATCATCTTTACTGAGTCTTATTTTTTATTTATTAATAACATTCATATTTCCCATAACCCAAATATTTCTAGATTAATTTGTTTTACTTCGTTTTAGATATGCTCCAGGGGTGATCGCCTGGGATGTCATAACTAAAATTCATACTGACCATAATTTCTCTTCTATCATTTTAGCTGCTTTTTCATTGCAACTTCTCAGACTGTCAGTTCACCGTTAGTGATAGCCATTTATATTTTGGAGCTTTAAGTATAAAGTGGGTCTGTAACTTTCATCACCTTTGCGATAGGGTTAAAGAAAAGGATGGCCTAACGATTAGCTGCACGGTAAATGGAATCGATTGACCAGGTTCAAACCCCAACTCCTCTCACACAGACTGTCTATCT
Organism: Thysanoteuthis rhombus; assembly: GCA_963457665.1. Taxonomy (NCBI): domain Eukaryota; kingdom Metazoa; phylum Mollusca; class Cephalopoda; order Oegopsida; family Thysanoteuthidae; genus Thysanoteuthis; species Thysanoteuthis major. The sequence goes on from OY735227.1 coordinate 29,230,934, forward strand.
AAACATGAGTAGCAGAGGGAATGAAGACACATCTTGGTTCTCTTATTTCGGCCAATGTCTCTTCCTCCAGCAGTATACCCCAGTCCCTCTTCTCCTTTTCTAGACTTCTGTATAGTTCTAGCATCCACCAAAAGCTCTCTCTTACGATATCCTCGCAACTCTCAACATTCACGTTCAGTGACTTCATGTTTCTCGTGTGAACATCTTTGAAACGAAGATGTAACCTCTCATGCTCTCTTACAGCGGTTAGTTTCCTACACAGCAGGTCTTTCAATGTCCAACACGCAGTGTTCGAGGTCCAGTCAGCAGAGATGGCGTTACCAGAGCAGAGTGTATAGGTTGGGCTATCAGGACTCAGCCATGACCGCAGTATTGATAACCACACTTACTTATATATACTGTTTGCGTACAAGAATGATCTTCGGAGATAAAAAAACAACAACAGTAATATGCCGCTTACACTGCTCAATTCAACGCTGATTCGCTACAGCAAGTTTTTCCAAATATTTTTCGCAATAGATTTAGTAATGTTTATTTCCAAGCGAAGAATCACACGAGGATGGCAAGCCTTTGGCAGAGCAAGCTCAACCTTCAAAAATAAGAAGATCCCATTAATCATAAAAAGAAGAGTGCACAACGAATGCATCATCCCAATAGTCACTTATGGAGCTGAAACATGGAACCTAACCAAGAGACAGATCTGCAAATTGAGAACTATGCAACGTGCACATAAAAGAATTATACTCAGCCTCACATGGAGAGACCACAAGACAGCACAGTACACCCGAGAAAAGACAAGAGTCAGGGACATCATAGAATCCATTAAAAATCTCAAATGGCAGTGGGCTAGCCATGTTGTAATAATGAGAATGGTGGACAACCGATGGACATTGCGACTCACGACATGGATCACCCGAGATCACATGCAGAACCGAGGCCGGCAGAATATTAGATGGAGAGACGAGCTAGACAAATCCAGAAAGTACTGGCTCTGTGACGCCCATGATAGAGAAGTGTGGCAAATCCTGGGGAAGTTGTATGTTCAACGACAGACGTTAAAAGACTGATGATGATGATGATGATTTCCAAAATAGATAATGATAAAAGACATCATCATGGACTGGTTCCCGAAATTGCCTTCTCCGATGCACTTTGGTTAATATGTCACATTTATCAAAAAAACCAACAACATGAAAAAAAACAACTACATGACAAAAACAACAAATTCACACATACGTATATCGACACTTAAAGGTATTTTTCCCAGTCCCAGGAAGTAGCAACGAGCACCAATTAACTCCAGCCTGTTGAGGCTCGACAACATCATGATTTTTAACAAAATGATTGCCAGCACAATCTCTGCTTATGCTATGCCGTCACGACTCTAGTTTACTGCACAGCTGGATTTTAGGGGCGTATTTCGAATGCTAACTAAAATGTTACCGGATTACGTTGATACATATGCAAGATAGTTCTTGTTTTACAAGCTGGGAATTTCAAGTTTCAAAAAGTTGAATCCGAGCAATATCAATCTACGTGATATTCTAGGTGTGCCTTTCAAATTATATCTACGTGGTTTCATCAGTCGTAAGTGAAATGCATCTGAGAAAGGGGATGTTTATTATGTTTATAAATTCAGGAAGTGATATCAACTAAATTTTATTTCTTATTAGATGAACCTTTATGAAAAGTGAATTAAGCATAGATTATTTTGCTTTAATGCTTGCTTTCTCAGAAAGTACTTGTTTTTTTCATCGGTTGCAAGCCACAGGTGTATAATTATATCATATCATAAACATATGTAATGTTAGCCACATTCGAAAAATTTCATTTTTAATTTCATAGTTATAAGGAATTGCCTTTTCCTTTGAAAGAGCTTCTTTTGAGCATCGCCTATTTGAAAAAAAAAAACATTGCAAAACTGAAAATCAGTCGGTGAGAGCAAACAGAAAATACAGTCCTGGATCCGTTCAAAAATTCAATCAATTCTTCCTAAGCCCATGACCCACCTTTCCATAATATTTCATTGAAATTTATTGGGAACATTTAGCGGTATTGTATGGATTGGCATCTGTGGAATTTCCACATGTTCAGCTTGTCATTTATTATTAGCTTTCATTATGATTCATGATTACTTGCTGAAAAACTTCCCTGCGGCTGGTATTTTCCGCTTGTTCACGTGGAAGGCCTAAATGGAACCATTGAACCTGATAAAAGATCAAAACACAAGCCAAAATGCCCCATTTTGGCAACGCACAGGTCACATACTAATGCTAATTCCTACATCTACTAATTCTTTCTTATCTCAAACTTTTCACTGTATCAGCCTCTCTTTCGGACAGTGATGTGAAATCTGACAATTTGACAGGAACAATTAGAAAGATGGACGATACTGACTGTTCAAATTGGATTCTCCAAGATCGAATTGCTGTCAAAATTTGATCCTAAACTAAAACCATGAATTGAGTTTCTTGTCAGCGAGAAAAATAAGATTCAACCCAATCTTTTTTTTATTCTTTTTGGCCGTCTGTACTTTGAAAATTATGGACGTCATCTTTTGGTGGAGGTAAACAAAAAACCTCCTAAGCTGAGCGTAGGATATGTTAATGTCTTAAAGCAGTAAAAAACCGAAGTAAATGGAGACTCACCATCAAAGTAGGTACCCAGAGTGAGCAGAGGAGATAAAGCCGGTGGGAAGAATGGAGAGAGTACTCGCAACAGAGGACAGTGACAGCACCTACAGAGCCGGGCCAGGAATACACCTGCAAAAGCTGTAATAGAGTTTGCCGCTCGGGAATCGGGCTGCTCAGTCACTGTTAGTGTTGCAGTATGATTCTAGGCGCCATACGACCCATCATCTTCCAAGACCAAGGGAGGCCAACGAGTAAAAAAATTGTCTGGGCTCGATTCATTCATTTATGTTGCCTAAGCGTAGTGAATAAAAATATGAGGCGACGAGTTACGCAAGACATTAAAACGTACACTTCCCACCATATTCCTTTATATACACGAAGATAAACCAACCCGAACGTACCCTTTTCTAATGGGTTTGCAAATTCCATTATAAGCTCAAAAGTTCTCGATTTTCGAGACCTCATCGCGTTGCACAGCAGGTAAGATATTGGCCGACTCACCCTCTCTTGTAACCTTATCTCAGCAAGCTCACAAGAATACCTATATAGTATAAAGTTATGTCACCGTGATGGATAGAAAATACTTAGTTGTGTATTTATCTCGGTCCGTTTCAATCCTAAGAGTTTTTGTCACGGGTAGCTTCAGTTCCAGATTAACTATGTAGCAAAAGTAGCCTTTGATATGAGTATTGCAATTTCAAAGCCCCCTGCAGTAAATGTTTGTAAGCAATCAATTATGATTCTGTGATTATACACTTGATCGCTAAAGTACTGTACTGTCTTCAACTTTTATGAACTATATATTTGAGGTTAGCGATCTTTTTATCTTTATTTGGGTAAATATTTCAATATGGTAATTAATCGGAATATGGTATTTTTTGCGATGCATATACGCCATTATTACCAAAGTATTTGAAATTGAAGTCAACACAAAATTGAAAAAAAACAAAATAAAAAACGAATAATACTATTTTCCACGATGAAGCTGAAACATAGAACCTAACCGAGAGACTGACTCACAAACTGAGAATAATGCAACGTGCTTATGAAAGGATCAACCTCTCAGGGAGAGATCACAAGACAGCACAGTGTATTAGGGGGAAATCAGAAGTCTGACACATCCTAAAAACCATCAAGAGACCCGAATGGCAATGGGCTGGTTATGTCTCAAGAACGGCAGATAACCGATGGACATCAGAACTCATAACATGGGTCTACAGAGATCATTTGCTGAGGCTGGTATAATACAAACTGGAGAGACGAACAAGACAAGTTCAGAAAGTATTGGTTCCGCAAAGTCCATGATGTAGAGCTCTATCGAATCCCAGGAAAAGTCCATGTTTAACGACGGACAATAAAAGACAAATGATGAAGTGTGTTCTTTGTTATTTACCGTTCATACAATGTTCGTTTTGTTCATGTATTTTTATTCAATTGTTAATAGTACAGACCGAACAGATATTAAATTCTGAATAACCTCTCGTATTGTTGAGGTTCACAATCGTAAGATTTACGATCGTAAATATTTTATGGCATGACATGGCTATACATTTTGACCCAGTGTGATAAGTGACTACTGTGTTGGAGGTTTGTATTTCCAGCCATGACGGTGACAGCCAATTAATGTTGCTCGCTAGTTGTTCGTTCTGTCACAAGTTACGAGTTACGAATAATTGTTATTTATCAAGTATACAATCAAAGAACAACAAAAAAAAGATGGTTGAGTATAGGAAACACCTGTGCTTACCCACAGATAGCATAAATTACGTGAGACAAAAGGAGATGCACATACTGGTACTTTGGGATATATATATATATATATATATATATATATATATATATATATATATATATATATATATTGTAACTCGCCATATTGGTTGAGGGAAGTTCGTTTAGACTTTGTTGATTGTCTCTTCGTCCATGGCGACAGATGTTAGTTAGCGAGCAGACGATAACAAGAATAACCAAGGCTACGCTTATTTACGAAGACTAACAACAAAGTACTACCTTTAGCACATTATTGTCGTCATATATATATATATATATATATATATATATGTAATGAATAGCTTCGGGAACGTGTGAAGATTGTTGTGGGTGGGTGGGGGTTCCACAATGGAAGCTTGAGGGGAATATATATATATATATATATATATATATATATATATATATATATATATATATATATATATATATATACATATTAATTATAATGATATGATATAATATACATAATGATATACTATACTATAATAATACGATTATTAATTATATTCAACGCTCCCGTCTTTAGGGATGTTGATTATAGCCACACTGAAGAGTTGTAAGACAACGAAACACATGTCTGTTGATGACACAATTATTAATTATCATTATAATTAACGCTCCCTTCTCCAGGGTCGAGCAATGTTAGATAAGGCACCTGTCTATTACTGTTATAATGAAATGCTCTTCGAACTCTGAAATGGAACACACAATTATTGATTTTTTTATTCATACTTTTATTGATATATATATTTATACTTTCATTTATATATATATATTCAGACCAGCTGAAATTAAACTCTGATGTTTTTTTTTACCGTAACAGCAATAAGAATAAGAACAATCCTCACCTAATCTTGTCTTTGTTTTTCTCCCATAACCAAACAATAATCCCCTCCCCCTAATCCTAATCCGTAAGAGTCGTAAAGTCTTCATCCCCCGACCATAATTTGAATTCACCAACAACTGTTTGGTAGGCGACTCTCATGCAAACAGGACTAACTTGGCAAGTTTTGAATGTCAACAAACATTCATGTTACAAATACTCAAGGGCTTATTGCATTCTAATAAATAAATGAATAAATATGAATATATATTTTTTACGTTCATTCTATTCAACATACATACAATACGGAAGTTGCAGTAATCATCTTCGGGATTTGAGTCTGGTCCAGTAGCAAGCAGGCTTTTATATATATTTGTATGTGCGAAAGTAACAACTATTATGGGGCAGAGGTAGTATTACTTGATAATAAAAGCTTGCGTAGGTGAAGTTATTCTACGAACGAATGATTAAAAATTGAAATAGTTATTTGCTGAAATACACCAGTTTTGACACACGGCTACATTCATTCAATTTCTATTGAATAACAAATTCATTGTATTTTGTCTGAAGATTTTTAGATGGGGGAATATCATAATGTAAAGTATTGTAGACTTTTGTCCTCATCTTGGTTTATCTTTTGAACACAACGTTTCAGCATGAAGTGTAGTATCTGTTCCATGGCATAGCCAGAGGCGCCGGTACAGACACTGGCCTGGTGAGTGGGCCGGAGATGGTGTTGTCGTGAGCATCAAAGACCGATTGTGTTGGTGCAATACGCCAGCCAATGAGATTATACTGAGGCTGCGCAATGCTACGCACATTAAGAGCCTTTGGACTCGTACCTTGGGCTCTCCCACTCTTACTTAGCCAAGCTGTAGGGGAACAATTTGCCCCGGGGAGGTGCTGTTCCATTGCACTTAAAGAGACTGGTCGGGCTTGTCCTGACGCTTTCATGACAGTAGTTGCTTTAGCAACCGAAGTCACGTCGGCTGGAGCCCTGACTTTGTGTTGCATTCTACTCTGGTGGGAGAGTAAATGAATAAATGCTCGACCCCACATGGAAAGATCATAAGACAGCACAATATATCAGGGAGAAAAAAAGAGTCCGAGACATCATAGAATCTACTTGAAAACTTGGATGGCAATGGGCTGGTCATGTTGCAAGAATGGCAGACAACCGATGGACATCACGACTCACAATAAGGATACCCAGAGATCATATGCAAAATTGAGGCTGGCAGAATACAAGATGGAGAGACAAACTAGACAAATTCAGAGAATGCTGGCTCTACGACGCCCTTGAAAGAGAGATGTGGCAAATCCTGGGGAAGATCTAGGTCTGACGATAAAAGACCGATGATGATGAAACCTTCTGATGCAGTATGTTTTTTCTGATTAAGTGGGTCATTTATTAAGCTATTTGTAATTTGATGCTTTTATTGGGTGACATTGAATCAGATAGAGAAGCTAATTACCTTTCACTTAAAGTGAATAATTTGGATGTTTCCTTTTCTTTTTGTTTATTTTTTATTCTTTGTATATGTAATAAATATTTTTTAACTCATCTGCCGAACAACATTAATTCGGTCTTTGGAGAATTCTCTCAAAAGAAAGAAAGTTTTAATTCCCTGGAAGACTGCAAAGGGACTGCAAGAACAGTTATTTACTGAGAAATTTACTGAGAAACAACGACGGACGTTAAAAGACTGATAATGATGATGATGATGAGTGGGTATATTGAAACACGTTCTAGAGGATGTTCCCTAATCTATCGATTTCAAATTTCTCATGACGCTGGATGATGGGTTGGACTTTCTTGGTATGGTTTCAGAATTTAATCTAGACTGTTTGCCAACCAAGGCTGAATAGCGCTGCCAGTCTTGCTATTTGCCCTTTGCTGGGTGTGGGATAAATAAATGATTCGTGTCTTTCCCAAGGATATTAGAGGGAAATGAACTCAAACTGAATATCATCCTTTTTTTTATTTGAACAGAATTTTTTTTTAATCATAAATTTATGATTCACATCATACTGGTAATTTGAATTTTATCACCACCATTGCTTGATTTACGAAGTAAAATGTCAGCATATATGTTTGAGGGTTTTTCTTTTAGAGAAAAAAATTCTGAATTCGTTTGCCGGCAATAGTACATAGTTTGAAACGGTGAGTAGGAGGTATTTCTCAGCAAAATTTTAACAACCCCATCGGAAAGACCGAGTGTTACGACTGGAGGACCAAGAAAATCACTGTTCTTTATTAGAGTAGAGTCATCATATAAGCAGATGTATAGTGATATCGAGAAATGAAAGAAAGGTAGTGTTTACATGATCTGATGATTTGACTAGTGGCTTTGTTGATGACCCATCTGGCTTCCTTCCAAGCTAAAATACCTAAAGAATAAACAATGAACTTAATTACCAAGTTTTCTAGTTGGCCCAGGGCCAGCAACTGTCAGAAGACTTTCTCGTACAACCTATGTAATGTCCACTTCACCTTGTATTTCATTTACGCTAGGAGGCTTTGCTTTTATTTTAGGCTTCTATATATTCAATACTGAGGGGGTTGTGGTGTGAGTTCTAGCAAGGGTTAGAGACACTGACGGCTTGGTCTTCAAATTCAGTCGCACACTGCTTGTAAATGTTTTGATCACACAGAAGGTTATTGATAAGGAAAACAAAGTATAGTTTATATTAACCAAATTGATGTATATTCCCTGTGATGGTAAGCACACGCGCTTATGTAAACACACACACACACACACACACATTTATATATTGAACAGTGTGAAGCTTTTATGCTTGTTTCTCAGTCGGTAACAATAGAATCTTCCACTCAGAGGTAACCATTCCGCTGATGAAAATATATCCTACCCATCATTCGAAATGATGGACCATTCCACAAAAACGAGTTCAGTGACATTTTAATCAACCCTCAGATGGATTAATTGTTACGTTAAGATACATTTACGCTTCGAGCAGCTTTGAAGTAGTCGTCTTATTGTAAGTAAGAAAATGTGAAAAAACGCTCGAACACCACCCCCTCCTTAACCTTGACACAACTTGGCCTTCCATCCCCTCAACATAGATAAGAATCTCTAATCCCTGTTCTGATTCTCTTGATTCTGGGCTATCATTTTATCATTCACGGTCCGTCGAGGTCATCCCCCGGCGAAATATCACCTAATTATGAATAAGGATAGTATATTCGTATTTAATTCAGTTTTCAGATTGTCTTTTCCGTCATATATATATATATATATATATATATATATATATATATATATATATATATGTATATATATATATGTATATATATATATGTATATATATATACACATATATGTGTGTGTGTATATATATATATATATGTATGTTTGTACATATATATATATATATATATATATACATCTACATATATATATGTATGTGTTAACATATATATATACATATATATATATGTATGTGTGTACATATATATATATATATATACATATATATATGTATGTGTGTACATATATATATATGTATGTTTGTACATATATACATATACATATATGTATGTGTGTACATATATATATACATATACATATATGTATGTGCGTACATATATATATATATACATATACATATATGTATGTGTGTGTACATATATATATAAATATACATATATGTATGTGTGTGCACATATATATATGCATATGCATATACATATATGTATGTGTGTGTACATATATATACATATATGTATGTGTGTAAATATACATATATACATATACATATGTGTGTACATATATATATATACATATACATATATGTATATATATATATATATATATATATATATATATATATATATATATATATATATATATATGATACCAGAAATTGACAAAGATTGCAGGAAGTTGCCGACGATCAGCAAATATTGCCAACATTTCTGTATATCACTGGTTGTTGTCGGGAATCGCTGATAATTACAAAAATAGTGCCAAAATTACTGAGAATTTCCAACAATTGCCCAGATTGGCGTAGAATTGTCTGATTCTTGGTTATCAATAGGAAATGCTTACCTATCGAGTACATCATTGCACAATTTACCTTTATGAGCGGGCTTTCTCCGTGTTGCTGTATGGAAAACTAAACAAATAACGAAACCAATTGAATAACAAAGGTGACTTGAGAATTAACAAATCAGATATTGAACTTGTAATCGCAAATCTTGTGGCCGGACAACAACATCATCAATCACAGAGCAACCGAAAAACACTCTACACAGACGTGAGAGGATTCAAATAAATGTAATCCATGGTCAAACGTTGTTTATTATTTTAGTTAGTTGATTAGTTTTTAAATCATCATGATCATCAGTCTTTTAAGATCCGTCGTTGGACATAGACCCTCTCCAAGATTCGCCACGCTTCTCTATCGTAGGTGTTGCAGAGCCAGCATTTTCTAAACTTGTCTAGTTCATCTCTCTATCTTGTATTTTATCGGCCCTGTTTTCGCATGTGATCTCTGGGGATCCATGTGGTGAGTCCTGATGTCTATCAGTTGCCTTTCATTCTCGCTACATAGCCTGCCCATTGGCACTTAAGTTTTCTAATAGATTCTATGATGTCTTGAACTCCTGTTTTCTTCATGATATACTGTGCTGTCTTGTGATCTCTCCATGTGAGGTTGAGTATGATCATTTCATGTGTGCATTGCATGCATCTCAGTTTGCGAGTCTGTATCTTGGTTAGGTTCCATGTTTCAGCTTCATAGGAGACTATCGGGGGGATGCAGTGTTTGTATATTCTTCTTTTCAGGATTATTGGGATCGACTTGTTTTTGGAGGTTGAGCGCGCTCTGCCGAAGGCTTGCCATCTTCGGGTGATTCTTCGGTTGATCCCTTCCTCTTTTGTGGGTTTCATAGAGACTAAATGCTAAAAGTAGGAGACTGGCAAAATATTTCCTCTACAGAAGGGGTCTTTGGGTTTTCAAATATTTGAAATCGTCACCTTAGAAATGAGAAAATATCAGAGATCAAGCAAAATAATGAACATCTGATGAATGGGATAAACACGTGGACTGCATCGTTAGTAAGATACACACTTCAATTTCTTCGATGGCCAAAGGACAAACTCCGATCAACGGATCGGCAAACTAGGAAACTTGTGACGATTCACAAGGCTGTACTACCCAGAAATGACACATATAGACTGTACGTAAAAACGACAGAAGGCAGCAGCGGACTCATCAGTATAGAATGGCTTAAACGGGATTAGAAAAGTGTGTGCAAGTAAGCAGTGAAGATATTACGCAAACCGTTCAAAGTAGTGAAACAAACAACAAAAAGCAGTGCACGACGATGTAGCAAGAGAGACCTCAGGGAAGGAACATGAGAACAGAAAAACAAAACCTACACAGGGAATTCAAGAGACAGAAAATATCACAGACAAGCGATGATTGACTTGGCTACGTAAAAGAGACCAGAGGGAAGAAACATAATCCCTCATCATGGCAGCCCAAACTTGATTCATCAGTACAAACTATATCAAGGTGAGGATCGACACAACCAAGAAAGAAGGGGATAAGACTGTAAACCACCTAATCAGTGAATGTATCAAACTAACACAGTTTGAGTACAAGAACAGGCATGACAGGGTAGCAACTGTTATATACTCGGAACTATACAAACGACTGGGATTAGACTATGTACACAAATGGTTCGAGCAAAAACTAGAGATTTTCCTGGGGAGATTACTACGGGACTTTGACATTTAAACTGATCACTCCATCTAAGCAAGAAGACTAAACTTGGTATTCGCAGACAAGGAAAAGAGAAACTGTCGAATAATAGACGTGGCTTTGCCTGTAGATCTGAGAAGGGGCATGCGAGTTGAAATGTAAGAGAATACTTGGTAAGAAAACTGAAAAAAGTATGAAACATGAAGGTCAGGGTAGTACTAATATTAGTAGGGGCACAGCAAGTCGAGTCAAAGACATTGGAGACAAGATTGGTGGGACTGGGGATAAGGGGAAGGATTGAAACTACCCAAACCACAGCACTGCTTCGGTCTGCACAAATACTGAAGAGAGCACTAGAAATGTGAGATTTATGACCTCCAGTGGTCAGAAAAGAAAGAACGATAAGAGGCAGGCTAGGGAACTGAGGATAATTACTGTCACTTAGGCTTAAAACAGTAGAGGCCAGACATTTAGTGAAAAAGTGTAAACCATCGCACTGCTGAGGATTTCAGGAATGCTGAGAAGAGGGCTGGAGACTTTAGGAGACTTGCAACTATCAAGACTTCAGCAATGACCACGATGCATCTAGTGTGAACATGCAATAATGATAGCAATAATAATGGTCATGCACAAAGGTAGTAGAGGACTCATCAGCATAAAGGACCGAGTCCAAAAGGCCAATACAGTATCAGAAAAGTATGTGCAAGAAAATAGTAACGATATTACAAAGAGCGCTCGAAGCAGTGCAACAAACAGCAACAAAAGAGTAGCTAACGAAGGAGCAGTACAGCAAACAAGGAGAGAAAAATGGGAGCACAAAAAACTGTACGGAAAATTCAAAAGACATATATAAAATGTCACGGACCTGGCTACACGAAGAGAGAAACAGAATTTTCATCATGGCAGCCCAAAACAAATGCATCAGAATAAACTAAACTGAGGCAAAAGCGACAGACCCCCCCCAAAAAACAGCAAATGCCGCCAAAGCAGAGTAAGGGATGAGACTGTAAATCAAACAATCTGTGAACGTAGTTGAATACCCCAGAAAGAGTATACAATAGTCACGACGGGGTAGAAACAATGATATACTGGGAATCGAGCAAACGAGCGAGATTCAACCATGCAGAAAAAATGATATCTGCACAAACCAGGAGCAGCCCTGGATGAGCCCTGAATTATTCTTGGATTTTGACATCCAAACTGACACCCCATCTAAACGAGAAAAACGGACCTGGTAAGTGTGGACAAGAAAAGAAAAAAACCCGAAAAATAACTGACGGTGCCGTGCTAGCGCATCACAGAGTAATTACGAACTGAGTTTGAAATTAGGGAAGAAGGTGTGGAACATGAGAGACAGGGTAGTACCGGTAATAGTGGGTGCACTAGGAACCGAACCAAAGGCACGGAAAACGAGATCGGGGGAACTAGGGATAAGAGGAAGGATTGAGACTATTCAGACGAGGGCACCCTTGGGGACTGCACGTAGAGTATTGGGTATATGATATCTACGACCCCCAGCTTGCAGCAATGACCTAACAGCCGAGAAAAAGGCAAAGAAAAGGCACCAATCACAGTGCTGGTGTGGTAGGTGGAGACGAGATGAGAGGAGGTCTGGAGACATGAGGAGACTTACTGTCACCCAGCCTACAGCAGTGACCACCACGCAACTACTACTACTACTACTACTACTACCACTACTGCTACTACTACTACTACTACTACTACTACTACTACTACTAGTAATAATAATAATAATAATAATAATAATAATAATAATAAGAAGAAGAACAAGAACAAGAAAAACGGGTTGATAAATTGAATTTTTGCGAACAAAATGATAAACTGCAAAATTGAGTACAATAGATAAACGGGCAGACAGACGGGCACACCAATACACTCACACACATACATCCATATATATATATATATATATATATATATATATATATATATATATATATATATATATATATAGATAGATAGATAGATAGATAGATAGATAGATAGAGAGAGAGAGAGAGAGAGAGAGAGATAAAAAGAAAGAATCAAAGACGGAGAGTGGTGGAAAGAAGTAACTAGAAAAGTGGTTCTCGTCAAGGTGGAGCGGGGGTTGGGAGATCTTAGGGAACGGAGGTGAGTAATTTCAAGCAGGAAACAAAAAATTCTCGGATCATTTTGGGAGTTCCCCTAACAAGTGTTTGCATAATACCGTGATGAACATAATATATCAGAATTGATATTTTTCCCAGATTCACCGTACCCATTTCGAGCCAATCACCAGGTCGAAGATTTGAGGGGAACAGAGAGGCAAAGTCTAACCAATAAAGGGAGGGGGGAAGGGAGAGGTGGTGAAAAGTTTGTAGACTCCTGATTTAGAAGTACGCTTTCATGAAGAATGAAAAATGTCCGTCTGCGTGTACAGAAATTTTGGCATGGAACTCTCGTTAACTCAACCACAAATATTGACCCAACCTGTGCAAATAGTTAGAATTGCTTCGATGGGAAATATTGGCCAGTTGTAAAAAATACTCAACAATGAAAATACAAGCACACACACACACACAAAAACATTAATAAAGATGAAAGAAAATAAGTCATAGAATGATACTGATCCGAAAAGAAAAACAATAGAAAAAATTAAAAAAGACAAAACAGGAAAAAAAAAGACTTCTGAGAGAGATCATTCCATAGAAATCAAAATATATCAATGTATTTTTTGCACAAGAATTAACTTATGAGAAGAAAAGAAACATTGATAATTTCTTCTGGTCTTCTCATTTCGCTGATCTCTGTAATGTCACATGTCCCCAACCCAAATCAAATGATGTGGCTCGGCTTTGATTTATATCTGCTGACCCTGCAAAAACGGCTGGTAGATTTTTTTTGTCGCGCGTAACATGGAGAATGTTGGTCCATAACTAGACTCGCTGATCCATGACGTGTTGATCAGGGACATCCTCTATAACTTTCTCTTACAGCGTATTTATCAATGTCATCTATGTATGTATGTATGTATGTATATGTATATATATATATATATATATATATATATATATATATATATATATATATATATATATATATATATATATATAATCATGATCTTTCTAAGTCTATCACGTTTTTTTTCAGAAATGAGAAGTGAATAATGACATTTTTCCTGTTTGTTACAAATAACCCTCATCCCCATAATACTTTGTATCCTTCAATAAAACGCCCATTCCTGTTTCGAGAACCGCCCCTCCCTTCCGCCACCCAACTACTATCGCTTTCCCCTCTTCAAAAACACCCCAGGCAATACAGACATTTTTTTACAAAACCCCCACCCACCCCAGTCAGCATTGAGAAAAGAAACAACCGCTGGTAGATATATGTATATAAACGGATGGATAGTTCTCTACTAGTAAAAAAAAAAAAAAAAATCCTCATTTCTTCACCTACGTTGTCTGTCTTACCTTTGATGAAATGTCTAAAGAAATCGGATAGGTAATGGGTTTTTGAGATTATCGTCACGGTGTTGAATCATGGTTTCAGTTGAGTCAAGCCTGGCTGCTGCAGAGTAATACTCCACTCCTTCTATTCAGACTGAAGATGATTATTGCAACGTTTGTATAGTATATATAATACATGAAAAATTATATATATATATATATATATATATATATATATATATATATATATATATATATATATGTTCAAACTTTTGATTAAATAAGTGAATATATCGCTTAAATTCGGCCTTACTGACAGTCCAGTTTTGCGTCAGGCAGGGATGAAATGCCAGTCTGCAACGAAGGTTTCGATTTTACCCCATGGTTCTGGATGGATTAATGGATAGTCTATAATACAACGAAACAGTTATCAATGGATCACTCATATATATATATATATATATATATATATATATATATATATATATATATATATATATATATATATATATATAGAATGGAATGAGCCCTTTCGTATTTGTAACAAACTTTCATGTCTGTTTGGCTCAATCTGTAAGAGAGCCACCTATCGATCACATGGTCGTTGTTTCAAATCACACATGGGCAATCTTCATTTTACAAATTTATCTATTCATTAGAATGAAATGGGCGCATATATATATATATATATATATATATATATATATATATATATATATATATATATATGTTCAAACTTTTGATTAAATAAGTGAATATATCGCTTAAATTCGGCCTTACTGACAGTCCAGTTTTGCGTCAGGCAGGGATGAAATGCCAGTCTGCAACGAAGGTTTCGATTTTACCCCATGGTTCTGGATGGATTAATGGATAGTCTATAATACAACGAAACAGTTATCAATGGATCACTCATATATATATATATATATATATATATATATATATATAGAATGGAATGAGCCCTTTCGTATTTGTAACAAACTTTCATGTCTGTTTGGCTCAATCTGTAAGAGAGCCACCTATCGATCACATGGTCGTTGTTTCAAATCACACATGGGCAATCTTCATTTTACAAATTTATCTATTCATTAGAATGAAATGGGCGCATTTACGATATGAATTTTCGTAGATGTATAAGATTTTACAGTTTAGCTCTGTCTGTGAGAGAACTGACTGCCGATCACTTGGTCGTGATTTCAAGTCACGGCAGAGAAATTTCACTTTGATACATTGGTTTGGTTTAACGTAACAGGACTCATAAACAGCGAACAGTTTACTTCCTAAAGTAAGGTGGATATTGTTGTTGTTATTGTTACTGGATTTTGACAAAAAATGCTATCGTAACTCTGGTCGTGTAATGATATTGGCACTAAGCTGAAATTGCTTGGAATAGGTGTACATATTTCTCCCGTTATCCGAAAGTAGATTATACTATAAAATCATTTCGTAAGTCGAAATAGCGTGAAGCGAAGGAACGATTATTTTACTTTAATTTCGAAAAAATTTGAAGCGTCCCTAGACCTAAAATGATGATGATGGTGGAACAGTATGGTGGGTCGTCTAAGGTTAGAGTGATGGGGGGGATGTTGTAGAGAGAATGTAAGAGGAGGATGTGCGCTGCCTCTATAACGGCTCGAAGCAAAACAAACACTGAAAGTTATTATTGTAGGGGATTCTTCTTAGATATAATAATAATAATAATAATAATAATAATGATAATAATAATAACAATAATAATAATGATAATAATAATGATAATAATAATAATAGTAATAATAAAAAAATAGAATGATGCAACGACCCCAAATCATCAGAAATAGAAATTTATTTGAAGGCATGGCAATATGTCCCTGAAGAACGAACTGTAAAAGCCCAATAGCCTCTGGCGTAGTGATAAATGAGGAAACGCAGGGCTGCCAGTTCTGGGGGTGGGGGAAACATTAGACCCCTCTCTCCTAATAAATCTTTGAAATTTAACCAATTTCGGAGATGGCCATAACGGATGAGTATCTTCACTCTTTCTTTCTTATCAGTGAATTGTTCAAATAGAAGATTTTACTAGTACCCAACCCCAAAGGAGGGGTACATTCCCACGCATTCCTATTGCACTACACCTCTGTCAATTACAAGTAAACTTTTATCAGTGCGGTTAATTCGTTCGAGTTGTTTTCTATAATGTTCAAAACCACATTGTTCATGATTTAATACGTTCTTTTTTTCACCGTATTCTTAATTGAATTAATTTGCAAAGCAATAGCTTAACAGCACTAAATCAAAAGCTCCACTAATAAATACCGCACAATTCAAGGTATTCAATTCCACAAAATTTTTTGGCTATGTTTAAGGTTCCGAGTCTTCTTGTTTGGTTTCTTTTTATGGATGGATGACAATCCTATTTCATACCTTTTGAATTATGTGCAACCCTTAACCGGTGATACCCTTAAAGATACCCTTAAATGAACGAAGATCGTTTCGGTCCAACTAACCCTGTTACGAACTGTTGGCCTGGAAAGCCACTGACTAAATAATTTATGATGACACGATCTCTTCGTAAGGGAAGTAGCCATCCTGAGAAGACATTTTTTTACAACAGAAAAAAAAGTACGAAATTACGTAGGATATAAATCACATATTACGGTTGAAATCTGTTCAACAAAACCCTTATTATTCTATTATTGTATGCAAGTGACAGCCAAATCAAGATCGAAATATTCATTGATTTCTCAGGACTAGCATTCTCATGTTTGTTTAATACATCAAGTAGTCTCGGCTGATTTGCTCTCTACCTAACTGCATTAAGCAACCGTTTTAAAGTTTTAAACGGAATCCTTCATTTCGTCGAAGAAAGTATATTGTTCTCATTTTTTACTTTTACCAGGTCCTGTTTCTGCCATTTCATTCGAAGTAGACCCTTGCTTGATGTTAACATATATCCTCATAAAATGCACTGCTCACAAAGTTTAGCGCAAACATCTTTACTACATGCTGTTAAAAGTAGCAGAACTTTTCATTAGCATCTCATACATATATTGCACCATGCATAAAATGTTAATACAATTTTATTCGTGGAAACATTTTTCATTTCTCTGAGTTTCTTTTCGTGCGGTTTTTTTTTTCCTCCTCAGACGTGCCTTTAATTTTTGCGTCAAAGTTGGATGAATGAAATTGTGATAAAACCTTTTAAATAGTCTTCCATTGTCCGTCTAACTTGAAATAAGATATTAAGAAAACAGAGAAAGGCTTCTCATTGGATGACTTTTTATATAAGCATTCTGAATGAATGCTCTGATTTACCCGCTTTTTAATTAAAAGAAAAAAATCTCAAAAAAATAAGTTAACTCTTTAGGGCCACTTACACTTGTTCATGCCCCAGTGGCCAGGCATCAGTCGTCCTTGTGATCAGAGTGGTTACGAGGGTTTCATGCGCCCTAGGCATGACGGTTTTATGCTCTGTAAGCGAGACTTAGAATTTACACCCCCAGTTGCCTGAAATATCAGTAGAACGTCTGTCTCCTAGGCACCTACCTATTTGGCTAAAGTCATGATTATAAAAGTGGAATGACGCATATAACGGCGTGCTTCATGGTTCGGATAGTTGTGTATTTCACGCCTATGCCGGTGTTCGAGCTCATGTAAAGACCAGATTTCTTGATTTTAGTGATAAAATCTTCTACAAACTAGGTTTTTGAGGCAGTTAACATGATATAGTATACAATAAATAAATTATCAGTCCGTGATTGGTTTATGTTAGTGAAATGCAATTACCAAGATTGGCTTAGTACAACACAAAACCAAACCAATACCTTCTGACCCCTTCGAAAAATACACCTTTCGAATGGGAACTGCTCCTATTTTGAAGATCGAGTGATTGATACTTATCCCCCCAGAGGAGGACCTCGCTTGCGAGTCGCATCGTATGTGAGATCTTCATGACTCTCAAATACCATAATGCTAACATTTAAATCTGAATTAGAAAAAACAAAAAACAAAACAAAAACAAAAACAGAACAAAAAAAATCAAAAGTCTAACATCCCAGTTTTTGTCCACAATTATTAAAATCTTGCATCTCGAATAGTTGGAAGCACGCGATGAAAAACCTTCGGAAAGCTCTTACATGCACTTAACATTGAGCTTCGTCATCATTCATCATCAGTCCTTTAGCGTCTGTCGTTGGACATAGACCTTCCCCAGGATTCGCCACACTTCCCTATCATGGACGTCACAGAGCCAGTACTTCCTGAACTTGTCTAGCTCGTCTCTCCATCGAACATTTTGCCGGCCTCGGTTGCGCATGTGGTCTCGGGGGATCCATGTTGTGAGTCGCGATGTCCATCGATTGTCTGCCATTCTTGCAACATGACCAGCCCACCACCATTTGAGATTTTTAATGGATTCTATGATGTCCCTGACTCTTGTCTCTTCCCAGATGTACTATGCTGTCTTGTGGTCTCTCCACGTGAGGTCCAGCATAATTTTTTCATGTGCACGTTGCGTGGTTCTCAATTTGCGGATCTGTCTCTTTGTTAGGTTCCATGTTTCAGCTCCATAAGTGACTATCGGGAGGATGCATTGGTTATACACCCTTCTCTTTAGGATTAATGGGATCTTATTATTTTTGAAGGTTGAGCTTGCTCTGCCAAAGGCTTGCCACCCTAGTGTGATTCTTCGCTTGATTTCCTCTTCTTTTGAGGGTCTCATGGAGATGAGCTACATCAACTCTTACGTAAACAGCAAAGATTAGATAAGCAAGCCTGGTTACTGCTGGCTCAGACTCCATTCCAACTTCTATTCAAACTGAAGACAGTTACTGCGATTTTTGCATTACACATATAATATAATATATATAATAAATTTTCAGAAGAGAGATCTCAGTTTGGCCTTGCTGGTTCGAGAGCTGTCTACCAATCATTACATCCTGATTTCAAATCACGGTCGGGGAATGTTAATTTCAAATATACCAGTTCAGTTTAATGTGATGCAATAGGCAAACAATAAAGAGTTTAATCTCTTAAATTAGTTGAAGATCATTCTTGTTACGGAGTTTGGGAATAGAGTCATCTCCTACTTCGATTGGAGTCAGACAAAAATTTAAATTCCTCGTCAAATATCTTTCATCAACCTCTATCAATACAGGATTGATGCATAAACTTATTATATATTGAATTCTCTCTCAACGACAACAACATCAAGAACAAAACGACCAAATCAAAAATACTTTCGCGTCAGGCCTTGTGAAAGATATATCATCAGCCGACCGTGGCCATGTAGGAGAGATGGGGAAAGAAATCTATCAACAGCCAGTTAATGAGACAGGTTGAATGGAATCAGCCTAATCTTCAACCAAATAAAAATAGTTTGTTTCAAGCTACCAATGTTAGCACCGAAATTTCTCCAACCAGCTCCGACTAAAAGCAGTCGTTCCAGATCAGATCATTACCAAAGAATCGTAGATAAGCACCACTTATACACCAAATGTAAAATGAACAAAAAGTCACTTTAACAATTAACCCATAGGACTACTCATAAAAGTGTGCTTGATAACGTCCGTTTGAAAAAAATGGATATTATTAGCCGGCCGTTGCCGGATGACTATATCCCAACAACTAAATCACTCAACCACACCATACAGCCATATCTAATCAACAAATACAGTATTAACTCCACACACTCGATTCAGCACTATCTTTGTGGAAGTGTTTTACCGTGACCAATGAGGATTAATTGAGGTTCCGGGCAGAGGCCTTGGATTCGCCCTAAAGCTCCAAAGATTTTCAATTCTCTCAATCTCAGGAAATCAATAAACCCCGGTGCGGCACCCTCCCGTTGCACTAAATAGAGGGGGTTTAGTTTGCTCTGGCACCTTCGCAACACTACTTGGGGGGACGAAAACAATTTTGGGAACTACCCGCACGAAAGACCCCACGTTTAATCGACATAATGTCAAATTCTGCTCTCATTTTTAAAATTTTCAGCTTTCTAACTCAGTTTGGTGTTGCCAGTATGCGAGATACAGACACAGCAGATAGACAGAGAGACCAACTTAAAAACTGAAGAAAACTATGTTGACTATTTCAGTAAACATTTTTATTGACGCATTCTCTGAAAATCCGATGCATCGAAGATGCGCTTTATAGACTATCTACCCCTCACGTCAATAGAAACGCTCGATTGATTCAAGTGCAGATCGAATGAAGAAAGGTAATGGAGTCACTTTCCTTCTTTTGTAACAGAAATGGGCTTGTCTACGTCTGCAGTGGGTGACACGAGCGACGCTGCAATGCTTTTGTTAAACATTAAGAAATAAAGACAAGAAAAAAAATAAATAAAAAAAATTCCTTCCCCTAAATGTTGTCGAACTGCTTTGGTATTTTTTTATTGTGCCCTTTTCATTCACCCAGAAACGTACCGAGGCCTTTTGTCTTTTGAAATTGACTTTAGTCAAGACAGACTGGTTGGACGATTATGGTGGGGTGTCTCGTTTCTCTGCAGGGTGGGACCGTGTTTAGAGACCAGCAGTATAGCTCGTCTTGCAAAGCGATTTTGCACAACACAACAATTATTATTAGACAAAAAAAACAAAAAAAAAAAAACAAAAACATTCCGAGCAAGGTTATTTGGTGTTGCCCACGAATGAAACAGCTTCAGTGGAAATTCTTAAATATCAAACCGTGTTTTTTATTTGTTATTATCGATTTCACAATAGTAATTAATCGATGAAGTGAGTGACGCACCTTTGGAGCTTATCACTTCTAAAATCTGAAACCATCGTGATTCAAAACTCCAACAACATTTGATGTCCAAGGACTTGCATAAATGACCGAACAACTTTAACTCGCTGAAGATACGAACAAGTACTGAGATGATATCATCAGACTCTAAGAAACTTGAACATGAAAATGGAGACGCTAATATCAACGGATACAAGCTACTATTTTCTTTCTCGAAACGGAAGAAAGGATTGGCTTCAAATAAAAAAAAGGAAAAATTTGAAATATCAAAGCGGACTCTCCAACAAATGTTATCAAGCTAATTAGAAGATGTAAATGCCGTAATTGGGGAGTAAAAAAAATAAAAAAAAACAAACCAAAACAAAAAACAAAATAAGAAAAGACTAATCGCAGAGCACAGAGTGTGGAGGTGTCAGACGAATGAGATGTGTGACGCCCA